>CM053570.1:13036437-13366949 GCA_028646485.1 Cryptoprocta ferox
AAAGGAGGGAGGAAGGGAGGATGGATTGATGGATGGACCGACGAACTAATGCGGAGGGGGCGGGGGGGGGGGGTCCAGTAGCACTGCAACCGGCAGGCAAACGCCGAGGAGGAGCAGGAGGTGTGGGGCAGAAGGCGAAGGAACAAGGGGGGTTGGGAGGGGGGCACAGAAGTGGGGTGCGTGGGAAACACGTGGAGAGGACTGTTGCGGACGGGGAAAGCCCTAGGCAGGTGCAGGAAGAGCGGAAGCTAGAGGACAGGAGGCGAAGAGAAAGATAAAAGCAAGCAAATGTGGGGGCAGGTACTGGGCACCGGCAGAAGCAGAGGTGGGCAGGGTGGGCTGCGGGCGGTGAGCCGGCGCTAGGACCCGGAGGCGCGAAGGTGACGGAGCAGGCGGGCACTAGGACCCGGCGGGTCCTTTGTTTGGGGGGCCGGGGAGCCGGACGGCGGCTCCCGTCGGCGGCTCCCCTCTGCTGGCGGGGGCCTGGAGAGGGGGAGGGGAGACAGTGATGGGGTCCCCGGACTCTAGGGGAGCTTCACTCACCGTCGGCCGCGGGCAGGTCGGCCCGTTCCACCCACGAGCTCCAGCTCTGTCCCGCGAAGTCATCGAGACTCGGCACCCGCCGCTCCAGAGCGGCCATTGCTGCCGCCGCGCGTTCACGCACCGCCATCACCGCCGCGGACGCGCGCCCGCCCAGGCGCCACCGCCGCGCGGCCCCCTCCCCCCAAGCCCCACCGCGGGCACGCCTCCCCTCTCCCTCCCACCTTTCCAGCTCACTCTTTGCGCAAGCGTAGCACAGGTTGCCTTCCCCTCACTCTCCCTCCCGCATAGCCTTCTGGGAAATGTAGTCTTGGAGGGGGTGCTATTTCCTATCGTGCTTGCCGCAAAAGCCCCTCCAAAATGCACAAATGCGGGGGGCAAAGAGTCCAAAGCCCCAGGACCTCCTCTCCTAACCCTTGTGCAGACATTCTTTGTGCCACCAGCTCACTCTTCCAAGCTCACTGCATACACACCTTAGCCCCAAACCTCTCTCTGCCCAAGGCGCCTCTCTAAGCCGTGTCTCCGCCAGCTGGCTGGCGCCCCTTCCCGGGCTGGCGGTCAAGAAGCGACTTCGCTCCCCAGTAGATCGAATAGGGTAGGTGCAGGGAGGTGGGCGCTGTGAATCAGAAGGGCAAGGGGAGGGGAGGGAGTCTGTAGGATGTGCTGAAGGACACAAGGGTTGGAGTAGGGGGAGGGTCCTCGTCTCCCGTGTTGCGCTTCATCTGTGGGAAACCCACGCTGCCCTGATGCAGGGCAGAAGGTCGGAGTGGCGTTGTCTGGGTTTGGGAGGATCTAGATGAGCTGATCAAGATCACCTGTCAGGATGACAGAAGGCTATCTCCGAGCCAGAGCCAGCCCCGGAACTGGGGTGGCCCCGAGGCTGCTGGTGTTTGCAGCATCTCTGCTGATCCTTCTCTCCTCCTGAGAACTGCGATCGATACCCTGTACCGCCTCTTCCCAAACCCTGGCTGGACCCCGACTCCATCCATCACTTTGGCTTCTTTTTCTAATGAATATTTTCTCTGCTGGAAGGGCTGCTACCAGAGCCTCGGCATAGGGAGATTTCTCATCAGATGTGTCATTTTCCTTGCTACGGCCTGGAAAATACCTTAATCATTCTCTTTCTTCTCAGCTGATAACATTTCTTCCCACCCTCACACATTCAAGAGACAAAAGCCTACCCCCCCCCCCGCCGCCCATCACATCGGAAAAGAGATACTAGTTCTCTTTTCCCTCTTCAACCCCTCATAGCTCATCCCATATTCATTTCTTCAGCTAAAGGGGAACCAAATTGGAGGCAAATAAGTCAAGGTCTGTGACCTCAAGACCTCAGACTTGCTTCTCATTTTCACCCAGGGAAGGTTTAAGTACCGCAAAGGTAATCTCTGAGGGCAGAGATCCTTAACCTGAGACCCACAGATGATCCCTAGGGAGTCCAGGAACTTGGTGAAATTGAATGTAATATCGGGTCCAAGAGTGTTTTTCTAGGGAATGTAAAGGTAGCATGTCAGAAGGGGGATAGAGGTGCAAGTTTGTTCAGAAAGAACCTTTATAGTTAAGAGGGCAAGGCATATGGTCCTCACCTCCTGACAGGAAGCTTGTCTGGGTCAACGGTAGGAGACCAAATGGAAACAGTATTGTGGAAACCACTATCTCTTGCCTTTTGAGTTTGCTCTGAATCTGCTAATGAGCCTCAGTTACTTTGGACTAACTGGTGCCACCAAAAGAGAAGACACAGACTCTATTGTCTGGAGTGCAGAGCGGAGAGGAATGATGTTTTGGTGGAAATACTGATATTTGTCCAAGAACTTAAAGTGTTGGGAGGAAGAGGGGAATAAAACCTCCGGAAGGGTTCTAGTCTTGGCTCCTTCATGGCAAATGCTTTGAAGCACTGTTTATTCAAATGTGTAATAACAAGCACCAGAAAACAACATGCAACATTCTCCCCCCACCCCGATCTCCAATCCCAGAAGTAGGAGACCTATGACCATGAAAGTGGAGAGAACTCAAGTTCAGAAAAGGTCCTTGATGGGCACCCTAGAAGGGTCAGAATTTAGAAGGGCAAAGGGCAAATGCCCTGCCTGTCGGCCTCCTGCAGTCTGAAGAAACCAGACACGGTCTCCTACCTCAGGCCCTACTAGGCAAAGCAGTAGTGCCAGCCCTGATTGGAGGGGACAGGAGTACTATGAGGACAGCTCTGCCCTCAGCACTTGGCCTAGCCCAGCCCTCTGGAGGTCATGAGGTGAAGGAGCCTTTCCTCTTAGGGCAGTCATGGAAAGAGAGACCATAGCCTAAATCAAGGCCCATCTGGATGAGAACAAGCCAGCCTCTTGAGGAAGAGAAAGAGCCTTCTCTGCTCTAGGGAGAGTTCTGGGCTGGGAGTTCTTGGCAGGAGTGAATACCCACCCCACCCCCTTCCCCTAGCTCAAGGGCCAGTTGCTAACTTCAGCCCCCAAATGAGAACACTTTATCTGTCACATTTCAAATAAATTATAAATACATACACAGAATCCAAACAAAGTTCCAGTAGAAGCTGCTCACAGACCCTCATGGGGGCCAGCTTAAAGAAAAATGGTCACCTCTTTGTTCTCTGTGTCTCTGGAGCTGCAGACAAAATGTTCCCCCTTTTTCCTTGAGTAACCATGGGGACAGCTCAGGACAGAGAGAGGTTCAGACTTAGAAACACTCTCATCCCCATCTCCTCTCCTCTCTCCTCACATCCCTTCCTCAAAATCTAAAAACAAAAATAAAACAAAAAACTTAATTATTTCAATGAAGGATTCTGGAGCATTTGAGGGTGTAAATCTCACACTCCCCCTGTCAAGTGGGGAAACTCTGACCCAAAGAAATGACTGGCCCAAAATCAAAGGTCCTGTCTTCTGGGTACCCCAGTAATGTGCACATTACTGGGGGTGGTGTTTAGGGAGGTGAGAAGGTTGGAGGGGATGACTCAGTCCTGAGGAGAAATTGGCACTGGGCACATTCACCTTTGGGATGATTAAGTGGGCTAATTGGCATTGGATCTGAAAATGGCTGGATTCTTCCTTCTTCATCCTTCCCTGAGCAGCGCTATGGCCAGGGCAGACTGAAGTGCTTTGAGCTGGGTCGGAGACGGATGGCCCTTTCCCAGTCAGCATTGACTCTTAGGCCCTGGGTTCCAGAGAGGGACTGAAGGAGGTGTCAGAAAGAGGAGACATATCAAAGACAAATATGGAACTGGGTCCCGAAGTGAAGAAGCACCAATAGCATTGGCCTGCCCTGGGCTGGGGGTTTGGGTGGGGAGGGATAGAGCCTGGGAGAAATGAGGAAGCAGGGGAGGAACAGAGGGCAAACCGAGAGGGTACGTCCTTTCGTAAAGGAGAGATAGGGGAGTATGAAAGAGAGGCCAGAGAAGGAGTTGGGGGTTGGGGGAAATGAGAGAATAAGGAAGAAATGGGTCCATCCATCCATGTCCTGGGGCTCTGGGGAAACTTAGCCTCATGGTTGTCCTCTGGGCCCTTCCAAAGCCCCTATGTGGCTCCACAGGAATGAGAGGAAGGCCTGGACAGACATGGAAAAGGATCTTGAATGCCTCAGACCCAAGAGACTAGGGAAGGGAGATGGACAGAGAGGCTGGAGGCAGAGAGGGCTAAAAGGGAGTTGCCTCTAGACCCCTCATCTAGTGCCCCATGTGTGAGACTAAACCCAAGGAGGACGACAGGGAGGAAGGTCAGGGGTTTATAAGGCAAGTATGAGTTTAGTGTTGGTGGAAAGTGCACCAGCCTGGTGGGGTGGGAGGGCTGAGGGAATATAAGAAACTGCTTCCCCAGCAAGTTTCCTGGCTTCAGTTTCTTGAAGTTGCAACCCAGTTGCAATAAATCTGCTCCCCACTGAGTCCAGGCCTCATCAGGACTACCTACAGGGCTGTTTTCTAGGCTAGTTGGCCTCCTGGGTTCCCACGTGGTAGGCTCCGTGGGCAAGCGGAGGCCAGAGGAAAAAGTGGCCGAGCTCGGGCTGACTGGAGATCAGGGCAGACACAAGGCTTAGATAACAGCCATTGAAGAGGGGTCACTAAACCACTGGTGGGCCCTTCATGCAAAGGACCAGGAAGAAGGCTGCCAGCCAATTTCCCCTCCCCCCCACTTTTATTGAAGCTGACAGGTTGATAGAAGTGGCTGCTAGGAACCAGTCTCCGGACTCTGGTCTCCTGCCCCCAACCCTCTCCTGCAATGGGAGGCTGCAAGTGTACGAGGAAGACCCCAAGTAAAATGCTGGGGTCCAGGCAGTAGACAAGAAGCACTGAGCTCCTGCCATCCGAGGCTCCAAGCAAGAGGAGGGATAGGAAGCCACTGGTAGGGCTGCCGGGGTTTCTGACAGCTGATGCCTGCCCATCCATCGACGATGTCTCAAAGCTCAAAGCCCAGAATGATGGAGCAGGGGAGCTGGAGAAGGAAGAAGAGAGAGGTCCTGGAAGCTGGAGGTGGTTGAAGAGGTGCTGTCCTGTTCAGGAGTAGCCAGGTGGGAGCTGCTTACTGCTTCTCCACCGCTCCCTGCTCAGCTGCGCTCTCCTGGCTGGGGCCCTGGCCCTGGTCCTGTTCCTGGCCCTGCCCATGCCACGGGGTCTCCTTGAACACAAACCAACAGTTCCCGGCCCACAGGAAGAAGTTGATAAAGCCGAAGAGCTGCAAAGACATCAGGAAAGCTTGTGAGAATAGTAAGGAGGGCATTGTGGGCCCAGGGAGGAGGAGTTCTTGTGGGAGGGATGGGGTGGAGAAGAGGCACAGAGGGCTCAGGAGACTAAAATACAGAGAACTGGAGATAGAGGCAGGGTTCAATGCTGATACCCACTAAGGGGCTCTCTGGCGAAAGTCTCTAACTGTCCACAGCATGCACCCGAGTTGTAGCTTGGTCACTAGGAGAGTCTGGGCCCTGGAGTGAAGCATCATGCAAAGCAGAGCAAGGAGTAGGGAGGGGCTTTGGTGGTGCTTTCCAGAGCACTGTTCTGAGTGCTTTTTTCAAGGGTGGGTGTGACCAGAGCTGTCCAAGGTGCTTCCTTCTTAGGCCCAGGGACTCAGCCCCCGCTATATTCAAATATTTATTCAAAAATACTTAAAAACCTATCAGCAGGAAGTATTGGGGTGGGAGAGGTGAACTGATGTCTGCAATTCGAAATGCATTAAAAATCAGATGGTTTGATGGATGAAGAGAGGCGGGTAGATATGTGATAAAGCAAGTATAGTAAAATGTTAATGGTGCAGTTTAGGCAATGAGCGTGTGGGTGTTCATTGTAAAATTCTTTCCACTTTGCTGTATGTGTGAAATTTTTTTACAATAAAATGTTGGGGGCTAAAACCGATCAGCAGGGTTCAAGCAAGGTCTAAAAGGCTCCCTGGTGTGCCAGGGATTAAACCCTGGCCTTGGGGAGTTCCAGGCCATCTTCAAGGCAGGGCTAAGGTGAAAAGGGGCATTTGAAAAGCTTGAGGCCAGAGTGCCTAGGTGGCTTAGTCGGTTAAGCGTCTGACCTCGGCTCAGGTCATGATCTCACGGTTCATGGGTTTGAGCCCCACGTTGGGCTCTGTGCTGACAGCTCAGAGACTGAAGCCTGCTTCAGATTCTGTGTCACCCTCTCTCTCTGCTCCTCTCCTGCTCATGCTCTCTCTCACTCTCACTCTCAAAAATAAATAAACATTAAAATTTTTTTTTAAAAAAACTGAAAAGCTTGAGGCCTCAGCTATCTACTGACTGATATGGAAAGATTTCCACATTGTAACAACTGGGATGGCCAAACATGTACATACCAGCCAGACCCACCCCTGCCCAAAGCCCATCTCCAGTCTGGAGGCCTGAGTGACAATGGGTGACAACTTCACTCCCTCTGGGTCTGCTCCCAGTTGTGAGCCCAGCCACAGCCTCTGTTCTCCTTCATATGCTCACATGTGCGCGTGTGCACTCACACACACACACACACACACACACACACACACACACACTGTAAAGAAGCAGGAGGAGTGGGAGGCAGTCACAAAGGGCATGCCTGGATATGGGGAGAAGGGAAATGGGAAGACAGAATACAGAAGGAGGAAAGAAAAGGAGGCTAAATTTGGCTGTTGGGTTCCCTCCAAACTAAAATGTCTTCTCAGAGTCAGCCAGGGGCCAGCAGCCACCCTTAGGTGCTGGTGTCACCAGCTCCAGGTGCAGCGGATGCCAGCTGGAGAGTCTCCCTCTCTGTTCATCCCAGAACCTCCTAGCTGGGGCAGGCCTGGGCGTCTGGGATAGCACCGCCTCCCCCGGTCCCCTTCAGTGGCCACAGGTCTCACCACAGAGATGTTGGCCAGTCCCATGGAGGGTGTGGCCCCAGCGCTGCACACTGCTTCCTCTCCATGGCACACAGACATGGCTGCAGTCAGGCTGGATGGCCGTGTGGCCCCCTTGATGTCCGTCAAGCCCTTGCCCCAGGCAGCTGCAGCTACCAGCCAGAAGAAGGTGAAGGAGACAGTCACGCAGAAGTCCTAGGAGGAGGAGAGGGACAAGAAATACACTCAGAAAGTCCCCTGTGATTACTTACTGCTTTTCCACTTGCCATAATGCACTGGGATCCTGGGGTCCCAGGACAGCCACCTCTTCCTATCCTACCCAACATCTAGAACCTCTGGGAGCCCAGATCATCTTAAAGAAACTGTTCTCTGCCACCAAATGAACCCTGCCACCCAGGGTCACCCCTCCCCATGCCCTCAGAACTGAGGTCAGGCAACAATGTATCAAGGCACCTGCTGGACAATGTCACCCCAAATCCAAGTGGTGTAAACTTCCCACTCTCCCCTTCAAGCTTTTCCTTTGGTCACCATTGCTCAGCTACAACTGATGGCAGAGTGAGAGCAGACTGCAGGAGACAAATGGGGTCCCCTTCCACTTTGCATGCCTGGGATAGGGAGACGGTAAAGGGGGAATAATATTGCTAGCCAACGCTTATTGAAGCTAACTATATACCAGATATTTTACATGCATTTTCACTTCATCTCCCCCAAACCCTATGAGATATGTATTATCTTATCCCCATTTTATATTGAGGAAACTGAGGTTTATAGAGGATAAGTGACTTGTCCAAGAGCACACAGCCAGTAAGGGACCGCTCTGGAATCTGAACCCAGGCAGTCCAACTCCAGAGCCTGCTTCTTGATGCTATTATGCCTCCTGTGAGCAAAGCAAGTGATGGGAAGTTGGTAGAGGCAGAGTGGCTGGAGCTGTGGGAACCACAGAATCTGAAGGGATCAGCCACGAAGAACTGGCAGGGGGACTCGGGAGGTTCCACATAGGGGTGTCCTCCCCTCTCACTCTGACCTCAGTCTCACAATGCACATCTCTCCAGTTTCTCCACCCCGTCCATCCCCCCTGGCCTCTGCCTACTCACCACCAGCGGGAAGCGCTTGTTCTCTGTATAGAGGTTATGGAAACGCAGGTAGACGACTAGCGCAGCCATGGTGTAGAAGAAGGAAAAGATGCCCAGGGTCACAAAGAACTCAGCGGGAGCAGAGAAATCCCCCATCAGGTGCATTGTCTTGGAGGTGGAGTCATCATCGCAGAGGGGCATCTCATACTGGACCCGGTTCAACCTATGGGTGGCAGGGGATGCCATCCTGAGCTTGGGGCAGTCCTCTCCCTGTGGAGGCAAAGGACTGTGCCTGCCCTGGGGGTAGTCCTGTGCTCGTTCTCACGCTGGGACTCTTACAGAGCCAAGAGAGGGGGTGTGTGGGGGAGGAATGCTTCTGGACGGAACCCTGCAGTCAAGACAGAAACATCCCTGGAATTCTGGTCAAACTCTACCTCCCGTTCAGCCACTACCTCACACTTGTCTACCTTGCCCAGATATGGTGACCGTGTATTTTCAAGGACCTCCAGGGCCCTTCAGGTCATTACCACAATAATCCATCTATTTCTTGTAGCCAAACCACCAGGGAGTTCAGCTTCATTTTGCCCCTGGGAAAAGGGCACACAGGCCTATGGTGGCCAGGTTAGTTTGGACTTTCCCATTCTCAGGCCTTAGCTGCTCCCCCTCCCCCACCCAACCAATGAGACTATAGGGGACAAAACAAGGAGAGAAAAACAAACACCCTGTTATATACAAGAGATGGTTAATCATTAGTACTAAAAATTTCTGAAAAGGCAGGCCCTAGCCCCAATTCTCCTCTGAACAGTTGGGACTCCCCTCCCTAAGCTCCCAAGTAGCCAAGAAAGAGTATTCTTTCCTACCTCCTAGTCAAGGTGCACATCCTCATATTCTAGTGGTACCAGGTGAGCACCCACGTCAACTCTTTAGGATCTTAGTACTAGCATGTTCCCTAACCTTCAAGGCAGGGAGGAGGTTGCTGAAGTTCAGAAAGACTTGCCCAACTAGCTGAGACTCCTATAAGCCTCCATCCCCAACTGCATGGGTTTTTTTCTGTAGGAACTATGCTATACCTGCTATTGGTTATCATGGACTGGAACATTTTTATGACAATGATCTGTCTGAGGCTCCCTGATACTTTTCTATGGTTAGTCTAAAGGGCTAATTCTTAAAGGGCGGGAGGACCCAAGTCTTATAGTTCTATTTGAACCTGGAGTGGCACTCAACAAAAGGTCTTTAAGTTTCTGGAGAAGGAAGAGACCAAGCAGGTCCTGCCAAACCAGCGAGAGAGGCTGTGTGGGGTCAGAATCAATTCCTTCTCTCTGAAGGGATAGCCGAACAAAACAATGATGGAGCTCACCTGAAGGGATAGCCGAACAAAACAATGATGGAGCTCACATCCTTGGCTTCGTTGTTGCAGCGAACTGTTGCTCCTGTCTCCCCGCTGTAGGAGCCACAGGACCCGAAGGCGAAAATAGCAAAGAGCTGAGGGAGAGGGAAGTCCCTTTGAGGGTCAGAACATATATCTTATCAGAACCACCTTCTGACTTTTAGCAGGTACAGATATGGTGGAGGGAGCCAGGGTTTCCTTTAATCAACTCCCTCCTGGAGTTGCACTTGAGTCCTGGCACCATAGAGTCAAATGAATGAGGTTGACTTTAAGTGGTGTCCAGGAGGAAGATAGAGAGAAAGAAGAAATGGACAGTTTCCACATCTCTCCACTGGATGGATGTGACAGTGGAGAACACAGGTAGCCTCCTTAAGATGATGAGCAACACAAAGCAATTTAGGGTTTTGGAAAAGTCTAGCATAAAGCTGGACTTGAATTTCCTCCCCAAGGGAGAGGCACCCAAGAAATAGATTCCTCTGTGCTGAGATCAGGCATGCTTTGGAATTCTTTCCATTTCTCCTTTGAAGCTGTCATTGATTCTTGTCATTACCTTGTTGCTAACTTCCAGGGGCTTCCTCCCTCACTGGAGGTATAGCTAGAAGCAGCAACTTCCGGCAAGCCTTCAGAAGGGCCAAGCAGGGAGGGGCTATGCTCCTCTTCCCCCAAAGGTACTTTTCCTTGCAGCAACAATGCTGGCTGTGTCCATGCTGACAGTCCTGGCCCAAGCCCAGAGCAAAGTACCTTACACTTGCCTTATCAGCCTCCACTGTTTCCCCAGTGGTGTTTCCCTTTGTAATCTGTTGATCCTGCCATTGCTCAGTGTTAAGAACCAGAAGCATTTCAGGTCACTTGAATTGTTTTCCTCTCCACCTTTCATCACATTTTACTAAGCCTCCTGTCTTAAGTGAAATGAAATTTCCTCAACCTATGATTTTCTAATTTCTTTATGGGGAAACACACTGGTTAGAAAAGGAGGTGAGAAACTGGAATCTCTTATCCTCCTGCATCATCTGTTCAGGCCCCGTTTCCTGTGCACTTACCTTATACAGGCTTGTACATGATGTAATCATTCTTATTAAGCAGAGAGCTTATTCTGTTAATGATCATTTTCTGTATGTTTCTCCGTGTCTCAGTGTCTTGGATATTAAGCACCTAGAAGACAGCTCATCTACATCTCAGGCTTGCACCCAGAGTTTAGAATAGAGTTGTGTGAACATGATTTTGCTAATGCTTGATAGTGTTATGGAGTTTTGAAAAGAGACATGGATTAGGAGTTTGGAAATCTGGGTTCTAGTCCTAGCCCTGTCACTGACGAGCTGGATGACCGCTAATAAATCACTCTGCTCTCTGAGTCTCAGTTTTCTCATCTGCAAAACGAGGGGTTTGGAGCAGGCAGTCAAGAGGCCTTTCTCCCACTGGATGAGGGTAATGCTATCGCTGTGCTCTTGGCCAGGCTTGCCAGCAGCTGTGCTCTGCCTCTGGGCGGTGTCCGGTGCCACTGCCCCGCCTCGCATCGCCTGCCCTGGCAGATCTCCTCCATGCTGGAGCCATTGACCCCTCTCGAAAGGTCATAATGAGCACCTCTCTGTTTCCAGGAGGTTTAGTTCAGACAACAGAGAATTGTCTCCATTTTAAAAAACATCCAGGAAAGGAGATAGTATAACTCTCTCCAGTGCCTGAATAGCCTCCTCATCTGGCTTAATTTGCAGAGACTGCAGTAGAGCCCTGTTTGCTCATCATGACAGAGCTGAAGAGAAGTTGCCCAAAGCCTCTGCCTCATTACCCTTTGTATACTCCAAGCCTCCTCACTGGCATAACAATGACGCTTCTCTAGCTCCTCCTCATAGGAATTCTCTAGTTTTTGTCAGCTCCATGAGCCTCTTACAAGTAGCTTCTGGTGCTCAGAATTGAACACACAATTTAGAGTATCACATTCTAGGAAGGGCAGCATAGTTAGATATATTTTTACCCAATAAAGTCCCCTAAGAAAATAGATATTCCTAACTTGGGGCAATGGATGGTGAGTTATGGAGCCTTCTCTTCACTAGCACTTCCTTGATTCGCACTCCTGAACACCTACAGAAAGATGACACTTATTGAGCACCTACTGTGTACTGGCACTGTTCTAAGCACTATCATTTGATAGTGAACAAAAGAGAAAAATCTGTCTTCATGGAGCCCGCACTCTAGAGCTGCACTATCCACAATGGTAGCCACTAGCCAAGTGTGGCTATTTACATTCAAATTCATTAAAATTTAAAGCAATAAAAAATTCACAGTAGCTCAGTTACATTTAGCCACATTTCAAGTGCCACATTTCAATAGCCACACGTGACTAGCAGATACCATATTGGACAACACAGATAGATAATAGAACTTTTCCATCATTGCCCAAAGTTCTGCTATGTCTAGATGATATGTCAGAACCTTGAGGTTCTGAAAATCCTGAATCCTGAATCCAAGATTCTATGTCAGAACCTTGAGGTTCTGAAAATCCTGAATCCTGCTCAGAGAGTGAAATATACCATGAATAACTTTAGTACTAGCTGTATCCTCATCTATTCTGATTCTTTGAAAGTCAGGACTCCCTAAACCCCTTACATAGCTCTTTATCAATCAGAGTACATAATTAAATCTGAACATCACACAGTCACATGAGGCCAAATAGCATAAAGTTTGTTATGTAAGTGGACAATGGGAAAAATCTGAGGGGAATCTCATAGGTTCACAGGACAGCAGAGCAAAAAAAGATCTTAGAGATTATCAAGCCCAATGTTCTCATTTCACAGAGGTAGAAATTAAAGTCCCAGAAGATTAAGTGACTTTCCCAAGGTCACATTTAGCCATTGTGTTGGCCAGCCTTAGAATTCACATCTCCTGATTCCCTGTCCAGTGCTCTTTCTACTTAATCAACAAACAGTTATTATGCATTATTGTGCCAAGTGCTAGAGACACAAAGATGAATAAGACCCAGTACCTTCTTTTAAGAGTTTACGTCCAGAAAAAAAAAGTGCCATGCTGCAACAAATAAACAAATAAAATTCTGCATCACAAAGTTATTAAGGCTAAAAAAAAAAGAAATCTCTCCTCTGTTCAGGGAGGACTGTAAGGAGGCAGGGAGTAGCTCTGCACCTGGCATACAGGAGCAGAGAAAGACACCCTGTCCCAGCCCCCTCCACCTTTATGTACCAGATTTGCTTTCTTCCCTAAATGTGCCAGGTGACTGAGCCACTAGGAAGAGCGGGAAAGAACTGAAACCATCCGTGTCACCAAGCGTAAGGGTTTCTGAGTTGAGTAAACTGCTCAAAAAGAACAGGAGCCAAGGAGAGGTAGAGTCCCTGAGACAGGGAAGGGGTGGATCTCTGAAGTTCTGATGCCAACCTGGCACCTTCCTCCTCTTGGACCTGTATTTCTAGGGACAGTGATGGTCATATATTGCTCTCCACACCCTCCTCCTCCTGCCTCTGTGTCTCTTTGGGAAAGATGTCAAATTAACCTTGCCAGTTTGGTGCTGACTTGCTTGACGGTGATGATCCTTTGTCAGTCTTGGGAACATTTCCATCCCTAGTTAGTGCAGAGCACAAGGAGGACAAGATCTCCCCTCCAATCTTATCCCCACAGTCATCTTATTGGTTTGATGGATTCTAATGGTATTCTTTCTCATTCCCCACACCAATCGAAATAGCTTATTTTCATTATAGACCCCGGAGCCAAGTAAGTGGCTTTGGCACCTCAAATTATTGATCAGCAGTACAGTTAATAATAATATGACTTATTGTGGGAATGCTGACTGAGTAATCCAGGAGATTCCTTTGTGCCTTACCCTCAAAGTGAGGATTTGGCAGTAATATTTGAATAATCGAACCAAAGGACAGGTCTAGCTGAGAGTATGCATAAAGGGGAAATTTGGGGGGAAAGGGAGGTTTGGGAACAGGAGGAAAGGGAACCAACACTTGCTGAATATCTCCTGGACTGTCTGGGCTGAATGACTGGATGCTTTATAGAAATTATCTCCTATAATCCTCCCAGTGAACCCATGAGATGGATCTTACCCTCATTTACAGATAAGAAACTGAGGCTCACAAAGATTTTGTTACTTACCCTAGGTACCTCAGATTCTATGGTTAGAAAGCAGAGGAGACGCCATTTAAACCAAAGCCCATCGACCTAAAATTCTGCCTTTTTCCTTTTTTAAGAAAACCAGTTCTTTAATAATTGGTCTATACCCATGTTATTTTGCTAGCTTTGTGTAGACTTAGCGAGACTCCAGAACTGGAATTGAGGTGAGATTAATTTCTGAGTTAAAAAAAAAAAAAAGACACTCAAAGCCAAGCTTCTGACTAATAAGACTAACATTGCTTTCTTCTTACCAGGATTCCAGCAAAATTGCTTTTTGATAACAATGACAACAAGTTTTCAAGTATCATTATGATAAACACAAGATCTGTGTTTTCTTTCTTTTTCTTTTTCTGTTTCCTTTTCTAGTCAGGGGCATTTGATCCCCCCAAGCAGGAAATGAATGAAAATCCCAAATGACATTTTCACTGTCATTTCTGGTGCTGGTTCCTGTGTACTTTTATATTAGCTCATCCTGCAGAGACTCAGGGCAAGTGAAACTCGCGCTCTGAATTCAGGCTGCTAGGATGGCAGTAAAGCAAATCATGTCTCCCTTTGATGCTGTCCTTCGAATGAAAGCTGAGTTCAGAGTCTAGCTCTGGGCCCCTGGATTTAGCACTATGAGAGAAAGGTATCACGCCCCTCTAAGAAGTTGAAGATCATAAAAGTCAAATGGTTCTTAACTCTTAGGGATCAGTGCTGACCCCGGGAGGAGATTGGATCATTTTTCTAGGCATTGTTTTGTGCAGCCTTTATAGAAATGTGGGTACTGGGAGAGGAGGGCACTGAAAAAAGGATAGAACGATTGAAGAGGGAAGCTTTTCAGAATCCCCCCATGAAGCATGATTGATTCCATGGTCTAATAACCTCATTGTTTCCCTCATCCCTTGACAGTCTTTCTCAAATTTCCCTTAGATCCATTTATCTAGTTTAATGATAAAATTGTACTCTTACATTTCAGGTTCTGCTCCTCATAATGGCTCCCTAGTTCTGGATGGCAGTCACATGGAGCCTTAATAACATTGTTATATGGCCACCACTGGTACTCAAGTGGTAGGTCAGAAGAGGGAAGTGGGGGGAGGTGAAAGAGCTCAGTCAGCAGTCCATCCAACTGGTCTTGAAGCAATAGGGAGAGTGGAAAGTCCCCATCGGATCCCAAAGTTTGCACTTCGGAGCTCCTTGCCTGGCCGATAGCCCCAGTCAAGGTCTCAGATATTCAGAGATAACCCCAAATGCACTATTGCCCCTGAATTCCAGATCTGGTGATTCTCATCCAAACGATGATTCAGGATTCAGTGACACAGTGCTAACTCCTGTCTCCAGTGAGTTAAAAGCCCTTTAGAACTCAATCCTCCTCAGTATTAACAGTAACTTATTCCCTAGCTGAATTCTGTGCTGAAAGCACATTAATTAAGTTATTCACACACCATTTGGTGTGTGGATTGCCTGACTTAAATCTCTTCAGTTATAGTGCACTAAATGCTTCCAACAAGTTTTCATGATTTGAAAGAATGACTGTACCTGTCCACATTCCTAACTTATACTCAGGAGGCTTTTGGCACTTGTAAGGACAGAGAACATACCAATATCTGAAAGTACCGGTGAGGCAAGGAGATGGTATTTCCCCTAGCCAGTTACAGAGGAAATTGAGGCCATGGGCAAGTGATTTCTTCAAGGTCACAGGGGGAGTCTAATGAAGGACAATATTCTAGCATACCAACCCATTTAAAGCAGAAGGGGACCCTAGGGATGGTGTGATCAACATTTAACTAATGTTGAAAACTGAGGTCCAAAGAAGTGACTTGTGCGAGGTCACATAGCTGGAAAAGGCAGGACCGTGTCTGAAACCCAGAGCCCTAGCTTTCCAGCTCAATGTTTTTTTATCTTACTCTACAAGCCACATTTTGGCCACAGTGTAATTTTTATTGTCTCGATATTTTTTCTTTCATTTAATTGTAGAGCCATAGGCTTCATTCATTCATTCATTCACTCACTCACTCGCTCACTCACTCACTCACTCCCTTACTCCCTCACTCTCTTACTCAGTTACAGGAACCCAGATTACTCTAGTGACCTCAACAGGACAACCGCCAGCCAGCCAGGACCCTGTCTCCGGAGTCCACCTTCAAGATCAGTCAGGTCCTGGTGGGTTTGGTGGTCAGATGGTTTCCCTCGCCAGCCTCCTTCCCTCCTCTGCCCTCCGTGGATTTCCTCCTCCTCCTTGTCCTCCTCCCCCCTCCCACCACCGAAGAGTGGTATGTGCAGGATCAGAGTTCTGGAAAGGTTACACCCGGGTCCTTTCGCCCGGGTGAAATGTGAGCACCCTGGGCAAGGGCTCCTTGCACATAGAAGGACCGAATCCCAGACTCCGCATGCCTTGCTCCTCACCCTCCTGCCACCAAGTGCTGGAGAAGCAGCCCCAGCCGCCCCTCCCCCGCCCACCTGTCGCCGCCCCCCACCCTTCCGCCAGGGCCGGTCGCAGTACCTCCCCGCCCCCCACTCCGGCCACATTGCTTCGGGTCAGCGTCACAGCTCAGGCTCCCGAAATAGCCCGCGGCTAGAGCATCGACTCACCCACTGGAGAACTTTGATGAAGCCCAGCGGCTCCTCCAGCCGCCTCCAGCGCAACCCCACGAGCAGGCGGTCCACCTGCAGAGACCGGGCGGGCGAGGGGGTCAGGGCGGTGGGGGACCCATGAAAGCGCTGGTCTTCCTCCCACTCCCACTCGGGAGAGGGGGCGGAATAGCGTCCGGCCCAACCCCCAGGTGGAGAAGGGGTGGTAAGACAGCCTCAGGGGCGCGCGGGGAGTACCTGCTGGCGCGGTGACTTGTCCGCCGCGCGACTCGAGCCCTCCGTCGAAGACATGCTGGCGCAGCGGGGCCGGGGCGCAGCGAAGGGGCTCGGCTCCCTGGCCGGGAGGCTGTGGGCACCGCGGTCGGGCTGGGGGCTGCTGGCGGGCGGCGGTGGCAGCTAGCGGTGCGGGAGCGCGGACTGCAGTCGGCGGCCCGGGCTCCAGGCTGGCAGGGCGGGTCGCGGGGGCGCTGCAGGTCGCGCTCGCGGAGGCCGGGACCGCCGCTCAGCCCCTCCGGCTGCAGAAAGCCCTCGAGTCCGATTCAAACTTCTGTCAAACTCGGGAGCGCACTTGGCAGCCCAGTCACGTGGCGTGCGCTCGCGAACCCTCCTCCGCCCCCTCTGCTCCCTGTCTGCCCGCAGGGTGCCTTAAAGGGACCAGTGGCCTCTGCCGGCAGTTTGGCCGCGAGGGGGCTCAAGTTCTTTGCCAGAAGCCTCCGGGGCCAGTCCCAAACCGTACACTACAGCCGCTCCAACTCAAGGCCAAAGTCGGAACTAGCCTGGCGCTCTGGGACGCACCGGTTCCTATTTTATTTTTTCCTATTTGCCTGGATTTGGAGCCGCTCTGCGCCGTTTTTCTCTTCTTCCACACCACAATACCCAAAACCTACAGGACTTTCATCAAGCATCAGTATTGAAATAAGATTCTAAACCTTATGGTTAGCAAACTGCTTTTCAAAATCTCCAAGAGCCACTACAGAAGGAATGAGCAACAGAACAGAAATTGCTCACTTTTTATTCTGTCTAGTTATGAGATGATTTTTTTAACAACAAAAGGTATTCATGTTAGTGACTTAAAATTATTAAAAGTATAAACTCAATCTCCTTTAAAATGGATATCACCACTTAATGAGAGTGAAAATAGTCTTTGATGAATAGGGAGCTTAGAGAATAATTTGCATTGAAAAGTTGACATTGTTGTATTATGAGTGACCTTAAATCGGTCCCTAGTTTTCAAAAAGTGTCCAGTCAGGAGCCCCAAGGGAGCAATCATGAATATTACACATTGGGTTATTGGATTGTTAAGTGTGAATTGTGAAAGGTTAAGTGATTTGTCCAAGGTCACTGAGTGAGCCATTGGGGGGCAGTCCGGAGGAAAGAACAGGCCTGTGTCTCTGAAGAATTGACTTGTAAATACCTACACCCTCTCACAAAGTCATTATTGGAGATCTCCTCTGGTACTTCAGAAAGACTGCTTTTTGAACAAACATTTAGCTATTATTAATACAATTCATTCCCTCATTGAGCAAGTGCCTTCCTGAGGTTGGGGTAGGAGGGAGTGGCTGGACTTGAAAGAAACTTCTCCAGCATATTTCCATTGCAAATCTAGATGAAATAAGAAACAACTGAGTCCCCAATCCAATTTTTAACAAATTGTTCTCCAGTTGGAGGTTCCTTTACTATAGAATAGGAGTAATGGTGTCTGTCCTACTTATTGCATAAGGTCATCATGAGGATTAAGTGGTGTAAATGCCCACACTACACAAATATGAAATAATACTTATTACCAATGGTCTACAACAATATACATATAAAATATAACACAATCAGAAAATAATTCAGAATAATACAGCAAAAATCCCACACATCTATGAACCAACCTTATTAAATTTTAACACTTCTCCTGGTTTGTCTCAAATCCATTCTTTAGGGGCACCTGGGTGGCTCAGTTGGCTCAGGTCATGGTCTCATGGTTCATGAGTTTGAGCCCCATATGGGGCTCGCTGCAGTCAGCACAGAGTCTGCTTCAGATCCTCTGTCCCGGTCTCCCTCAGTCCCTCCTCCCCTTGTGCATGCTCTCTCAAAAAAATCCATTCTTTAACAAAATAAAAATTGCATATAAAACAAAGCCCTGTGCATACTGTGATATCATTCCCTCCCTCTCTCCTTTCTCTCCATAAGTAACCACTATCCTACCCTAAATTTATTATTAGCTTCACGCATATTTTAATACTTTTACTGTATAATGACATTTATCTACAAATAGTACATTAAAATTTATCAGACTTACTATTGTTTCTCACATGATTTCAAACTTTATCTAAATATTGTTCTTTAGGTAACCTTTAACTGGTGTTTTTGTTGTTGTTTTTCACTTAACAGTGGGTTTATGAGAGTCATCTAACCTGAGGCATGTACCTTTAGTCCCTTCACTTTAACCATATAGAATTCCACAACATACATATATCACAGTGTGTTATTCTCATATCGATGGACATTTAGGTTATTTCCAAATATTTACTCTTTTTTTTTAATGTTTATTTATTTTTGAGGCAGAGAGAGACAGAGTGTGAGCAGGGGAGGGGCAGAGAGAGAGGGAGACACAGAATCCGAAGCAGGCTCCAGGCCCTGAGCTGTCAGCACAGAGCCCGATGCGAGGCTCGAACCCACAAACTGCAAGATAATGACCCGAACGTAAGTCGGACGCTTAACCAACTGAGCCACCCAGGTGCCCCCAAATATTTACTCTTCTAAAAAGTGTTGCGTTGAATTTACACACAGCACTGAATTTCCAACTTTCTTTTTTTCTCTCTCTCTCTTAAACACAAGCCCTGGTAAGAGACAAATTTTTATGACATGGCGATTATATAAACTGAAACAAAAATTTCATAAAACATTCTCATTATTTTCTATTCCGTTTCATTAAAAAAATAGATGGCCATCCAGAAGCCAATGTAGGTTTTGTGAGGCCTCTAATTTATACAATTTGGGGGGCCCGTTTAGAAAAAGAACACAAAATTAGTGACCAGGCCTTGGAAGAGGCTTTGCAAGTGAGGGAGCCTGAAGCTTAAATACCATTAGTTTCAGGGTAAATACCCCTCTGAGGAGACATACTAGATTGATTTAATGATTCACTAATAATGGGTCTCTACTAAGAGTTTGATAAATATTGCTCCATACCTAAACGTGAGCCAGCTAGGTCATATGATATGAACATTTCAACTTTGAGTTTTGATAAATGTATATACCCATGTAACCACCACTCCGATCAAGATATAGAATACTTCCATCATTCCAAAGAGCTCCTTCTTGCCCTTTTGTAGTCAATCCCCAGGCAACTCCTGATCTGCATTCTGTCATTATAATTCAGTTTTGCTTTTTTCTAGAATTGCAAATAAATGGAATTATGCAGTATGTACTCTTTTGTGTCTGGCTTTTTTTCACTCCACATAGTTTTTGAGATTCATCTATATTGTTATGCTTATCAGCAGATTGCTCCTTTTTGTGCTGAATAGTATTCCATCCATATTATGAAATATGATCCATTGCAGTTTATCTATTCAATTCAAAGTACATTTGAGTTGTTCCTTTTTTTTCCTTTTTTTTTTTTTTTTTCGTTTTTGCTATTTTGAGTAGACCTGATATAAACATTCTTGTACAGGTTTTTCAGTGAACATAATAAGTATTTATTTCTAGGGTAAATACCCAGAAGTGAGAGTTCTAGGTCATCTGTAAATAAATGTGCTTAACTTTATATAAAATTATCAAACTGTTTTCAAGAATGGCTGTACCATTTTGCTTTCCCACCAACAATGTATTCCAGTTGCTTTGCATCTTCTCCAGCATTTGGTATTATTAATTGTTTTGGGGTTTGTTTTGGCTTTTTTTTTTAAGCCATTCTGATAGGTAAATAGTGGTATCTCTTTGTGGTTTTAATATGCATTTCTCCCATGGCTAATAATGTAGAACATCTTTTAATGTGCTTATTAGCCATATGTGTATCTTCAGTGAAGTGTCTAATTCTTTTGCCCATTTTTAAATTGGGCTGTTTCTTTTTTACAAATGAGTTTTGAGAATTTTTATATATTCTGAATGCAAGTCTTTTGTTGGGTATGAAATTGGCAAATACTTTCTCCCAGTCTGTAGTTTGTCTTTTCATTCTTTTAACTGTCTTTGCAGAGCAAAGTTTTGGTAAGTCCATTTTACTATTTTTTAAATGGATCATGCTTTTGCCATCATGTTTAATCACTCTTTGCCTAACCTCAGGTCACAAATATTTTCTCCTGTGTTTTATTCTAAATGTTTTGATAGTTTTATGCTTTATATTGAGATGTTTTTAAGTTATTTTTTGTGTAAGGCTTTGGATTTAGGTTAGGGTTATTATTATTGTTATTTGGCATGTAGATATCCTATTGTTCTAACAATTGTTTTTGAAAACACCATTCTTTCTCCATTTAACTGATTTTGCATTTTTATAAAGAAAATCAATTGGCCATATTTGTGTGAGTCTATTTCTGGCCTTTCTATTTAATCTAAGTGTCTGTACTTTTGCCAATACCATACTGGCTCAGATACTATAGTTTTCTAGTAAATCTTAAAATAGGCTAAAATGATTCCTCCAACTTTGGTATTTTTCAAAATTGTTTTAGCTATCTAGTTCCTTTGAATTCAGAATAAATTTTAGAATCAGATGGTCTATATCTACAAAAAATTCTGCTGGGATATTGATTAGAATTGCATTAGATCTATAGCTCAATTTAGGCAAAATTGACATCATTACTATGTTGTATTTTTCAATCCATGAACACAGAATGCCTCTCCATTTATTTAGGTCTTCTTTGATTTCTGTATCAGCAGTAGCAGTTTTAAGCATACAGATCATGACCATGTTTTGGTAGATTGATACCTGAATATGTAATTTTTTTGGAGCCACTATAAATGGTATAATTTTAAGTTCAAGTTTCTATTGACAATTGCTAGAAATTGATATTTTTCTGCTGATCCTGTGACCTTTGTAAAACTTGCATTTTTGTTCCATGAGTTTTTTGTAGATTCTTTTGGGTTTTCTATATAGACAATTATGTTGTCTGCAAATTGGGACAGTTTTCTTTCTTTTCTTTCTTTCTTTCTTTCTTTCTTTTCTTTCTTTCTTTTCCTTCTTTCTTTCTTTCTTTCTTTCTTTCTTCTTTCTTTCTTTCTTATCTGAATGCCATTTACTTATTTTCCTTCCCTTACTTCACTGGCTAGGACTTGCAGTACAATGTTGAATATATATGGTGAGAGTGGACATCCTTGCCTCATTCTTCTCAGGAGAAACTATTCAGCCTTTCACCATTTAGTATGATGTTAGCTCTAAGTGTTTCATAGATTCCCTTTATCAGGTTAAAGATGTTCCCATCTATTCCCAGTTTGCTGAAGGTTTTTGTCATGAATGGATGTTGGATTTTGTCAAATGCTTTTTCTGTATCAATTAATGATGATCATGGACTTTTTCTTCATTGGACTATTAGTATGGTAGATTACACTGATATATTTTTTAGAATATTTAAAGATATAATTAAATAATATAACTATAATATAAAAAATATTTTTTAAAGATACATATATCTCCCATCCTTGGCTTGACTACACACACACACACACACACACACACACACACACAACTATACTTTGTTTTTAGGTCAGTTTTAGGTTCATAGCAAAATTGGGCAGAGAGTATAGAAAATTCCCACCTCCCCCTCCCCTCTCCAAACATAACCTCTCCCATCATCAGCATCCTGAATCAGTATAGTACATTTGTTTATTACAATCAATGAGTCAGCATTGACATGTTATTATCAACCAAAGATCACAGTTTACATTGGAGTTTACTCTTTGTGTTATATATTCTGTGGATTTTGACAAATGTATAATGACAAGTATCCACCCATATTGTATCATACAGAATACTTTCACTGCCCTAAAGATCCCTTATGTTCTACCCATTCATCTCTTCCTGCCCCAACCCTCTAGCAATTACTAATCTTATTACTGCCTCCATCATCTTGCCTTATCCAGAACACTATATAGTTGGAATCACCCAGTCAGTATGTAGCCTCTTCAGATTGGCTTCTTCACTTAGTAATATAGATTTAAGCTTCCTGTATGTCTTTTCATGGCTTAATAGCTCATTTCTTTTTAGTGATGAATGATATCCCATTGTATGGATGTACCACAGTTTATGTATCCATTCACCTACTGAAGGATATCTTGATTCCAAGTTTTAGCAATTATGAATAAAGCTGCTATAAATATCCATGGGCAGTTTTTTGTGTAGACATATGGTTTCAACTCATTTGAATAAATACCAAGGAGTATGATTGCTGGATTGTATGGTAAGAGTATTTTTAATTTTGTAAGAAACTAGCAAACTATATCCCAAAGTGGCTGCACCCTTTTGCATTTCCATCAACAATGAATGAGAGCTCATGTTGCTTTCCTTGTCAGCATTAGTTGTTGTCAGTGTTTTGGGTCTTAGCCATTCTAATAGGTGTGTAGTGATATCTCGTTGTTTTAATTTGCAATTTCCTAATAAAGTATGATGTTGAGCATCTTTTCATATGCTTATTTGCCACCTGTAGATCTCTTTTTTTATTTTTTTAAGTTTATTTATTTTGAGAGGGCATGCACATGGAAGAGGCAGAGAGAGGGAGAGAGAGAGAATCCCAAGCAGGCTCCACACCGTCAGCGCATAGTCCCATGTGGGGCTCAAACCCACAATGGGTGGGACCATGACCTGAGCTGAAGCCGGACGCTTAACCAACTAAGCCACCCAGGAGCCCCTGTAGGTCTTCTTTGGTGAAGTCTGTTCAGATATTTTCCCCATTTTAATTGAGTTGTTCATTTTCTTATTGTTGAGATTTAAGAGTTCTTTGTATATTTTGGGTAACAGTCCTTGTCAGACATGTATTTTGCAAATATTTTCTCCAGTTTTGGTCTTCTTATTGTCTTGACAGTGTCTTTCACATAGCAGAAGTTTATAATTTTAATGAAGTCAAACTTTTCAATTTTTTCTCTCATAGGTCATGCCTTTGGTGTTGTATCTAAAAAGTCATCACCAAACCCAAGGTCATTGAGATTTTTCTCCTACATTATCTTCTAAGAGTTTCATAATTTTGCATTTTAGATTTAAGTCTAAAATCCATTTGAGTTAATTTTTGTGAAAAGTGTAAGGTCTGTTTCTAGCTTCACTTTTTTTGCATGTGGACGTCCAGTTGTTCCAGTGCCATCTTTTTAAAAGCCTGTCCTTTCTCAATGGAATTGTCTTTGTTCTTTTGTCAAAGATCAGTTGACTATATATACATTTTTTACTATATTTGTGTGGGTCTATTAACTGCTTACTGAATATTGAGCCAGCCTTGAATTTTTGGTCATGATATGTTATCCTTTATATTTTTCTTTATATATTCTGTAATATTTATTTATATATTATATATTGCTGAATTCAGTTTTCTAATATCTGTTGAGGAACTTTGCATATTTGTGAGAGTTATTAGTTTGTAATTTTCCTTTTTGGATTGACTTTATTATCAAGGTAATGACAGCCACTGAAAGGAAATGGAAAACATTCTCCTCTCTTATATTTTCTGGACAGCTACTGCTTTTTTTTAATGTATATGTATTTTTGAGAGAAAGAAAGAGAGAGAGAGACGGAGCATGAGTGGGGGAGGGGTAGAGAGAGAGGGAGACACAGAATCCGAAGCAGGCTCCAGTCTCTGAGCTGTCAGCACAGAGCCTGACGCAGGGCTCAAACCCACAAACTGTGAGATCATGACCTGAGCCGAAGTCAGATGCCTAACCGACTGAGCCACCGAGGCACCCTGAGCTACTGCTTTTTAAAAAGCTGACACCTTACTGTAATCAAACCAATTGCACAAAGTAATGCCACTCTCTCAGCATATTTTTTAATCCATGAAACTATTCAATAGCAGGTATTTCACTTTTTGAAAATTCTGCCTGTTAGGAGTAGGGCCACCCTATAAAAGGAGATTGACAGGTTGCTTAATTTCTGTCCTAATAGTTTTTGGTTTCTCTGCCTGTTTGTTTGTTTGTTTTACCTAATCTTGGGAGATGCTAAAAATTTCTTGGAGTTTGGTAAAATGACTTCCACTATCTGGAATCCTAATTCCATTGGATTGGGATTTATAAACAATTTGTAAAGGCCTAATACATCTCAAAAACCACTTAATCTTCATATACCCTTCTGAAGAAAACAGTTTAAGGGAAAATATATACTTGAGAGTAAATATCAATAGTTCTTATAATGAAAAATAAAATTCATGATGATTATTATGTAAAACAATGATTTAAAGTTGTTTTTTTTGGAGCAAATGACATAGGGAGGGAGAGCAATTTTACATAAATAAAGGCAGAGGAGTGTGAACTATTGAGGGATACTGGTAATCAGCAAATCTACTTGCCTTGAAAATAGAAAGTATGAGGGGAGTAGTAGAAAATAAAATTGGAATAGCAGTTGAAGAGCCTTGCATGATAAGTCTTTAGAATTCGCTGACTGCTTGCTCTTAGATTTTGAGCAGAAGAGGTAAAATAGAAATGGTTAAGGACCAAGCTTCACAGTCAGACAGTTCTGAGTTCCACACCTAGTTCTGCCATGTAGGAGCTATGCTTCTTTTACAAGAGATTTAATTTCTCTAAGCTTTTGTTTTCTTATCTACAGAATAGAATTAATGATAGGACCTACCACAAAGGGTTATTGTGAAGATTAGATAAGATGATGTATGATGAGCCTGGTGCCTGGCACATAACAAATATTCAATAAATATTAGTGACTGCCAGATCAGAACTTCAGAAATATTAACCTGGCAGCAGTGTGCATAAATGGTATAAGCATATGGCTTTCCTTTTTAAAATAGAACCAGGGCCTTTCAAGGTCTGTGCCAAGAATATTTCAGAAGTCAGACTCTCTAGGTGGAATTTCATGTCTCTGAAGTGAATTAACAAGATTTAGAGGCTACTATAACCGAAGGTCAGAGAAGAAGGAGTCATGATTGCATTACTGTTTTCTATATTCTAGTGTTCCAGTGTAACGTACTACTTTTTTTTTTCATGTTTATTTATTTATTTTGAGAGAGAGAGAGTGAGCAAGGAAGTGACAGAGAGAGAGAGAGAGAGAGAGAGAGAGGGAGAGAGAGAATCCCAAGTAGGCTCCTTGCTGTCAGCACAGAGCCTGACACTGGGCTCAATTCCATGAACCATGAGATCATGACTTGAGCTGAAATCAAGAGTCAGACACTCAGGGACACCTGGGTGGCTCAGCTGGTTGAGTGTTGGACTTTGCCTCAGGTCATGATCTCACAGTTGTGGGTTCAAGCCCTGCATTGGGCTCTGTCTCTCTCTGTTTCTGATTCTGTCTCCCTCTCTCTCTCTCTGCCCCTCCCCTGCTTGCACTCTCTCTCTCTCTCTCTCTCTCAAAACCAAATAAACATTAAAAAGAAAAAAAAAAAGAGTTGGACACTCAACGGATTGAGCCACCCAGGCACCCCTGTACTGTTGTTTTTAAGCACTGAAATAGAGGTATTCTTGTTGGGGCGATACTGTTATTTCAGACACTGGTCAGTAGCTTTACTCTTCTTAGCTCTCTTCAAACCCTCCTTCCTTCTCCTGCCCCAGCCTGTTCCTCATCACTGCCACCACAAGCTGCCCCATCCCCTCTTTACCACCCAGTTCAACAACTCCCCACCTCTTCCAAACCCCCTCATCCTCCACCACACTCCCACAGCAAAAATGCTGAGCAACGACTAGGAAGGAGGAGGCTGTGAAGTAGGAAATGTCCCCAGAGGGGATGAGGAAGAGTCAGACCCAGTTAGGGTCATCTTTCTTGAGCTCACAGGGGAGAAATAATTTTCAATAGAGGCAATAGTCCTGAAAACTCCATGAGGAGCTAAACTGGGCAGGGAAGTCTTGAAGCTCCTCCAGACGAACTACATCAGAGATGATGGATGTGTTTGGGAGGGAGTAGGGGAGAAGTGAAGTTGCAGAAAGCCAGAGACAGGAGTGGTGAAAAAGACATTTTGTAATGTGTTTATAATTTTTCTTTCAAAATGTGTTAAGTAATAGTTTCATTAATTTTTAAAACTTTAATGAAATTTGGAGAAATTCTGAACATGTAAAGGTAAAAAAAAAAAAACCCAGTGTTTTGGTTTTGCAAGAAATTACAGCAGAAACATTAATAATACAATTTTGCCCTAGTATTGTAACTACTCGCTGAGAGCAGAATCAAAGAAGTGTGAAAGACCATTGAGGGCAGTTATAAAAATAAGGAATGTCATCAGGACTATAAACATTGTCCTGTACTATAAGATATTGTACTGTAAAATATGATGTCATAATTAGAGTCCCAAATTGTTTTCTTTCTTCCTTCCTCCCTCCCTGCTTCCCCCTCTTTCCCTTTCTTTTTCTTTCTTTCTTTCTTTCTTTCTTTCTTTCTTTCTTTCTTTCTCTTTCTTTCTTTCTCAAAGAGGGAGGGAGATTTTGTAGTTTTCCTTTGCCTTCCTTTAGTATCAGCTCCAAGTACCAAAAACTGGACTTTATTTCATTAAGTGTTCAGAATTTATAGGGTAAAAATAAAATTGCTAACAACAACAACAGCAACAACAAAAATGCTGCTAACTCACATGCCTCTAAGCAAAAACCCTCTTCTATTGTTGCTTCTCATTTGCTTGACCAGGCCACCAGATGAATAGTTAAGACTCTTTTAGTGCAGACACTGAACTCAACTAGGCTTAAGGAGAAGGTAATTTATTGCCTCCTGTAACTGAAAAGTCCAAGTTTTAGTCATGACTGGTTCCAGGGTCTCATTGCTAGGAATCTAAGATTTGCAACTTTTTTGCCCTATGTATGAAAAAAACTATTATTAAAGATAATTCTCAGTGTGTAAGGGACGTGTGGGGGCTGGACACTCTCATTTACAGCTGGTGAGGAACATATTTGGACATCCTTTCAGGAAAGCTATAGCAGGATTTTGTTTGTTGTGACAGAAACTAAGCTTAAACTAGTTTAAGCAAAAAAAAAAAAGCGGGGGGTGGGGGGGGGAGGTTGGCTCATGCATTAAAAAGTCCAAGGAATGGAAGTGGCTTTATGCAAAGTTGGATCCAGTAGTTCAAACTAGTTTAAGAAAAAAAGAAAAAAAGGGGGGGGGGGGAAGGTTGGCTCATGCATTAAAAAGTCCAAGGAATGGAAGTGGCTTTATGCAAAGTTGGATCCAGTAGTTCAAATGATTCATTCTGTCTGTCTCTATCTCTGCCTGTCTTTCATTGCTTGCCTCTGCATGGCTCTGTTCTCAGGATCTCTGTGCTTGGTAAAGAGAGAGCTGCTGCAAACCCAAGTTTACATTGTCCTTATTCCTTGCTGTCTGGGTCAAGGGGATGGAGTTCTCTTCCTGGCCAGACCAGGTCACCATCTCAGCTCTGGAGCCTGGAAGCTGGATCAGCTCTATCTGAGCCACATGTTTGGGGTAGGATTACTATAGAATGGGAAAGGATTCTCCAAAGGCAGTAGAGCTAGGAAGGCAAATTCGTGCCCATATCACGGACAACTAGGCACTATGTACCCAAAGTCTCTAGAATAAACAGAACTCTGAGCTTAGTTAACTCCAATTTTCAGATTTAATTCTAATGAAAAGACCAGAAACAAATTTTTACTCGTGCTGTCCCTGTGGTGGTGGGTAGGAAGCAGAGAAGGAGGCTACTCTGGCCTTATATCTTAACAACCTAGCAACTCCATAAGCGCTGTAGGCAAAGTTCTGGGTAGGGCTTTCAGTGGTCTAGTTTGGGCCACATTTGCATTTCAGAATCAGTCACTGTGGCCAAAGACTGGCTAGATCTTGGCCATGTGCCCATTCTTAGACTTTTTGGGTAGTATTAGTCCTACCAAAACCACAAAACTGAAAGTTAGAAAGACCTAGTTTCCCCCAAAGTAAATCAGGGTATTTTTGCCTAAAGAAGAAAGAATAGATAGTGACCAAGCAGAAACAATTGACGTTCGCTACATCAGATAACTAAACCTGTTAGAACTGCATCTAGAATCATGGCAAATTTGCTCTAAGTGAGGATCTAGGAAAGCTTCCCCAAAATAAAGTCCATCAACTCTGGTATATAAACTTTGTGACAGATATTTTGGTAGTTCAAGTGGTTTTGCAGAGCTGAGAGCAAAGAGACGTTCTTTTACAGAATTATCTTCCTTTCTGTCAGCTAAGTACAAGCATTTTTTAGGGTTTTATTCTCTGAATAATTAAGTTGTCACATAAATGATCTCTGGAGAAGATGAGTTGTACCATAATCTGACAAGCTGTATTTCTCTCTTTCAGAATTGCACAGCAAATCATTAGGTTTCCAAGAGAACCTCACAGGATACTTAAGCCACCTAGAGTATGGATAGAACAACTCCTAAGTGTTTAAGAACTAAAGGAATCTGGGATTGCTTTACAGAATGCAGCTAATTTTCAAAATGAAGAGTCAATTCAATAAATATCAATCGAACATTTTCACTACTGATTGCTTCCACAGTATTCATATCTGCATTTTCCCAACGATTGTACCCAAATTTGGTTAAGGAAAGCCATTCATGGCCAAATGGTTTGGGTATGATAAATCCCACCTCTGGTGTTAGAGGTAGGGTCTAATTGACTTATGGCAATACTCCTGATCATGATAACTCATTCAAGGATGGAAACGCCCCAATTCAAGACAATTATATTCAATTCTTGGACAACTATTTGAATGATAAGAATATCTCTTTCTCTCCCCCATCCTTTTTAATTGGATATAAATCCACAAGTAGATAACCTCAGGAACTATTGGCAGCCATTCTGCATCAGGAAGGAAGAGTTTGCCTGAGAATGAAACCAGTCTCGAGAAAGACTAAGAAAAACCTGGTCACATTATTTGAGTTGCTGGGTTTGAGCTGTATTGGTCACATTGAGTTGCTAGATCATGCCATGCCTGAAGCAGTATACCTGTGGACTTTTTGGTAACGTCCCTAATAAATTCCCTTTACTTTTTAAAGTCTGTTTGAGTTGGATTCTCTGTTACTGTAAGTCTGACACCATCCGCAACTGCAAAAGAATTCTGATGCTAACCACTCAGAGTTAGTGTCAGACTCTGCAGGTTTAAGGGCACAGTCCTCAGCAATACTGCCTTACTTCAGACATCAGCCAAACTTTGGGGGCCTCCAGGCCACCCACACTTTGGCCCCATTGGTAAAAATTCAGGGGCTCCTGTGACCCCCTCATGTTAGAAAATTCACAAGAATGACTTACAGAACTCAGGAAGGTGCTATACATACAATTATAGCTTTATTTTAAAAATACAAATCTGAGTCAGCCAAATGAAGGGATACACAGGGTGAGGTCTGGGAGGGTCTTAAACATAGAACTTCCATGCCTTTTCCCTGTGGAGTCCAGACAGGTCACCTTCTCAGCACACCTGTGTTCACTAACCAGGAACTTCTCTGAGCCTCAGTGTCCAGAGATTTTCCTAAGATTTCACTACATAGGCATAATTGTTTGGATTGTTGGTGACTAAACTCAATTTCCAGCTATGTTAAAGATGCTTCCTCAAGCTCTCCCTCTTTTTTGTCGCCTGTGCCTCTGTATTCGTTCAATTTCTCATCACCCATTTAGTTCCCACTCTTATTCCATGCCAGATTCCTACAGCTTTGGCCTCACTCTGCCAGCTTCCCTGATTTGATTAAGCCCCAGGGGACCGGCTTAGTCTGAAACAGCAGGGGAAGAATTTCTTTGAGCCCATTTAACCTGTAAAGTCTGAAGACATTCTTGAAGATCCCCATTATCTGAAACGGAGTATATAGTTAAGGGGACATTTAGGTTGTTTCTCATCACTCCTCCTTCTTATGAAATTTCTTTTTGAGGTTCATATCATTCATCCACTCATCTTTTCTCCCCTCCCAATGCAATTATCTTCCAAACTCTGGCCATTTTCCTAATTCTCTAAGAAGCACCTGGCTCACGGCCTTCCTCTCTCCCATCAACTTCTGCCATTCTCTTGGGCAATTCTAAGGTCCATATGGCTTCTCAGTTTCATGTTCTCATTATCTCCAATCCGATGAATTTCTTGTCAACTCCATAGCATCCATAATCCTCTTCTCTTTTCATGCTACAATCTCTCCCTAGGCTCTCTTATCAATTCTAATGGCTTTACACACAATCTGTGTGTGTTCATGACTCCCAGTTATTTTTCTAGCCCAGATCCCTCTTCTGACATCCATACCTCCATATTCAATTGCCTTTTTGGCATATCCCTTTACATGTCTCATATTCATACATCTCATAGTTACCATCTCAAAACTTGCCTATTTGCTCCTTTGACTCTCCTCTAGCAAATCTCCTGCATTTCAGCAAATGACATCACCAGCCATTCAGTTGTGCAATCTACCTTCTTCATCCCTTTGTTTATTCTATCACTAAGTCCATTTTACCTCTAAGATAGATCTTGCATCTATTTATTTCTCACCATCCCCATACTATCAACCCAGCCCAAACAATCATCACCTTTTGCTTGGACTATTGCAATAATGTCCACCTGGTCTCTCTGCATTCATTCTTACATCCTTTCAATTCACTCTTTACACAACAAGCATTATGACCTTTTTCAATACAAGTTTTACCTTGTTATTCTCCTACTTAAAACCTGCTAGAGGCTTCCTATTTTTCTTAGGATAATGTTCCAGATCCTTTACATGTTCAACAGGGGCTTACAGGATCTGGTTTCCACAATCTTTTTCAATTGCTCTTCTGCCACAACCCCTCCTCACTCACTAGGCCAGTCACACTGGCTTTGTCTTCTCTGAAGATGCCAAGCTGTCTTATGTCTCAGAGCATTCATACACACAGTCCCTTCTACCCTGAACATTCTCCATGCCCTAGTCCCACCTCCATTTACCTCTTACTGTGACAGGAGCTATGCCCCAAATAAGGAAACCCCTCTCTTGTCTTAAGAAGTTCACAGTGTAGGGGCCCCTGGGTGGCTCAGTCAGTTAAGCCTGACTTTGGCTCAGGTCATGATCTTGCAGTCTGTGTTTGAGCCATGCATCAGGCTCTGTGCTGACAACTCAGAGCCTGGAGTCTGCTTCAGATTCTGTCTCCCTCTTTCTCTGCCCCTCCCTTGTTGGCACTTTGTCTCTTGCTGTCTCTCAAAAATAAACATTAAAAAAAATAAATAGTGGTGCCTGGGTGGCTCAGTCGGTTAAGCGACGGACTTCGACCCAGATCATGATCTCACGCTTCGTGGGTTTGAGCCCCGTGTCGGGCTCTGTGCTGACAGCTCTGAGCCTGGCACCTGTTTCAGATTCTGTGTCTCCCTCTCTCTCTGCCTCTCCCCTGCTCATGCTCTCTATCTCTCTCAAAAATGTATAAATGTTTACAAAAAATTTTTAATAATAACTAAATAAGTTTTTAAATTTTTTTAAAAAGTACTTTTAATTTTTTAATGTTTTTTATTTATTTTTGAGAGACAGAAACAGCACGAGAAGGGGAGGGTCAGAGAGAGAGGGAGATACAGAACCCAAAGACAGGCTCCAGGCTCTGAGCTAGCTGTCAGCACAGATTCCGACGCGGGGCTCAAACCCACGAAGCGTGAGATCATGACATGGGCCGAAGTCCGTCGCTTAACCGACTGAGCCACCCAGGTGCCCCAAGTTTTTAAAATTAAAAAAAATCACAGTTTAGTAAGACATATACATAGGGGTGCCTGAGTGGCTCAATTGGTTGAGTGTCCGAGGATCAAGCCCCACGTCAGGCTCCACGCTGAGCATGGAGACTGCTTAAGATTCTCTCTTTCTCTCTCTCTCTCTCTCTCCCCCTGTCTGCCCCTCTCCCCCACTCATGCACTCTTTCTTTTTCTAAAAGAAAAAGAGGAAAAGGCGTATATGCAAAACAAATTCACCACTTATAATAAATGCAATAGAAGTATGGCCACAGGAAGATATTTATCTGTCTCTGAGAGTTAGTAAAGGGCACTTAAGTAAAAGAGCCAGCATGTCTTAAAGACAGAGGCAAGGACATGAGGAGATACAAGAAGTTTGGTACTATTGAAGAGTTATGACAAGAAAGTGGTAGAAGACACCTTGGATGCTGTGTAAAGGGGCTTGAACTTTATCCAATCTGCAAAGAGAGTGTTCCCTACAAAGAGTTTTATAGAGGAGAGGCATGAATAGTGCTATCAAATAAGTAATTTTGAGAGAAAAGCCTGAATAAAAGAAGGCTAGAACAAAAAGTCAAGTAGGAGAATATTACAATAGTCCCAGCAACTGATGATGGCAACTGAATAAAGGCAAAAGTAGTGGGAACAGAGAGAAGGTGGACTGAAGATATCTTTAAGAGGTAGAATTGATAGTACTTGATGACTGAACAAAACAGGTATATTCCTTGTCCTTATAGAGCTTGCATTCTAGAATGGGAAGGCAGATAATATGCCCGATAAACACATGCACACATAATAGGATCCTTATAGTGTTACGAGCTGTGAAAGAAAATAAAGCAGAGTAAAAGCACAGCAAATGAAGGAGAGAGTTACAGATAGAGCAGTCCCTGTAAGGAAGTGACATTTGAACAGAAAGTAAATGAGCCATGTGAATATCTGAAGAAAGGTTATTTCAGGAAGAGAAAACAGCAAGTGCAAATGGCCAGAGATGGGATATGCTTGTCATGTGTTTAAAGAATAACAAGACTAGCATGGTTAGAGCACGGAAAAAAGGAAAGGGAGAGTGGAAGTAGATAATGTCAGAATACAGCAAGAGGTCAGATGTTGAGTGCCTCACAGATAATGAAAAAACTTTGGATTTTATTTCAGTGTAATGAAAATCACTGGAGGGATTTGAACAAGGGAGTGGCACATTCCATCTTTAACTGTAACGGGATCACTTCCAGCAGACTATAGTGACGGAAGTGTGGAAGCTGGGTAGACAGGAGGAAGGGATCTAGGTGAAAGATGATGGTGGTTTGGACTAGAGTGGAAATGATCAACGTGGTGAGAACTGGTCACAATTGGGATATGTTTTGGGGCACCTGGGTGGCTCAGTTGGTTAAGTGTCCGGCTTCGGTTCAGGTCATGATCTCACAGTTCGTGGGTTTGAGCTCCGCGTCAGGCTCTGTGCTGACAGCTAGCTCAGAGTCTGGAGCCTGCTTCAGATTCTGTGTCTCCCTCTCTCTCTGACCCTCCCCTGCTCGCGCTGTCTCTGTCTCTCAAAAATAAATAAAAAACATAAAAAAAAAAAACAATTGGGATATGTTTTGAAGGCAGAGCTGATGTAATGTGTTGATGAATTGAATGAGGGTCGAGAAGAGTCAACAATAATCCCAACATTTCTGGCTTGAGCAACAGGCTGAATCATGGAGCCATTTATTGAAATGGAGAAGATTGAAGAGAATTAGGTTTGATAGGGACTTTTATATTGAGGCCAAGAGCTAAAGAAAGGTGGAGACTGGAGATACATATTTTGAAGTGATTAACTTATATATGAAAGGGACAAATGTGGGAGTGGATAAGTTGTTTGGAGAGAGTGAAAAACAGAAGCCAAGGACAGAACCCCGAGGTACCAAAAAATTTAAGGGGCTTCTGGTGGCTCAGTTGGTTAAACATCCAACTCTTGGTTTTAGCTCAGGTCATGATCTCACAGTCTGTGGGTTTGAGCCCTGCATTGGGCTCTGCATTTGGCAGCACAGAGCCTATTTAGGATCCTCTCTTTCTCTTTCTCCCTGATCCTCCCCTGCTCACACTCTCTATCTCAAAATAAATAAACAAAAAATTCATTTAACAAATTTAAAGGAATAAGGGGAGAAGATCTTATAAGGAAGACCATGAAGGAATGTCCTCTATTTTCCAGTTATTTTTATGCCCATAGCACATAACACATTATTTTATCTCTCATGCTTGGAAAGCCTTCCCTTCCCTGGATTCATACCCATCTCTCATAGTACTTTATGTGAATCTTTATTAGCATTTATTTCACTGCATTTACATTATATGTCTTCTTTTTCCATCATCCTGAAACTTCCCTGTGCCAAAGACTTTATTCATCTTTTTACCTACAACTCTTAACATAATGCATAGTAAGTGCTAAATAAATGATGCATGGAACAGAGGGAAGTTAACCCACAAATAGAATGTGAAATATATAAGTATTAGAAAGTGCCAATATGCATTTTATGACTCTAAAAGAAATATACATGTTGGAAAGAATTCACCAGTGAAACCAACTGGAGTTTTCTTTGTAGAAAGATTTTAAATGATGAATTCAGTTTCTTTAAAATATAAAAATACAGAATTTCCTATTTATTTAGTCTTAGTAAGTTTGTTTCTCAATAAAATTTTTCATCTATATTGTCAAATTTATTTGTAAAAAGTTGTTTATAATATCTTCTTATATTTTCAATGTCTATAAGACCTGTACTGATGTCCCCTTTTTTATTGCTGATATTGGTAATGTATTTTCTGGCACTCTTTCTTGATTAATCTTGCTAGGAGTTGATTAATTTTTTAGCTCTTTTGAAGATTATAAGTTTTGACTTTGTTGACTGTTGATTAATAAGTGTTGGTTCTTGTATATCTGCTTTCTATTTCATTGATTTGATTTTATCTTTATTTCCTTTTATTTCCTTTTTCTTTTTACTTTCTTTGCATAAATTTGCTGTTTCTTTCTCTAAATTTCCCTGCGAGCTCTGAATCCCATGGGTAGTTCTCTATCCAAAGTGGCCCATTAGTGAAATCCCAAGTCTCAAAGAAATGAGTCTGATTTATTACCCCAAATGCTCAGTCATTAGCTAGGAATAGGTTGTATAAGAAGCATGGCCTCAGCTGTGACCATATTGGTGGACCCAAGTTAGTAGCTGGGGCCATCGATTGACTATGCTCCACAGAAAGGAATCCAGTGACCCATTTTCAGACTTCTTTGCCCCACAGATCTATTTCTTCATCCGGGTTTGGGGAGAAGCTTTTCCATGGTTCCCATAGGCCTCTCTTCCTGAAAGGGAACTTAGAAAAGGAAGATTAGTGGGATGGACTATAGCAATTGATCCAGAGGCCACAGATGACACTCATCCTCTCCCTTTTCCACTATCCACTCTAAATTCCTGTTACTTGCAGTTATCTTAGCAGGTCTTGGTGGCTTTTGTGGTGGTATAACCCAAAGCTTTATTCCTGGTCTGAGATTTTGGTAACTATACTTTTCTTTAGGTCATGGTTGTTGCATATGTTCACAGTTACAGTGGGGCAAGGGAGTATCAGGAGATGTCCAAGGGGACCACATGAATTTTGCTAAAAACAAAAAACAAAGAGTGCTACTGATCAGGGTCAGTTATCCTTGTCATGATTATGACTCCTCTTTTTACCTACTGGCCTCAGGAATAATGAGTCCAAAGTGCAGCAGTCACAGCTTGTGGTTCAAAGGGACCCTTGCTGTGTCCCTTAATAGGAGTGCAATCCCTCTGATGACCAGTACCACCAGCCCCAGCCCTATCAATCCCAGATTTGTGGGTATGGGAAGCACAACATCCTCTAGTGGGTCATTGGTAGTAAAAGTAAATGGGGCTATTCCTACACCCATTTCTTAGTTAGCAGATCCATGTATTTTTCCTGTTAGAGTCATAAAGACCTCTAATTTAGGGTTGTATAACATCCTGAATTGTAACTCCCAATTTTTTTCAGAATGTTATCCTTGAGTGGCTTTTCACCTGTGCCTTTACAATGTCATTCTGGCTCTCTATGAGGTCAGTTTTTTCTGGATGGTATGGTATGACCAGTGGATCCCATGGTCATGGATCTACTTCCACACCTCTTTTACCACGAAGCAGGTGTCCTTGTCAGATGCTATGTTACACAGGATTCTACATCTGTCGATCAGGCATTCCCTAAGCCCCAATATAGTAATGCTGGCTGTGGATCTGTGGTTGAAAGGAAAACCCATACCCAGAATAGCTATCTCTGTGAGAATGAACCATTGACTCCTTCAAGATGGAAGGGACCCAAATGTGGTCAACTTGTCATCGAGCATCCAGTTGGTCTCCTTGAGTAATGGTGGCATACTGGGGACTCAGCATAAGTCTCTGTGCTGACAGGTTGGACATTAAGGCATCAGTAGCTACGTTAGCCTTGGAAACTTGGAGTCCAAGCTTTTTGGTTCTGTACGTAATCTCCATCCCTGCCACAAACGTCACTCCATTTATATCCCCATATTAGTTTCTTAGGGCTGCCTTAACAAAGAACCACACATTTGCTGACTTAAACAACAGATATGTAATTATCTTACAGTTCTGAAAGCTAGAAGTCTGAGCTCAAGGTGTCCATAGGCTTGGTTCCTTTTGAGGGCTGTGAAAGAAAATTTGTCCCATGCTTCTTCCCTAGCTTCTGGTAGTTTGTTGGCAATCTTTGGCATTCTGTGCCTTCTGCTACATCATCCCGATCTGTTTTATCTTCACATGGCATTCTCTCTGTGTATCTCTGTCTTCACATGGCTATCTGCTTATAAGAACACCAGTCATATTCAATCAGGGGACCACCCTACTCTAGTATGATGTCATCTTAACTAGTTACATCTGCAACAACCCTATTTCCAAATTAGGTAATAATTTAAGGTATTGGGGGTTAGAACTTCAACATAAGAATTTGAGAGGGGGATAAAACATAATCCATAACAGTGCCTATAACACAATCATGCGGGTTCCAAAGTGGCCATCGATTAAGGCTGTAATGACAACTGGATGAGTCATTTTGTCTACTTGATTGCTTGGTGCCTCTTCCCTGGTAGATGCAAGATATGATACAAAACTCTTCACACTTCATGCCCACTCCTATATATTTGTCCATGTGACTCTACCCAAGATCTCCTTGTCTTTGATCTTCTAGTCCTTTTCCTTCCAGGTCCCCTACTAGGTCTTCTGCTAGGCCATTGACACCTGCCCAAGAATCTATATATATTCTTACTTCAGTCTGCTTCTCCTGGTACAAAAAGCAGACGATCAGGGACAATCCTTGTAACTCTATCAACTGGGAGGATTTTCCCTCTTTGCTGTTTTTCAAAGACTCTGAAGAATGTAACTATAATGCAGCCACTGTCTAATTTTGGTTTGTACCCACATACTAAGCTGACTCATCCATAAACCAAAATTAGGCTTTACCCTTCTTCCTTCAGCTGGTCATGGTGTTGGTGCAGCTGTGGTGGGCTATATGGGGGTGTGGGCTACCTGGCCATGCAGCTTACAAGTGCCCCAATTGTGTTTGAGCTCCATCCTGGATGTACCATTTCCATCTTACAAGAGATGCTGCTGGGTCCATCTGAACCAAAAGAACTCAGTCCATAACAAGTGGTTCTGGACACATGGTTACCTAATGTCCTGGGTTGAGTGTTCTATCTCCACTAAGGTTTAGTATCTATCTGATTCTCACTAGTAGCTTGTTCTTAAAATGTGTATAATTCTCAGTTGCAGATGGCACGACCTTGCTCCAGTATCCTAGGGACTGCACTGTGATGTTTTCACTGGGGCTTACCATAAGCTCTGTCTTAGCTTTGGGCTGCGATGACAAAATGCCATAGACTGGGTGGCTTTAACAACAGAAATTTATTTTTTCACAGTTCTGGAGGCCAGAAGTCTGGAGATCAAGATCCCAGCATGATCAGGATCTGGTGAAAGCTCTCTTCCTGACTTGCAGACAGCTACCTTATCACTGTGTTCTTACAGGGCAGAGAAAGAGAGCTCGCTGGTGCCTCTTTGTCATCATATTGGGGATTAGGGCTTCAATGTATGAATTTGGAGGGGGACACTTTCAGTCCCCCATGGCCTCCTAAAATTCATGTCATTATTGCATGCAAAATACATTCATTTCATCCCCAAATTCCCAAAGGTCTTAATTCATTTCAGCATCAACTCAAGTCTCATCTGAATATCCTCTAAATCAGATAGAGTGAGACTGGAGGTATGATTCATCCTGAGGCAAAATTCCTCTTCAGCTGTGAATAATCAGACAAGTTATATACTTTCAAAATACAATAGTGGGATAGTCATAGGATAGACATTCTCATTCCAAAAGGGAGAAGAAAGGGTTGATGGTCCTAATCAAGTTCAAAATTTAACAAGGCAAAGTCCATTAGATTTTAAGGCTTTAGAATAATCCTCCTTGGTTCAATGCTCTGCCCTCCAGGTCCAGTAGGTGGCAGCATCACCCCCAAGGTCCTGTTGGGTAGTCCCACTTCTAAAGATGTTGAAACTGAGGTAGTGTAGTGGCCCTGATGATCTCTTCATCACTTTCAGGATCATTTTCCCCTCTTCTTGCAGAATAGTGCATGTTTGCAGCTAAATAGCTCTATCATTCTGTCTTGTCAAATTCAATAAGCCCAACAGCCTTCCTTTGTTTGGTCCCATCTCCATCCCCTTCAGTTCAAATTGGCTGTTTCTGCTCATATAATCCCATAAACTCTTTATCAAGTGATAATCAAGTTGTGCCATTGGTATTCTCTTTAGAACATGCTTTCTCATGCTTTTCAATATGGATAGGCTGAGAAATTTCTAAATCATCAAGTTCTGGTTCCTTTTTGCTTAACAATTCCTTCTTCATCTCTCTCCTTTCACATTTTACTATAAGCAATCAGGAGGAACCAAGCCCCTCCTCCAATACTTTGCTTAGAAATTTCCTCAGCTAAATATCCAATTTAATCACTCACAAATTCTACCTTGCACAAAGCAGTAGAACACAGTTCAGCCAAGTTCTTTGTCACGTTATAACAAGGGTCACTTTTCCTCCAGTTTCCAGTAATGTCTTCCTCATTTCCATCTGACATCTCACCAGAATTGTCCTTAATGTCCATACACTTTAAAACTCCTCCAACTCCACTCATTATCCAGTTCCAAAGCTGCTTCCACATTTTTAGTTATTTGTTACAGCTGCATTCCCCTGCTGGTGTCAAGATCTGTATTAGCCAGAGAAACAGAAACATTATAGTTATATAGATGTAGGTATTAGATATAGATTATATAGCTACAGCTATAGATTTATTATAAAGAATTGACTCACATGAGTATGGAGGCCAAGAAGTCCCAAGATCTGCAGTCATCAAGCTGGAAACCTAGGAGAGCTGATGTGTAGTTCCAGTCTGAAGCCAAAGATCTGAGAACAAGGAAAGCCAATGGCGTAATTTCCTGTCTGAAAGTTGGCAGGTTCAAGATCCCAGAAGAGCAGATATTTCAGTCAAAGCCTAAAGGCTGGAAAAGACCAACATCCTAGCTATGCAATCAAGCGGGAGTTCCCTTCTACTCAATCTTTTTGTTCTATTCAGGTCTTCAATTGATTGAATGAGGCCCACTTACATTAGGGATGGCAATCTGCTTTACTCATTCTACCAACCAATGTTAATCTCATCTGGAAACACACCCACAGCCACACCCAGAATGTTTGACCAAATACCTGAGTACCCCATAGACCAGTCAAGTTGACATAAAATTAACCATCACAAGCTCCAAAGTGCTTCTTTTCCCACTCTGACACCTCCAATACAAGATTTTACTGGAATAAATGGCCAAAGTGGCAAAGATGTTTGTACTGTAGCCTGGACTTCTGAAGAGCCCTTCACCTGCTCTGGGCCCCAAAGATGGAAATCTTCAATATCACCCAGTAAATGGGCTGGAGCAGTATTCCTAAGTGTGGTGTGTGTTGCTCCAGAACATAAAGAGACATACCAAGTCCTGTGCATTCTTCTTTGTGGTAAGGGATGCAAGATCCAGCACTTTGACTTTTGCTTTGGAAGGATATAATGGTACACTCTAAAAACTTCACTGAAGTGGCAAATCCTTGAATCTTTATAGCATTTTTCTTCTACTCTCTGGAGCATTAGTTTTACCAATGCCTCCAGCATACTAGCCACCCCTTACTTGTACAGTCTGACTAGCATATCATTGATGCAATGGGTCAATGTGATACTCTATGAGATGTTCAGGCAGTTCAGATTTCTTTGGACTTTATTACGACAGAGGGCCGGGTTAATCTATCCTTGAGGCAAAACCGTAAATGGTTATCTGTCCCACATGCTCTTTCCTAATCAAAATGGAAAATAATTCGTTCAACAAACCACTGGCCACACATCATGTCCTGATCCCTTATTAATCTTCACTAGCAATAAGACTATATAAAGCACAGCAGGTGCTACTGGGGCTGTGACTTGCTGAAACCTATGGTAGTCTATAGTCATTCTCCAGGACCCATCTAGTTTCTGTAGCCAGAGTGTTAAATCCTGACTCAAGAAAGTGTTGCTGAGTCAATGAATTCTTGATTATCTAGCCTAAAATTCCAGCCCCCATGATCAAGCAACCTCAAAACTCCCCTGACTTGTTTGTATATGCTAATTCTTACAGCTCCTTTGTATATGATCTCTTTCCTCCTTTATTAGGTCAGGCATGTTTTCAGCTGGGTTATGCTAGGATTTGACTCTAGTTATTATCATAGCAGCCAGGAGAGAAGGATTGGCTCTGCAGTGTCTTTGAGCATGGAAGAAGTACTAGTTCTTACTATGAAGAGGTAGACTATCTCTGCAAGCTTTGAAAGTTCACGAGGGTCTGCAGAACTAAGATTCTTACAGTTGTGCATCCAGATGCATCCCTTGTTTCAGGGTTTCAGGCTTTTTCAACCAGGGCCCTGACCAGCTTTGGCTACACATTTAAATGTCTTTGGGGCTCTGTGCTTCTAACTATCATGTCCCGAGTTTGTGGCATAACTGCATCAGGTCTTCCACTATAGGAGATAAAAGCCTCTTTGTAAGTTACTAAAGAGGTCCTCTTGTCTCCCATACTTGGCTATTAATCAAGGGGGACCTTTGCTTTTCCGTTATTCCTCCTGAGTGTCTATACAACTTAGCAGTAACCAGCCAACTCCATGGTCTTTATAGGCATTGCCCTTCTTGACCCTCATACATTTCAAATGCCTGAAATTGTATTCTTCTCCTTCTCCTCCACTGGGATGTTTTCCCAGGCCACCACTGATGAAATCTTTAGCATCTGGTCACCACCTTGTGCTGGGAATTACCCATGTCCCTATAATATTGTCTTTGCCCACCAGACAGTGAGTGAGCCAGTCCTGAAACTTCATTTTATTTTCTAACTTTCTTTTGCTTTTGTGTTTTGTTTTTGGACCTCTCCTGGTACCACTTGTATTACTTTGGACCCTCTGAGCAGTGGCCAAGGTGGTATTTGACATGTGTAATAGCTAGGGCTACCATAACAAAATACAGTACCAGGGACTGGGTAGCATAAACGACAGACATTTATTTCTCACAGTTCTGGAGTGTAGAAGTCCAAGATCAAGATATCAATAGGATTGGTTTCTTCTGAGGCATCTCCCTTGGATTGCAGATGGCCACCTTCTTGCTGTGTCCTCACATGCCCTTCCTCTGCACACATGTCCTCAGTGTCTCTTTGTGTGTGCAATTTCCTCTTCTTATAAGGACACTAGTCCTAACCTAGACTGGATTAGGTTTCACCCTAACAGCTTAACTGCCTTTATAAAGGACCTACATCCAAATACGTTGCATTCTGAGTTGTTGGGGGCTTAGGACTTCAACATATGAATTTTGGGGAGAACACAATGCAGCCCATAACAACATGCAAAAGATTTATTTGGGGAAATGTCTATGAAAGATAAAAGGGAAGGAAGCAGAAGAAGGTGGGAAAGTCTGTAAACTGTGATACAGATCTGACATCTATGAAGGAGAGGGAAAAGAAAGGATGAGTAGGCAGTATCTCAGACTGCAGCACAGTTCTGAGGGTTTCAGGTAGGATGGGTGATCCTCAAGCCAAAGCTACCCATATTAGAGGAGTCCCAAATATTCCAACAATGAAGCTGCATTGCTCAGTCAATTGAGTTTCATTGCTCTGAAGCTCCTGCCATGCTCAGTTGTTGGCCAGGACTGGCCAATTATTATTTCTTGGGGGACTTGCAATAATCAAAGCTAGTTAAACCTCTTAACATCCTTGGCTCAAAATCTTCACTTATTTTAAGATGTTCTTACAAAATGACTGAAATAAAAATAAGTCATAAGGTGGAGCAGCCAAATTTAAATGGTCTCTTTATGTAAACAGCAAATTGAAGCTGTTAGAGAAAAAAGTGGATAGATGGATTTGGAGAACGTGTTAGGAAGAACAAAGGGACCTAGATTATACATCGACTTGAAATCACTTATGAAATTCTCCATGTAAGTATTCACCTGCCATTCACCCAGGAATGTCTGACACAAAGTAATCATACAGGACAATTACTAACAAATCTGAGTATTTTCAGTATTTGTTAGGTTATTAACTTTACCAAACTATTTCCTTTACTTCCAGGGGAATGACAAGGCTTCTAATCTGTAGATACTTTATTGTAATATAATTAAGACCTCGGTGTTTCATCTCTTAAAATGATTACAGTGGCTTTTAATTAGGGGGTCATTTTTCTTTCTTTGCAAAAATATGCAAAAAGTACCAAGATATCTGAGAGCTGTCATTCAGTGGGTGAATGCAGAACTTTCATTGATGTCTAAATGATCTGCATTTCTCCAGGAAGAAACAGTCCTCACCTCTCAGTATTTCACTTTAAAAGACTGTGACCAATAAACTTTCATCAATTTTACTTAAAAACCTAAACCAACCAACCAACCAAACAAAAACTCCACAAAGGAAATGAAAGAAAAAGAAATATTAGTGTTAAATTATATTTTAAGAGTAGCAATTTGAAATACTGAATTTTCTACTTTAATTCTCCAAGTGACACATACATTATTAATCTCTATACAACTAGTGTGTTTATAGCAACCAGTCAAGAATTGTCTATTTACTCAACAAATATTCTAGAACATCTACTGTATGCGAGGTACTAGGCTGAATAAGATACAATACTGGTCCTCAAAGAACTCACATTTCAACTACTTTCCTTTAAAAAAAACACATTTATTTTTACTGTGGTAAAATACATATAAAATTTACCATCGTTAAGTGTATAGTTCGGTGGCATTATATACATTCACACTGTTGTACAACCATCACCACCATCCATCCCCAGAACTCTATCATCATCCCACACTGAAATTCTGTAGCTCTTAAACAGTAATTCCCCAGCCCCTTCTTCCCCTTCCCCAGGTGGTTACCTGTCTACTTTCTGTCTCTGTGAATTTGACTATTCTAGGTGCCTTATAGAAGTACAGTAAGACCTTGGTTTGTAAGTATAATTTGTTCTGGAAACATGCTTGTAATCTAAAGTACTTGTATATCAAAGCTAATTTCCGCATAAGAAATAATGGAAACTCAGATGATTCATTCTACAACCTAAAAATATTAATATAAAATGATTACGATACTGTAATATAATACAAAATAATAAAAAAAATATAAAATATAAAGAAAAATAAATTAACATGCATTCAAAAAATTTTTTTAATGTTTCTTTTTGAGAGAGAGAGGGAGAGTGAGTGAGCAGGGGAGGGGCACAGAGAGAGGGAGACACAGAATCTGAAGTAGGTTCTAGGCTCTGAACCATCAGCACAGAGCCCGATGCAGGGCTCAAACCCACGAACCACGAGATCATGACCTGAGCCGAAGTCAGACACTTAACCTACTGAGCCACCCAGGGGCCCTAACCTGCACTTACTTTTGAAAAGCTTCGTGGCTGGTGTGAGGGAGACAAGAAAAAGGAGGATTACTGTGAAGGACAACTTTCACTGTCACTAATGGAATCACTACTATTTATTGGCTCAATGGAATCTTTTTCTTTTTGTGCAACTTTAACAAGGAACCTAGCCAATGACACTTGTTTTGGTCTCCTTTTGAGGATTTTGCATAAATTTGACATTGCATTGTCATTAAACAGATTCATTGCTCACACTGCTAACAGCCTTTTTCGGGTGGTGCTTTTCTACAAAATTTTGTACTGTTTCCCACATTTTACACATCTCCCTAATCTCATTTGAAGTGAGGGTTTCCTCTGCCTTTTTCTCCTCCTCCTCTGCAGACAAGATGCAGACATAGACTCCTTATAAAATCTTGCAATTTCGGCCACTCGCATACCTCATTCGTACTTCTCGATGATTTCCTTCTTAACTTCAACCATAATCATCTCCTTCTTATTGCCTATCTTTTTCTGCATGGGGGCCATTGTATATGCTCACATGGATGTCGACTATAGTACAGATTAATAAACTCTTATCACATACTGTATTTAATGTAACTGCCAATAAGGCAGCAGAGGAAAGGGTCTATGTCTGCAGTCAGCCTGACCTAGAATGAAGCAAAGCATTCCTAAGCTTACTCTTGTATGGAAAAGCAAAGAACTGTCCATAGGTGCTCTGAGGTGACAAAAAAATACTAGTGCCAGTTGTGGGCACCTCCCAACGTTCTGAAAAATCACTGATTTCTGCCCAGCGCTGCAGCCTGAGACTGAGCACGGGAGACGATCACCAACAATCCTGCAGAGAAAGAGAAAGAGAGAGAAAGAGAGAGAGAGAGACAGAGACACAGAATCTGAAACAGGCTTCAGGCTCTGAGCTGTCAGCACAGAGCCCTACACAGGGCTTGAACCCATGAGCTGTGAGATCATGACCCAAGCGTGAGTCGGACACTTACCTGACTGAGCTACCCTAGGCGTCTCGAATTTCATTCCTTTCTAAGGCTAAAATAATACTCTGTTGTATGTATATACTACATTTTGTTTATCCTCAATTACTTTGCTTTTAAATAGCTAAATTCTCATTTTATTTCTTTCAAAGAGATCCCATGAGGGTTTTCAAATTACTTTTTTTAAATTTTTTTATGTCTTTTATTTTTATTTTGAGAGACAGAGAGTGAGCGGGGGAGGAGTGGAGAGAAAAGGAGTCACAGAATCTGAAGCAGGCTCCAGGCTCTGAGCTGTCAGCACAGAGCCTGATGCGGGGCTTGACCCCACGGACTGTGAGATCATGACCTGAGCTGAAGTCGGACGCTTAACCGACTGAGCTACCTAGGGGCCCCTCAAATTACTTTTTTAAGCTAGTGTCTATAGCATCAGAGTAGCTGCCCAGATATCGGTTCCCTGCTTTTGCTGCCACCAAAGTACATGGGGCTCTCTTTTATGGTCTTAGTTTTTGATACAATTCCTGACCCTCTTCTGTATCTCCTTTCATAAGTCATGGGGATGGTTATCCACACTTTTGGCTGTCTTTTTTTTAAAAGTAATAATTTCTAGTTATGTACAGTCATACATATTTACAAATTAGGTAATTACAGGTATGTAAAGAATTCAGTTTGGGGATCAGTTCTTATGGGTTTCTTTATTTGGGTAACATCTCCGGTCCACCAGGGACTATCCAGCCGCAGTTCATTTTGGTCCAGGACCAATGTGCCTAGCTCTCCAATATGCTGATACCTTTCTCGGTTTCTGAATGTAGCTCATTCTCTCATGTTTTATTACATTCATTTCTTTTTTGTCTTCTTTGGCTCCTTCATCATTTTTCTCAGAGGGGCACTTGGTTCCACTTTTAATGAAACATTTATTGAATTGATCATGGGCAAGAAACTATACTAGGTGCTGGATTTTTAATGCCATGACGATCCATTTTCTTGGAGAAAACAAGATTTCCCTTATTACCCACCATCAGCTACCAGCTCCCCTTCCATTTATGATATATAGGGCACAAACATATTTACCCAGAGGAGATTCCACATTCAAGTGATTTTGTGAGACAATCACTGTCATATATCTGGTATCAGTGGGGCTACAGAGGACCCTGCATCCCTGAGTGTTCAGGAAGTATTATTACGCTCAAGTACCTACATAGGTCTATAAGTAATGCCTACGTAGATACACAGGTAGTTACCATATATTAATTTCAAAAGAACTTTGAAAGAGTAGGCACAGTGAATTTAACTACCCTTTTTCAACAGGAAGGCCACAATAGTTGGCCAGAAACCTAGAGGATACTGTTCTTTTCTCAGAAGTCTAACAGATTCCTACTGCTACTTGGAACTTCTTCTCAGTTATACAAGTGTCAAACTGGCTAGGGACCACAAAACGATATTCTTGTTGCATTTACGAAGGCAAGAAATAAATGCTGGGAAAAACAGAGCCCAATACCCAAAAGGCATATTTCCACATACCCGCCACGACTGAAATGCCTTGGTCATTTACAAACCTAACCCAGAGCCAAGTATGACCTTTACTTGAGATCTATGGGGCCTGAAGAAGGTAAAACTTGACCAGTGGTCTCATATTAACAGAAAGCCTGGCATTTCCCTTTCGGTCATATACTGCCCATCAAGTGACTTCTCAATTGGCGATCTTTCTTGAACAAATAATTCATTTACGGTCTTTCTAAGAAGCTGTGATGTTGCCCTTCTACCTCTAGGGAAGGGAAGCAGGGGGCATGAAGTACACAAAAGCGGAACCGTCAGCTAAATTCTTCATGAATAATAGAGAAAGCAGTGAGCAAGACGAATCCCAGATCCAAGGCGTTACCAGCTCCAAAACCTGTACTGGGAAGTGTGGGGTGGAGGACGGAGAGGGCAAGGAATGGAAGAAAATGCTGGTAAAATTACCTTGACCAGGAGGAAACTTGGGAGACTTTTCCTACTGACTGAAGCCCACCAACTTTTCTGAAACGAACCACGGTACGGTGGGCTGAGGCAAACGGGCTCGCCCAAGGCGCCCGCTGGCTCCCACGGCGGTGCACCCCGCCACCGGCCAGGGCGACTCGCGGAACGCTCCACGCTGCGCCTGGAAGGCAGCGCCAGCGCCGGAAGCGCGGGGAATCCCGCGAAAGGCGGGGCGGGTGGAGGGCGCTGAGAAACATGGGTCCAACTTACTCTGGCGTGGATTATTGTACAAGGAGCTTGTCGCAGCAGGGTTCGGACAGCCCAACTCTACGTGCAACTGCTCCCAATTGCCAATCCTGGGGCGGGTTCACAACTTCCCTAAGGCAAGCACTCTCCCCACATGCCTTGGGCTCGGAGCGCCCCTAGCAACCACCCACGATTTTAAGCGGAAGGTCGGCCCTAGTGCGGAGGTCCCTGGAACCAACCGCGGCCTGGCAGGAAGGCACTTTGGCCCAATCACCTTGGCGGGAACTACAACAAACCAATAGGAGGCAGGCACTGACGGGCGGGCTGAAGGGGTCGCCGGCGCACGCGCAGTTGGAAGCAGGGCCTCGATTTTGTGCTGGTGTGGGTAGGTTGGGTGCTGGTGGACTCGTGTTGGCCTTCAGAAACCCCGCGTAGCCGCCGCCACCTTCTGCTGCCCTCGCCATGTTCCTCACCCGGTCTGAGTACGACAGGTCTGTGCGTCGGGGGAAAGTGGGGTCGGGGTTGTGGGTGGGCAGGACTGGGGCCCGGCCACGGCCTGGGTTCTGCCGTGTCATGGGGCGCCCCAGGAACCTGAGTCTGGCCCGGCCTGGGGAACACTTGCCCTCCCTAGCCGCCTGCAGTGATTTCCCAAGCTAGACTCGGCGCCAGGTGCTACCGCTGAGTCACTGCTGGGTCCCAGCTCGGTGCGGAAGCGAGAAGCTCCGCTTTGTGCTTGGGGAAGAAGGCAGAGGGGCCGGGACTCCGACCTTTAACCCGGAGAAGTCCAGGGGTCACCCCCTCTCCTGTTCATCATTCGTGCTGAGTATGATGGCCTTTTTAAAAAATGTGACCCTCTTGCCAAAAAAAAAAAAAAAAAGCTACTAGAGATTGTTTAATGGTCCTCATAATTTCAGCTCCCCCTTCCTTCCAGGGGAACAACCTCGTTTTCTGTTTCTTAGTTGTGGAAGTAGAGTAACCTTTCCTTTGAAATGTAGGCGGGCATGCTGGGATGTATAGTTTCTGCAAAAGTTCGAAAGTGTCCTCAGCTTTGCCCAGACAGAGTGTGGAGTCTGATTTTATAGGAACTGGAATTTAGAGTGGTTCTCAAGAGTTTCCTCATCACGCTGATTCCACTGGACCTAGACTTTTCTGACTTTTTGAGAAGCTTAAAGCAGATTAGTTTGTGTGTGTTAAAGCCAGATCTGTTTTTGAAATTGAGGTTGTGAGATTGTTGTATTTATTAAAAGACAAAGTACTTTTCAGGACTTGGAAATGCTAAGTAATACTAAATTGTACATAGACAATTCTCTAGACATTGTTACTTTCAGTTTCTGTTTTGGTCAGTTAACTTTTCACATAGCTGCAAAGATGTTTTTGGGCTTTTTGGGTTTTTTTTTTTTTAAGCCAGAAAGGCAGATGTTTTCTTTTTTCTAGGTCCTTAGAAGCTGCATTTCTTATCAAGTATTTGTTGACCCTGTCAAAAGTTTGAGTCTTAGAATATATATGTGAAGTTTTAAAACTGACAGCTTTCATACTGTTCTATAAAATGTTAGTATTTTTTTTTCAGAGCATTAAAAAGAATCCTCTATGGGTGGTAGAATTTTGCGTTAGGGGGTGTATGATAGACATTGTTATCCTTATCAGAAAGCCTTTATTAAGGTTTTGTGATCATTTATTTAACATCTTCAGTGAGTCCTGTGTATCATTCATTGTTGTATCTTCCCAAGAATGCCTAAAATACAGCCTATTTAAATTCACTTAGCTAATATACTTGGTTGCTTGCTGTGTACAAGGCACTGTTCTAGTTACTGGCCATACAACAGTGAACAAAATCAAGATTCTTGCTCTCATATGGGAGACTGTCTTTTAAAGAATTATTTAAAAAATAACTATAGTATGAGTCAGAAGTGGGTTCATGTCATTAGAGAAATTCAAATCAAGTACTAAAGAAGATTGGTTGAGAGGGATTGCATTCAGTATCAGGGGGTCATTGAAAACTTTAAAAAAGGAGCTGGTAGTTAAACTGAGTCTTGAGAAAGAGAAAGATTTTAATAAATGTGGACTGAATCAGTAGGTTGGAGGCAGAGAATATAGGAGAACAAAGGAGGGGCAATGTTTGGGAACATTCCTTTCTATGGTACATTTGATACATGTATGGGAGTGATGAACTTTGGGAAAAACAAGATGGTGCTAGATACTGGATTTTTTTTTTGTGGTGAAGGAGTTTGGGTCTTGTTATTTAGGCAACTACGTGCTATTAATTTTCATTTTAAGTTACGTAATCATAATTGTGTTTTACAGAGATTATTTGACTGGAGTAGAAGAAAGTGAGTCAATATCAGTTAGAAGGCTTACAATAGTTAGGGGAAAGGTAATGAGGTCGTTGAGAATGAAAGAAGAGTGTTGAGTTACCATGTGGGAGGAATTGATGTGACTTGGCATATGGTTAATCTGGGAGAAGATGGGGAGAAATGAGTCAGATCATTCAGAACTTTTCTAGCTTGGGGGAACTGAGAGATTGCAGGTGTTTTAAAATAAATGAAATAGGAATGACAGGAGAAGGAGCTGATTTTGCAAGGATGACTGCTGGATTTAAAGAGATATTTCAAATTGGAAAATGTTGAGTGTTCAGGGCTAATGCAATATCCAAGTGAATGCTCAGGAGGCATTTAAATTAATCAGGGAAGAGGTCAGACTGGTAATAGAGATTTGAGAGTAGTTGGTGCTTGGCGTAAATGATATAACTCAAGGAAACCATGAAGTTTGAGAAGAGGGCCAAGAGCAGAGCCATGTAAGGATGTAGTAATTAGTACTACACTAGGATGAAGTGCCTGAATTAAGGTGAAAATACTGTATTCACATAGTACTTTACAGTTTACAAAGTTCTTTCATACTCTGTGCAATTCAGTATTAATTATCTTGTGATAGAGGCAGGATAGGTTTGTTTTTGTTTTTGTTTTTTCATTTGGGGGAATTAAAGCTAGTAAGTGGCAGAACTAGAACTTAATTCCATGTTTTCTGTCCTTAGACTTTTCCACTCAGTGATTTTTTAAAAATTGTTCCTAGAGTTCTGAACTTTTTAAATGACCTCTGGGATATTACCTCTGGGGCAAGGGGGGTCCTGGGATGGTGACCTTCTCCTTTCACTCCTGATTTTAGCCCACAGTAGTAATTCTGGTGTAGAGGCGGTGTAGTGGAATAGTTAAAAGGTAGGTCTCCGTAGTCACATTGCCTAAATTCTAATTCCACCTCTGCCTCTTATATGCTGAGTTACTTTGGGCATACTACTCAACCTCTTTGTGTGTCATCTTTCTCATATGTGAAATACTCTCTATCTTAAAATACTACTTCATAGGATTATTTTGAGGATTAAGTGAATTAAATCATTTAAAGGTTTATAACAATGCCAGGCATGTAGTCGATATGCAGTAAATGTCAACTTATATTATTACCTGTTTTGTATTTGGGGGTTATATATAAATTTCTTTTTGAAGAAAGAGTTTTTGATAAAACAAATTGGAAAATGCTGTATTATATATCATGTAACATGTTATCAGATCCAAACTCCATAAGCCAAGGATCATAACTACTTTCATTCATTTGTTCAAGTACTTTTGAAGTGTCCATTGTGTGCAGAAAGCTTTCATAGCTAAGACTGTGATTGATGCCTCTTTTCCATAGGGATTTCCAACAGAGTGGAACAAGGAAAGGTGGGGAGTGTTTTAGAAAGGAAAAAAAGTCTAGTGTGTAATTGGTGTAAATATGTATGGAATGAGTAAACTAGCTTAGGCTTTAGGAACTAGCCAGATCTCAGGCTGTTAAGATGGCAATACTAATTCATACAAATAAATAGAAAAATGTACCTGTAACTGACTTTAAAAAAAAAAGTAAGATATTAACATTAAATGCACGTAACGTGAAGGGGAGAAGGATAAATGCATGTTGGGAATTGCCAGGTAGTTCTGGGGCATGAATTTACTGAGGAAATTGCAGATTGGTTCAGAGTTGAAACAGAAAGTCCCCTGCTCTCATTTGATCAGTTTGAAGTCTCTGGGAGTAGCACAGAAGTGTTCCATACATAAGTTCCATTTTCTTGAAAAGTGGTAATGTACAAAAAAATAGCTACAGATAGTTGTGGGCAAAGGAGAATAATGACAACATGCATATCTTGTAGCTATTTGAGCTCAATGTCAAAGAGCTTGAGTTTTGTTTCTCTACACTTTTTCTGACAGTCTTTAATACTTTTTTTTTATTATAGGGGTGTGAATACCTTTTCTCCTGAAGGAAGATTATTTCAAGTGGAATATGCCATTGAAGCTATCAAGGTATAGTATCAAGTGGCAAGATTTTGAAATTTCATGGCAACCTACTGCTTTGCTGGCAGAACATTTAGAGTAAATATGTTTTAGCTATTTCTTTTTTTTAATGTTTTTATTTTATTTTTGAGAGAGAGAGAGACAGAGTGCAAGTGGGGGAGGGGCAGAGAGAGGAAGATACAGAATCTGAAGCAGGCTCCAGGCTCTGAGCTGTCGGCACAAAGCCCGATGTGGGGCTTGAACTCATGGAACCATGAGATCATGACCTGAACCGAAGTCGGACGCTTAACCGACTGAGCCACGCAGGTACCCCATGCTTTAGTTCTTCAGAAAATATTCTGTATCTCCATTTACCCAACCACTAACCATTTTAATACCAATTTTAATTCCATTCCTAAAGCCTTTTGAACAGATAAATGCTTCATAATTACATAAATATCTTTTTCTCAGTGGGGCTGGAGGGACATGTTTGCATTCATAATCTTCTTGGCTCTAAAGAGAGGGATATAGAAGTCTAGAGTTAGCACCTGGAAGATACTTTGAATAAATCATTTAACTGATCACCTGTATTCTTAAAATTGTGGATTTGTACTGGACACTTTCAGGACTGAATAAGAGATGTGTCCTGTAACGTAACAAAATCGAATAGTTCAAACCAGTATTAACAAAAATTAGTAAATAAGCTATCTATACTTAAAGTTAGTTATCACATGGGAGCTGCATTTGCTGAATTACGGATAATCTAAGTTCTGAGTTAGGTCATCCAAGTAAGATCCAGGCATCAGTATTTTTAAGGGCGCCCCCAGTGATTCTAATCTCTAGCAAGGGTTGAGAATCACTGATCTAGACCAACCCGTTACTCTGTGCTTCAGTCACCTCCATATCTCTAAATAGCCTCTATTTGTATAGTCCTGGTGATAGAGTATTTTCTCACTAGATAGGTCATTCTGTTAGAAAACAATTCATAGGGGCGCCTGGGTGGCTTAGTCGGTTAAACATCCGACTTTGGCTCAGGTCATGATCTCACAGTTCGTGGGTTCGAGCCCCGCGTCAGGCTCTGTGCTGACAGCTCAGAGCCTGGAGCTTGTTTCAGATTCTGTGTCTCCCTCTGTCTCTGCCCCTCCCCCACTTGTGCTCTGTCTCTCTCTGTCTCGAAAATAAATAAAACCAAAAAAATTAAAAAAATTAAAAAAGAAAAAGAAAACAATTCATAATGGTTTAGAAGTTTATCCTTGTGTTGAATCAAAAGTCTAGCTTCCTGCGCGGGGCCTAAGTGGCTCAGTTGGTTAAGCGTCGGACCCTTGATATCTGCTCAGGTCATGATCTCACGGTTAGAGGGATCAAGCCCTGTGTCGGGTGCTGCACTGATAGCACATAGCCTGATTGGGATTCTCTCTCTCCCTCTCTGCCCCTCTCCCATTCTCTCTCTCACTTTCAAAATAAATAAATAAACTGTAAAATAAGTAAATAAAAGTCTAGCTTCCTTGAAGTTTCCTTAGTTGGCCCTAGTTTTGCCCTCGAACCACACAGGAAAAGATTTGAACTTTTCCAAAAACAGTTTTTCAAATAATTGAAGAGAGCTGCTGTGTTTCTCTCTAAGTTACCTGATCTAGAAAGAGTGTATTGGAGGAAATTATTGTATGAGAATCTAGAAAAGGGCAAAAGAGACTGTGATTAGTTGAAGACGTAGAAGTAAAGGTGGATGCACTATGATAGACGGTCAGACAGAAAGTGGTGGGCCAGCTACAAGGGCCTGTTTCTGTTTCTGATCATCTTTGCCCTATACTGATACTATATGTTACTATGAAGTATGAGACTATTACAATTCCAAACTGTGGCATTTATTTTGAGCCTCTGAAGACAACAGTCCTACTCAAGCCAAGAATAATCCTCAGTTTTTTGGGGATTCTCCTTTAAGCGCCTTACTGCCAGTAATTTTCAGATTGCTTAAAGATAATTAGATACCATCTGATCTCTACCCTAGGTTGGGCTAAGATAGAAATAGCCATGTGCCCCTTTAATAGATGTGACTTAACCCGTGTGAAAATTTAGGCTCTTTGCAATTTAAACAACCTGGTTGTTGCCTTGGCAACTTATGAGTTGTCAATGAGAAACCAATTTGATAACCATAAGTATTCAGTAGTATGAAAGGAGCTGGAGAAATGAGTATGAATGGCTGACAAGTAGAAGTTGTCATTTGGAGGTACTGGATGGATGGCATGGGTGAAACACAGCAGAAGTGGGGAAAAATGCCTTTGGAGTAGGATTTTTGGGGAAAGGAAGATAATCTGTGGCGGTGTCAAAATTACTGTATTAAAAAAATTACTGTATTAAACTGAGTGGATTTTGGTTACTTTGAGTTATACTAAAGAAATACGAGGTAGAGTCAGTTCAAATGTTCCCTCACTTCCCCTCATTTCCCCAGTCCCCACCAACGGTGGGGTGGAGTTTAGGCAGAATTGTAACACTGAAATATCTGGGGTAAATGTAAGTGTTCAAAAGAAAATTATCTTGATTTTGGTACATTTTAAAAAGTAGTCTGTCTTGAAAATATTAACCTTTATTTTTTGGAGTGGAAACTTAGGAAGTTATTTAAGTTGGAGGCCAAATTGAAGAGGCTGTGAATTCTTATGAGAATGCTTCATCCACAAAATAATTCTGGTACCCAGGGACTATTCACATTTTGGACTGGATAATTCTTTGTTGAGAGACCATCCCGTGCATGGTAGAACGTTTAACAGGATTAGATGCTAGTAGCACTCACACTTATAACTGTGACAACCAAAACTGTCTCCAGACTTTGCCCTCCAGATACATGGCCCCTGGTTGAGAACAAGTCTACTAGATAAAATTTCAAAGTAGATATAAAGGGGGTGCCTGGGTGGGTCGGTCAGTTAAGTGTCCGACTTCGGCTCAGGTCATGATCTCACGGCTTGTCAGTTCAAGTCCCGCATCAGTCTCTGTGCTGACAACTCAGAGCCTGGAGCCTGCTTCAGGTTCTGTGTCTCCCTCTCTCTCTGCCCCTCCCACTCATGTTCTGTCTTGCTTTCTCTCTCAAAAATAAACATTAAAAAAGTAGATATAAAGTCTGTCCTACTCTGTTCGGTTGGAGATTTAAGAGCAATATATTATACATAAAAACTAGAGAACAACTAAGGGCCAAGTTAAATTCTCTAGTAATATTTTCTGACTTTTACATTTTTATTCTTAAGGCATACCTGCATGTAGTTTTAGAATCAAAAGATAAAATAATTATATAAACCTCGTAACAAAAATAACAATCCCTGAGGACTGCTCCCTTTATCTTCAGCTTCAACACTTTTTTTAATTAAAAAAAAATTTTGGGAGTGGGGAGCGCCTGGGTGGCTCAGTCTGTTAAGTGTCCAACTTTAGCTCAGGTCATGATCTAACGGTTTGTGGGTTCGAGCCCTGCGTCGGGCTCTGTGCTGACAGTTTAGAGCCTGGAGCCTGAGTAAGGGGAGGGAGCTTGAGTGGGGGAGGGGCAGAGAGAGAGGGAGACACAGAACCCGAAGCAGGCTGCAGGCTCTGAGCTGGCGGTCAGCACAGAGCCCGATGTGGGGCTCGAACCCACAAACCATGAGATCATGATCTGAGCCAAAGTCAGACACTTAACCGACTGAGCCACCCAGACGCCCCACCAAAGCAACACTTTAAAGTCTGTTAGCTGATAATTTTCTTGGCATTTACTTCCATATTTCTAGCACAGATACACATATTTTTGTTTTGTTTTGTTTAGGCATTATCCACAGACTTTACATTATGGATGATGAAGAGTCTGCCTCCAATGACACACATAGACAGACACACACAGTTTCCTACTGGGGTGGGGGTACAGCAGCCCACTCAATATATATCATAATTTTGTGAGATCATTAGTCAACATTTATAGTTATATGACTATGTAAATGTATTCACAGCTGAACCATTTTTTCCATTTCTGCACAATATTTTCCTGGGGGTTAACTCTCTTTTTAAAAAATTTCCTTAATTTAATATATACATATCATAAATGACCCCCAAAGTCTCTCCAGGTTATATATATCTTCTCAAAATATCCAGGCACATTAAGTATCCATAAAGAGTCATAAATATATCTTTGAGCCTTCTGACCTGTTCCAATTCCGGACTAGTTCTCTGGGCATACTGCATTTTTAATTTCTAAGCTCCTTTGTTTTTTCCTTTTTCTTATTAGTGTCCTATTCTTGTTTTATGGATGAAATGTATTTTTTAAGGTTTTTTTTTTTAAGTTTTCTTTCATTTTTTTTCCTTGAATTGGTTAGATTCTTTAGAGCTATGTTTTTTAAGCTATAAGTCTTGACCCATTAGTGGGCATTAAAATCAATTGAGTGGGTTATGGTAGCATTTCTTTTTGAGTGGAATAGAGCAGTAGATATCAGATTGCCATGCTTATCGTATTGGTGTTTAGTTGTGTTTTTTTAGGTTTCTATTATATTTATTTTGTGTATGTTTGTATGTTTTGATCGTGATATAAGATATATTTCTTAACGTAGATTTTGTCCAAAATGTTTGAAAACTGCCCCTTCTCATTTCATGCCTAAAGGGTGTTTCAGCTACTAGCTTCTGAGAGCTGAATGGGGAAAGAAGGCTGAAGTTCTTAACATTAAGCTTGTCAGTTTTTTACTTAATACCCCTGTTTTCACTCTGGTACTCCTGTCTTTGTGCTTAGTGTCCCCCAATCCAAAGACCACCATCTGTTTTACCTTTTCCAAAGTCTTCCATAGGAGGGGGTGGGAGCCATCATCTAGCTTTATACATAGGGGAGGGGATCTGGAAATCTGTTTCTTAGGTAAACATTGAACTGATCTTGCAGTTTTTAGCTCTTCTGTTTCCAGAGCTCCTTGTTGCTACCATTTCTTTTTTTGGAGATCCTATAATGTAAATCAGGTTGTTTCTCAATTTCTTTACTCTTGGTTTAGGGTTCAGATTTCTCAGGTCCATTAAGTAAATTATCACTAACCCATCTTCTTTCCTAGAAATTTTGTTGCTGTGCCTTTGCCCATTCTCTTTGTGCTAGTATATTTGTGCACCTCCCCCTACCCCCTGACCCTGCCATCCTTTAATTTTGTACTATTATCAAACTAGAGGAAGGAGTAGAGCTAATGTGTGTGTTCAGTCTATACCTTTAACTAGAAGTATGAATGCTCATTTTTTACATAAAGTTCTTTAACAGTCATCTCCTGTAGTTATGCATATATTTTTTAAAAGCTGGTATATACATTTAAAAACACTTGTAAATAAAGTCACAGCTTTATGCATTTGAAAAATAATTCACTTATGTATGAGACATGATTATGCAGTCTGCAGACATGTTAAGCATGTTATGCATAATGATTCATGATTTCTTTGGACTCCTTTGCAATAACAGGTTCCAGGAGTTTGATGCTTCTACTGGCAGGCATTGCTTTGTAGAACTAACTAAATAATAATGGTAATTCAGGGGTGCCTGGGTGGCTCAGTCGGTTAAGCGTCCAACTCTTGATTTCAGCTCAGGTCATGATCTTATGGTTCATGAGTTCGAGCCTCATGTTGGGCTCTGGGCTGACAGTGTAGAGCCTGCTTGGGATTCTCTCTCCCTGTCTCTCTGCCTCTCTCTCTCTCTCTCTCAAAATAAAATAAATAAACTTAAAAAAATAATAATAATGTTAATTCAGAGGAGAGAGCACATTTAGTCATGGAAGGTTTTATGAATGGTGGGTGGGATTTGGATAGGCAGAAGACTGTATTTCAAGGGAGAGAGCATGAGCAGAGGTACAAGGGTAGGGGATAATATGGCATGAGAAAATGGGTTGGGCTATACCTGGTGGATTTTGTTGGAGAATAATGAGTAATAAAGTTTGCAAAGAAAAGTGAGATTAGGTTTTGAGGGTTCTGGAAACTGATTTGGATTTTATGTGACAGGCAGTATAGGGAGAGGTTAGTTCTTCAGAGAAGAAGTGTAATTAAAATAGCATTTTATTAGATCAGTCAGGCCATAACATGAAATATACATTAAGAGAGATATTAAGATGGGGAGCCTAAGTAGGAGGTTGTTGAAGTAATCTAGGCATATAAGAATGACTAATTTTGTTATTCATTTATTATGTGCCAGGTACCATTTTAAGCATTTTATGTATTAATATATTTACTCTTCTTGATGTTTTATTACCCCCATTTTGCAGATAAACAGATACAGAGGGATCGGTGACTAGAATGGTGCCGTGGAGATGGGGAGATGAAATTAAGCTATATTATAAACTGCTAGTGACCTCAAAAGATTAAGCCAATAATTGTGTTTATGGTGGTGTTTGTGTTTCTTTTTTTGTCTGTTTGTTTATTTTGAGAGAGAGCATATGCGAGCAAGAGAGGGAGAGAGAAAATCCCAGGCAGTCTTCGCTCTGTCAGCACAGAGTCTGGCACAAGGCTCAGTCTTACAAACTGTGAGATCATGACCTGAGCTGAAATCAAGAGTTGGACACTTACCCAACTGGGCCACCCAGGCACCTTTTTCCCTTTTTTTTTTTTTTTTTTTTTTAGTTTTTTTTGTTTTAACGTACATTACTTTTCTGGAGGTCATGTAGATTTGAGAAATCCTACCTTTGGGGACAGGTCAAGAGAGCAGAGGTGAAAAGAAAAACATTCTAGTTTTATTAACTTTTTTGCCCATTTATGTTTAGAACTATAGAATCTACCCCTCTCCAAAATACTGGCATTAGAGTTGATAATTTTCCAGATGTTTTCAAGACTTTATTGAATTTTCCCTTTAGAAGAACAAAATCTGTAATAAATTAAGTGCTCCTGCCATTGACAGGAATAACACATTATTTATTAGGGTGCTGTTTATACTCTCTGAATACTTGTTAGGGGCGATCGAAGCTTCTGTCTTGTGTCTCTGGTATTCAGAGAGATTGCTGGTGAGTATGTGAGACTGTTTTTTGACTTGTACATGATAACTGTAACACGTTTCTTTTTAGCTTGGTTCTACAGCCATTGGGATCCAGACATCAGAGGGTGTGTGCCTAGCTGTGGAGAAGAGAATTACCTCCCCACTCATGGAGCCCAGCAGCATTGAGAAAATTGTAGAGATTGATGCTCACATAGGTAAGGAGTAGGGGAAAGTTGTTCTTTAGGATCTGGCTTGGATTAATTAGTCTTCTTTGGTGTTCCACAGGAGGTTCTTTAGATGAATGTTTTATCCACTTGTTAGCTATTGTTTTCCAGGCAGTAGGCCAGTGTGCATAATATAGGAGTGGGAAGCATTTGTAGGGCTCAGCCTACTCCCAGAAGTTCCTGTTTCCTTCATATGTAGACTTGGCGAATGTGATGGTTGTTGAAATATGTAAAGGTTGAGTCATAGGCTAGCTCCCTTTGATGGCTGGGTCTTCAGTGATGCCTTATGTTAGTCTGGTAGCAGGCCACCAGGAGCAGAGGATCAGGTGGAAAATTAGAAGTATCCACTAAAAAGAGGAATTCTTAAAGATCTTTAGAGTGACTCAGGTTCAGAGAGCATAAGAATAATGGAATTTTAGCAGACCAGTCCTCTTCCTGTTTTCAGATTTATCTTTTTACTCCCTGTCTTCCCCTACATCCCCCACTCCCACCCCCTACTCCCACCTCAGCACTCTTTTTTTTGGTCTCTGTTTTAATTTCCCTGCCTTAGCTTCTGGCATCATTGTAGCATTACAGGGTGAGTAGTTCTGCATTTTAGTTGGCTATTGAAATTTTCCTAACCTGTCTAGTCATCTGATTAGTGAAACATCAGTAAAATAATTAATTGCTTGAAGGCCTCAGAACCAATGCCATGGTGACTCCGGGAGCTTGATGTTATCTTTTTCATAGACATAGAAGCTGAGATTTAGTCTTTTAAGATGAGAACATTTTGTCTGCTTCATCCCAAGTCAGATGTCTGGAGATGATCAGTGTCACTTCATTCAGCAAACTGAGAACCTACGATGTGCCAGACGTATGCTAGTCACCAGGGATGCAGAGAGAAATGAGGCATAGTCCTTATCTTTCAGAAGCATACAGTCTGATAGCAGAGGTGGACATGTAAATAAATAAATGCAATTGAGTGATGTAAGTATTAAGAAGGGCTGTAGTATGTGCTCAGTAGGGGTACAAAGGAGGAAATAATTAGTTTTGTTTGGGGCCAGTGGTAGTGGGACTTTCAGAAAAAGATTCCATAAAGTGATGCTTGAGCTGAGTTGAATTCTAAAAGATGAGGAAATGTATACTAAGTGAACAAGTGTGTGGGCGTAGGAAGGGACAGCACTCTGGTCAGAGGGACTAGAAATGAGCAAACCCTTTAGTGGTGTAAAGTAGGGAATAGCCTAGGACAAGCAGTTTGGTATGACTGGGAGTGGACTGTAGCAAGAAATGAGTCTTGGATCAGACGGTAGAAGTCTTTTTACCATGCTAAAGAGCTTCAACTTGTTGGGAAAGATTTTAAGCTTTGAGGTAATATAAGATTAGTATTTTATTTATTTTTTTATAAAGTTTATTTTTAGAGAGAGAGAGAGAACACAAGCAGGGGAGGGGCAGAGAGAGAGGGAGAAAGAAAATCTCAAGCAGGCTCTGCATTGTCAGCAAGGAGCCTAACTCAGGGCTTGACTCCACAAACCATGAGATCATGACCTGAGCCTAAACCAAGAGTCAGACACTTAACCATCTGAGCCACCTAGGTGCCCCTAGATTGATATTTTAGAAAGACCATTCTGATAACAGGGTTGCAGGTAGAGTGAAGGGGGCTGAGACTGGAGGTAGGGAGACCTGGGAAGAAATTTCCGTTAATCCAAATAGAGACAATGAGGGCTTTAACCAAGGCAGTAACCAGAAAATGGAGAACGTAAGGATTAACACCAGACAGGTTAATCAGATAGACATTGATAGAATTTGGGATCGGATTGGTTGTGAGAGCCAAGGAGTCTAGAAGGAAGAAAAAATTTGATTTGAGTCGGTGGTATGTCCAAGTAGATACATTAAAGAGTCATTTTGGCTTTATAGGTTTAAAATGTGGGAGTGAGGCTTAAGCTGGAAATAACAGAGTTCAAGTTATGGCATATAAAGTAACAGCCATAATGTTGGCATCTTGGGCCATCAGGTAAACTTTCTTTCTAAACTAATTGGTTTGTGTTTGGTCAGGGAGGTAAAAAAGCTTTTGATTTTATCCTGGGGCCTTCTATAGCTCAGTGAGATGGTTATTTTTTTCCTTATTTTTTCTGATGGGATGTTAGTGTTCGCTTAGTTTGAAAGTGTGTTGTGGTCTACAAGGCGCTAAAGGAATACTTACGGATGTAATATGTGGAGATTTATGCTCGTTTGGCTGTTCTTGCCTGCCTTCTATCTTAGTACTGGGCTTCTGTGTTATTGCGGATGGTTTTATTTACTTGTAATATAATCATACTTGTGTCTAGTATAGATAATGAAATAATGTCCCATCTAATCTCTTGGGTGTATTGCTGTGGGATTGCTGTATGGCTGCCATGGTTCCTTTCCAGTGTTTCAGTATTTCTTGAGTGGATGAAAGAGTTCTGCTAGGATTTGGCCCCTGGGTCACTATTGCTTTTACATTGCAGGTTGTGCCATGAGTGGGCTAATTGCTGATGCTAAGACTTTAATTGATAAAGCCAGAGTGGAGACACAGGTAAAATTAGCATCATCTCTCCTTTTTACCATGATGCTTGAGTTCCTTGTTGAATGATATAGCTGCCTGGGCTGTATTGCAGGTTATCTGTGTTAATATCAGATGTAGCTCTTAGGAGTGATTTTGGACAGACCCCCTAGTTAATAACTTGCTGAGGCTTGGAGTCTAGCCATCCAACCTTTAAGGAAGCTTTAAGGAAGCCCTGGTAAATAGTGTTGACAGTCTCTTGCTTCTTTTTGATTTGCCTTATATAAAGCAAGCATTGCACTGCATTCTGTTCCCTAATTAACTTTCTGTGGGAGCACCATAGCAGGAAGTGGACATAGCTAAAGGACATTGTACCCCAACTGCCTTTGGTGCTGGGCTTGCAAGTAACAGCTCTCCTATGGTGAGTAATGTTATGTACCAGGTCAGGAATACTGATTTTTTTTTCCTTTAATTGAGTACCTGCTTCTTTGAGAACAGACCAGTAAGAAAAAAATTCCTGATAAAACTTTTTGCACTTATTTTCAACTTTGCTGTCAGTACTTATGTAAGAGTAAGTCATTTAATTTAAACACCAACACAACGATAAGGTAGGCTCTTTGAGGGAACGTGGCACTTAGCTGTTAGCATTCACTTTGTGAAAAGACCAAGCTTAGTGCTGTGAAGGACTAACTCTGTTTTTCAAGGGAATAATCCTCTAGTCCATCATTAATGCTTAGAGTACTTTGATCACAGTTTATTTCCAAAGCTATTTCTCTTCCTCTCAAGCAGGCCCAAGCAATCGAGTTCAGTGTTAAGGAAAACACACTGGAGCGGAGCCTTCAGTTTGTGACTGTAGTTCACAGGGATGTATGTAGTGAGATGGTAGACTGCTTTAATGCTTTTCTTATTTAAAAGTTAGACCACATTTTGCTCTTCCTTTAGAACCATTGGTTCACCTACAATGAGACCATGACAGTGGAGAGTGTGACTCAGGCTGTGTCCAATCTAGCTCTTCAGTTCGGAGAAGAAGATGCAGATCCAGGTGCCATGGTGAGTGTGGTGTTTGTGTCAAGTTTCCTTCTAAGGGATTTAGGACATTAGTCCTCTGAACATACCTTTCCCAGCCTCTCGCACCTCCTACTTCAGTAGCCATTTATCTTAATACCTCTTGTTTTTTGGTTCTAGTCTCGTCCCTTTGGAGTAGCACTGTTATTTGGAGGAGTTGACGAGAAAGGACCCCAGCTGTAAGAATTTGCTATTTTTTTCCTGTTTCTTTTTTTTGGTAGAAGTATTTTAATTTGGGATGGAGACTAGTTGTCTAAATCAACTGAGAGGTTTATTGTAGAATTATAAAAAATGAAGGGTTTCTAACTCTAAAGTTCAGTGATTCTGTGCTGTTTATACAAAGACAGAATTGGGCATTCTAGGAAGAACTTCCAACCACTGCTAATTCTGTAAAGAATTAAAAGCAACTTTGTTACTATAGTCAGGGTGTGTTTTTGAGCTTTGCTTTAGAATGTTGATTTGTTCCTTTTCCTCAAATATTATTGAGATAGGGATACACAAATGCAATATTTATATCTTGTGTACTTCTGAGTTGCTGAGGAATTAATTTTCTTACACACCTTTTAAAAGATCTGGTTTCAGCTGCCTGGGTAGTTCAGTTGGTTGAGTGTCCAACTCTTGATTTTAGCCCAGGTCATGGTCCAAGTGTCCTGGGACCATGGGATTAAGTCCCACGTTGGGCTCCCATGCTTAGCATGGAGCTTCCTTGGGAGTCTCTCACCTCTCTCTTTGCCCGTCCCTGGCTTGTGCACAATCGCTGTCTTAAAATAAATAAAAATAAAAGATCTGGTTTCTGGAGATGCACCTGACTTTGCATGAGACTTTTGATCTCGGGGTTGTGAGTTGAGCCCCACATTGGGTATAGACATTACTTAAACTTTTTTTAAAAATGTGGTTTCTCCAGGCATAGAACATCTTTTAGACCTGGGCCTTAGTAATTCAGTGGAGTTTCCACTGCAGGGCCAAGCATTTATATTCTTTAGTGAGATAATTTGTTACATAAAATGCCACCATCTTAAGCATTTTAACCTCCTTCTTTTGGGGGGTTTTGCAGGTTTCATATGGACCCATCTGGGACCTTTGTACAATGTGATGCTCGAGCAATTGGCTCTGCCTCAGAGGGTGCACAGAGCTCCTTGCAAGAAGTTTACCACAAGGTAATTGAGTACTCTCACAACTTTTATTTTATTATTATTTTATAAATCAGGGTATAATTTACACATAATAAAACCAGCAGACCTTAAGAGTTCAGTTCTAGGAGTCGGACAATTGTACACACCCTCACGACTACCACCTAAAAGAAGATGGAGAACACTTCCATCAGTCCGTAAAACGCTTATTTCCCCTCCAGTCACTCTCTTCCTCCCTTTCAACCATGTTTACAACCATGTTTACCACCGTAGATTAGTTTTTATCTGTTCTTGTCCTTTTTATAAGTGCAGTCATACAGTTTATATTTTGTGTTTGCCTTTTTTGTTCAATATGCTGTTTTTAGGATCCATTCATATTTTGCACATATCAATAATTAATGCTGAGTGCTATACCATGGTATAGATTACCTCAGTTTGTTTACCCCTTATCTTTAAAGCTTTACTTAACAGGTACGTTTCCTAGTCTGGCTCTCGAAGCAAGTAGACATTTGGCATTTTTTATCTTGTAGGATGGGAAGACTTGGCTTTGGTTAACTTGTGGTTGAAGGCTCTCTTACTTACCGTTCATATGGTTTACATGGGGATGTCTATTCCTATCAACCCCTGATAGTATTGATTTTATGTGTGGAAGAAATTGGGTTCATAGGTTCAAAACAGGGTATAAGAGCAGATTTGCTAAACCAGTGGGGGTACCTTTTTAGATCATTTGGGAATTGTGAATCATAGGATATTCCCAATATTATCTTGTTTCTGTATTAAAAGAGGAAAACTAGAGAAGTGTAGCCCTTTCCACTTCAAAGATCACTTAATATGAAAGTTGGTGACTTGGAGCTGATTCAAAATAAGACTTGAAACTTTGAATGAATGTATTCTACTTATTTACTGTTTACTTGAATTCTAGAGATACTTGTAATGTGTTGTACTTATTAAGCTGCTTGATTTAGTAATATTTGTGAAGTCATTCAGGGAGATAAAGGGGAAATCTTTGAAGGAAGGAGGAATTATATAATGGCTGCTCTTCTTACCTTTTTTGTTTCAAGTCTATGACACTGAAAGAAGCCATCAAGTCTTCGCTCATCATCCTCAAGCAAGTAATGGAGGAGAAGCTGAATGCAACTAATATAGAGGTATTTTTCCATTGTATTGTTTTTTATTCAGATATCATAGCTCCCATTGCTGAAGATGGATGGAGATAATCACATTTTTGTATGCTCAGCCCTTAAGAAGTTTTTGCTATCCTTTGAAGCTTCAGTACTTCTAGAATGGTAATAGGAATGGACTGTCACAAAAACATGTTAACGTATACTGGGACATTCGGGAAGTTGCCTGGGAGAGGTGCTGCTAGGGAAAGGAAGAGAAGGGTGTTCCAGGAAGAGGGAACAGCCATGTGCAAAGGCTCAAAGATATAAAATTGTATGTAAGAGAACTTTGAGGGTTTTCTGAATGCTGGGGTGCAAGATACATGTAAGGTAGTGAGTGAGTTGGCAAGAGGTGACACTGGAGAGTTGTGGACCAGATTCTGACTGCCCTTATTTAGGATGCTAAGAGTAGATGGGAGAAAAGGAGGTAGTGGTGAGTAAAGAAAGAGTAGGTTTGCAGGTGAATTGAGAGGTCCCATATTACCTTGGTGAATGTTAGGTCATCTGCTGAGGGTGAGTGAATTCAACAGAATTAAGGCGAATAGGAACTATTTGGAAGAGTCCTTATGGACAGGGAAAAAGGAAGGCCGGGATAAGTGAAAGGATTGCCAGGCTACGTTAAAATACTAATGGAGAAGAAAAACTAGCGGAGGCTGTATTCACCAAACAGATTGTTATAAAAAGTCAGGATGGTGGAGGGGGTTAGCCCCTGGGTGGTTCAGTCAGTTGAGTGTATGACTTCGGCTCAGGTCACAATCTCACAGTTTGTGGGTTTGGGCCCCGTGTTGGGCTCTATGCTGACTGCTTAGAGCCTGGATTCTGTGTCTCCCTCTTTCTCTGCCCCTCCCCCACTCACGATCTGTCTCTGTCTCTCAAAAAAAAAAAATCAATGTTAAAAACAAGGAAAAAATGTGGAAAAAAATCAGGATACAGGGTGCCTGGGTGACTCAGTCAGTTGAGCATCTGGCTCTTGATTTCAGCTCAGGTCATGATCCCAGGGTCATGGGATCGAGCTCTGTGTCAGGTTCTGTGCTGAGTGTAGCGCTTGCTTAAGATTCTGTCTCTCTCTGCCCCTCTCCCCTGTTCTTGCTCTCTCACAAGAAGAAAAAGGGGGGGAAAGGTCAAGATAGTGGCCGTAGTATATATGTATATTATATTTCAATTAAAAAAATTGTAAAGGCAACTGCAGCTGTAATCACAAATCGGTAGTTAAACCAATCAGCGCTTACCAGGATTATGTCAGCTGTAGTCAGCGTGGACTGAGAAAATGTATGTTTGGGTTAATCCCTGGTGAAGGATTGCTGGCTAAGGGCTGATAGATGTCTTGCCATTAGAGCCGGCTTCCACAGGCTGCAGTGAAAGGGGCAAATTTGAATGCCAAAACAAGGGGCTGGCCTAAAGGTAGGAAGGCCTGGGTAGAACTGAAGAGAGGAGGTGAGGGGAGAGGAGTTACTTCTTGAGCAGTAATGGGGAAAAGAGGAGTTTGGAATTAGGAATGGAAAAACTTACTACATAAATACTGTACACTCACTTTCTTAGTAACAATTTGTAAGTTCTTCCTCTTGCCGATCTCTGAGATGATCAAGTCCAGCAAATACAGTGATACTCCGATCTGACCCTTAGGAGGGAGTTTGTCATTTCTTCTCTAGTACTTTGGGGTTTTTTTGGTCTGAATGAGATAGGGTCTTGGCATTCCTTTTCCTTTTTTTTTTTTTTAATTTTTTTTTTTTTTAATGTTTATTGATTTTGAGAGAGAGCAAGTGGATGAGGGAGAGAGAATCTCAAGCAGGCTCTTTGCTGTCAGTGCGGAGCCCAGTACGGGGCTCAATCTCACAAATTGTGAGATCATGACCTGAGCCAATATCAAGAGTCGGACATTCGACCGACTGAGCCACCCAGGCGCCCCAGGTCTTGGCATTTCTGCCAAAATTACCCCTTCTTCCTACCTCAGAGGAATTCAGGGGTACCTCTGCTGACTTCACAATGCAAATTCTGAGGTCTGCTTGGTTCAGCTGAAACTGCAAGGATTAACCACTATAATACACTGTCTTTCCTACTCCCCTCCCCATTTTATCTTCTCCCATTTGCAATCTCTGCTCTAAGCCATTCAGAATTACTTCGTTTTACAAATATGTCTTCTTCTTTCATGCTTTATGCATGTGCACATTCAGTCTGCTCTTCTGCTTCTCCACTGTGTGACCCATTTTTGAGTTGTGACACAACTCAAACATTGCTTCTCTTTGAAATCTTTCTTGACTCCCCCTAGATCACTCCTTTGTGCCTCTACACATGCTTAGCTCTGTTATAACACCTGACGTTGAAAGCATTTGGAGTCCAGCACCCTTAATAAATAAAAGATTTTCTTCATCTTTGGATCCCTAATGCCTAGTACAATTATAACTAGTACATAAGTGCTTAATAACTATTAATTGAATCAATGAAAGAAAATATGTTTTGCCTATCTCACAGAGCTTTTTGAAAGAATAAGAAAAACTTTTAAAAACAAACGAAAGAATAAGATAACTAGAAGAGTATCTTTCATATTCATTATGTAAATAAGTTTATCATTATGCAAATGCAAGGGGTTATTTTTACTGATCTAGTGATGACTACCTTCCTGATGGCAGTATTTGGTTCTAGTCTTATTAGCACTGATTTACAGCCAGATTCTATAGGACTTTACTATTCAGAGTTTCCCCAGTTTCTGTTTTTAGCCACTATAATCGTTTAGGAAGACTAGCCTATGAGCTGTGAGTGACTTGACAAAAAAATTTTGTAGGTTCCTACTCTTCTTTGCTTTATTGACCGTGTATCTCTCTGTCCTCACGTCCTTAAAATATGTAGTAATAACATTTATGTATTTTAATTTCCTTGGAATAGAGCTCATGGTCTATATGGACATAAGTAACATGTTTAACGGTATTTTGTAAATATATTTGGGACTCTTCTGACATTTCATGTAATTGGATAGATCTTTTGTGGGGAATCTAGTGGAGACTGCAAGCTTTGTTGAGAGAATATTTTTTAAGTCTGTCCCCAGATCAGATCTTCAGGTGTTTTAAAATGTACAGTAGTCTTTTTGTGTTTTACCTGTAGATGAGGCAGCAAATAATAAACATCATATAACTGGATTATGCTAATTCTGGCAGTTTTCAAATTATATTAAATATCAGTAATGGATATTACCAAAAATACCCTAATATGTTCAACTGTAAAGTCTAAAGAAAAAGGCAATAGGAGGAAATTTAAAACAGACACAGCTGCTTTTTAGGCAAATGTCAAATGGGCCCTATTGCTTAGTATTGGCCCCCCAAACATGGGACTATGTTAGCAGCAGAGGTGATGGAAAACTTGGTAGTTTTAGTTAAATTTGAAACTAATGGTCTTCTGACCCTAGTCTTTTATTGTTTAGATAGATTATATCTGGACTGCTACTTACAATGAATATCTGTCAGTCTCAACTGACTTCCTGTGGTTGGTGCTAATGGAATCCTTTTATTTTCATAGCTAGTCCTTTTAAAAAACAAAACAGGGGCACCTGGGTGGCTCAGTAGGTTGAGCGTCTGACTTTTGATCTCAGCTCAGGTCGTGATCTCATGGTTCATGAAATCGAGCCTGATGTCCAGCTCTACACCTCTCTCTCTCTCTCTCTCTCTCTCTCTCTCTCTCTCTCTCTCTCTGCCCCTCTCCCACTCATGAGCATGCGCATGCGTGCACACGTGCTCTCTTTCTCTCTCTCTTTCTCAAAATAATAAAACAGACTTTGTTGTTAAGTTGCATTCTGAACAATTTTAGAGAAAATAATATACCTCATAATAATCGTTAATTATTTGGTGCTTATTATAATGTTCTAGGCAGTGTTATAAACACTTTATACAGATAAACACATCTTCACAACTTCTGTATGAGTTAGGTTTACCGATGGAAATTGAAACACAGGGAAGCCAAGAAACAAAGGTCACACAAGTTTCATTTCCAAGTGTGTAAACACGCTTTTCATATATTTCTTTCTTTTTTAATTTTTTTAAACGTTTATTTTTGAGAGAGAGCACGAGCAGGGGAGGGGCAGAGCGAGGGAGACACAGAATCCGAAGCAGGCTCCAGGCTCTGAGCTGTCAGCACAGAGCCCGATGCAGGGCTTGAGCCCATGAACTGTGAGATCATGACCTGAGCTGAAGTTGGACGCTTAACCGACTGAGCCACCCAGGTGCCCCAACATTTTGTATATTTCTGTGGAAAAAGTACTGACCCCGTGTAATTTGCTGCTGCTTTTCTGATCCTTGTTGAAGTAGTGTCAAGAAATGACAGTGACACCAGGCATTTGGTTAACTATTATGTGGTCCGTTAACCTCAAAATAGAAAACTTGGTCAATAAGAATTTTTATTTGGGAGTCAGAGAGCTATTTTAGGAACCTGTGGCTGGAAAGGATATCCCTGGGACAGCAGATCCGTTAGTTCTAATGACCAGCTGCATCACTGACAGCTTCTCCTGACCATGCTAGTGCTATCAGCAAGGTAATCGAGCCCGGCTCATTAACCCTTCTCTGCTTTCTTTCCAGCTAGCCACAGTGCAGCCCGGCCAGAATTTCCACATGTTCACAAAGGAAGAACTTGAAGAGGTGATCAAGGACATTTAAAGAAGCATGATCCTCAGAGCTTCTCTGGGACAATTTCAGTTCTCTTAAATGCTTTTAACTTTTATTCCCAGCTCCTGTTCTTGGAAAATCTCCAGTGTATGTGCATTTTTTTTTATGATGTCTGTACATAAAGACAGTTCTGAAATAAAGAAAAATTTAAAATTTGTTAATAGAGTATTCTCTTCTAATGCAGTCTTTTGTTCAAAATGCTCATTTTAGGGGACAAAACAGGTAGTTGGTATTAATATCCCGATCCTATCAGAGTATCTATTCTAAAGATACAGTTTTAGTGTCTGCCTACAACAGAATCAACTATCTCACGAATCCCTTGATGTTGGCAAATGAACTCAAGCTTGTCCAGCTCTTCCCAATGGTTTAGAGATCTTAATACCACTAGGAACCCATTTCAGTCCTGGAGTTTCTCCTGACTAAATAGGTATTTTTGCTGAAGGAGATGTTAACAATATGTTTTGAGGGTTGGAGTTAATTAAGCCAACAAGAATGTTGTTCCGGTTCTTGTGTGTTGATAGATCATTTGGAAAGAGATTTTCACTTTTAATGAAGTTAAAAACTGTAAGAGCTACCATCTTATGACTCATTGAAATTATTTAAGGAATCTTTTGGAGCCCCGAAAATGGCCATATGAAGTAGATACCATTATCATGCCTTAACAGATGAAGAATGTAAGGCTGTGTGTCCACGGACACAGAAAATTAAGCTGATGGGACTTGAACTCAGATTTTCTGGTTTCAAATCACCTCTTGATTTTACAATGCCAGGTCCCTTGAAGCCTACACACCTTCTGAGTAACAGGGAAATCTCACTTAGACTTGACATGTACTTGCACTGTCTATAACATGACTGGCTAATCTGTATGTGGGTAATGCACAACTGATTGTGTATTATCTCCATTAATGTTTATAGGCAGTTGTAGTCCATGATGTCAAAATAAGTTATGATTATTTGAATAGGTTGAATTCATACTAAATTTCATACTGTGTTTCCAGCAAAAACAATACTCCCTCCCCCTCCCCAATAAATCACACAAAAACTTGTGTTTATATGCATTTGGAAATTACAATGGCCAGAAACATTTGGAAAAATAATTTTGCCCTGGATATACACATAAGGAAAGTAGGGAACCAGAGTGTATTGTCACCAATGTTCTAGAGACTGTTACGGTGATTTTAACCCAGTTATTAAATAACATGGTGGGGTGCCTGGCTGGTACAAGTCGGGAGAGCATGGGACTCTTGATCTCAGGGTTTTGAGTTCAGGCCCCATGTTGAGTGTAGAGATTACTTTTAAAATAACTATAATAGAATAATCATGAGATTCACTTCTTTCATGTTCATCTTTTATCAAATCCTGATAGAAAATGCCACTGAAAAATCCTATTGCAACTTCTATTTATTCAAATCTAGCAAACTTACTGAGTACTTACTTAGCTCCTATGTGCCAAGTAATAACGTATTAGGCATTGGGAATAGAGCTGTGGAAACACGGTATGGTCTGCTCCCACGAAACTTCAAGCAGGGAGAACTAGGCCACAGCATTCCCTTTAAATCCGTGTAGGTTCATGCACAAAGAATGCTGCCTTAGGGAGAAGTGAGAGTTGTGTCTCTGAATCATGGGTATAATTTAAGGGAAAACAGATCTTAGCATATCTCCCTTAGCTTCAGCTTACACTGTTCTCCCTTACTGCTTGGGCAGTGTTATTTGTACCTTGGACTATACAACTGGTGAGGCAGTAAGTTTAATACCCTCTATAACTCAAACTTTAGAATTCTTAAAAGAAAAGGATTTCAGCATTCTTGAAAGATAAAACTTTGGGGGGTTTTTTTGTAGAATTTTAAAACTTTCTACAACATTTCTTGTGTTCAATTTAAATAGAACCAGAAATAATCTCACTAGGAAAGCAATGGTTTTGCGATGTGTAACTGTTTTCTATTCATCTTTCTGCTATAGAACTTATCTTGGAGAAAAGTATAGTTTTTAGATAAGTAATTTATATATTTTAGTCCTGAAAATGAAGTAAGATCTTATGTGCAGTATTTCACAAGGGAGATAAAGTGCAACCTCTGTATTTAGTGCCTGTGTCAGACGAAAATAAAATACTAAAACCGTTTATTCACTCAAAACATTTTCTCAGTGCTATATGCAAAGTGCCATGTACCCAGCAGCTGGTAGAGTTAGAGGAAGGAACTATATATTTTGCAAGCATATGGTTAACTAAAAGCAATATATTCCAAAGTGAAGGTATGTAGAACTACAATTTAATAGTTTAAAAGTGCATTCAGTAATTTCTCCAGGAGATGGCACTGTTGAGCTGGCTTTTTTCCTTTCAGGACCGTAAGACAATAGACCATTCATCTTTGTGTCACCCAAACAAAGAAATATTCCTCTATAGCCCCTCTTCTTCCCCAGCTAATCACATGCTGCTGGAACTGACTGTCTTGTGATCTACTCCATAGTTGGCATAGATTAAAAAATAATCTGTATTTTAAAAAATAATCCGACACATGGTAATTAACAGAAAGGAACAAATTGTACACCAGTTTTCATGGAGCTTTGTCATTTCAGCAGCTGAGAACTTGGAAGACTATTCTAGTGATTTCACCACCCTGCTTAGATGCCATTCAAAAATATTTTTCACTTCTCAGGTCTTATCGTGGTTGTTGGGGGAAAATGTAAATTTGTAAATCTTCTTGTTTGCAAATTAACGTGAGTAGGATTTTAATGTAAACATTGTGTTGGGTGCATTGCACCATTTTGCTCTACAGTGCATAATATATTATCATTTGGGTTTACCTCCAGTTTGTAGTTAAACATAGTTTTTAGTGGCTTTATTTGAGCGTAACATTTTGCAGACTTTGTATCGTTCTATTTGCTACATTTTCTATTGAGAAATTTCTGGCGTTCGGAAGGGACGGAGTCGGTAAACTTAGGATTCAAAACTGGTTTTACCTGCGCTGCGTGTTCTAAAAGTTAAGTGTGCAGTTTCTTCAGGAAAAGAAACAGCATGGGCGTTTTATTGATTAGAGGTAGGGTGCTAATTTAGGGGGCATTATACACTGAAAACCAAACTTGTGCAATGCACTCACTGCAGGGTTAAGGCACTTTGGTAAAGACAACATGCACCTATGAAATGATCGTGTCTAAAGTAAGCCCTGGGGAATTCTCTTGCCCTTTTACCTGCCCCTGATCCTAAGCTACTGTGTAACTCTGGCGGAATCAAGAAGCAATTCCACCTTTGGCCTAACTCCCTGCAGAAGAAGAAAGTGAGACCATACGTGGTAGACTCTTCACGCTTGCATGAGTCACGGATGTCCTGATGTCTGCCTCCGTACGAGTAGCCCACACAGTTCACATTTACTTCTTTGGCAGCAAGAAGGCTGCTTCATTAGACAATGGGTGCCCCAGTACGCGAGGGTTAAAAACCTGAAGCACCGGTTCATGACGAAGCCCCCTTTTCCAGCTGAACGAGCTCAGGGATTCCCTTAGGAGATTTTCCAGGCGCTGCAGCAATCCAAGGAATTTTAGGAGTGTCTGTGGGGAAGACAGGGGGAATAACCCAGTCCCCAACCTGAGGGTGCCAGAGCGAGCAGCGAGGGGTCCGGGCGCCAAGAGCGGGGGGCTTCGCGGGAGAGGTGGGGGAAGCTCCTACGCTAACTCTGGAAGCCCGGCCCCGGAGACGCCGGGCGATGGGGGGATGACCTCAGCCGTCTCTGCCACGTTCCAGCCAATCAGTCCAGCATCTTGGCATCCGAATCCAGGACCCCCGAAGACGGAGGCGACGCGAGCCAATGAGGAGTGGGCAGGGGAAGAAGGACAGGCGGCCAGCCTATGGGGGCGGAGAGGCCCGGCTGCGCGTATCCAAGGAGCGCCGGGCTCCGGCTCGGGGGTGTGGCGCGGCGCCGGCGGGGGTGGGCGGGCGCGCCGGGCGGCAGGTGTCGGCGGCGTCGGCATTCGGCGGCGATGGAGCGGCCCGGGGGAGCTGCGGACGGCCTCTCGCGCTGGCCCCACGGCCTCGGCCTCCTCCTCCTCCTCCTCCTCCTGCAGCTGCTACCGCCGGCGACCCTCGGCCAGGACCGGCTGGACGCGCCGCCGCCGCCCGCTGCGCCGCTGTCGCACTGGTCCGGCCCCGTCGGGGTGAGCTGGGGGCTGCGCGCGGCCGCGCCCGGGGGCCCGGTTCCCCGCGGCGGCCGTTGGCGCCGCAGCGCGCTCGACGAGGACGAGGACTGCGGCCGGGTCCGGGACTTCGTCGCCAAGCTGGCCAACAACACGCACCAGGTGAGCGGGCGCCGGGCCCGGGCGCCGCCCGGACTGCGAGGTGCCGCCCCCGGGCCCCCGGCGGCCGCCTGCCCCGCCCGCGCAGCCCGCCCCTCTTTCTCCGCCCGCGCGCCTCGCGTCTCCGCCGGGGAGACCCGGGCCGCGGCCCCGAAACTGCGGCGGGTGGAGTCCGGCCCGGGAGCGGCCCGCGGGACGCCGCGGCCCGCGAGGCTGTGTTTCGTCACAGGGGAGGCAGCCTTCGACTTTCACGGCATTCTTTTTTTTTTTTTTTTAAGTTGTCAAAATCTCTTGAGCGTCGTTGTTTTTGCGTCTGTGTAAATAATCAGGATCCAGTAACGCTATAACCCACTAGGCAACTGGAGGAATAATTACCTCTTAAGTGCTTGGAGAAGTTGGGCTGCGCAGAAGCAAAGGTGTGTCCTCGCTGGGTCAGTACTTTCAGGGTGGGTAGGCGGGTGTTCAGAAATCCCGCAGCAGTTCTTAGGTTACTGTGTGTATTTTCATAGGCAAAGGAGCAAGCTTGGAAATGGGATGACAGTATGTATGTGATCTCTCTTACGCCTTCACATTTGACCTTCTATCCTGTCTTTGGTCTCGGACCAGGATGTCTTCATCCTGTTGTTAAGATTTCCAACAGAACGTACACTGCAGATAGTCTCCTTTGCGCCAGGTCCTAGTCAAGAACTTTAAAAATTGTAGCAGTTCTGGCCCTGGGGACAAGCCCCTTAACCTTTGCACACCACTGGCCTGACAAAGCCCATTGTTAAGAAGGTCCTGGCTCCTTCCTGCAGTACAACATGGGCATTTTCCTCCGGTTTTTCTAGAGCTAACTGTTTAATTGTTGTTACCCATATTTGCACGATGTATTCTCAGTTTAATTCTTTGTTACGGCCCTTGCTCTTTCAAAGAGAGTTGCACAGGGGGGCAGAGATGAGTGGCTAACTGCGCTTGTCTGTGGATAACCACCTTCCCTGTCAGCCAAATCTGTCTCCCTTTAAACTATCTTTCTCCTCACTTGTTACCTGTGCAGAATTCTCAGATCTGGGGTTCCCCGGGGGCAATTGCAGTCAGGGCACAAGCAGTCAGGGGTAGCCCCACCTAAGGCATTCCAGGCTGGAGTTGTGCAAAGGTGGCCAAAGCAGTGCTGCCAGGTGGGACCACTTGGTCGCCTATTGGGTGGAATCCGGGAAGACTTCCTGTTTGCCAAGGGAAAAATAATGGTGTAGACTTCCATCTCACGGTGGGGGAGTTGAGAAAGGCTTTACAATACTGAAGCCGAAGTTACAACAGGACCACTTCCTTCCTGGAGTCAGCTGGGCAGAGCATTCTTACTCCCTATTTCCGATTCTTCTCTTGCTGGTTGACCTGCCTTCAGGACCTGCTGCTGCTACTCCTGCATTTATTCCTGCAGAACCTTCCCGGATTGGTTTGACTTGATACGTCATTTGTATGTAAACTATTGATTTCTAAAGCTAGAGGTTGAAAAAACTGGCTCAGGGGATTCTTAGGCTGAATCTACTCGGGAGCGGATCTTAAAATCTGGTTCTTCGAGGTCCATATGAACAGAAACTTCCCTCTGTTTCTCTCATTTTATTTAACTACCGTTTCCAGTGTTTTGTTTTTTAGCTTTTTTTCTTAGTGACCTCATTTTAAATAGCTCTTTTTGCACTTGCTAATCACCCGTGATCTCTTCTTCAGAGATCCTGTTTATGACATACTTATGCGGCCAAAGTGAAGCTGTTGTTAATATTCTTCACCTTAGACATGGTTGAGTAAAGCAATTCTTAGAGGTCCACCTCCTTGACCAGGAATTGGTATATAGTAGTTTATTCCAGTCTTCAGTTCTTTATTTTTAGAAGTCATAATAAATCTTCCTGAACTGTATTGAAGAGATCTAGTATTTGGGGGGAACCCTTTATAAATAGTGTGAAATAAAAGTATCAGCATGACAAAACAACTTTTTATCAGGGATATTGTGTACTTTTGTACAGCTGGGAAAGTGCCATTTAGAGTAGTTTTTCACAAGATGACAGGACTCCGTTCCCAAGGAAAATCAGAAGTTCTTGGTTCTCTTCTTAGTTGCTAAAATGTGCTGATCATGTTAAACCACATTAATTCATAGAGTCAGTTTATGAGAATGCCCTAAAAATGTTCAAGATGTGCTGAATGCGGGGTGTGCCAAGATACCAGGAAAAGATAGTTCAGACTGGACAATGAAAAGCCTCGGAAGGGTTTAGCAGATCTCCTAGACCTATGGTTTGTTTGGCTTCTGAGAATTTGTTGGTGTTTATATTCTTTAAAAAGCAAGGTAATCCTAAACCACGATAGCACTTTCATTTTCTTCTGGTTTAGGATACCTCTGCCCTAATGACCTGAAACTCGGGCTTCTTTCCTTAGGCTCCATAAATAACCTTCTTGCCTTTAACCCAAAACTGTTTTCGTGCCACACTTTTTACTGATTCTTTAAGTGCTTGGAATGCTCATGACATGTATAACCTTTGTACATGAGAGAAATTGAGCAAGCGTAGGTTTTATTAATGCTGGTTGCTAAGTTGGATTGCTTCAAAACATTCCTCCTATAAGTAGCCCTTTGAGGTTAGGCATGAAAACTGTCTTAAAGAAACAGATGAAATGCCTTGGCCAGAGTTACGGCGGTTGCTGACATAATTTCCTTCTCATTCCTGGGTTGAGACCATTTGATAATTTCCTTAAAACATTCAAAAGTTATGATTAAAAGCCAGAAAACTGCTGCTCATTCTCTGTCCTCCCTCTGCTGCTGTCATTAACTACTTCTTTACACATAACTTCCCAACTTCTACCCCAACATCAAAGCATCTGGTTTCTTAAATAAACAGGCCCTGTAGAGAGACTGTGTAGTATGCATGTCAGCTCCGAGAAGAATGTGTGTGTGTGTGTGTGTGTGTGTGTGTGTGTGTGTGTGTGTTTGCTGGTGCTGGCAGGGCTGAGTCCAGGCTGACAGCACTGAATGCGCCCGCCGCAGGTTCAGGGAGCTGCCGCTTCTAGCCTGTTGTGGGTCTTTGTAACACCCGGAAATCTGAAGGTTAGTGCCTTTGGCTGCCCTGGAACTTTCTAACTGCCTCATTAATTCCAACATTGAGCCTCTCTTCATACTACCTTCCGCAGCATTCCCACCCACACCCTCAAGTTAATCTTTTCTTGAGTCCTGTTCCACCCATTTGTTTGGGGGTCAAAGAATAGGAATTCTGTAGGATTTCCTTGTTGGTCCTGGTTGAGCAGAATGAGCAAAATCCTCAAGGGGTTCTGCTCCCATGCAGTAGACGAATCAGAACTTTAACCCGTATTGGCTGTTAAAATGACGTATGCATTGGGGATTTCGGTTACAAATATCAGCAGATTTGATGAAGTATGTTTATCTGGGGAAAGGTTAGTCTTCATCTGAGGTTTGGTTGGGGTGAGGGTGGAGAGCTATCCAGGCAAAACAAATGGCTCCGAGGGAATGCAGGATAACAATTAGGTAAGTTCTCTGCTGACTCAAAGATTTGGCTCTGTGCGTAGTGATTTTTAATTAGAAATCTGAGTCTCTTGTCTGTTTGTGGAAATAATTGGAAGAAGGCTCATGTTCTGGTCAATTTCTAATGGTTATTTTCTTTCTGTAATAATAATAATAATAGGCTCTCCATCTGCTGTTTTGATCTGATCTTTCATGTCAGGTTCGGAGGCTATTAGCAGCTTCTTCCGCACTCTGCCGATTTCCAATCAGCTCCTGCCAGCAAGCTTTGGATTCTCAGTGGGTGACTGCAGAGACTGTGCTCCCCAACATTGTCCTAGTTGGCCTGTTATCCTTGTGTGATCGTCACACTAAGGGCAGTGCTTAACACTGAGTGGTAGTGGTCGGAGTAGGGGTACCGTCTGCTCCTCTCCCACCTTTTCTATCCACCCCTATCCCTCAAGTTCTGTCTCTACAGAAAGTGAACTGTGTTTTGAGACTGAAGAAATGATGCTCAAATGTTTTATGTGATTAGAAGCTAATGTTAGGGTAGGCGAAACTATCAAATTTAACATGTAATTTAAAAATAACAGCTTTTTTAGGAAAAGGTGCTATGATAGTAGCTCCAAAAATATTATGAAATAGATACTGCATTTGTAAATTCCCAAAAATTTCCAGTTACCTTCCTATTCCTTTGTGACCAATGTTTCTTTGGCATCTTTTACTCTTTTTAAAAATTTGGTGAAACTTGATTGGCTCAGTCGATTAGGCGTCCAATTCTTGGTTTCGGCTCAGGTCATGATCTCACAGTTTGTGGGTTCAAGCCCCAAGTCGGGCTCTGTGCGGAGCCTGCTTGGGTTTCTCCCTCTCTCTGCCCCTCCCCCGCTTGCTCACTCTTGTTCTCTCTCTCTCAAAATAAATAAACATTTTAGAAAATTTGGTGAAAATTTGTTCTTCCCATTGTCTAGATAGCTGTGTCACTGGATCCGTATGTAGGTGGGTTTGAGGAGTAATGGGGCTTGAGGAACATGCTGGTCAATTTCAGTTCGTTCTAGACAGGTTTTTTCTTGTTGTTCTAACGGTGACTGTGATCAAAGCTGGGTTAGTAATATGTATCTCTGAGCTAGCTGGGTTGAAGGGATCTTCACAACAGAGCCTTCATACCTGTAGAGGTTTTTAAGTGAATGCTAGACATGTGGGGGGTCTTTTTCTGTTTTTTTTTTTTTTTTTTTTTTTTTTTTTAAGATTGAGGCTATTTTCCCCACTCTACTCCAAACCCTAGTCTCAGGAAACCATAGTAAAAACAGAATCTTCCATTCAGAGCCTGTGATGTTTTGCTGAGAAAGTTTTCTGTAACTGTAATTTATTTTCTGTTTTGCAATTCACTTTCTAGCCCTCAGTTCTTCATCTACAACATGAGAAATTTTGGATTAGATTTTAAATGTCTTAAAAAATTCCGATTCATATGGAAGAGGAGGAGGCCAGAGGTCGTGATCACAAATGTTTATTGCTTGATTCCGAATTTAGAAGCAAATTGCGGCTGATCTGCTTCACAGTTGAACTTGAACATAGCCTGGGATTTCACATCTGGGGGTAATTTGTTACCACCTCCAGCGCTTGCTTCACTGAAATACGAGTGTTCTTAAAGATAACAGGAGTATTTTTTTTTTTTTTGCATATAATCATGAAAGACATTTGACTTTTTTATTTTTTGGGTAATACTTTATCATTCTTTGTTGCCTGAAAAATCTAATGCTAAGCAAATACTAACCAAAGCTTTTGGATAGTCCAAAAGCAAACCCAATAAATATATAACAGTACATTTGTTTTTTCTCCTTCCCTGCAGTACTTTGCCAAAACTGGGGCTTTTTTTCTTTTTTCTTTTTTCTTTTTGTCCTGACTGCTTGTGTTTGAAAATAGATGGCCGGGGGGGACTGGTGGTTCAGTCAGTTAAGTGTCCTACTTTGGCTCAGGTCATGATCTCACATTTGTGAGTTCAAGCCCCACATCAGGCTCTCTGCTGTCAGCACAGAGCCCACTTCGGATCCTCTGTCCCCTTGTCCCTCTGCCCCTCCCCTGCTCTCTCTCTCGCTCTCTTTCTCTTTCTCTCAAAAAAAAAAAAAGAAAAAAAGATTGTCAGCTTACCATTAGTATACTCAGCCCTGCGCTAGTGAGAAATGTATGTGTGATTAATTGGCTTGATTTTTTTTTATCAGAAGAAAATGTATGTTCTTTTTTTTCCTTCTAGGGCTCGAGTACTATCTCTCTCCTATTTGCTTTTGTTAAGAGTTTTGTTCTTCCTGTATGTTCTAAGAAACTGGGTTCTAATATTGTACTTAAACCAATTTGTGAGTCTGGTTCAACAGTAAGATCACCCTGAAGGATCAAGAGACTTGAAGTGGGAAGGAAAATTTTGACTAACCTTATACTTCCCAGACAAGATAATTCAAGTCAAATGTCTATCTGGTACATTCTATTTGTCACAGGTATTCTGATTACAGATACGTTGTATACAACATTCAAAAGAGAGATCTCAATATCCAGATTTGAGTCCTTGCTCTGCTGCTTTACCACTATGTGATTCAGGGACAATCACTTAACTTTTCTGACCCTTAGAGTTTTTTAAACTAGAGAAGCAGCTTTAGGATTATCTGGAGGGTCAAATATAAAGTTTTATCAAAATGTTTTGTTAAACATATGGTGTGGATGTCATTCATTCAAGCACTTACTAAACTATGTATAGTGGAGTTCAGGTCTGTGCATCATCAAAGGTTAACATTAAAGGTATCCTCATTGGTGCTACTTTAAGGGTTTAGTTGTTCAGAGATGGTGTGATGAGAGTTTGGAAGAATTTTTGAAGAAGGCTTGACCACTACAGTGCAGGGGTCTGCGAAGGCCTCCTAGATGAAGAGAGAATCAAGGTATGGAGGTAATTATTAAGGAGATCTGTAAAGGCATGATGGTAAGGAAAACCAAGACATGCTCAGGGAATGGTCAATGGAAAGATGAGGAGTATGTCTAAGGTTTCCAGAAAAACATAGAGAAAAGTCCAGAAATGTAGCTCTTGGGCAAGGGTGAGAAGAGGAAAGAGAAGGAAGTCTGGGCAGGGAATTTTGTGTTGGGACTTAGCGGGGAACACCTTTTAACAGGTAGTGCTAGACCGGAGGCTAGACCTGGAGAAACCAGAGGTGGAAGTGGGGAGCCAAGAAGAGTTATCCTTTTAGAGGTTGAGCATTGCTGTGGTTGAAGAATATGTCCAACAGGAGAAGGGAATAGAGGGCAGTGCAGACCACCTTTTATATTTGAAGTGCTGAAGGTTCTAAGGAACACTCCTGGACTCCTGACCTTATTGGAGGAGGCTATGAGCCAAGGCATGAGACACCCAGGAGCTGTAAGACGAAGCCGATGAACAGATTTCTCTGTTCTGAATATTTGTGAACAAGCATAGGGTTGAATTCTTGCTGATAATATGCTTAACAGTTTGAATCATAGATTGTTAGGCTGATTAGCTGGTCAGATCTCTTTTACTGATGAGGCTAAATGACTTGCATGTGGGCCAAGAACTGAGAGTAGAACACAGATGTCGCAACATGGTGCTACATTTGGAAGTGTTTTGTAGAGACATTTTAAATCCATGCATTTGCCTTAGGGATAAGGCAAGGTTAGAGACTCCCATTGTAAGTCATATAGTTATGAATTCTTCTCTGCTCCTTAAGGTCATTGTACCCTCAGCAGAGCTCAGTTAGCCTTTTTATTTTTTATTTTATATTTTTAAAGTTTATTTTTGAGAGAGAGAGAGAGAGAGAGAGAGAGAGACGTGAGCGGGGGAGGGGCGGAGAGCAAGGGGGAGAGAGAATCCCAAGCTGGCTCCACACTGCCAGCACAGAGCCCAACATGGGGCTTGAACTCACAAAACTGTGAGATAATGACCTGAACCAGAACCAAGAGTTGGATGCTTGACCGCCTGAGCCACCTGGGCACCCCTCAGCCTTTTTAAACTTCAGTTTCCCATCCTATAAAATGGAGCATTATCAGAGGCTTCGAAGAGAAAATGTTTTTTCGAAGACCTTGAAGTACCATATGTGTGTTCTTTATGCTATCTCTTAATAAGCCTGTTGATCTGTTCCCGAGTGCACAGGGCCCAAATGTCAACCAAGTGATCCTGATAAATACCAACTCCAGAGGAACACGTGCATAAACGGAGAGACATGAGATGAGGTGGTTTTATCACTTGGCAGAGTTGGGTGACAGGCTTGGGCGGGGGTGGCAAGAAGGAAAGTGAGTCAAGATTGGCAGAAATGTGAGAAGCGTATGTGTTCTTTTTATAACCTTCATGATTACATCAAAATTTTAACTTGTTAGTATGATTGACAGTTTTTTGAGGCAGTGGTTACAAGGGAACATGATCTCAAGTCAGACCTGGCTGGATTCAAACTTCACTGGTGATCATGGGCAGATTAATCTCTGAACCTTAGTCTTTTCATCTATAAAATGGGTATACTAATATCTGTGTTTTAGGGTCACTGTGAAGAGAAAATGAGATGTGGGATTTAGTGTGTATTCATCCTTTATCATATCTTATGATTATTTCCACAAAGCTTCTGATGCATTATTAGTTAGATGCTCAAATATTTGGGTATGCACTTAACTTTTTTTTTTCATAGCTGTACTATTCCTAGAGAATTATTATGGGTACACAGGAACCAAATCTGGATTAAGAAATATGTTCTGCCTATGTCCTTGGACTTGGGATTTTAAGAAAAAGGGTATAAAGGTGAGAGAGAGATTATTTGACCAAAGAGTCTGACCTGAAGCTACGGGAGATGAAGGTGGGGGATCATAATCCCACCGTCATTGCATACTGGGTCATTGGGTTCTATTAGTTTCAAGTATATATAGCTATTTACTTATAGTTTTAAGGAATTCACATTAATAACAAATAAGACTACTTATCATTTCATAACTACTTCTCTTTCATTAAGCTTTAGTTTATTAGAGTTAGCGACTGTGGTTTCAAGTTGACAGCCCTGAAATGGCCCCTTGCCTGTTGCGCCCCCCCCATTTGGAAACTGAGCAGCCTGTTAGCTTTGCACTGTGCTGTCCTCTGTGGAGTTCTAAGAAATATTAACGACATGTGATCAGTATTTCTCAGGGACTTTGCTGGGAGGCAGAGCAGACCAGAATGATAATAGAATTATTTTTTTATTATATGCATATCTCTTTAGGCTAATATTTCACCACTTCCTGGCCTCTATGAGCCCTCTGTTCCAGTTAGTGTGACCTCTTCCCCATGAGCTCATCATGTGCTAGGCTGCTTCTCCGTCTTTGTGCGCGTGGCTTTTCCTCTCATCTGAATGCCCTTCTCGCTCTAGGTGCTTTTTTCTGTTCTCTCCTACCACTTTTAACTACGCCGTGTGACCTAGCACTTAACTGTAGTATTCCGTCTCGTATTCACTCTCATTTATTCAATTTCTTATTCCCCAGATTACAAACTTCCTAAAGGTAGGAGCCATGCTGTCACTACTCTTTCACCATGTTTGCCTCATATAATGCCGGGGGAAAGTAGTCATTCAGCGTGTGGTCCAGAGTCAGGCAGACAGGAGTTCGAATCTTTGCTCCACGACTTCGCAGCTCTGTGAGTCTGGACAAATGACTTGACCTCTTTGAGCCTGCTGCTTCATCTGTAAAGTAGTTGTGCGTTATATATCATAGGTGCTCAATTAAAGTTCAGTGCCATTACTGTTATTCTTTATTTCAACAGTTGCTAATTGCCGGCCTTCCAAAACTTAGGCATAGCTCCTGGGAATTGATGGTGAAACACAGCGGACAAGATCCCTGCTTTTATGAACCAGCAGGAAAAAATGTAAATTAAACAAATACATAGTTATAAGTACAGTAAGTACCCAGAAGAACAAAAGTAACAACAGGAGAATAATTGTCAGAGGGCCTTTTAGTCTGGGGGCATTAGGAAGGACTTACTAAGAAATTATTTAAACTGATAAACTTGAAGATGAATAGAATTTTATCAGGAAGAATATCCCAGGCAGAGATAACTGTATGTTCAAAGGCTTCGGGCTGGAAAGAGCTTGGTATGCCCAAGCGTCTGGAAGAAGGCCCATATGGTTGTAGCAGAGGCTGTGAGGGCATAGCCCCCACCTATACTGGGGAATGGCTGGCAGCTGGACCCATCCCTTATCACTGTCTTTTCTTTGAAGTGGGACTAAGATGTAAAAAGTAAATGCTAACTGTTTGGAAATTTAGCTCATTTGTTGGGCAATAATCAGAATTGAATTATCTCATGAAAGTGAATTTTTCAAAAACGAAGCCTATCCTTTTAAATGCTAAAGATTTTTTTTGTTTTTCTTTAATGGAAACCCTTCTAAAATATTTTTCTGCCTTCTTAGTCTACAGTGCAGGTGTACTGGTTGAACTACGTGTGGGCTTGGGACTTGGGAAGCAAATGTATGACCCTGGATCGTTTAAGAAGAGATTAAATTATGCTATCCCACCACTCACATTATTTTATTTTATTATTTTTTTAACGTTTACTATTTGTTTAGAGAGAGAGTGCACGAACAAGGGAGTGGCAGAGAGAGAGAATCCCAAGCATCTGTGCCATCAGCGCAAAGCTGTTGTAGGGCTTGAACCCACCAACCGTGAGATCATGACCTGAGCCGGAATCAAGTTGGAGGCTTAACTGACTGAGCTGCCCAGGTGCCCTACCACTCAACATTATTTTAATAGGTGTGGCATTCATGCCCTCAAGGGCTGTTGGGAATGTGGAGCTGTTTTCTCCCCTTTTGAACAGCCCGTTGTCTGTTTGTTTTCTACAGAAACAGTAGACCCCTTGCAATATCTTGTTCCTCCTTGCTGCTGATCCTGTCTTGAGATATCCTATCTCCCAAATTTTATTTGTTTCTTCTGTACGCTGAGAAAATGGATTACTAATTTTAGGCCATTCTGACAAGTTTAGCAAATTCACTTGGAGTGATGATCTGCAGGTTTATCTTAGAGGTCAAATGCATAGGTTTCTACCGCACGGACCCCGGCATCAGAGGTCTCCCTCGGTTCCTTGCAGTGAGCGTTCAGGTCTTTGGGGCTTCTGTGTGATGCAGGTTACTGTTGCCCTCCCCTTTCAACACTGGAGTATTGTGAAGCAGGCAGCTGAATGTGTTTGTTTATTTGTTTGTTTGCTTGTTTAAACAAAGAGCAGGGAGAAAAGCAAACTGAGCGGTTAAATTATTGATGAGTCCTAGAATCTTAAAGCTTATAAGGACTTATGTCATTCCAGCCCCTCACCTTGGTGGTGAACTTAGGTTGCATTGCTCACCTTCACACAGCTTTCAGCAGAGCTAGAAATAAAATTCAGGTTGAATATTAGCCCAGTGCTCTCCTGTGTATCAGCCTGCCTTGTGGAAAACTCTGAATAATTGAGTAGGTATGAAAACTTGTGTAATATTTGGTGTTTAGCTTTTTCATTTCTAAGAATAGTCTCCATGAGAACTGGAACATTTGTGATCTTATTTTTAGCTCATGTTTTATGATCCTCGCAGCGCCTTATTTAACAGAGCCGAATTCTGTTAAAATTTTCTCCCTGCCTGCAAGAGCATCACCTAGGTTGTGTTCCAGACCTCTTTTGGACATCACTGTGTCCTGTCTGGCCCTGCGTTCCCTAGTTGGGGTTTGGAAGCCTGCATCTTAAATTCCCAGCTTTTATGGAATCACCGGGGCCTTGCCTTTGTATGTTATTTCATTTGATTCTTATTATTCCAGTGAGTGAAGGAGCATAATCCAGTTTTACTTTGGAGGAAATGGATGCCCAAGAGAGAAAATAATTTGTGCCTGTTTTTCCAACCAGCTAATAACGGGACTGGGCTTTCACACCCACTTTTCTGGTTTTATTTTCACTGTGACAGGCTGTCGTCTATAGATTAAAGGTCTAGCATATTCAGCCTTCATTTTTAGACTTCTGTAGGAAGTGTGTTCTGGGGTATAAATGCTCCATGAGCACAGAACGTGTATTATCATTTCTGTTTCCCCAGTGCTCCAAATAGGGCACGGCCCCTGGGAGACACATAGATGTACTTGTCGCAAGAAGGAATGTGTGTCAACGATGCCATCGTGGGATTCGTTACCTCGTTTACTAGCCAGAGAGGTGGCTCCTGGTGGGAGGGTGGTCGGGTCATCTGCACATGGCTTTCCAGCGGGGCCTGGCCCCGTGAACCTGACCCACGTTTGGTTCTTCCAGTAGTTTACTTTTGATCAGGTGTGTAACTAAAGACAGGCAGAAGTTTCTCGTTACCAAGTTTGTTTTTGTTTTTTTTTTCCCAAGCTACAGTGACTCTCCGGACTAACTTTGAGTTCTCCAAGCTATAGCAACAGTAATTTAATTCGGCTTCTGGTTTAATTAGATGTGAAGACAAAGTTATCCCTCTGAAGAATGTTTTGGTTTGTGGCCTTTCTCTTTTTCCAGATGCGACTAGCAGTTGGCCACAGGACCACAGAAATGGACATTTATGTTAATTCATAGTCACTAAAATGTGTGGACCTCAGGCTTTAAAATGGTGGGCAATAAATGCATGGACAAATCTTACCATCAGCTGTCAAGGTGGATGTATTTCAGAAGAGGTGTTACAAGCTGTCCCCTACTCTCTAACATAATGAGTCCCTGAAAACCAATTTGGTTTTAAATGCCAGCCAGTGATTCCCTGCTGCCCAGAGCTTCCCTACTGGGGACAGTAAACGGCTGTCAGCACCATCTGGGACACTAGAAATCACTGTTCAACAGGTGATGAACAGAAGACTGTGAGCATAGCAGTGAATAACGATATTAGGATGTGGTATTAGGAAGTCTACCTCAAATCAAGACCACCCATGTTAGTGTGGCTGGGGGTCGCAGGGCTCCCATAACCTTCTGTACGCCCCATTAGCCAGTGTAATAGAAGAATAAACTGACAGGATCTATGTGTACTTTTTATACCACCCTTTTATGTATTCTTTTTTCAAAATAAAAATAACTTCTATAGGTTTATTTTTTAAAGTGATTGCTGATAGTTGGAGGTGGGGTGGGGAGTAATTCAGTCAATCCAGAAAAACTAAAGGAAGAAAAAGTATCACCATAAATTCTACCACTCAGAGAGCAGTTGCTGTTAAATTTTGAAGGACCTCCTTCCAAATATCTTTTATCCATCAATACACACACAGGATTTTACACACTATTCCGTAACCTGCCTTTGACTCAGCATGTTAGGAATATTGTACCTTGCAATGTCAGTGACTACCTGAAACATTTTCAGCAGCACCCGGGATGTTGTTTTATTGCCCACCATTAAAGCTTATTTAACAAAGCTTTAATCCTTCACCTGGAATATACAGGTAGAGTGATAGTTTATTGCGATTGTTATATGGATTAAATGATAATGTGTTAAGATGCTTCGCAAAGGAGATGGCCTGTAGGAAGTGCTCAGTAGTTGTTAGCTGCAAGGAACACCCAGGTACAAACACATCTTTTGTTAAGATGTGTAATAACCTCCCTGTGATAAATTCCTATGAGCAGGTTTGCTGGGCCACGGCGTATGGGCATTTTCAGTTCTGATTCACATCACCCAGCACCTCTTCAGAAAAGTGGTAGCAGTTGATATGCTCCCACTGACGGTGCTCACAGGTGCCTGGTCTCCATGCCCTCACTGGATACGTTCTGTCCAGCTTTTCTGGAAGGTGGCAATGTCATCACATTATTTTTCTTTGATTTTCTTCGGATCACTAGTGAAATTGCATAGCTTTTCATATGTTAGGAGGCATTTCCTTGTCCTTTTGTGAATTGCTTGTTTGTGTCATTTGCCTATTTTCTTTTGAGGCCTTTGTCTTTTTCTTGTTGATTTGACAGCTCTTTTCTATAGTAACCCTTTGTCATGTTGCAAATAATTTTGACATTTTTTTCAACTTGCTGTTGGATATTTTTGCCATTAAAATTTTTTATGTAAAGTCAAAGTAATCCCTGTATTATATTATGGGTTTGGTTTTTGCACCATTTTTTGTAATGGTCTTCTCGTTCTGAGATTATAAAAATAGTCACTCATACTTCTAGGAGTTTGATTATTTGACTTTTTATATTTAAATCTTGGCTATATGTGGAATTTATATGGGAGTGAGGTTAAAAAGGGTTTGGGGGATCCAGCTTATTTTTTCCAAATAGCTAGTTTTCCCAACACTTCTACCACTAACTTGAAATGCTAGCATCATCGTACACTGAAAGAAACCTTGTCCAGTCTTAGACTTTGTTTTGTTCCATTCATCTGTCTTGTTCCTGTGCCAGTAACTGTGCTAGGAGATTAATAAGTCTCTCCCTAGAAGTGGCAAATTTCATGCTTATCTGCTCCTGATAGAATCAAATTGGCATTTTCCATAGCTAGTCTTAAACTGCTTGGTTTCTGAGCTTCCTTCTGTAAGGTATGATTAAGTCATCTGAATTACTGTATTTACTCTGTGGCCCCACTGGATACTGGTTTTTGGATTGTTCATCACATAGACAGCATATTTACATGCTTTCCCTTAATTTTGACCTGCGTCTAGATTGTACATTTGGCTGACTGCTTAGCAATAGGAAGTGGCCAGATCATGTTCTCTTTGTGCTAAATAATCGACCTCTTAGGCACACTCCATTGGAGCAACACAGCTATTGTTTTCCAGAAATAAAACATGCTTCAGTTCTCCCCACTTTCTCCTTTTCAATTGTCAGGCATACAGCTAACACATAACATCATTTCTGCAACAGCGCTTGAGGTAGACATTCCCTCTACCTTCTGTTGGCTGGACTTCTTGACTCCTACTTGTTTTTATATGTTCAGTATTTCAATATCGTAGGCTATTCATTGGTAATATTATTCTGAAGGTTTGGGGTTTTCTCCTCTTAAAGGGATTATTCTGCCTTTCTTCTTTATAGCCACAAAGCTTTGTCCTCTGCTCATATTTCTTTTATTCATCTTAACTTTGCTTTGATTAGAACAATTGAACCATAACTTATTGGTTGATATGTTCAGCTGTATATACCATGGAAACCTTGCCTATTTGAGTTAGTAATCTTGTGGCCTCATCTGTTTCTTTGGGTATTTCAAGCAGAAGTATTTTTCTTCTCACATTTCCTTTTCTGTACTTTTATTTTCCTTCTATTTTTACCATAACTTGTCTATCCTGATCTTAAAAATCCTTATTTATTTTTTTATTAAAAAATTTTTTTAATGTTTACTTATTTTTGAGAGAGAGAGCATGAGCGGGGGAGGAACAGAGAGAGAGGGAGACACAGAATCCGAAGCAGGCTCCAGGCTCCAAGCACAGACCCTGATGCGGGGCTCGAACCCACGAACCACGAGATCATGACCTGAGCTGAAGTTGGATGCTTAACCTACTGAGCCACCCAGGCACCCCAGAATCCTTATTTGTTTTAACCAGCACTTACAGTATCTACTGTTCACTCAGTACTTTGCTAGTAGGTGGTATTAATATGCTATTTGTGTTATCCTTTGACATTTTTCAGAATGCTTACAGGTGTCCGTGTGTTCTACCTGCACGCTGTCTTGCTGTTGCTTTTATCTGCCCCCACCTCTGTATGTCCCGCTTAAATCTCAGTATGCAGACCATTGTTTCCTTGTACTCAAATGGTTGAATTTCTCTTCTGTGTAGCCTGCCTACCCCTGGCCAGTGTCTCCAAACACTTTGATGCATTCAGGGCATCTTTACCAGTTTGGGCCATATGGAGTTGATGGTAACTGTAAAGGGAAGGAGAGGAGTGAGGTCACTATTGTAGGTATGAGCACCAGGAACACATCCTAGTGTCTGCGGTGCTCTGGCTGGCAGAGGCATAGGAAGAAACCCTGTTTAGCCATTATTTACTGAAATGTTGGTAATCATAGTAGAAGGAAGATTACACACAGGTCAATGATGTTGGTAGCCGGAGTTTGTGAATGGACTTTTATGGAGATATGTGTGGAGCACACATGTAAGACCTTGTGTGAGGCCTGATGGGTAATACCAGATCACAGTGCCCACCATCTAAGAATTCCTAGTGTAATTTGAGAGGTAGCCAGATATGTAAATAGTTATAATACAAGCAACATCTCTAAGTGTTGTGAGAAAAATATCTAGGAAGAGATCATGTGTGCTGTGGTAATTAGGAACCAGAATGGTTGGTTTTACATGGAAAGATGGGACTTTGCACTGGCGAAGTCCCTCTCGTGGCTGTCAAAAAGGAACACCCACCATACAGTACTGAGGGGCAATGAACAAGTTCGGAATACCAGAACCTCTAAAACCTGCATTTAAAAAATATTTTCAGTGGGTATAGAATTCCATCTTTATAGTTTTCCCCTAGTTCCTTAAAGATGCTGATCCACTGGCTTCCACTGTGTCTAATGTCTAAGGGGAAGTCCGCTATGATTCTTTGTCACTTCTTCTCCTGGGTGCTTTTAAGATTGTTACCACTGGTTTTAAACATTCTGAATAGGATGTGCTTTGGTATAGTTTTCATTGTGCTCCTTCAGCTTGGGATTTGTGAGCTTCTTGGCTCTCTGGGTTCATAGTTTTCATTAAATCTGGGAAATTTGGGGATCTTTATTTCTTCCATTTTTTTTCTATTCCCACCCCCCAACATCTTCCAGAGACTCCTATTACATATATATTAGGTTACTTGAAGTTCTGTAACTCGGTGGTGCTCTGATCATTTTTCCGGTCATTTTGGCCGTGTCTCACTTGGATGGCTTCCGGGGTATGGCTTCGAGTCTGTTAGTGTCTCTTCTACAGCGCCTCGTCTCCTGGCGATGCCATCCAGTATAATTTTCACCCCAGATGCTGCAGTTCCCATCTCTACAAGTCCAACTTCAGTCTGTTTTGTATCTTCTCTGCCTTTATTTAGCATGCTCAGTCTACTCTCTCACTTCTTGAACCTGCGGAGTGTAATTACAGCTGTTTTAATGTCCTTGTCTGTTTTATTATCAGTGTGGTTTCTGGGTCAGCTTGATTGATTTTTCTCCTCATTATGGTTCCTGTTTTCTTTTTCTTCTTTGCACGCCTTGTTTTTTTGATTGAACGTTGGATATTGTGAATTTTATTTTCTTGAGTGCTGGATATTTTTATATTCCTATAAATATCTTGAACTTTGGTCTGGCACATAGGTTCCTTGGAAACGGCTTGGTCCTTTTTGTTCTTGTTTTTTTTGGTAAGCTTTTTAGGCAAGGCCAGAACGGCATTTAGACGAGGGTTAATTTTTCTTCATTAGTGAAGTAGAACTTTTCCAAGTATTCGCTCCAATTCCTTGTGAAAAATGAGGTTTTCTCCTATGGTTGTTGGGAACAGGAATTATATCTGGTCCTGGGTGAGGCCCCCATATGGTCTCCTTCGGTTCTTTCAGGCGGATCGTTCCCTGGTCTCAGGCGCCTTCCTCACAGCACGCACTTGATGAGGACTCAGCTGAAGGCTTGGCCGGGTGCTTAGGGAGCCCTGGAGATCTCCAGAGTTCTCGTTCTGTGCAGTTCCTGCCTCTCTAGTACTCTACTCTTGAACTCCAGCCTCTGGGGCCTCCCCAGACTACCAGCTCATCTCTTCAGACCTCTGGGCTCTGTTTGAGTTTCCCTCCCCTGCACCATGGCCTGGAAATTCTCTCTGGACAGTAAGCTAGGGAGGCCCTCATTTGTTTCCCATCTCTCAGGGATCATTGCCTTGAGATCCAGTGTCTTGAAAACTATTGTTTTACATATTCTGTGAGGGTTTTTTGGGTTGTTTCAGGTGGGAAGGCAAATCTGGGCCTTGCTACTTCACCTTGGCCAGAGGCAGAAATCCTCTCAGAATAGAGAAATTAAGTGGGTTTGGCCTTTTCACTTTATCATCTGCCTTTTCAGAGCTTCACAAGTAGTTCTTAAGGAAAACGAATTGGTTGTTTATTGAGTGCCATCCATGTGCTATGCCGTATATTAGTTTCTAAAACGAATAGGCTTTGTCCCTGCCCCACATGGGCTTCAGGTCTAGTGAGGGAGGCAGACAAGGTTCTTGTTGCTGTGATTAAAAGTAATACATATTTTGAAACATTTTAAGATACCACTGCAGTATAGGGTGACATGTACGTTTCACCAAGTGTGATAAGTGATTAACCATTTGAATTGATGGCCTTTTGCCAACACTTGTGAATTCTGTCTCCTAACCATGACCAGGTTACCCACCCTTTCCTGGCCATCCATAGTTCTTCTGTCGTTGAAGGAGTAGGACTGTATCTGTGCTCTTAGTCCCTCAACACTCCTGGATCTGTCTTCTTTCCATATGACCTTCTCTTTCCACCTGAGGTTTGATCTGTCGTTAGATCTGATTTCATTTTTCTCTTTAAATTTCACTGGAATGAGAATGTTAAAGACTGGAATCTGGTCTTCATACAGGACCAGAAATAATTCCTGATCCCCCCCCCCCAAAAAAAAGTTAGTTGCTTCTGCCATGGATGGATGAGTTTTTTCAATGAGTTTATATGTTTCCAAAAGTAAAATATAATTGGTTATTGGGAAGGGAAGAGAGGGAAGGTTAAGGGTAGCAGAAGACCACGATTATAGTTAATAAACCTGGCCTGGGGACGCCTGGGTGGCTCAGTCGGTTAAGCTTCTGACTTTAGCTCAGTCATGATCTCACGGTTCGTGGGTTTGAGCCCTGCATCGGACTCTTTGCTGACAGCTCAGAGCCTGGAGCCTGCTTCGGATTCTGTGTCTCCCACTCTCTCTGCCCCTCTCCCACTCGTGCTCTGTTTCTGTCTCAGTAATAAACAGTAAAAAATTTTAAAAAGTCTGGCCTGTATTTCCGGAGGAACTCTTTGGATGATAAATGAGGTCAGCCATCCTTTGAGTTGAGGTGAAGCTGGGGTTGCTAGTGACATCTAATAATCCTCCTTCTGTGACTGGGCAACAGGAACATGTGAGTAATGCCAGGGCGCATTGACTAGGTCAGGTGTGTAGAGCTTTGTCTGAAAAGTGAGAGTTGTAGATCCTGATTGGCTCAAGACTAACTATACTGTGGCCTGATCAAGATAGCCAGGACTCCAGTGGAGGAATCTGTCTTGTATCCTAGTCAGTTATGGTGACCAGAGTCTTCCTTGGAAAGACTGCCGATGTTTAGATGACTGTGAGCCCATGTGGTCTATCTGGTGCCTGTGGTAGCTCTGGATATTCCTGTTTTTCAAGGAGCTCATTGATGTATTTCAGACACTATATTCTCACTCAAGAGAACATGCTGTCTTGCTCTGTGTGGAATATCTTACAAGAGACATTGCTGTGTCAAGTTTTTAAGCTTCTGGTTCCAGATGTCTCTAGCAGCCCTACGTTTTCTCAGATGCTTGGCCAGCTTACATGTATGAATGGCCTTTCTGTCCTGCAGGGGCTGTGAGAAGCTCTGCCTGAACATGTGAGAGTTAACCAGCATTTAGTCAGGCCCTCTGTGAGGCACTGATTTACAAGAGATTGTATAAGAGCTTCTGCTGACTTCAAAGGTATTTACAGTCCAGAGGGGAAATGGCATAGGTGAATTCAGAAACCCATTCAGGAGAACCAGGAAAGAAAATTAGAAGATAAGCAAAACAGTTAGTGTTTTAAGTCCTATTTCTTCAGACTTCTCAGTTGGGATAGCGGCTTGAGTGACCAAGTGGCTGGCATCCCACCATTTATAGGCATGTTCTATTTTGAGACTGAGTTGGTGGTTTGGGAAAGATGCATAATCATTTTCAACAAATGCTTATTGAGTGTGTAAAGTATCATGGTAGGCATGAGGGATACCAACACGTATAAAGGTAAAGGCTCTGATTCTGAGGAACTGCTCATACTCGGAAAGGCAGGGCATGCTTAAGATTTAAAAACTTAATAAGATAGATGTCTTTGTAAGAGAAAAGTATATAATCGTCAACATTTAGTAGAACTAAATACTAAACTATTTAGCGCTCGGAGAGTGGGGCTTGAGGTGGTGGGGCATGTGGCAGGGGGAGAGGAAGTATCTTCACTTTTTACCATACATCTGATCTGTAAACAACATGGGTTTGAACTGCACGGGCCCACTTACACATGATTTTTTTCAGTGAGTACAGTACAGTACTGTATATGTATTTTCTCTTCCTTATAATTGCCTTTATAATGTTTTATTTTCTCTAGCTTATTTTCTTGTAAGAATACAGCATATAATACATGTGTAAAATATGTGTGCATCTATTGTTTATGATATTGGTAAGGCTTCCAATCAACAGTAGCCTATAAGGAATTAAGTTTTAGTGGAGTTAAAAGTTATGTGAGGATTTTTTACTGTGCCAGGGGGTCAGCACCCCTGCCCCCACATTGTTCAAAGTCAACTGTATACATTTGTGTGTGGCTGGAAATTTTTACCAAGTACCAGTATTGCCTTTATGCAATTCTTTCTTTATCAGTTAAAAAAAATGACAGAAACTAGAAGATTATATACATAATGTTAGCCTTGAATATCTCTGCGTGATAGGATTATAAATGGTTTATATTTTCTTTATTATACTTCCCTACTATTGCCTACATTTTCTAAAATGGATATGTATCATTTTATAAATTATTTGAAAACCAAAACCCTAAAACATCTATGATGATGATTGTAACTATAGTCCAGCGTGCTTACCATATCTTGGATGTAACATGCCAGCTTTCCCTTTTCTTTCTCCTCACTCTTACCACAACTGGTAAGACTGTGCTTCTGTCATCATCATCATCATCATCATCACTAAATAAAGGTAAAATAGGGCATTGGCTCTTTGATTCTGTCCCTTGTCATTTTGGGTCAGTGAGTTAACCTAGGAGCAAAAGGAATCCAGCTATTAGCTGCTCAGCTGTACTGTGAAGGCTGCCTAGAAAAATGTAAATTGTGCTGATTGGGTTACAATTATATCTGTCAATGTGGGCTGTGATCTCTTGTTTTAAAGCATCCTAAGAATACTTTCTATATCTTTATATTTAGTTCTGTTGCAGAAAGCAATTAGATTATTCCATCTCCCCATCTGGTGCAGTAAGAAAACTCATCTGCTTGGCTTACTTTGTATGAGAGAGAATTAAAATGTCCAAGTTGTTTGTAATTTGGGTTAAGTAGTCCAGTCCTGTTTCTCCCAAATTTTGTTCTGGGAATCTATATCCCCTTATAATTATGAAATGAATTATTTCGAAAGTAATCGTGTTCTGAATTATTTAAGGAAGTCAAAGATCAAAAGACGGATGTCATTTCTAAATGAATTTTTTTTTTCCTTGTAGCATGTGTTTGATGATCTCAGTGTCTCAGTATCCTTGTCCTGGGTTGGAGATGGCACTGGGGTAAGTAGTATTTTGAGTCTGTTAATTCAGTGTAGCAAGAAGATGTCGATTTTAGGAGTTTAAACAATGAATGTTGTTACTTCCTGAAATGGTCTCCAAGCTCAGTTGCGAAAAGTGCACATTTGCAGTACAGATTTTCAGGACAATGTGATTGGTTTGGTTTTGCTTTAGAACTGGGAGCATCTTGTGACCGCCTTCCTCCATAATAGGAAGATAGACACCATTTTAGTCTTTGGTGGCTGCTTGGCATCGAGATGAGCAAGAAGAAGAAAGAGAAAGGAGAGTGCCATGTGCTGAGATGGGAGCCTCACAGTATTTGGGAAAACCCCTGTGTAGAAGCAGAAAGCTGCTGCACATTGCACATCTTGGCATTTTTCCTTCAAACCGTATTGTTCCTGTGTCCTTTCCCACAGTTAGTGTTGAAGGACTGTGGCGCCCATGGGCTCATGGTTGCTCAGCTCCCTCTGTTGTCCTTCCCCTACCACCGAGAAGCCACTGCCAGGATCAGGGGCATGAAAGGAGAGTTATCTCCTTATCCCTGCGAGTATAGACAGTCTCCCAGGTATGGCCACAGCCATACCCTCTGGGATTCTGATAATGTATATATCGTAGCATTGAGGCACATGATGTCTATATCAGGAACCAAAAGAAATAAATTTGATGTCGAAAAGCAAGTTACAAATTTCTTCTTTAATTAATTTTAAAACTTCTGGTAGACTGTCTCTTTAATCATGTCTTAGTTTCTGCTTAAACTCTCTTAAATGAGAGTTGGTATCTCCAAGATTTCTTGTTACATGGCTTTCTGAGACTCCTTAGCCTCTTGTACTAATCTGTCAGAATCTTTTCCCCATGCATATTTGTGTCTAGAAAAATAGTTATTTAAAAAACTAACTTCATGGAGAACTAACAGCAAGGAGAAGAGGGAAAGGACAGATGTGTATGACACAGTGACCTCTGTTAGAGCACCCATACTGTTCTAGCCTCTGTAAGCAGAAAGAGAGATGATCTTTGCCTAAGAATATCTTACAATAATAGAGATACAAAAATAGTTAAACCCTTTCTTTATTATAATGCGTAGTTGATTAGTTCTGCCTCACTGTTTCAAGTGTATGTGATGGGACCATTTCAACAAAATGAGTTGAGATCTTGAATCATTGTGAGCCCCAGTAACTTGGTCTGTCTTGGTTTTCTGATATTACAGTATAGGCTACTACAGAGCAGGGCTGTTGGCAGCCTTTTAGATGTTGATTTAATCCCATCACATGCAAGCATGTAATTAGACTATCTTTCTTATTGACTGCATGCTTTTGTCTCTTCCCAGATCATTCTAGTCTTGACTACCTTCCATGTACCACTGGTAATTATGACTTTCGGACAGTCCAAGCTATATCGAAGGTGAGATGCATAACATGTGGCTGGGGCATTGGCTGAGTAACACATTGTGAATGTAAGTTCCTTACTTTTGTAGACTTGATGGAGTCTCAAAGTTGATTTAAAGGATCTTCTAGCCCTCTTAAATTTTCACCAGACTATCACACTCAGCATACTGAGTGCCTACTTAACAACCTGAAGAAGTATGAAATGGGATCTAGTTCCAAGGAGATTAGGCTGACCTAATTGAGTGGCAAAACAATAAAGGAAGATGAAGGAAGAGTCCATAGGGGTGTGTGTCCATTAATTTAAATGGGTATTTATCTGTGGGAAAGTAGCATAGAGTTTAACCATCTTTCTATGATGGGTTTTTATATCCCTGCAATAGCACAAAATGGTTTTTACAGTCCTTACTATACCTCCCAGGTGAATGTGATTTATCTTGTAGTAAAATGGATACAGGGGCACCTAGGTGGCTCAGTTGGTTAAGTGTCCAACTCTTGATTTCGGCTCAGGCCATGATCTCAAGATTCATGGGATCGAGCCCTGCATCAGGTTCTGCGCTCAATAGCGCAGAGCCTGCTTGAGATATTCTCTCTCTCTCTCTCTCTCTCTCTCTCTCTCTCAAAATAAATAAACAAACATTTTTAAAAATGGGTACCTGTTTTGAGCCCTAAACAGATTGTTTCCAGATCAGGAGGAGGTCCTCAGGTCAGACCTAACCCAAGCGCCTAATAGTGTTCACATTGGTAATCATGGTGGCAGTGTATGTTCAGGAATCATAATCTATACTGTGACATTCACAAGGTTTTAAAGTTGTCTTCTCAAAGGTACAGCTTGGCTAAATAGTAGGTTCTTCCCCTTAATTATAAGATTCAAGACCAGCTAACTCTCAGAAATTGCTGATTGTCTTCTCAGTCATTTGTGTCTATCCCATTTTTCCCCAAGGGACCTAAAGAATATGACATCCCAGCAGATGACATAGAAACTACGCCTAGGGCTCCCAGGAGCCATTGTACTCTTTCAGGGTTCTTTATTTGACTGTTGGCCTTGGCCCCACGTGGGAGTGAACCCATGTTGAAGCTCTGGGATGGATCAGCCTAACCTCCCTTCCCTAGTAGGCGTGATCACTTGCTGTTGCTACTGAGCCTGGAGCCAGTGCTCTCTGCCCTTCCACACAGTGATGTTGGCTTAAAAGTTCACTAGGAAGGAATTACCGTCGGGAATTGCTGTGAACTCCATAAAGGCAAGGTCTTGACTAACCCAGAGTTCTCCAACAACCAGCCAAACAGCTGACTCATAGCAGACAAGCAGTACATACTAATCGAATGAATGAATGTCTTGGCTTCTCTATAATTTTTAGACTGATATTATTTTTTATTTGATAAAGATTGACAACACATTGTAGAATCCCAGTGCTAGAAAGGGCTATAATTTATAGGTGATTTTGTTTTTTCAGTTACATCAGGGGTTGAAACATTTCAGACAGATGAAAAGTATCCTGTTTGGGAAAGGGAAAAATACATTTAAAAAATTTGTAACTCTTTCCAGTGTTTAAAAAAACGTGCTGTCATAAAATCTTTCTGTGTAATACAGTTTTTCTTACCAATTCACCTTTCATTATAAAAGCAATACAACCATGGGGTGCCTAGGTGGCTCAGTTAGTTGAGCATCTGACTTCGGCTCAGGTCATGATCTCGCAGTTTGTGAGTTTGAGCCCCGTGTCAGGCTCTGTGCTGACAGCTCAAAGCCTGGAGCCTGCTTTGGATTCTGTGTCTCCCTCTCTCTCTGCCATTCCCCTGCTTGTGCTCTGCTTCTCTCAAAAATAAACATTTAAAAAAAGCTAAATATTTAAAAACAATTTTTAAAGCAATACAACCATATTATAAAACATTTGGAAATCTTAAAAGAAAGAAAAAATTCACTGTAAGGTATAATCTTAATTTATTTATAGTTTATTATCTTGATTTTCCCCTTTAATATTACTCCTATGGCCACATAGTCTTGGGAAGCAGCATGGTGCAGGCTAAAGTTGCCAGATTCTTTTGGCAAATGGGCCTGGGACTGAGTCTCAGCACTAACATTTATTTGCAAGCAGAATGAACTTGAACAAGTTGTTTAACCTCCCTAAGTTTTTTGTCATCTGTAAAAGAAAGATGATAATGCTCACTGTAGACCAGTACCATTACCAGTGGTAACTGTTGCAAATTATGCTTTGCAATGGCTGGCGTGGAGCAAGAACTTGGTGGGGTCAGCTGCTGCCGTGCCTGCAGCCGGGGATGGCACGCAGCCAGGCTCTTCTGGCACTGCTGTACCAGTTGCTAAAATGAATGTGAAAGCCTTCTGTGCCAGTTGGTAAAAAGTGCTTGCCTGCCCCCAGATGCTTCCAGGGCTTCTACAAGTGCACACGCCCCCTTGCCACTGCCAGCACACAAGTACTACTAACGCCTGGCGTTACAACCTGTCCCCGTTCTGATTGGCGAGTGCTCATACCAGGGTATTTTTCATATCCCCTCTGCCTGTAACTCATCATTTTTGTTAGATTGACAGAATTTACTTAATCACTGTCCTCTTGGAAACTTAGGCTGTAGCTAATTTTTTCAGGATTATTAATCCTGCTGTGATAAATATCACACATGTATGCGTCGTAGAAGGTGCTGAAATCCAGTTCATTCTTTAGTAGCAAATCCTCTCCTATTGATTCTGAAGAGCCATGTTATGAAGGCTGTTTACTAAACTCCTCCTCCTCCGGTTGAACTATCTTCCATATCTATTGCCTGCATCACTCATTTGCTCGCCTTCTGAATTCACTTTTTATTCTCTACGTTGCCCTTGAATCGTGTGGCTAGAACTGTTCCTGGCAGGTTCATGAGTCATCCCCTGGGGGAGTAAAATGTATTTTCATGACTCTTTTTTCCCATCCTTTTGCTTTTCAATTTTGTGTTTACTTTAACACAGCCAAAACCAAAACAGAAACAGTATCACTAAATGTCACTGTTAAAATACCTACCACCATCTGACTCAGCCATTTTCATCCTATACTTGTCTAGTCTTGTGAGAAACCCCTAACATACATCTTACCAGAGAGCAGTGCTGTTTCTGGTACAGTCTCACACTACTAAGGTTCTTTGCTTCTTGTTGCACAGCAGGGTTTTTGTTTGGTTGTTTTTCCTTTTTGCCAAGGTCATTTTGAATATTAATTATTTCTTCCCTGCTGGGAAGTGAGACCTCTTCCAGAGTTTAGGTGGAAACTGTAACCGTGCCTCGCTGCGTCTCCCTCTGGGCTGGCCTGGCTGCTGTGAAGTGACTCAGGTTGTTGAACACGCTTCCAAGAGGCACGTGTGGCGTCGGTGGGGAGGGGGTAGTTTGATTTAGATGAGTCCTTAACAGGGGGAGGTTGCCCAGCTGAAATATAAAAGCGTGTTCAGTCCACTTCTGTTTTTTACAGCTCTCATGATTATATTACTTACTGGATTATCTTTCTGTACTAAATCTTATGTGGTCAAAGGTTCATTTGGGATTCAAAGAAAAGGCACTTCCTCATATGCCAGCTGCTCTGAGTAGTAGGGTCCAGAGGCTCACAGGATTACAAGGAAGCTTTGTTACCTATGCTGAGTTAGAGGGAAGTACACTCGGTCTTTAGGTTATAAAAAAGAATTGTGGGTGGGGCTCCTGAGTGGCTCAGTCAGTTTAGCATCCGACCTGGGCTCAGGTCATGATCTCATGGTTTGTGAATTTGAGCCCTGCGTTGGGCTCTATGCTGACAGCTCAGAGCCTGGAGCCTGCTTTAGATTCTGTGTCTCCCTCTCTCTGCCCCTTCCTCCCTCTCAAAAATAAGGGAACATTTAAAAATAAGAATTGTGGGAAGATTTGGAAAATAATAAAGTCCCAATGCATTAATGATTAAGTAAAATTGAATAATATATTGATCTTCAATTTAAGGGAGTTACATTTGAATAGTTTAAATTTTGATTCTCTGTTAAGGAATAATTTATATAATAGATTATAAAGTACATTTGCTTCTTTCAAATGTAAAGTTAAAAAGGAAAATAAACTGTATCTATGGTAAACATGATAATTTGGCTTTTGGCAACTGAAAGATGTTTTGCACCCTTTTGTTTTATGGCCTCTTGAGTCTAACTTTTCACCGTAAGATCAACTTAGTGAGACACATGTAGGCATTATTGTACACCAAAGTTCTGTACCTAATTACCACAAAACTGCTATTTTATTTGTGATTTTTATTTCCTATTGAGAGTCGTTCAACTTTTGGAAATTAGTAAGGGCATCTTAAAAATTTTCAAATTAAAGCTTATTCCATAGTCAGTGTAAATTTTTAAGGATGTTACTTGAAGTTAAAAAAGAAAGGTAAAACTTAAAGGCATACAACAGACATTACAGCAAAGTCTAGTAAACTAGCTTCTCTAAGACATCTTGTATGACATCCTTTTTAATGATATGCTTGGTTCAGTTTTCACTGCAGTAGATTATTAACAATGACTGCATATTTTAGTTACAAGGTTAGCATAAATTCCATTATAAAACATTTTACTGTTCTTTTTCCATAAATGAAAAGTTTATTAAAATGTGTGATGATGGCATTTTTACTAAAACTTCACTTTTACAAACTTAAAGCATATAAAAATCATGAAAGTCGGTGGTTTTCATCACTTAGGAAATATTCCCGTGAAAACGCCTATTGCATTGCCTGGCCAACCAAAGCAAAATAGGGATACCGGATACACTCTCCTGTTCCTTCTGATGAAAAGTTCTGGGATTTGGGGGCGCCTCAGTGGCTTAGTTGGTTAAGCGTCCGATTCTTGATTTCGGCTCGAGTCATGATCTCATTGGTTGGTGGGATTGAGCCCCACGTCCGGTTCTGCTCCGACAACACAGAGCCTGCTCGGGATTCTCTCTCTCCATCTCTGTCTGCCCCTCTCCTGCTTGTGCTCTCTCTCTGTAAAGTAAATACATGAACATTTAGAAAAAAAGTTCTGGGATTTTATTCACAATATCTTACCCTCTTTATTTTCCCAATTGTATTTTCAAAATTTCTACAGAAGACATGTATCCTTTCTTGCATAAGGATAAAAAAAGATTAAAATTAAAAGACATAGGTAGCATTAGACAATTGGGGTAAAAAAGAGACTTTTTTTCAGCCTAATGTAAATTCACATTCTGCCCATTTTACTGGATGGTCTGTGATTTCAGGTCTATAATTATGTTGCCGCATTTTAATATGCTACACTGGAAATCTCAGTACAGGGATTTTCAGTGTTCTACAGTCTCCGTGGACACTGAATTAGTGAACACTGAACCATTGCTCTTAGGGGAAAGAAAGAAAGGTTGAGGCTCCTGAAAACCTCTGGTCACGACATTCATTTTTGTCAACTGATCAGTACATAACCTTGTTTGGTGTGTGCTTCTGTTGAAAGGTACCTTATTTAATATATCTTGATTCATTAATGTTGAGCTCACAACCAACTCCTGCCCAGAAGACGCTTCTCTAACTCCTGTGTTTTCTCCATAAGGCACATCAAAGCCTTCTTGTGTGCAAGAACACTAGCCCTTCAACACTGTGCTAAGGGGCTGTTTTAAACAGCAGAATAACCAACAAAAAAACCGCAAAAATGCAAAACACATAGCACTAAATAGACTGTGAAGAAGACCCTTATTTGCAGTGTAAGAGCTGAAACAAAGAGGCAGAGCAGCCCCCTGTTGGACCTCGGCTGGGAATGGGCATGCTGGGTTACTCACACGTTCATCACTCTGAGCATGCCCGCCAGTGCCTGCCAGGGTTCCACGGATACTGATTTTAGGGTCACAAATACAGTTGAGTGAGTAGTCACATTTGCAAATGCGGAGTCCGTGAGCAATCAGGATCTACTATATAAGCTCTCCTGATGAGGGAAAACGACTGAAGTGTAGTTGTTTTTTTTTTTTTTTTTAAGTTGTCATCCTTGTTGCTTTTATGTTGCAATTTATAGCAACTTAATCAGGGCAGAAATGAACTAACGAAACAGAGAAATGGTTAGGCCTGAAAGCCAACCAAACAAGGGTATCTGTGCTTGTTTGATTGTTGAGAAAATCAAAATGTAAGATTATCTGAGATATTGTAGAGCTCCTCCACTGTTCCATTTCATTAAATGTCTGCAGTTCAAATGCCTGTTATTACAAGTTCCAGTATATTGTAAATCAAAAATGTTCAAAAACAAGGGTGTCATTTTTGGCTGTTGACATTTGGGTTGAGCGTCAATATAGGAGTCTTGTGGAAAAGCGCTCTTTCAAGTGCTTCATTCTACTAGGAATTTTCATGTTCTTACTAAAAGTCCCATGTGAGGATTACTTTTTTTTTCATTTACTTTTAATGTCTACATTTTTCTTGTTCTTTGGGGGGTATTAGGTTATATTCCAATATTTGTATTTTAAGTTTCTTGAGCTGTAAACACACGCATCTTGTTATGCATGTGTTTACAGCACAGACGCATGCGTAAGTGATCATTTCTTTTTGGTAACCAGAGATTGGTTATTTTTTGTTCAAAAGACTTGTTTCTAAAGCAGATGGTCTCACAGGGTTTTGTTAACCTAACATTGACTGCTGTTTATAACACTATTAATTATCTTATGGAATTTGAAACTGGATTTATTTTTCAAGATGTTTCATTGATTTCCTGCTGATAAATATGCTGATAGAAAAGAAAACTACTTTAAAATTAAGTGTGGGGCGCCTGGGTGGCTGTCAGTTAAGGCGTCCAACTCTTGATTTCAGCTCAGGCCATGATCTCACAGTCCATTGTGAGATTGAGCTCCACCTCGGGCTCCGTACTGGGCATGGAGCCTGCTTGGGATTCTCCCTCTCCCTCTCTCTCTGCCCCTCCCCACTTACATGCACACTGTCTCTCAAGAAAAAAAATTAATAAATTAATAAAGTGTTATATTAAAATGTATTCCTTGGCCTTATGTGGTCTCAGCAGAACCCTACATAAATCCTAGCAGGTCGATACTAGTCCATTGTGCTCTAGTTGTTTTTTCAAGTGGCTAAGGTAGTGTCAGATGATTTTTTGTTTTATTCATGTTGCTTTCTTTTTCTGAAGGGCAGGGATATGTTTTGGTGTGCCAAGTTCTTAAAAAGCAAGCAAGCTTGCCAACAGGTTCGTGGAGGTTCCCTGGGGATGTCATGAAGGAGGGGAGATTTGTGAGCTGGTGATAAGCAAGCCACTACAAACTCCTTTAGATGGTTGTCTGAGTGACTGATGATATGTACATTAGAGCTATGAATTGTTTGTGCATATCCCTTGACCTGCTGTCTGGAAGATAAGAACACTTTCTGTACCCCAAAGCCAAGAAAAGCGTAATAAAGGAATTGGTTGGGCAGCGCCTAATCCCTATTTTGTTTAAGAATCTTTTGTGTGTGTATGTTAAGAAATGGGAAGAGTTATTCAGACAACCTAAAGTCACATGTACTTTGCTTTAGCATACCTATGCAAACACTCAGAGATACTGCCTTCCTGTCTGCTCCCAACGTCCTCAGAGCCCATCTTTACTGCCAGGCCACAAGCCCTGGCAAGACAGCAGAAGACTACAGGTTGTAAGAGAAAAACTCCTCACAAATAATTAAAAAGTTGGTCTAGTATGGGGCTGAGAGTTAAGAGAATTGCATTGTAGTTTCAATTTTGCCCTTAATTAACTCATTGACTTTTGACAGTTGCCTCCCATTGAACCTCTTCATCTGTGATATAGGGGAGTCGGACAAGATGTCCTCAGTCCCTTGTATCTCTCATGTTCTGTGGTTCTGTGATTGTTTGTTGAGGCTGCTACCAAAATTGTACCGTCTGTTAAGTCGTCTGTTCTGTCGGTGAAGACCACTGCACGTTGCACTTATCACTGGGCAGTTGACTTGCAAAACATGATGGTCTTCACTGATGAACATTTAGATTTAGTGAATGTTAAGATTTCGCATTCTATGTCATGTTTTATCAGAACTGCACACAGTATTAAACCCATCAGAGGTAGACAGCTACTGATTTTTTTGCTTTTGCTTTTCAAAATCTAAACATGAAATTGAATACCTCTCAAAGATATTGTTGGAATGAACTTTGGGGGAAAGCTTTGACAATCCAAGAGATGAGGTTAAGTGCGTTTGTTTTCCCTAGCGTGTGTTTTGTGTGCCGCACGCACTGGAGACCAATACCTGGGACTCGGCCTCTGAAAGTGGGGGACTATAAGACTCCTACTACTTAGTTTACAGCTTTATCACGTGTACTGTACATTCATAGATTAGTGAGGAGGCCTTTGGCTACAGACATCCCAACCCAAACCAGCTTATATAATAAGGGAATTAATGGCACATAACTAATACAGAAGGATGGGCTTCAGTGTTAGTTCCATCCCATGTCACAGGCTCCAGAATTCCAGAATCCCCTCAGCAGTTCTCTCCACTTATGTTGGCTTGTTTTTCAAGCTATGCTTGCTCACTGTGTCTGAATGCCAGTAGCAACTTTTTGCTCTGTATTCACATATTACAGTGTTGGGGTTTCTCAAATTTTGCATTACTGACATTTGGGGCCAGATAATTTTTTCTTGTTGTGAAACTGTCCTGTGCATTGTAGGATGTTGAACAGAATCCTTGGCCCTGCCTACTAGATGCCAGTAGCATCTCACCGCTGAGTTGGTGATAATCATAAATGTCTCCCGATGTTACCAAATGTTTACGGCCAGGGGTGGGGGTGGGGGGCAAAAATACACTGATTGAGAAGCACTGATCTAAAAGAAGACATCGTTTTGTCAGGTGGCTGTCTTAAGTGTAAAGAAATGTGTTTCCTAAAAGACCCCGAATTCCCCCCTTTTGTCTTCATGGCTCATCCTGGGTCACTCCCCATTTCTGATCCCATCACTGATAAGGGGATGCAGTTTCCTTCAGACTGAGCAGGCCCACCGCCGGAGCCAGAGGTGGAATCAGCCCCCCTGAGGCGGCAGGGGAGGGTGAGTGCTTCAGCAAAGCCAGTGGGAAGGGGGAATGGAAGCCAGGCAGGAGCCCAGCAGTGTCCTTGACCACTGCATTCTAAATGTGTCTTGTTTTTCTTCCTCTCAGTGAGGACTATGGAAAGAACTTTAAGGATATTACAAATCTCATCAATAACACCTTCATTCGGACTGAGTTTGGCATGGCTATCGGTCCTGAGAATTCTGGAAAGGTAAGACTCATTCAGACACATATGAAGCTGTGCTTGATCCCACATGCAGGGCTGTCAGATAACCTGGGAATGATCCAGTTGTACACAGCAGATTCCGTTTGCTCTTAGTGTATTTTTTGAAATTAAATATAATTTCGTGCTGATCATAAAAGAATGGAATTCAGCACACAGAATTTTTTTTTTTTTTGGTCCCTATTCCAAGATCCAGCCAAACTCTTTGTAATTATGTAGTAGTTGTTTGGCATCACAATGTATAATCCATGAGACAACATTTTAGTCTTTGGGCAACTAGCTAATCCCAAACTGAGCAGGCTACATTCATAGTTATGACACACTAGCTCAATTTAGGATAACATTTGCTGCAAGACTAATACTGGAGGAGTGCAGTGCACCAACTAGTCTGTTTTTTATAACTCTTCTTACTTTTGAAAATTTTCTTGATTCACATCTGGTGAAAATGGTGTAAGAACTTCCTGTGCTTTTGTAGTATTGTACTCTGAATCTGAACTTTTTTCTTCCTGATCAGGTGATTTTAACAGCAGAGGTGTCTGGAGGAAGTCATGGAGGAAGAATCTTTAGATCATCAGATTTTGCAAAGAACTTTGTTCAGACCAATCTCCCTTTTCATCCTCTGACTCAGATGATGTATAGCCCTCAGAATTCTGATTATCTTTTAGCTCTCAGCACTGAAGTAAGTATAGTTGAGGAACTTGTCTTGCTTTTTTGCATTTTAATAGGCTCAAAATATACTGTTTTAAAAGGGCACTGTGGGATATGCTGCTTTCTAGTGACTTCTTAAGGCATGAATTATGTATTTTTTGCATCTTTTTCCTATTTGGTAAAGGGCATGATATTCATGTGCTGTCTTTTCCAGATGCATATGCTATCTAGTTGTCATTCCAGGTTTTTTTAAGTGAATAAATGTGTACTATTGGAGTAACGAACTAGAAAACAGTTTAACATAATCATTCTTGTGCTTCAAGGGACATGCATAGATTGTCAAACATCTGATGGGCTTACTCCTTTGCTTTGGCCAAACCACATCTTTATGATTTTTTTTTTTGTTCCCAGTATATAAAGCATCCTGATTTCTGTCTTTGATACTCATTTATTAAATATCCAGAGTCTTAAATCTCTGCATCCCCTACCATATTCCTATACTGTCCCCAGAAACCCGTGTCCCACCCTAACCCTCCCACCTCTCTTCTAAAAGTTCCTTGGGGAGCACATTTCACTTTTCCTTCCCTAGAGGACTGACTAGTCTTCTTTACCATGCATTTTAAGGGCCCAAAGTGGCTGAGTTGCTAGACTATGATAATCATAATTATACTTTACATTTACGTGGCTCTCATCTTATTTCTGATTTCTCCTGTCCAGCAACATCAGATAGAAACCCCTGGGAGACTGGTTTAATATGCAGTTCCTAGGTCCCACTCCAGATAGAGTCATCAGTGACTTTTGGTTGTGAGGTGGCTAGTATTTTTAACGACTTTCCCGGCTGAGCCTGCACACTAAAATTTGAGAGCCATTGCTGTGGTGACCACACTGGGGACAGAAACTGGATCATCAATGTGGACAAGCCAGGCCGGCATGGGGAGGTAAAGGGCTCTCAAAGAGCCGTCTGGGTTCTGGGCCTTCTGTGTGCAGATCTTTGAGCAGGGGGAAGGCTGGAAGACTCAAGGAAGGTCAAAGTTAAGTTTAGCCAAAGGAGGCCAGAGGAAGGAAACTGGCCTGCTGGGTAGGCTTCAGATCTTAACGCAACAATTCCAGGAAGTTGGCCTCCAGCAGCTTGAGCTATAGGCCCTTCAAGGGAGCAGAGAGACCCCCAGAGGAATGGACAGAATCACCAGACCCCCCCCCTTTGACCACCTCATTGCCATTACCAAGTGTCTTGAGATTATTGAGACATGCTATCCTCAGAAAGAGGTAGCCAAAATCTGCTTTTATACCTCAAATTTCTTTCAATTAAGGGTAAGTCGGAAGTAAAAATAATCAGGGTGGATAAGATGGACCAATATGTACTAAAGTGAAAACAGGTGATATCAGACCCTTTCCTATTTCTAAGTAGAATTAAGTACCTTAGAAATGCTGGGAGATGAACATTACCAGAGGAGGAAAAGTTACAGAAGGAAGAATGGTGGATGAGAGTGGGGGGAGCACTAGAGGTAAATTCTGCCCAGACCATCCCCATGTAATCTCAACTGCACCAGGACATCTCTGTCCCTCCTATACTGGGTCTGGGCCCAGTAGGCTTGTGTTGTCGATATAGCTGATATTGTTCATCTTAAGCTTACTAAGTGTCTACTACATATGAAAATATTGGCCAGTCTCACTTTCTGGGAACTCAGTTGGCTTGGCTTCTGTGACTTCATTCCTCTGGTTCTTTCCTACTTTCTAACCGTGCCTTCCTGGTCTCTTTCATAAACTCTTGTCAACCTACCCTTAAGTCCTTACCACTCATTTCACTCTGAGCAATCTCTTCCACTCTGACCGTTTTAACTGCCACTGTAATTAAGGTATAAGATTCTCTAATCCGTATTTCTGGCTTCCTCCTAAGGCTCAGATTTCTATCTTGCTGCCCTCCCCCCCATACTGCTAAAGATTACACACACACACACACACACACACACTCTCTCTCTCTCTGTCTCTCTGTCTCTGTCTCTCTGCCCTACAGGAAAAATCATCCAGTTCTACTGAATCTAGTTTCTAGATTCTTGAGCCCATTCCTCACAAGCTATCAGGGCCTCACTAAGTCTTCATGAACTAATGTGGCACTACTTTTTCATTTCTTTTCCTGCTTCCGATCAGAAACCCATCTTTCCCATTACCATAAAAGCACTCCACCTTTAAAAAAGTAAAACTGAGGACTCTTTATGAGGCGGCCCACACCTCTTTCCCAAGCATTAGCCCCTTCTCTCCTCACCTTGGAATTGGTGCTTCATCAGTATCTGAAGGCTTTTAGCTCCCTGCCCACCCCACCATGTTTCATCACGTCTCGTCTTGACTAGTACTAGGCTTTATTTGTGCAGTTACACCCCGTCTTCCCATTTGCCTTCTTTGGGTTACACTGTTCATTATTTAATACTAGTTCAGCTGTCTTCACAAACCCATCTCTCATTCACTGTCCCTCCCCTCCTTATTCTCACCCCAGAGACCGTGTTTCCGTAAGTTACCATGTTGTATCAAACTTTGTATCTGCGCCCCTTGTTCAACTGTGAACTCCTTGAGAGCAGGAAGCACATCTTACTTGCCTTTGTGTCCCCCGGGCAACATCTGGGACTGTGCCTGGCATGTAGTAGGCACCCCACAAGCATTTGTCATTCTGAACCTCCCAAACCCTGACAAGGCCCCATAAGCCGTGTGTGTGTGGAGCACAGGCAGCTTGGATGGAACTTCAGTGTGTGTTTTTACTGCCCTGAATGATCGAATATGAATTATTAAAGGTCACATAAGCAGCTGCACAGGACAAAGCTGGAATTCTGATAAGTCATTTATAATCTTTCAGAATGGCCTTTGGGTGTCCAAGGATTTTGGGGGAAAATGGGAAGAAATCCACAAAGCAGTGTGTTTGGCCAAATGGTGAGTAATAGAAGACTTCATCTGTGCAGAGCCCTAAACCTTTCCTGACAGTGTTGCCAAAAGTCACATGAGTAAATATTGAGCACTTACCACGGGCCAAGTACTCTTCAGGGTGCCCTCAGGGATACAGGAGAAGGGGTATGACCCAGAGCTTGACCTGGAAGAGCCTCTAATTCTGCTAGGGAAGAACACTTAGTCTCACTAAATGTTAGAATATTAAGTGTAAAAACAAGGCACGGGACTGAGTAGCTGCTGCCTGCAAAGGTTTAGTCTCCATTAATGGTGACATCAGTTGGAAAGCATAAAATACAGCTTGGAGTTGAGGACTTATGTACTTCCCTGCGCCCAGATTTATATTCCCTCATCTAGAGCTCCATTTCAGTGGTGTGGAATGTAGCACGGACTCAGGAAGAAAGCCCAGAGAGCTTCCAGGCCGTCAGAGTCACACTGTCCGAGCACCAAAAATCCTTCGCTTCTCTCTGTGGGCCCCCGCCCTCACCCCCACCCCCACCCAGTGCCTGCTTAAGATGATGCAGTGGAGGAGGGGCACCTGGGTGGCTCAGTTGAGCATCTGACGTGAGTTCAAGTCCTGTATCAGGCTCGCTGCTGTCAGCACACAAGAGCCAGCTTCAGATTCTCTGTCCCTCTCTTTCTACCCCTCCCCCACTCATATTCTCTCTCTCTCTCTCTCTCTCTCTCTTTCTCTCTCTCTCTCTCTCTCTCTCTCTCTTCTCTCTCTCTCTCTCTCTCAGCTCAGGTCATGATCTCACAGTCGTGGGTTCAGGCCCTAAGTCGGGCTCTGTGCTGACAGCTCAGAGCCTGGAGCCTGCTTCAGATTCTGTGTCTTCCTCTCTCTCTGCCCCTGCCCTGCTTGTGCTCTGTCTCTCTCTCTCTCTCAAAAATAAACAAACATTTAAAAAAAAAAAAAGATGATACAGTGGAGGAGCTCTTACTTGGGAGCAGGTCACCTTCATTCGCTACTGGCTAGTCAGCGGCTAAAGCTCTCTGGGCTTTTGGGAAAGGAGATTTATGGGAGGAGTTTGGGGGATGGTTGAGGAAGAATTGAATTAAAAACCTTCACACACCCCCAAATTCTGATTAGGCTCACTCCCCTGTTTAGAACCTCTTTCTTCCTTCTCTTTGACTGATTTCAGCACACTTGTTACTCTAGTTTCCCCGTCGATAGCAGGTTGGCGTCAGAGGTGGGCTCTATGAGTGCTAACAACAGGCACACGCCAGCATGAGAGCCCCCTGCCTGAGAGCTGCACGGAGGCAGCAGAACTGTAAAAACAAGCAAAACCAGAAGCCATCACAGGATGTGATTATTTAGTGCAGATCAGGAGAGCACACGTACCTCAGTAATTTCTAATGGGAACACTGTGTTCCAGTTTCCTGCAGTTGATGGTCGTGAGCTCATGAAGATGACCCACAGTCCCATGGAAGAATTTCATATTTAATGTCCTCTACTTAGGGAGTCAGGGAAACGTGTAATAGAGACATTGCCAAATGTATCTACTGAAATTAAAGTATTAAAAATATATTGCTTGAGTCAAATGGCCTTTTCCCAGAAAACACTGGTTACATGAGGTTTTTACAGCACCACCATGGTACCCATGCCACATCTACGTTCGTTCTGTGTATTTTTTTAGGTTTATTCATTTATTTTTGAGAGAGAGCACATGTGTGCGGAGGGGAGGTGCAGAGAGAGGGAGAGAGAGAATCCCAAGCTGGCTCTGCGCTGTCAGCACAGAGCCCAATGCAAGGCTCGATCTCAGGAACTCTGAGATCATGACCTGAGCAGAAATCAATAGTCAGACGCTTAACTGACTGAGCCACACAGGTGCCCCATTCATTCTGTATATTTCAGTGAACTGTGTTTGTGCCTTATGTGGTCTTATCAGGAAGGAAGTAACTTCTATTTATTTATTAAAGTTTATTTTGAGAGAGAGAGAGCAAGTAGTGGAAGGGGCAGAGACAGAGGGAGGGAGAGAAAATCCCAAGCAGGCTCTGTGCTGAGCGACCTCAACGAGTGAACCACCCAGGCACCCCTGGAAGGAAGTAACTTTTAAAGTAACTAAGTTAACAAGTTGCTTCACCCTTGATGGATCTCAAGTACATAGGGTGTTACTATAGTAAGACTACAGTAATCTTCGTCATTAAAACTCACTTTTATGGGGGTGCATGTGTGGCTCAGTTGGTTGAGCATCTGACTACTGACTTAGGCTCAGGTCATGATCGCATACTTGAGCTCCCACATCGGAGTCCCTCTCTGTCTGTCTGTCTCTCTCTCTCTCTCTTTCTCCCTCTCTAAATAAACATTTAAAAAAAACCTACATACACACAAACTCACCTTTACATATGTGTTTCAAATCACCACACTGTGCACTTTCAATGTTATTTGTCAGTTATACTCAATAAAGTTCAAAGAAACAAGCAGAAAACTCATCTTTAAAAGTGAAAATTAAGGGGCACCTGGCTGGCTCTATCGGTGCGGCATGTGACTCTTGATCTCCATGTTATGGGTTTGAGCCCCACGTTGAGTGGAGAGATTACTTAAAAATTTTTAAAAACTAAAAATTTATTTTTGAATGGCATTTTATTTTGTGTTCTGTATAATTTTTTATTTTTGTAACTCATTTCTCTGATTGGTATCTAACTATAGGATAACTGGGCTGCTGGTCACCGTTTACTCACCTTTTAGATGCTTGATTTCTAGGAATTGATAGCCTGCAGCGCCAAAGGAACGTGCTCAGACCCAGCACCTTCCGCGGGTGCTGATCTAGAAGTACCATCAGGGTCTGAATCCACTTTCCTGCAAACTCCCTTTCCAAGTTCGAATTTAAATAATTCAACCTCTGACCTCGCTGTCTATTTGAGATGAAAGAACTAAATTACTTAGCACATGCAAAGCATTGAACTTGATTCTAAGGGGAAACAACAGAGCACAGAACTTTACACCTGTTCTGAAGAACCCAGTAATATAATAGGAGAGAGAAGACATAAACTAGTGGGTGAAAATAATTAAATAGGAGACAAAGGAATGCTGCGTGGTTGGCACAGAGTGGTACCGTGCCCTGAAACAGGGTTTCGCAACTTTGGTGCTAATGGCGTTTTGGACCCCACTGCTCTTTGTTGTGGGGGAGTCAGCCTCTGCATCGCACGGTGGTTAGCAGCATTTCTGGCCTCTACCCACTAGATACTGGCAACAACTGCCCATCCCCCAGTTGTGACCACCAGAAATGACCCCTGGGGAGCAAAAGTGCCCCCAGTACCCCCAGATTCTCAGTTGAGAATCACTGCTCTAGAAGTTTGCAGCAAAGAAGCTTCCCAGTTGGAGTGCCAGGAAAAATTTCATAGAAGAGCTAGATTTGGGGGCTCCTGAGTGGCTCAGTCGTTTGGGTGTCTGACTCTTGGTTTCAGCTCAGATCATGATCTCATGGTTGTGGGTTCAGCGCATCAGGCTCTCTGCTGTCAGTGTGGGGCCTGCTTTCATCCTCTGCCCCCACCCCGCCCTCCCTCCTCCCCTCGCTCATGCTCTTTCTCTCTCAAAAATAAATAAACACAAAGAAAAAAAAGAACTAGATTTTAATCTGGAGACTTAAGATTGTGAGGGTAAGGTTTGGTTACATGAGAGAAAAAAGCATTTTTAAGCCAGAAACAGGAAGAGCAAACGCAAGAGGCAGGTTTGGAGAGAGTAAGTAGGCCAGTCTGACCAGCTGAAAGGGTTCACGTGAAGAAGTACTGGACCGGGGAAGATCCTGGGGCCGGGCCAGGGGGAACCTTGACCAGTGAGGCTGCGAGAGTCTGGCGTGCAGCACCCCCGAAAGCTTTTAGGTGGCACCTGCGGATGGAGTTGTCATCTGGAGCCTGTGGCTGCCATTGACGGCAGTCTTGAACCTTGTCTTTTCTGTCTTTGCCTTTGTAGGGGATCAGAAAACACCATCTTCTTCACCACCTATGCAAATGGCTCTTGCAGTAAGTATATTTTAGTCCCAAATAAGAGTGTCCTTATCCATTCATGGTAGTAAGAAGTAGAAACATCAAAGATCTTTCCATTGTCCTGTGATTTTAATAGCTAAAGATAACTGCAAATGATTTTTAAAATTTTGAAAGTACAGCCAGATTCAAATTTTGAAAGGACTGAGCCTAGATCAAATAAAAATGCAAGCCACACAGGCAGTATACTTCAAAAAGTAAATATTAGGCTACAAACAGTAACGAGTTGAAGTGCATAGTGATTTCTGCAAAAGAGGGTGGAGGTTGTGTTTGTGTTGGTGGAAGTCGTTGGCTGTCCAATCCATGACACTGTTTCAAAGCAGAAAACATAATCTTTCATTTATTCATTCAACAAATCCATTTCATTTATCCATTCATTCACGTGAGCGCCTGCAGTAGTGTGCCAATCACTGTTCTAAGGATAGAGAGAGCAAGACGCCCAAGGCCTGCTCTCATGGGGCTTGAATTCCAGTAGGAGTGTTAGATGATCAGCAAGAAAACCAAAAACTCAAGACTACTTAAAAAGAATAAGATAGTTTCAAAGTATCATGAAGAAAGCAAAACAGGATGCTGTGGCTATGACATGTTTATTCAACATTGTATTTTAATTACGTAAGCCCTGTCTTTCTGTCCAGTGCAAAACCTCACATGTATAAAAATAAAGCCCAAATATTAATTTCCTGTGTCTAATGCTGTATTATTTTATATTGTCACTTGATTAACATGCATAGGATTAACAATCCTTTAGCTATAAAATTAAGAACATTTTAAAACAGTTGTTTTGAGCTAGGGGCTCACCAGTATGTGCAATTTTTATTAATGTTTTGTCTTGTTTAAGAAGCTGACCTTGGGGCACTGGAATTATGGAGAACTTCAGACTTGGGGAAAAGCTTCAAAACCATCGGTGTGAAAATCTACTCATTTGGTCTTGGGGGACGTTTCCTTTTTGCCTCTGTGATGGCTGATAAGGTGGGTGTTGCCTCTTTGTGGGGGTTTCTGATATTCTGTAAGTAAGTCTCAGATGAGTCCCTTTTACCGCTAGTACTGACAGAGTTTCTTGCCTTTTTTGCAACGTTCACTAAGATTTGGAGGGAGTCTTCCTAGAAGCTGATTGATTCTTCTGGGCTACTCTGCACCTCAGCCTGTTATCACCCCATGACCTCTGGAACCTGGTCTGGGATGCAGAGCCCCAGTGTTTGGACTCTACTCAGACATGGGCATCTGAAAAAAGCAATCCATTTGCTCATTATCCAGTAATGATAATAAAAATAAGTAACATTAATTGAGTACTGACTATATTCTAGGTGCTATTCTAGGCCCCAGGACTATAGCAGTAAATAAAACAGATAAATGTCCTGCTCTCAGAGCTTATATTTTAAGTAGGGAATTGATCAATACTAAACTAATAAATATGACATTATAATATCAGGTAATGATTAAAACTATGAACAAATCTATAGCCGAGTGAGGAAATAGAATGTATTAGGAACCGGAGCAGTGCTGTTTTAGATAGGGTGGTTTGGATGGGCTGTCTGAGACCTGACTGAAGGGAGAGCGTAGTTCTGTGTCCACTTAGGCTGAAGGAACAATAAGCGCAAAGACCCTAGGATTGGAACATGCTTAAAGTATTGAACAGTGAGAAGGGCAGCATGGCTGGAGCACAGGGTAGGGTGGTCCAAAGAGGGGGAGCCAGTGGCCTTTATAGGTCACGATTAAGAACTTGGCTTTTTTTTTTTTTTTAATGTTCTGTTTATTTTTGAGAGAGAGAGCATGAGTGGGGCAGGTGCAGAGAAAGAGGGACAGAGGATCCAAAGCAGGCTCCGTGCTGACAACAGAAACCTGATGTGGGACTCGAACTCACGAACTGAACCATGAGATGATGATCTGAGCCGAAGTCAGATGCTTAACTGACTGAGCCACCCAGGCGCCCCAAGAGCATGGCTTTTATTCTCCATGTGTTGGGGAGCTGGGAAGGGTTGTGAGCCAGGGAATGGCTTAAGTTGGCTACTCTTTTGACTGAATAGGTAGATCCAGAATAGCCTGACAAGGGGCAGGAATGGAAGCACCAAGAGAAGCTGGGAGGCCATGACAGCAGTGAGAGCAGATGGTAGGTTGGACCAGGCTATTAGCATGGATGAGAGAAGTGGGAAGAGTGTGGATATATTGTTAATGTATTGCCAGTGGGATGTGCTGATGGATTAAATGTGGATTGTGAGGGAATGAGAGGAACCAAGGATAACTTTAGTCTTTGGCCTGAGCAACTGGGTAAATGGTGGTACCATTTACTGAGATGGCAAAGACCACAAGAGGACCAAGTTTAAGTTTATGGAAGGAAAATCAAGAATTCAGTTTTGGGTATGAGAAGCCTGCTAGATACCTAAGTAGAAATGTTGAGTAAGCATTCGGGTGTATGAATGTCTCCAAATTATATGGTATATAAAGCTATGTGACTACATGATATCTTCTGGAGGACTGAGCATGGGCCAGAGCACCCTAGTGACTCTGAAAGGTTGGAAAGAGATGAAAATCCAGCAAAGAAGACTGAGAAGGGAGGACCAGGGAGGTGGGGAATAGCACAGGGATACCACGAAAGCCAAGTGGAAAAAGTGTCTTAAGCAGGAGGAGTGATCGCTGTGTAAAACTCAACTGAGATACGGAATTAGATGAGTCCTGAGAATTATCCACTGGGGTTGGCCAAGTGGAGGGTGTCAGTGACCTGGACAAGTGTGTCAGTGACCTGGACAAGTTTCATCGGAACACTAGGGTTAACAGGCTGATTACAGTGGGTTCAAAGAGAAGGGGAGTCGAGATGGGGAAGTAGACACAGTAACTATACATAACTCTCCCGAGCAGTTTTGTGATCATCTTCCCAGCAGTCCTAGGAGCTGGCCCTGTCACCTCAACTTGTATTTGAGGAAATTGAGTAACTTGCTTAGGGTCACCCAGATAGAACCCCGGTGGAAATCAGACAGTCTCCTTCCAGAGGTAGCCTCCTACTCTGTACTGCCACTGTCTACAAAACTTAACATTCTACTGTGTGCTTTTTAATTCTAGTTTCTACCTGTAACAATGAGTAAGACTGAAAGTAAACATCTAGGTGTAAGTTAGAGAAATAGGTTAAATGTACTTGTCAATGAATTTTAAAGAGTATTTAACATAAGGAGGCCCTGGGACTAATTCCTACACCCTATCTATGTCTAGTAGTTATTTTAAGCTATTTATCTGAAAGGAGGTGTTAATTGCCTCCTTAGCAGACTCCTTTTGTCAGATAAATACTCCCTGATCAGCTCCCTTATATTAATTTCTGCTTCTCCTTTCCCTTTTCCCAGCCTGTGCATGTCCCCTTCACTATGGCTGTTTAGAGAGACTTCCTTAAAGAGGAGACGTGTCACATCTTGACTTCCCTGTGATCTCCCAAGCATGGGTTTCATCTTCATTTTCCAGACTTAATTAATTATCTCATTCTTTGGATTATCCCAGGACTGTCTCAAAGGGACCAAACTCTGGTGCAGCAATCATCATGTTAAGAATTATCTGAGCGAGCATATGCGAATGGCTATAACGCCAAACTAAAGACAACCCCCATCACACCCTTAGCTCTATTGAAGGAAATGGGAGTGTCAGAGGTTTGGAGGATTGTATCTTACAGGGCCATACCAGAATGGAGAAGCCAAAGAGGAAGCCAAGACAGCCTTGCTTACAATAGAATGGATTGTTCCATTGCCTGGAACTTTGCTAGGGGTTAGAAATTGCTTTGGTAATTGGTACTAGCACCTGTCATTTATGACAGGCATTCCCAGAGAGGAAATGGATAGTGAGACTTATAATTATGAATAATAATGTTCCTATTCATGTCCCTGCACATGGCCTCTTGGTGGAAAATTGAAAGGATATTGGCATTTGTTCCAGGATACAACGAGAAGGATTCATGTGTCAACAGATCAAGGGGACACGTGGAGCATGGCCCAGCTACCTTCTGTGGGGCAGGAACAGTTCTATTCTATTCTAGCAGCTAATGATGACATGGTGTTCATGCATGTAGACGAACCTGGAGGTAAGAGCTTTTTTAGTGGCCCACCCTTGAATGCATAGAGATTTAAACTTTAAATTCTATTTTGAGCTTCCTTGTTACATGTTGACTTTTCCTCCTACCCCTAGGTTTTTATTAGCGTCCTACTGAATACTCTATCTTAGAGATACTATGTAGTCTCTATTAAGAAGGCCCCTTGTTTGGGCTGTGTAATGTGGTTTATGTGTATGTCCAAGTGTTCTAGAGCGGTGCTACTCAGAGAATGGTTGGTGGACTGGTACTGGTCTGCAAGCTCTTTGTTGCCAAGTAAGCATCAAAGCAATAGCAAGCACTGAGAAACTCCTATTACCGTCTGACAAAGTAATTTTACATCTGTTGAATCGAATCATTAAACACTGAGAATTATATTTTGTATTTCACTCTTCTTAGGATTAATTTTTATTATATTTTACAAAGGATCCTTCCCCAGGGTGCCTGGCTGGCTCAGAGGAGCATGTGACTCTTGATCTCGGGGTTGTGAGTTCGAGCCCCATGTTGGGTGTGGATATTACTTAAATAAATACAGCTTAAAAAAAACATTGATCCTTCATCACAGATAGTTTGAGAAGCATTGGTCTAGAATATAAAGATTTAGAGGCATGTATGATATGAGTCTAAATGTATTGCCTCTGCCACCAGAATATCTCTGGAAAGGGCTTTTCTGTGGCATCTGATTAATTCACTCAACACAAGTATCTACCATACTCCAGGCACCAAGGTGGGTAGTAGCATTAAAGGTGGACACGAAAATCATGAGTATCAAACCATGATTAATTCTCAGGTCTGCATCTACCTCATGAAGAGGGACAGTTGGCTAATGTATGCAGTCAGGCAGTCAGTCATTTAGTCATGTGTATGGTTGGACTGTTGTTTTTCTGTTCCCTCCCTCCAAGACTTAGTGTTTTTGTTTGTTTGTTTCAGATACTGGATTTGGCACAATATTTACCTCAGACGATCGAGGCATTGTCTATTCCAAGTCCTTAGACCGACATCTCTACACCACCACAGGTGGCGAGACGGACTTTACCAATGTGACCTCCCTCCGCGGGGTCTACATAACAAGTGTGCTCTCGGAAGGTGAGTCTGGGCATAGCTGTCTTTCAGCTGAAAGTGTTTGGGAGTTGAGGCTTTCAGAGAGAATGGTGGTCCTGTCCCCCCGTACTGTTGCTTGCCTGGCCGGCAAGCCTATCCATGTCAATGCTGGCTCTTTATTTTACATCACTTCTGGTAAATAGAGCTAAAAAGAGCAATGCAGCAGCAGGTAGAAAGATTTTTTGGGTTCTGTGTTGTTTAGAGGAAGTTTTAAATATATCAAAGAAATGAGTTTTCTATATTGGGAGGCTTAGGCCTAGAGGAATGAGCCTGAGTTTGAACCACTTCCTGCGTTTCTCCCCGTAGAAGGCACAGCTGTAGCCGGCCAGCATTCCTCTGGTGTCCTGCCCCGCGGGTCTGCAGAGCTCACCTTTGCTCAGGCCCAGTTACACAAATACACATGCCACTCTAAAGTACAAAGACTCTTAAGGTTTTGTTTATAGATTTTTTTTTTTTTTTTTTTTGGTGGGAGGTTGTTTGTTTTTATTTGTAAAGATCTTGCAATGGTCAGCAAGGTCTTAAGCAGTACTGGCCCGTTTCCTCCCACCTCTCTCCCCTCCGCTCACTGCATTCTGGTCACTGCAGCTCTCTGCCAGTCCTTAAACACACCAGGCGCGCACACGTGTGGTTTAGAGGTTTTCAAGGACTGTTCTCTGTTTCCCCAGGTATCTGCAAGGCTGACCCTATCCCCCCTCCAATCTGTGCTCGTATGTTGCTTTCTGAATAGAGCCATAGAGCCTGCCATGACTGTCCCATGGGAGCTGGTCTGCCCTCCCCCATTCACACACACACTCAGCCCGTCTTTAGCGGGGCAGGATTTTCCATGGCACTTATTTTCCAGCATACTATATAATTTACCGTTTACAGCGCCTGGCGTTTGTCTGTCTGACTCTGCTAGAATGTATATTTCACCAAGTTTTATTTCTGTTTTGTTCCCTGAGATAGTCCCGAAGGCTCACAACAGTTTTCACATTGTAGACATGCAATAAATATTTATTGACTAAATGAATTGTCCTTCATTTGCTTTCTTGTTTGATTTTCCTTGGAAAAGTCAAAGCATATTGTCTCCGCATTTAAACCTGCAATAGTTTATGTCATTGAGAATAGAGAACAGGGAAGAGCATGTAGAAAAAAAAAAGAAAAGAAAACATATAAGAGCGATCGGATATGGGGTAATGGAGAGATGAAAATTAGGAATTATTAAGCCAGACTTAGGCATGTACATTCAAATCTTGAGAGTCCCTAAAACAAGCCTGGTACCCTGGCCTTATCCGAGTAAAGATTGGGATGCCTTCTCATTGTAGATTTTACCTCCAAGGCAAGCAAGCAAGGAAGGAGTATGGACATTAACCTGTTTGTGTTGGTATGGAGAAGAAAGATACTTTTTCAAGAGTATTGGTCTAGATGATTTCTGGAACCAGTTGGGTCCTATTCAGGTGGGAAGCCTTCTTCAAATAGTGTAGAGAGATGCTCAGGTACTCACCAATGCTGAGCCGTTTTGTTGGATGTTACAAGCTTATAGGACTCCAGAGTTCTAATGGCATCATGTAGCCCCAGGAGAGAGATACGCCATGATAAACCGAATTTAATAGGTTGCTTCCAGTGTATCTGACTTAAGACCATTCTTTCCCCATTCAGATAACTCTATCCAGACTATGATCACTTTTGACCAAGGAGGAAGGTGGAAACACCTGAGGAAGCCTGAAAACAGTGAATGTGATGCTACAGCCAAAAACAAGAATGAGGTTTGTTTTACGCCACATGTCCTATGCAGCCATTCTGTCCTGCTCTGATCAATGCCAGACCTTTGAAAATGAAGTTTCATACTTGATTAGTGTCCACAGCTGCTACAAGGGGAATGTTTGGAAATCAGAGTAATGGAAGTAACTTAGAATGTAGGAAAAGGAAAAGCCAAAATACTGTGGATTGTCTTTTAAAGAAAAACAAAACTAAAGGCTAAAATTTTGCATTTTACTAAACCGCTGAATGAAAACAGAATGGAAGATGGGCCGGTGATCAGTTAAGAGTCAGCATGGCGGCTGTGAGACTTTAGGAATTCTTCACGACGCCATGGACCAGCCATTCATGAGCAGTGCAAAGCCGTGCTGGCCAGAAACAAATGGAAGAGAACTTGGCCTTCCTTCTCTTCCCCTCTGCCTGGGCTCCACACAGCGAGAGGGTGTGGATGGTGACACGGCAGCGCCCATGAAAGAAGGAACTGACCCCTCTGAGGAGAGGCTAAGAATAGAGATACAGAGGCATTGCTCCGGGAGATCCCAGGTTCTGGGAGTGATAGGTCTTGACAGGCAAGAAAAAAAGAAAGGAGAAACAAGCTTTGTGTCTGGCTCCTACAGAGTTTGAGAAGAACTTCGGGGAACCCTGGGAGTTTTCCTCAAAAAATGAGTGTTGGTGGTTCCCGAGCTCTTGTCAGAATACCTGTGGCTGATACACACTCTGCTGTTGTAGGCAGGACTTGGACCATGTGAGATAGCATAACTGTGCCACCCAGTGCCCTCTCTCCTTTTCCCTTCTTTTTTCCATCCCTCTACCATGGCCTTGCCCCGTGTCTGCCCTCGTCACCTTGAGCCTGGGCAGTGCAGTGGCCTCTTTACTTGCCTGGCCACTCTCCTACTCCATGCCTTTCCCTCCTTGGTACACTTCGGGCTCCCCTTTGCCTGTGAATAAAGTCTGTGCCTCTGACCTGGTGAGTAAAGGTCCTCTCCTCCCCTGTCAGGCTCTCTTCTGCCTTTTCATCGTCGTTGTCCATCTGATCACTGGCATCTGGCATATTCCTTGTTGTAGTCCTCTGCCGCCCCCTGAACACCCTGCATGCACCCCTGCCCCTGTGGCCTTGCCCTCGTGACTCTTGGGGGAATGTGTGCCTGACTCTCCCACTCTCGAGTCGTTAGAATTAGTGGAAATGCTGATAACCCTGAGGGCCCATCTTCAGTTAGAATTAATCCTGCCTCTTCATGTCATCAGTAGTTTGCTTGAACCCCTTTTTTATTGCAGTAAAATATATGACATAAAATGAACATTTTATCCAACACAGACCTCTTTTAAAGCATTAACGTTCGTTGTGCTTTATAGCTCAACTGGTTTCTCAGAAATCTCAAAGACAGGACTTACTTTGGATCAGCCCCACATCCTGTACAGTAGCTGACATATGTCACGTGTTCACCAGGTTTATTCGTGTGGAATCATGCTTTATTTTTATTTTTTTAGAATCATGCTTTAAACATTGGTCAGAGGCTTTGGGGTAATGCAGGAATAAACTAAGACATTACACATGAGGAAATAATTGCATAGTTTGCTCCCAAATATACTGATGTATTTTGGAATCAAGAATATCCCACTGAGACTATAACTCAACAACAACAACAACAAAAAAAAAAACAGATACCCAAATTAAAATTAAAAATCGTTAAAGGACTTGAATATATATTTCTGTATAGGAAATACATAAGGGGCGCCTGGGTGTCTCAGTCAGTTAGGTGTCTGACTCTTGATTTCAGCTCAGGTCATGATCTCAAAGTTCATGAGTTCGAGCCCTGCGTCAGGCTCCATGCTGACAGTAGGGAGCCTGCTTGGGATTCTCTCTCTCCTCTCTCTGCTCCTCCCGCACACACACACTCTCTCTCTCTCTCTCTCAAAGTAAGTAAATAAGGTTTAAAAAAAAAAGAAGAAAATATACAAATGGCCAAAAAGCACATGAAAAGATCCTTGACATCACTAATGATTAAGAAAATGCAAATCAGAGCCACAGGGAGAAATCGCCTCACACACACACTAGAATGGCTACTATCGAAAACAAAACAAAACAAAACAGAATAACATGTTGCTAAGGATGTGGAGAACTTGGAATCCTTGTGCATTGTGGGTGGGTATAAAAAATAGTGCAGTCACTATGTGAAACAGTGTGGCGGCTCCTCAAAAACTTAAACGTAGAACTGTCATATGATCAGTAGTCCCACTTCTGGGTCTATATCCCAAAGGAGGGTCTCTAAGTGCATAGTAGCATCGTTCACAGTGCCAAAAGCTGAAAGCAATCCAAGTGTCCGTTGACGGATAAACAGATAAGCAAAATGTGGCATATGCATGCAATGGAATACTATTCTGCCTTAAAAGGGTGGGAAATTCTGACACATACCACAGCATGGATGAACCTTGAGGGCATAATGCTAAGTGAAATAAGCCAGGCATCAAAAGACAAATACTATATGGTCCCACTTACATAAGGTACCCAGAATGGTCAAGTTCCAAGAAACAGAAAGTAGAATGATGGTTTCCAGGGTCTGGAAGGAGGAGGAATGGGAGTTACTGTTGAATGGGTGTAGAATTTCGTTTTTGCAAGATGAAAAAGTTCTGGGGATGGATGGTGGTGACGGTTGCCCAACAGCGGAAATGTACTTAACCCCACTGAACTGTACACTGAAACGTGGTTAAGATGGTAAATTTTATGGTATGTGTGTTTTACCACAATTTCTTTTAAAGAGTATCCCACTGAAGTCTGGGTTAAATTCAAAGCTTGCTTAGAAGGCTCTGTGAGATGATTAAACATTTACACCTTTGGTTTTAATCTGAGCTTTGGTTTCTTTTCACAGTGCAGCCTTCATATTCACGCTTCCTACAGCATCTCCCAGAAACTAAACGTTCCAATGGCCCCACTGTCAGAGCCTAAGGCCGTCGGCATAGTCATTGCCCATGGTGAGCAGCGCGCCCCCCATCTCCGCAGGAGCAAGTAGCTGAGCACACTGAAACACGCACAGCCTTGAACCCTTTAAGGAAACCACCAGACATGACTTTTACCATCCATTGTGAAATTTCTTGCATAATAATGATACTTTGGGTTTTTCATAAACTCCCATCAGAGAGAGAAACATGACCTCCTTTCGCAACTTTTCAGTGGCCTTTTTTTTTTCTATTACAAGAGGCATGACGGGAAATTATCTGAGTAAATTCATTGAAAATTATTCTCTTGGCAGTAAATCCTCTCCGTTTCTTTACTGATTTTTGCTGATGAGATGGCGGATTTTGTTGCAGGTAGTGTAGGGGATGCCATTTCAGTGATGATCCCAGATGTGTACATCTCAGATGACGGGGGTTACTCCTGGACGAAGATGCTGGAAGGACCCCACTATTACACCATCCTGGATTCCGGAGGCATCATTGTGGCCATTGAGCACAGCAGCCATCCTATCAATGTGATTAAGTATGCATGAGCTCTGCTCCGCCCACACTATCTACATTCAGGGCAACTGTGGGATGTCTTTCCGTGGGGATTGGGAAGGGGTGGTTATGGACCCTGATTCAAATTTGTGCATTCTCAGAACTGTAGGGAACATTCTTGAAGGGATTGCATCTAGAGCAACCCACATTCAGTGGCTTTGCTTTTTCTTCTGAGTTCCTCTAGCTAATACTTTCTGTCACTTTTTAAAAATACTCTTCGTTCAGGGCACTTGGGTAGCTCAATCAGTTGAGCGTCTGACTCTTGATCTCGGCTTAGGCCATGATCCCAGGGTCATGGAATTGAGCCCCATGTCAGGCTCTGCACTGAGCATGGAGCCTGCTTGGGATTCTCGCTGTCTTCCCCCTCTATCCCTCTCCCTGGCTTGCACGTGTATGCCCTCTCTCTTTCTCAAATTTAATTATACTCTTCTTTCTCTCCACAAGAATCTTATAGAAGCATTTAAGCACTTTGGATGGAAAATTACTCCTTAAGTAGAAGTTCTATAAAATAATTTGTTCGTTTATGCAGAAGCCCATTTGTACATGGGTCACTACCCTCTGTTTCCTTTGAAAGAATTTTTATAAAAGCATTTTCTTCTATACTCTTTGAATGAATCCCTTTTACCCACCCTGTTAACTGTGGGCATTAGAAGTTTATGTAGTTACCGGTCAGCAAGCCGTCACATAAACATGAGGGCTTTCTCTGGTTTAGGATCACACAGCCAGAGTAGTTTCTTGATACTCCTGTGTCCATCGAGCCTCTGTCATGACTGTTCTCTAATTGTGGTTTCAGGTTCTCCACAGATGAAGGTCAGTGCTGGCAAACCTACGTGTTCACCAAGGAACCCATCTACTTTACCGGTCTAGCTTCAGAACCTGGAGCTCGGTCCATGAATATTAGCATTTGGGGGTTCACAGAATCTTTCCTGACTCGCCAGTGGGTCTCCTACACCATTGATTTTAAAGATGTCCTTGAAAGGAACTGTGAGTGTCTCCTTTGTCCTTTTCTACCAGAAACTTACAAGCCTCTTTTCCTAAATAACCAATTCAATTTCATTTCTTTTAGCTGGAATAAGAAAATGCATATGAGGGCCACCTGGCTGGCTCAGTAGGTAGAGGACATGACTCTTGATCTCAGGGTTATGAGTTCAAGTCCCACATTGGGCATGGAGCCTACTTTAACAAAAATGCATGGGAAAGAGGATGGGTAATCAGGCAGTGCGGTAGTATCAGAATGCAACTTCCTTCCTTGGACTAGCACTGTCCAAAAGAAATAAAATCAGGACCACATGTGCAATTTAAATTATTCTGTTGGCTGCATTATAGGAGTAAAAGAGGTGAAGTCCACTTTAATAATAGCACAATCCTCTCAATATATATCCAAAATATTATCATTTCAATATGTAAGCAGTATTAAGAACTATCAATGAAATGTTTTATATTTTACGTTTTTCTTCTAAGACTTTAAAATCCAATGTATACTTTACTCTTACCCTTAGAGTAAATCTTAGTTCAGACCAGCCATGTGTGGCTAAGGCTGTAAGCGTGGTTCACACTGTTGGAGCTTTGTAACACTTTATGGGACTTTTTTCTGCTTGTAAGGATAATGCATCGTTGTGTTTATCTAAAATTATTTCATAACATTTCAGGGCTTTTCACCCTTGCTTGCAAGAGAACTGTAAGAGGAGCTTTAGAGGGAAGTGTGTTTCAAAGAGCATCTGATTATGAAAACGTTGAAGTGAGGAAGTTTTCATGTAAAGAGTTTTGGCTTGAATGTCAGTCACAGGTGAGGTTCTAGAATGGCTGCTGGGCAAGCTCAAAGCCCACACTGACCATTTCAGAGTTCTGTGACTTCAGACTGGAAGGCATGTTAAAGGCACAGAAAATGGCTTCAGAAAAGGAGGTAAAATGCAACCATTGCAAGGTGTTGCTAAAGAATCACAAGCAAACCCAGGCCCTGGTACCAAAGATGCTGATACTGTACTGGAAGAGATGGAGGATAAAAGAGAAAACTAGAGAAAAGTCACCCACGCTGCAAGCCGTGGTTTCTTGTTGGCGAGTTATGATAAAAAACTTAAGGTTTCAAGTCGCTTTGGTTGAATTTTGGTCCTGTTATTAGATTGTATAATGGGTCCTTTGCCTCAGAATGTTAGTTTAGTGACTCCTGGAGGAAGCTGAAGCACTCTGTTTGGGCCTTACTTTTCTACAAGGTGTTTAAATATGATTTAATACCCGAGAGTCATTATTATCCAGATTCATTAAATAGGCTGTAAAGGAGCTGGCTTGTGAGTGTCCCCCTCAGAAGGCAGCTCTACAGTTATCCCTAAAGTTTAACACCTTTAAAAGATTTGGGAGGCACCTGCTCTCTAACAGGCTCCGTGCTGGTCTTCACATCCCAGAGGATAAAAAGCTAATCCACAGTCTTTAGGCCGTAGCCTTCGAGTCATGTCTCCAGGAGTGGGTGATACGACTTACAAAGCTGGGTTGACTGCCATCAACAGTCTACGTGAAAGCCAGTCGTCTGGAGTTAAAAGTCTAGAAAGAGATTGTCTTCCCTTCCGTTTGAGGCAAACTAACCCAGGGTGAAACTGAACTGAAGCTTTTGGCTAACCGCTCGCTTCTGAAAGGAAACTCCTGGTTGCTTACCTGTGACAGCCCCCGCTGACCAGGAGCACAGCTGTGCAAGACGTGAGACAGCAGTCTGTCCGCTTGGAAGGAAGCTCAGAGGCCCCCCATCCAGCTGCCCACTTTGAAACAAATAAGCCTTCTCCTTATACTCAAATGGGCAGTGAGATGCGAAGCGTCCTCCTTTGGTGTGAGGAGGTGCCAACTGCTAGTAGGCTCCAGCTGACGTAACTTTTGTCTGCAGTTCCAAAATGAGGCAGTGGGATGAGTCCGACACCCCCTTTCCCTGTCCTTATTCTCCTTTCAGCCTGACAGCTGCCTCACGCGCCTGGGTGCGGCGCCAGGCGGTGGCCTGAACAGTGTGTTTTCCCTTTAGGTGAGGAGAAGGACTATACTGTGTGGCTGGCTCACTCCGCGGACCCCGGCGACTACGGAGACGGCTGCATCTTAGGCTACAAAGAACAGTACCTGCGGCTTCGCAAGTCATCCGTCTGCCAGAATGGTCGGGACTATGTTGTGACCAAGCAGCCGTCCGTCTGCCCCTGCTCCCTGGAAGACTTCCTCTGGTATCAACTTCCCTCAGATCCCTGTCTGCCCCTTTGCTGTGCGGGAGGAGGTGAAAGACGGTTGTCTTGTAGGGCTGAAAAATATGCAAATCCTTTCTTCCCCAAGGGTGGAGAACTGCCGCTCTTACTGAGGAAATGGAGGCACAGAGAAGGGAACCAGAGTTATTAGCAATCGGACAGGTAACGTCATCAGGCCAGACAGTCAGTTATTGGACAGGGCCAGCAACGGCCCCCAGGAATCCTGGCCTGACAGCAAGGGAGGGAGGTGTATAAGGAGGAAGAGAACTCAGAAACAGAGACAGGAGACGATATGGTAGAAACACCAGGAAGGACAGTCCTGGAGCTGGGAGGAGGTTGGGATTCCATGTGTTCAGTAAACACTGGCGGCCTGAGTCCAGCAGGTAGGGCACTAGGTTGTGGATTGTCTGCAAGACCGAGACAGGAGGGGACGTTGGAGTACTGATGGTCCAGATGTCCTGTCAAGGTCTAGAGGACCATCCGGGCTGAAGGGTTAGTTGGACTTAGTTGATTACACAAGGGCAAGGCAGGTCCCAGGTAGCCGAGTAGGGTAACTTAGAGCAAGTAAGAGGGACTGCTTCCCATCACAGCCAGTAATCTTATGGGACTCATTACCTGCAAAACATACTGGCAGGAAGTAAAAGTGGATCCTAAAGGATCTAGAAAAGGGGTGCCTGGGTGGTTTAGTCAGTTAACCATCTGACTCTTGATTTCGGCTCAGGTCATGATCTCACAGTTCGTGGGTTTGAGCCCTGCATTGAGCTCCATGCTGGCAGTAGGGAGCCTGCCTGGGACTCTTTCTCAGCCTCTCTCTGCCCCTCCCCTACTCATGCTCGCTCGCTCGCTCGCTCTCTCAAAAATAAAATTTTCAAAAAGGTTCTGGAAAAGAATGCAGACAGGTAGTGGACGTGTCCTCCCACATCACATTTTCTGGGACTGTAGGTAACAGAGAACATGGGCCTGAGCAAACCCCCAGTCTGACCCAGTGTGGGTTCCCCCTGTGTGGCTCACATCTATATGTGGAATGGGCCAGGGGTCCTCCCTTCTGTGTTTCCACAGGAAACAGGATCCTTCCAATCACTGTGGTATCACACTAGGGCTAGCACTTGTTGACACTGTGACACTCTCTTGGGCTATCTCCATCCTAGACTGGACCCAGACAGGCTCTTAATCACCTGACCTTCTGCTTTCCAGACACGCTGTGCCTCTCCAGAGCCCCATGCCATTGTACCTGCTGCTTCCTCTGCCTAGGAAGTCTTCCCACATTCCCTGCTTGATCCCCAAGCTTGGGGAGTTTCTACTTGGCCTCTAATACTTAGTTCTCACCTCCATAAAGCCTCCTCCAGCCTTCCCTTATCCGGGCTCCTGCAGTACGGCTCTTGCTGTATTTTGGTTATTGTGTACGGGTTCGGTTCCACCGGTAAAGTCTCAACTCCTTGAGGGCATGTTTTATGTGATCATCATTGACTAATCGTGAGAGGAGCTGATGTTTCCCAGCACCAACTATACCGGGCACCATCCTGAACAACTTACATTTAGCCTTGGCAGCCCCCTGAGATAGGTACTGTTGCCATTTCCATGTCACCAAGGGAGGACTGAAGGGTCAGAGGTTACTGCTACCCTGCCCACCATCGCTCAGCCAGACAGCCTCCAGCTGGGGGGTGCGCCAGGCAGCTGGCCTGCAGAGCTTGTGCGCTGTTCCACCCAGGCCTGAGAAATGTGTGCTGTGTGAGTGCAAAGGGCCTTCCCCGGACGTTTCAGATTGGACACCCTAACATTTTCACCGGAATTCCCCCTCCATGCTAGAGGGGTGGTGTCATCTGTATCTTGTTCCCCTGTCCCCTACATGTCTGTTGCAAAAACTGTGAAGTGCGAGCAGCATCTCTGTATTCCCCAAACGTTCATCGCATACTTGCTGTGCACAGGGCAGTGGAAAGTCTGTATTGACCCTCCTGGTAAGATGCACGGAATTATGCTGTGAAACAGTGCCTTGGGGATGTAGGGAAGGGAGAGGCTATTCCATCTAGAGCTGAAAGGAGATGGGCCAAAGGAGGCTTTGTGGAGGAGGAGGCATTGGAGCCGAGCGCTGACGAGCGGCAGGACCTGACCTTGCACATCTGGGAAGAAGCAAGTCATTGAAGCCCATGGACTGGTGTGCCCGTAGATACCCACTGGCGTGCTCAGGAATGGTGTGCTGGGAGATAGGCCATGAGGGGAAGTCACAGAGGGTCCAGATGGGGCGTGCCCGGGCAGAAGTTTCAACTCAGATAATGGAAGGAAGGTAGTGCCCTGGACAAACATAGGGAAATGATGGGAGAGCCTGGCTTGAAAGAGAACATGCGATGTGTTTTGAATGCTTTATTTGAAGTTCTGTCAGCAGATTTAGGTGGTGACATCCAGCAGGTACTTGGAAATGTAAGATCAGAGCTCATGAGAGGTAAAACTTGGAAGTTTTACTTGCAATAAATAAGCTCATGAAGGGAGAGCAGATGCAAAGTAAGAGGATGACCTGTGGACCTCTGGAAAGGGTCTGCATTTCTGGGCTAGGAAGATTGAAGCGCCAGCTGTGCCGAGAGAAACCGGCGAGCACAGCTTTGCAGCAGCAGGAGCAGGAGCAGGCGTGTGTCTGGGGCCACTGCACAGGCGGGGCCAGAGAGGGCTCCCCATGGTGGCATGACTAGGCAGTTCCGGGGGCCTCAGACGTTCGCTTCCAAGGTGGTAGCGGAGGTTGAAGCCACAATGCACAGAATAAAAAGTAAACGAGTACAATAGAACAAGTATAAAAAATCCTTCTAAGAAGTTAGGCCCGTAAGGAAGAAGAGGGGAAGGAAAAGGACACGTGCAGGCTAAGCGACTGCTGGTCTGTCCACACCATCAGTGAAGCCAGGTCCCAGGGCGGGAAGGATGGGCCCAGGGTGCTCATGAGGGAATCAGTCTTGGAGTGCATTTCTTGTGAAAACAGAGAAAGGAGAGCAGGTGGGAGGCACTGGGGAGAGATGGGATAGGATGGAGGGCACGACAGGGCATTTGCACTGGAGACAAGGTCACCTGAGAAGCTAAGAGGGACAGAAATGGGGCAGGCAGCAAAGATTTGGCGTACACCCTATAGAACACCCGCAGAGAACATAATAACGAGCGATTTGGAGGTAAATAAAAATATTCCTAAGCATAGTGGGTTTAGATCTGTTGCTGACACCACTATTTCTTGGTGTCTTCATCCTCGGTGCATTGAGCCACCCCCATCCCCACCCTTGCTGCAGTCATTCCCTTCCTGGAGCCCACGCGGTCTGTGCAGGGCTCCCAGCCACTGAGTCCTCAGTCCACCAGGCCTGATCCGTAAGCCGCTTGTCCCCCAGTCCAGTCCTCTCCATGTCTGTCTTCCTAAATGGACCCTCTTTACGATGACACAGGCCTTCCTGAGCTGCTCTCACGCAGCCAAAGATTGGAATATTAACCTTCCATCGCTCCACAGAAACCCTTCATTAGTAGTCACTTAACTGTCTTTCGGCAACTCTGAAAGATGCTTTATTTGCTGACTCTTGGCAGTGATTTTGGCTACTTCCGTCCAGAAAATGACTCCAAATGTGTGGAACAGCCAGAACTGAAGGGCCACGACCTGGAGTTTTGCCTGTATGGCCGAGAGGAGCACCTGACGACAAATGGGTGAGGTGGCTCTCCTCTCAAATCGTGACAGATGAGTCCTCACCGTGCATAGCGAGACCCCGCTCACAGCACTCCACATCTCTGTGCATGCAGTATTCTAGGGCAGGCGAGCAAAATACCGTCTAACATAACTTTGTGCGGTGCTGGAAATGCTCTCCAATCTGCTGTGTCCGATATGGGGGCTGCCGACGCTGTGCAACACCTGAGGCTCTGAATTAATTTCAATTAGTGAAATGTAAGTAGCCACTGTATTAGGCAGTGCTGCTCTGGAGGGGACACAGAGCCCCCTCCCCTGATGAATACTCCCCCCCTCCCATTTGTGTACCCCATGTTAATGTGCTTTCCCCGGGTCACAGTTCTTCAGCCCCATCTCTTAAGGCAGGCATGTCCCTGCAGCAAGGCCAGGGATGCTTGGTCTATTCAAGGCCTAAAACTACACAAAATGTCCCCGAAACATTCCTGTGGTTCTACCTTCAGGCCTGAAAGGTGGTGTAAGATGGAGATGCTTTTCTGCAGCTTTTCAAATCTTATTTTCAGGAACTAGCAGAATCCAGGAATACATCCTAGTGGTCTGATAAAAAATGTCTTCCGCCTTTTCAGGTACCGGAAGATTCCAGGAGACAGATGCCAAGGTGGAGTGAATCCAGTTCGAGAAGTAAAAGACTTGAAAAAGAAATGTACAAGCAACTTTTTGAGTCCTGAAAAGCAGGTATATGAAAGTAGCTCTGGTTTAGGTGCAAGTGGGGTTTCCTATTCTGCCAGGAACAAAAAAGATTAAGAATTTTATGACTGAATACAAAGTGGCCACACTACTTCCGGCGGGCTTTGCTTTGCACAGGAAACCATTAGGATGGAGGACGGGTCATGCAACGGAATGATAAACTTACCCCCCAAAAACTATTTTGTTGGGGGAACAAAGTGGAATTCTGTAAAGTTGTTCCGAGTCTTGGAAGCATCAAGTTGAGGACATTTCTGAGGCCGAGAGTCATTTAGGAAAAAGGCTTGAGGTCTGGCTCTCGAGGACCGGAGACTTGCATGCATGGCAGAGAGGAGCCCTGGGCCGTAGGTCAGGCGGTCTCTGCGCCAAGTCATGCTGCGTGCGTGCAGAGCAGGGCACCGAACTGTGGTTGCGGCAGGTTGGTTTTGAGGCGGGCTGGTTACAGATCTGTAGCACCGAACCATCCGGCTGGCATGTGGGAAATGGTAAAGAGGTAAAGAGCACTGGACCAGCAGTGGGACTGGGGCAGTAAACTGTGGGCCCTGGTTTCCTAACCTATAAAATGCGAGGCAGTCTGCAGCCCCCTCCTCCCCAGCCTTCTAAGGACGGAGGGCCTGACGGAGGTGGGAGCAGGAAGATAGCAGGAGAAGAACGCTTGTCAGGAGGCCGGTTCCTCCTCCTCTGCGTCCCCGCCTGCACTCCTGGCGGCCGTCCTGAGTGCTTATGTGTGTGACCACACAGGACTCCCGCCCACAGGGACACAGTTTGTCCCAGAATCCAGCTCCGCCTCCGCTTGGACACACTAAGAACACACACTCCCTTTCTCCCACCCAGAAGCAGGTAGGTCACACTGAAACAATGCTATGAAAAGGCTTATTTGTAAAAACATACCAAAAATTCAATAAAAACAGTCTCAGTGCGATATGCTGTCCTGCCTGAGAAGGCATTGGCACAGCTTGTTCCCGGGTGCTGGCCCTGTTCCAGATTCCTCCAGGCCACTGTTACCATCGTGTCCCTTGCCTGCTGCCCGCTTAAGTGTTCCACGTACACACTGGTGCCGGGAACAGGCACGATTGCTGTCTGACCGAGCTTGCTGCCGAGGCTCCCAGTGTCACTTTGACGTGAAAGTCCCTGAGTTTGCACCATTCCGGCAGCTTCAGGGCAGCTGGAGTTCTGGTTACCCTCTGCCAGCAGTGATACCCTCCTGGGAGCACTGAGAGGGCCCATTGAGTGGGGCTGGGAAAGCCTAGAGACTGCAGATCATGCCCGGAGAGGCCAGGGGAATGGGCAGCCTCTTTGAAGTCTGTCCTAGAATATGCACACCTGAAATTGTTTGTGTTTTAATTTGTCAAGAATTCCAAGTCCAATTCTGTTCCAATCATCCTGGCCACCGTGGGATTGATGCTGGTCACTGTCGTCGCAGGGGTGCTCCTCGTGAAGAAATACGTCTGTGGGGGAAGGTAAGGGGCGTGGGAGTCAGTCAGAGGTACTGAATTCAAACCACAAAGTCAGCCAAGGGTGCAGGGTTGAGTTCACCCTTGGGCAAAAACTATCTCGTTGAAGTGATGCCCCTAAAGCACGGGGCCCAGGTCTTTCCAGAATTTATATTTTCCACGCGCCGACCGGGAGCTGTGCTCCTGTGTGCATGACTCATTCTGTGAGTGTATAAAACTCAGAAAACCCACCATCCTGTGAGAAACGCATCTGTCCTCACGGCGTGAGGACTCACGGTGTTTACACCCCCAGGTTCCTGGTGCATCGTTACTCGGTGCTCCAGCAGCACGCAGAGGCCAACGGTGTGGATGGCGTGGACGCTCTGGACACGGCCCCCCACACTCACAAGGGCGGCTATCATGACGACTCAGATGAGGTGAGACCCTTTCTTCCAGAGGGGTGGGCGCAAGTACAAAACAGGAGCGTTTCTTTTCTGGTCGTAATCGAGATCTGACTGAGGCAAAGGAGGTTAAAAGCCAGGAGCAGCAACTTAATGACTGTGAGAGTCGGCCAGCCCAGAAACTAGGTCATAACTTTCAGAATAGGAACTTTTTAGTGTGTAAATAATACGGTCTCTGTTTTTCTTCTCAGGACCTCCTGGAATAGCTCCTCTGAGGAGCTGGGACCGAGGACAGATGATGGAACCGCAGTACCTCTCACACTCCCTGTGGCTCCGACTGGGGGGAATAAATTTCCCATTGCAGGGGACCCAGCTCTGTTTCTGCTGCTTCCACCAAAGCCAAAAGGACCTGCACTAAAGAAATGCGGGGCAGTGGGGGGGACCCTAAACACTCTCACAATTGGCCCTGAGAAGGGGGGGAGTTTCAAATTCTTTAACTTTTTATTTCAAATTCTGTCTTTTTGCAAAGTATGGGTTCTTTTGGTTTTGTTTTTGTTTTTTAAGGGAAATGAAATGGAATCGGAAGGGAACGTTTCACTAACCCCACTCTTGCATGTTTTGCATGGCGCCTGCTTCGGGGCACCGGCCAACCCCAGCATCAACGCTCACAGCGCGCTCAGTGCTGTCCCTGGGCTCTGTCGGTGACACAAAGCAGCTGCCAAGAGGGACTTGGCGGCTGCAGTGACCAGCACGGCCCAGGCAGCCTTTCTCCGGCCAGGGACAGCCCTGCCCCGAGCACGCTGCCCACCAGCTCCTCACGCACACCCTGCCTTTTCTTTCTTTTTTGGGGACCATAGACCACAGTGGTTTTCTTTCCCCTTGTTTGATCGGGCAGCACACCCTTGTTAATTGCCCTTTGGCCACTGACTTAACCATGTGCTTCCAAGACACGAAATCAGGAAGACTAAAGGGCAATATTTTTAACTTGGGGCAGGAAGAAGGGAGCAGCAGAGAATTGACTAGATTTAGCACCTATTAAAGGACAAATTCTTGCTTCTTCCAAGATCTCTCCAGCTGTGCTCCGTGTTTGTGTCAGTGGCCTTGCTCAAGGACAGGGTTAGGGCTTGCCCCGGATGTCTGCCCAGGCCAAGTGGCCTCTTTGCTAGAGCCGAGGGAGGGCGCCCGGTGTGGCCCCTATGGACTGAACATCACAGTCTTCCGTGCCCTCTGCCACGCATCATTAGGATGGCCGTTAACTTGCGTGCCTCCTCTTGGATTGCTGTTGTACGTGGAACCAGGACTCGACACGTTTTCAGATTTATAGGCTATTTTTTAAGAATCAGGACTTTATTCAGGCTCTTCTCCTCACCCATCTTTCCCAGCTTTGCCAAGGAATTTGTTGACGTGAAACTTGTGGCCGAACCAACTGAAGACGCACTTCCAGTGTAGGTGATGTTTTATGTGATACATTAGGTTCCTATTTTAAATTTAAGGACATTTTCCATTTGACACTTTTCAAATTAAGTTAATAGTAGAATGTAGGGAGGTGGGTTTGGAGATGGCCAGATAGCAGCGGCAAGCTGCACTAATTTTCATACAGCTTGGATGTCCGCTCGCCAGCAATATAGCGTGGTACAAGCTTGGTCTTAGCATCCCTGCTGTGCTGGCCGCAGTTCCTCCCAGTAATTATGATTGGGACATTCTTTGGTAACTGCCATTTTGCTGCTAGTTCATTTTATGGCTATAAAGTCACGAAAAAGTAAATGTGCCAAATTAACTTTTGTCAGAATGAGTGAGCAGATGGCCATGTTCTCTCCTCCCCAGAATGGATTAACAGCAGCCGGGAAAGTGGGAGAGGGGGCGGATGGAGAAGGTTAGAGACTTTGAAGCTGCAGCAAAATTAAATGAGTCAGGGAGCCCTAGTTAGAAAATAAAGTTAGGGCAGTTTTTGTGAAGAGAATTCACATTTGCTTGAGCTAGAGAGCACTGGTCTTTTAGGAAAAGCTCATTCATTTTGCATAATCTTTAAATTAAAAAGAATTCCAAAGACAGACCAGCTCACAAATGATAAAGTGTCAGCCTTTGTCCCGGACACCCTCACCTCCTGCCCAAAGTGAATTCGGTGCCCAGAAAAGACCCACTTCTGCATACCTTTTCCCCACAGCATATACCTGCCGGGGTAGATGTGCCAGTATGCGGTAATTCTCTGGCTCGTTTTAGGATGTAGGAAAGTTCGTATTCTCTAACCAAGTATGGTTAAAGCTCTTTGCTTATAATGGTATCTGGGATTTCTGTAAAACCTGGCAGTTTTCAGAGGACTTGGCGTTTGCATTATGTCATTTGAACCTTACCACAGTCTCAATGAGATTCTTCCTTTGAAGGCAGGGGTTTGTAATGCACATTTTTTAGGAGATGGAGCTGAGATATAAAAAGTGAGTAAATTGTCCGGGGCCCCTGTGTGTGTTACGAGCAGTGCTGGTTGGCCGTCCTCAGAGCTCGCAGACTTGTTGTGCGCGCAGGTGCTGGAGCAGGAAGGGCTTCTTTCTTACAGACGACTCGCTGTTCTTTAGGAGAAGGGTCGGCGCCACTTCTGTCAGAGCATCACGTGGCGCCTTTTTGCCACCTTGGTGAAAAGCAAATTGTATTCTCCTGTTTTCCATGGCTGGAAACAAAAATTAATGGTAATTTTGATTTTGTGTTTAGAAACTGCCCCTCCCCTCGCTGTGGGAGTGGGGTCTCCCTCGACGAGCCACCCACCCCGCTCCATTCTGCTTGTTTGCTCGGCCCTGGCTGGCTGGCTGGCTCTGTTGGTCGGAGGACTGCTCATAAGCCTGGCTCCTTCCCTTCATTGGCTAGGTAGCTTTCCATATCGGCCCGCTCACTCACAGACGTATGCCCTCAGCCAGAAAGCATAACAGCCTGAATCTGTGACAGCTTATAAGGGAAAACAAGTTCTAATTTGTTCTACTGACGTTAGGTTAGGAGCATCATCTTTGCAAGTAAAGTATAGCTTATCGCTGCGTAAAATCCCAGGCATGATGGTAGCAGGAGAGATTACTGCTGGAGGTTCCGGTGATAGAATTTAGCAGTGTAAGATAAGTTGGACATATCAGACTGTCCAGAGTGGTCTGGGCTTTTAAATCCAGCTGGAGAACTCACCATCCCTCACATGTCACAGGTGTCTTGGACCTCAGGGGGGTCTTGGTTTTTTGTGGGCCCAGAGACTGGGGATGCATACCCTAGGCTGGTCATTGAACAGGAACACCACGTCGAAGAATAAAAAGTGTTTGGAGGGTTCTGGCAGTTCTAAGCCGGGCTCGGGAGAGTCAACAGATTAGCTATAACTGAAATTGAGAATTTGCCATCTGCCTCTAACTGGGCTTTCCAGTGTGTACCTCTCTAATTCCCAGGTTTGCCTCTGGGCCTCGACATGCCCAAGCTGGCCTTTCATCCCTGACACATGAGTCACGTGCTGGCCACCTCCAGCTCCTGCACCGGCTCTATAAACCGCAGCCGGTTCTCCCCTGGCCTTGGCCACAATACCAGTATACAGAGAGAGCTGGCCGGAACTTCACTCAGTCCTCTATTTCCTAGGCAAGTCATCCAAGAAGAGAGGTTCACTTTCCCTTCAGGAGAGTTCTAAAGAACCTGCTTCTATACACAGTGGTTTAGAGCCTATCCTGCTCATTGTTGGTACATAGCCCTCACCCCTCACCCCTCACCCCTCACCCTGGATACTTGGAACTACTAAAATAAGAGATTCAGCTTTTCAACTTCACTACTGCCTTGCCTCAAGCAGGGAAATAAACATGGACTTAAATGTCCTTTGAACAAAACCAAAGTGTAAGACTTGCCACGTGACGGAGTGATGGGCAAGGCCAGACTGATCGGCACTGGCCGGCACTCAGCAGGTGCCCGACCTCTCTCTCCTCTGCTGCCCGTTTGCCCAGCAGCTCTGGGAGCATCATCCTGCCCGAGCAGAGCCCGGGCCTTGCCCTCAGGAAGGATAATTGAAATAGCAGGACCATGTTGATTCCTTGGTTATGTCGCATTATAACAATAAGAATCAGAACATTAATTTGAAACCGTCTTCAACAACTTGCTGTACGCATTTTTTCACACCAGTACATTCTTAAGCATCCTTGTTTATATAGAATAACATAAACTAATCTGTACCTTTATATATATATGTACATATATACATATATAAACTGTATAGTGTACATGTTAATGATTTATTGATACGTCCCAAATCTTTCATGCCATTCTCATCCTCCGCATGCCCTCAGTTTGTGGTCGGGTGACTTGAATGTTCCCCGATGATTCTGCCCACCTTCCGTGTTTGGACGTCTAGGGAAGGAGGGTTTTGGTCGTACCCTCCTTATTCTCATGCACAGAAATGCTCAGGGTCCCCATGTGCCTGTTGTTCAACCCTCTCTTGTCTCCTGTTCCCTTTCTGAGCATGTGGTCCCTCCCTGGCCTATAACTTCTCTGCCCCTTCCCCAAGCTGTGGGACTGCTGCCTTCCTACTAAAGTGTAAAGCAGTATTAACATCATTACTGCATGTGCGCTAAAAACCCAAGTTTTCTGTTCCCTTGGGGCAGAAAACTGCATGTGGGGTGGGATAATCAAGTTTCAATGACCCGTGTCAGTTACACAACAAAAGCCAGACCCCATAACAAAATTCCACCAAACGGAAGTCAAACTCAAATTTCTTTAGCATTGTGTAAATAAATCTGGATGTGTTTAACTTTGTACTGGTAATTTTCTGTATATTTGCAATATTTGGGTTAGAAATAAAACAGACTGGACTTTGTTACCTGACCTATTGAAATGACTAAACTATAGTTTGTTAAAATGTACAGTTTGTTAATATGATAGATTTTCCAGCCTCAGAAATCAAACTCCAGCCACCAGAGAATAAGCCAGTAAAAGAGCCAGGACTGCGCATTTGTCGCATGAGAGGTATTAGGTAAGTTGGGGGATAACTTAGTTTTTTCTTGTTCTTCACACTCCTGAAAGTCTACCTCCCATGGGTATTTGTGGGGCCAGCTTTCTCGTTCTCACCCCCCACACACCCTTTCAGGGTACACCGCTGCACTCTTCCTTCTGGACACAGCAGCGTAGAATGACTCTCCTGAGTTAGATGTTCCTTCAGGCAGGTCTGACAGGTGACAACCCTGCCTCTCTCAGATTTCTCTTGCCACTCTCACTCCTAGTCCTGCCTGATCCTTTTCATTTAAGGACATTCAAAGAGCTGCCACTTTCCTCTCTCCCAAAACTTGTCTCTTAGGAGAGGTTCCTCCCCAACTCCCTTGAACCTTTAGCTGGGCCTTGAAGATTGCTTCTCAGCCTGCCATCCTGGGTGACCTTCTCAGTGAATACCTACTCTGACATCATGATCTGAAGCCGACGAGGCCAAAGAGTTTGCTCCTAAGGAGCCCCGCTACCTAGCAGAAGAGTTCCACACCCCCCCCCCAGGAGATTACGTAATTTTATTTTCAGGAAGTCTATCTAACCTAGTGTCCTAAGGCTTACTGCACCAGAATCACTAAGGTTGCTTTTTCCAGTGCAGATTCCTGGACCCCACCCAGACCCATTAAATTAGACTTCATAATGGACAGACCCTAAGAGTCTGCATTTTTAACTTGAGTCCTTACACCTCTATTGCAACAAAGGGCTTAGACTGAAAGCCTAGGCCAGTTTCAACAATGGATAGGTTAACTAGGGTGGAAAGGGGGGGTTGGGAGTCTCCTGGGGTCAGAACTCTGTACTTCTAAGGGCTTCAGCTGGCTCAGACAGGAGAAATCGGGCAGCTGCCTTCACACTACTCCTGATGTGGCACCAAGTGCAGCCTCAGAGGTCCAGCCGCATAGCCCCCTCCTTGGCCATCGCAGCTCCTGATAAATAGGTTCCTGGGCCAGAAGTGTGTCTACTGGCTGTCCTGGCCCTCAGCCCCTATACAAGTTGCAAAGAGGACTTTCCACACCTCATTGTAGCACAAGCTCCCGGGATCCTATCAACTCTGTCTCCAAATTAAGGGCTAGAAGGGAAAAATGAGTAAGGAGCTCATCCATTCAACCACACTCATTTTTTTCCCATAAAAATGGAGGTAGTGGAAAGGAGGAGGGGGTATATGGGAACTCTGTACTTTCTACTCAACTTTGCTGTGAACCTAAAGCTGCTCTAAAAATAAAGTCTTTATACACACACGTACACATACACATACACACACACACACACACACACACACACACACGGGATGCTGGTTTCCAGAGTGAAGAAAGTGAGAGTATGATAGGAAACCATTTAGATGCAGTGCAGAACGTGTAGAATGATGGCTTGGTAAGCCTAGAAATCCTATAGGACCTTTAGTGTGTAACTAACGCTTCCTGTGCTCTGGCCATTTCCTTCTACTATTAGCATTTTATCCTCAGCACAGCCATGGCATCATCCCTGGCTTCAGAGCCCTGAGGTTCAGACTCAGTGATTTGCCCAGGGTCACCTAGCAAACGAGTGAGTAACACGGCCAAAAGTCACACACACGTCCGTCCTCTGACCTCATGCCCCTGGCTCCCATCCACCACTGCTGCCTCTCACTTTACTGGTACTTTATCTCAGAGGCAAGGGAGCTCTCAGAGCGCCACGTGCTGGCCCGACCTAAAAATAGCTCACATTTATCAAGCACTTAGCTCTACTCTGCTAAGCACTTTACACAGATTACCTCTTCTAATCCTCACAACCATCTTATGGGCATTACTGTCTCCATTTTACAGATGAGGAAACAAACCTGAGAGAGACTGTGATTTGTGGCAAGTCACATAAGCTAGTTGGTGATGGAGCCAAAAGTGAGTCCAGGTAGTCCTGCTCCAGAGGGCAGACTGTACCTTCCACTGCCACTTAGGGGGTAAGCGGAGGGGATGGGGACAGACCCTGAAAAGGGCTAGTTGACAAGACTTCACAACTCCCTGAATGTGGCGCAGAAAGAGAAGGAGCCATCACAGGTGTGTGTAAGAACTGCTAAGCCAGGGGCCCCATTGTATGATCTGTGTGTGCGGCCAGGGGAGCTGTTTGAAGCTCAAACCCTCCCTGCCCTCCCCAGGGCTGTGTGAGGGGTGTCACCTCTCTCCCAAGATATAACAGGGCCACCTCAGTCCTCCTGCGGCTATTCTGGGCTGCTGTCTGACCTCCCTCTCTTCCCCAGCCCCTACTTCAGTCCTTCTGCTGGGAGTAGCCCGGTGGGAAAAGGCCAGGCCAGTTACATAAGCCTGTGGCTGGGACCCCGGAGGCCAGGCTGGAGAGCAGGTGCTTTGCCCCTCCCTCACCACCAACAGTGAAAATCTCCTGCTGGAGCCCAGCCTCCGGGTGGCCCAGCATGGAGGCAGCCACAGCTCCGGAGGTGGCCTCGGGATCCACACTGAAGGGGAAAGAAACGAGCCCAGCGGATGCTGAAGGACCCCCAGCATCACCTCGACAGGAGGCCGGCAGTCCCATTCCCCAGCTCCTGTCCCCTGTAGAAGGTGACCCATGGGGTTGGGAAGGGTGGGGCGGCTGGGTGGTAGGAGTCGGGGAAGATATCCCTCACCCCACGACTGCACCTCCTCAGGCGTGTGCAGAGGGAAACTTCACGGGATCAGTGCCTAGGAGGGGGGAGCATTCGTTGGAACCCCCACCCCTTTCCTTGGTGGATTCTTACTTGCTGCTCAAGTGTCTCTGCTGGGTTTGTTCTTTTTAGCTGAGAAGTCAGGGGATGGTGTATATGGCACTTTCAGTGACTAAAAGTGATCTGTTTACATTTTTACCTTTAATCAAAAGTCTGTCCCAGGGACTGAGGACCTGATATACTAATGCCAGCCAGAGGGGGATGAGGGGTGGTGGCTCAGAAGAAGGGAATGCAAAGCTTATAAGCAACTGAGAGGCTGGTGGTGAACAGTCCGTGACACTCTGCGTCTCCCTTGGCAGTGCCACAGGTCCAGGACCTACCCCAGCAGCCCAACCGGCTCCCATGGAACATGCCACCCTCTCCGGGTGTGAGCTCCGTGGAGGCAGAGCCCATCCAGGGGAAGCAGTTGGCCTCCCTTCCACAGTGGCCTCTCTGAGCCTCTAAACAAAGAGCTGCTTTTGAGCCAAGAGGGGGTGGGTGCCCCTTCCAGTCCCAGGTCCCCTGCCAGCAGCCCAGCCACCCACTCCCCAGCTGCCCCTGGCTGAGGCCTCTGTCATATTCACCTGGGGTGTCACCCATGGTGCCTGGCTTGGCTGACCAGAGGTAAAAGCCAGGAGCCAGGCTTGTCCCTTGCTTCGTGCAGTACCCAGCAGAAGGAATCATGGGGGATGCCTCAAACATTTAAGACAGTTACCTGCACAAAGTCCCTGCTTTGGCCCCTCAAGGTCTTAAGCGTAGGGGATGCAAAGACCACAAACAAGAAACCCAGGAAACCCCAGGGTAGGAAACGGTAGGAGAAGACGACATGACCTAGACTCGATTCCCAGGCTGCCTCCAGCAGCCCTGTGCCCTTGGACGAGCCAACCAACTGCCCAGTTTCAATTTCCTCTCTGTAAAATGGTAATTACTAGCATCTGCCTAGTAGGGTGGTTGAGAGGATTGTTGAGATGATCCGGAGTGCCTTGGAAGAGGCCAAACAAAGATGTGAGTAGATGATAAAATATTTCCAAGTCAGGAGTGAAGACTAGGAGTTCTACCTGCAAACAGGGTTGAGCAGGGAACGCTGGCTGCCTCTTCTCATCCTCAGGGGAGGCGCTGGGTTTTCAGGAGCTGTTTTAATGTCACAGGCAGAGAGCCGGCTGAGTTCGCTCCCTTGAAAAAGAAGAGGTTGGGGAGCAGAAGTGATTGCGAGCACACTAGGCTGGGGTGGTCTTGAGACAGAAAACCATTTCTTCCCGTAAAGATCCAGGGAATAAGCGACCGGCAGAGAGAGAATGAGAACCAGGACGGCTGATTCCCATCTCGGCTGGTCTCCCTCCATAAGACCCTGGGGGAAGGCATCTGTCTCTGCCACGCTCCTCCCTCTGGCTGCAAGTGGGCACTGTGGGCCATTGGCTCCTGCCAGCCCCCGGCTAGCCCCCACAAGTGCAGCCTCATGGCCACCAGCGCCGGCAGCTCCACTGATTAGCACCCTGGGGGTTGGTGACGGTAGGCACTGCTTGTCATACTTTGCAAAATACGTCTGCACCTGTTACCTGCTTAGAGGAGACGGGAGTTCAAATCCTAGCTCTGCCCTGTGACCCTAGGGAGCATTACATCTCTCTGGGCTTCCATTTTCTCATCTGTAAATTGAAGGATAACCTTTTGATGGCTGTGGACCCCTAGGAAAATCTGATGAAATCTGTAGAATCTTATCCCAGGAAAAATGCTCAGAAAAGTTCGGGGAGCCCACAGAACCCCTGAAGCCCATTCAAAGGTCCTTCAGGGTGCCATGAACCCAGCCTAGATGGTCCCTATGTTCCCATGAGCTCCGAGGCCCTTTTCTTCCTCTTACCCCCTCCTGTGCCTCACGGGGAGCACCGGACCCAGAGGAGCCCTGCAGACAGCGTGTGCGCTCATGGGAAACAGAGCAGGCACCAGAGGCAGACATTCATCTGCAACATCAAAATAACCCACAACTGGCCAACATGGAGCTTTTAGTCAGGAAAGCCTGCTACGTGGCTGCTAGGTGAGCAGACGTAGGCGGCCAGCACTGGGAGACCACTTCCTGTCTCCCCTCAGCGCAGCACGGAGACACTGGGTCTTGTACGCAGCACGGGGTGGGAGGCTGGGGCACAGGCTGTACCCCTGCCATGGAGAAGAGGAGACCCTGAGACCAGAGGCAGGGCCCAGCTGCTGATTTCAGAATAACTGCATCTCTTTTCAATCCAAACTCTTCCATGTCTTCTGGCCTTGGGAAGCTGGAGCCCATGCCTGGTAGCAACCCTCCTTTGCTTCTTCCTTCTTCCTCCTTTCCTCCTTCACTTCCTATCTTTTTTCTTCCTTCTACAAATATTTCTTTTATGGCTGTTATGTGCCAGGCACTGCTACAGAAATAAACAAAAATAGGCAAAAATAACTCCCCTTGTGGAGATTACATTCTAGTGTAAGGAGATAGACAATAAATAAATAAAGTATGTAATATGTCAGATGTGATAAACGCTGTGCCAAAAAATGAAGCAGAGACGGGGGACAGAAAGTGCTGGGGGGCGGGAAATGTGTCTGCAGTTTTAAATGGGATATTCAGTGAAGGTCCCATTAATTACGTGCTATCTGAGCAGCAACTGAAAGGAGATGAGAGAACAGTGCATGCAGATACCTAGAGGGAATGTTTTCCACACAGAGAGAACAGTCGGTGCAAAGGCCCTGAGGTAGGATTGTGCCTCATAGATTGGGGCCACCCGGCGTGTTGCAGCGTGAGGGAGAAAATGGTAGGTTTGCCGGCAGAGAGGTAGCAGGACCCTGTGAAGACTGATGGGCGACCTGGGCAGGGTTATAAGTGAGAACTGACATGATCAGGTATAGGTTTTAAGGATTTTTCTAGCCGCTGAGCTAAGACTAGGCTGGAGGCAGGCCTGAGATACTAGCAAGATCATCAACTAAGGATGAGGATGAGGGAGACGGTATGGAGGTTTAGAAGAGGGAGGGGTCCAATAGTCACTCAGGAGACTGGGTCACTGCTAGTGGCATCAGCTTACCATCAGCCTCGCTTGTGTTTCTCCCCAGCGTGCGGATGTGGGTACTGAGTGGGTGGACAGCATGTTACTGGGGTTGGCCATTGCTAGGAGAGCACGGTGGAGAAAAAGAGGATTAGGGATTTGAGTGGGGACACAAGGGAGGGAGTGTAATGATTGGAATCTAAGGTGGGTGGGAAGAGAGTAGTAACAGGGAGGGTGACAGGGAGTGAAGGGGTGGGAGGGCCGTGGAGCAGAGGTCTCAGTGGTGCTGAAGGATTGCTGGTGCTGGAGCAGCAGAGGGGGGGCCCGCTCTCGGGGCAGAGATTGTGCTTGTCGGGGTTTGCCGCTTGATGTAACAAACAAAGAGGCCTCAGAAGGCTCCAAAACAATAGATGTTTATTTCTATGAAAAAGTTTCTATTTCTACTTATTTCTATTAAAAACTGTTCTCCATGCAATGATTCCAGGACCCAGGCCCCTTCCCTCTTGTGGGTCCGCCATACCTCGGGGCCCCGTACTCAGCCGCGTGTGTGCAGCCAGCAGAGGACAATATAGAGAACCCATTTCTTAAAAGCCTTGGCTCGGAAGTGATTCTCATCATTTCCACTTGCAGTGCTCCGGCAAGAGCTAGTCTGACGGTCCTATAGCGAGGGGGGCGGGCAGCCCCTCCCAGAAGGCACCACACTGTGGAAGAGACGGTATGCTTTTGGGCAGGCAGTTGGCCACCTCTGTCGTAGAGGTGACGGGAGAGCGAGGCACTTGAAATTCAGATTACAGGGGCTGCAGTGACTCGGCTAGAAAATGAGGAACCAGGGGCTGGAGCCAGAGAGGACGACACTGCTGGAGGAGGGGTGGGCATGGATGTGAGGGGGCCTGCAGGGACTGGAAGGGGGGGTGTTGAGATCACGAGGACCCAGGACTGGAGCTGTGCTGGAGAGAGCGGCCGTGAGCCGGGTGACAGCCGTCAGCGTGAGGGGAGGGCCACCCCAGGGGCGGGGTGGCAAATCTTCTCAGACAGCAGTTGCCTGTTGTCCTTCTGTTTTCTTCCTGACCTTAGTCTCACGGTCTTCGAAGAGATGACACTCTTGTCCTGCACAAGGTACTTCAGAGGCCACCCTTCCTGTGACCTCCTCCAGGCAAGTTTCTGATAAGGCCAAGGCCACAGCCTGTTTCGAAGCCATAGCTCGCCTTGTGCATTTGCCCTGAATGGGCAGCCATTCACTCACACAGGCCCGTGCATGCACACACATATGCACACAGTCTCACGCACACACGTCCGTGCACACACTCTCACACACACACTCTATCTCTCACACATGCATGCACATGCACACAGCTCCCTCCTTCTCCGTGTGTCTGTCTTGTTCCTTCACTCCTCCAGGCCATAAGTAAGAACATCAGTGTGAACTACATGGCACTTAAGGAATTGCTGGAGAACAGGCTTTAACCATGTGAAAGGAAATTTTGAGAGAATAGGAACATCCATTTCCCCAAGAGCATAGAATAAGGAAATGGGCCTAAACTTCAGCAGAATGAAATTAGGGGAGAATTAAGAGGAAATTTCTAATCAAGAGGAGTCAAGATCTTTGGACTTTAAGCAGTCTCCTTCTCTGTCCATTTTAAAGAAAGAAGTAGACCGCATTCTGTCTGAGGGAAAGGTGGCTACCACAAGTCAGACGCCAATGTCTCTCAAAGGACTTTTCAGAATGCCTTTTCCCCCAGACTCCACGAAGGAAGAAAATCAAATTGTGGCTGTCTCATACTTGGTCTTAGAAAACCTAGGTTGTGGGACACCTGGGTGGCTCAGTCGGTTAAGTGACTAACTCCGGCTCAGGTCATGATCTCACAGTCCGTGGGTTCAAGCCCTGCGTCAGGCTCTGTGCTGACAGCTCAGAGCCTGGAGCCTGCCTCAGATTCTGTGTCTCCCTCTCTCTCTGCCCCTCCCCTGCTCGCTCGCTCGCTCTCTCTCTCTCTCTCTCAAAAAAAAAAAAAAAAAAGAAAGAAAAAAGAAAAAGAAAACCTAGGTTGTGCTTTAGGCCTCTAGTCTTTGGCTCACATCCCTCCTGGCATCTGAGGAGGAGAAAGACCTTGGGCTTCAGGGAAAAGCCATGTTTCCCCAAGGTTGGTACAATTAACACCTCTCTTGACTGCAGAGGTGTGAAAAGAGATGCCCCAAATGAGCCCTCCGATTAACATTCTTAGCAAAGGGTGAGGGAAAGAGTGTGCTGCTGCCTGGGCAGCCACAGCTGCCACACTTTCTCCTGCCACCTCCCGCCCTGTGTCAGCTGCCTGGGCCCAAGCCGTCCTCTTTCCCCCCACTGGGGTCTGGGAGCCTGCTGAGAGCAGAATCCTCCCCTACTCACCCTCAGACTCAGAACACTCTACCAACTTCACTGTGTCCCCTATCACTTCATCGTCTTGTCAGGGAATCCCACTTACAAAACAAAGAACTGGCACCGGCACCCCCCAGGGAGGAAGAGACCGCCTTCCTGGCTGTGGGCCCTTCTCCTAGGTCTCTCTGCCCCCTGCGGGGTCCCTTCTGGACCTCAGGCCATTCTGCTCATCCTCCTCCGAATACCACCATCTTTTTTTTTTAAATGTTTATTTTTGAGAGAGAGAGAGAGAGAGAGAGAGGCAGACTGCAAGCAAAAGAGGGGCAGAGAGAGGGGGAGACACAGAAGCTAAAACAGGCTCCAGACTCTGAGCTGTCAGCACAGAGCCTGATGCAGGGCTCAAACCCATAAGCCATGAGATCATGACCTGAGCCAAAGTCAGACACTTCACCAACTGAGCCACCCAAGCACCCCGTGAATACCACCATCTTAATTTATGTTCCACATAAAACTATTTCTGTAACTGTTCTCCTTAGTTCGGGTGAAACAATGCTAACATCTTCCAAAGTATTTTTCTAAGAAACAAGAGAAACACTCAGTGGGCACAAATAGGTCAGTTGGCATGCACACCCAACTACAGAAGCCCCTTCCCCACCTAGCTCTAAGCAGAGCAGGGCTCAGACAACACATCTTCCAGGTGTGACAGCCTGGGCTCCTTTCCTCGCCTCCACCTTTTCAATTCTTGAGCGTTTCCCTCTGCCTTCCCTTCTTGGCCACCTCCTCCTAAGAGCAAGGTCGCTGTCAGAGCCCTGACAAGGTGTGCAGGCCCAGGCGGACTGGGGAGGGCAGGTAAGTGGGCAGATACGCCGCAGTGAGAGAACAGGCCCTTCGGACGTACATTTCTAGATGCGGAGATGGCACAACTTCACAAGCGTGTTTCTCCAAGCCCTTGCCTGCCATGCAGGGAGAGCAGGGGACAGCAGAGCCGGCTTCTCTCCAGCAAGTGTGAAGGGCTACTTCCTCACCCAACAGTGGGGAACCAAGCCCAACAAGATGAGGTTTTGACCCTCCTTTTCAACTGCCACCCTCTTTTTTTCAGAAAACCCTTAAGTCATATCCGCTTGTTCTCAACCCCTTGGTCGCTTGCCAAGAGGGCCACAGGAGAGGAACACATCACACAAACGCTTCTTCTGTGTTTCATGCCCCGCCCCCTTCCCAACCGCCAAAGTCGAACAGAGGGCAATCAGAGAAGTGTCGCTCCATCGCTGTCGCCCCGTTCTTACCGAGGCGCCAGACCCCGAGCAGCACAGGCGGGCCAGCAGCTCAGACAGAGCGCCCGAGGCCCCGTGTCACTTCGTTCCTGCTTCTGCCAGGGGCAGCGGTGGGCGAGGTGCAGTCTAAGAAGGCACAGCCCAGGGGGAAACATAAGCCACACAGAAACAAAGGAAACTGGATAAATAAAACGGACGGCGTGCGCTGTGTTTATATTTATTTGCAAAGGCAAAAGGTGATCTCAGGGTGGTGACGGCAGACCGTGGGAAGGAAGTTCCTGGTCTCTACATGGTGGGCTACAAATTGAGGAAGAACATAGTAGAACCTCTATTTATTTTCAATTTCACCATTCAAAAGTTTGCATTGCATAATGTACATATTTAAACTGTTCGGTTTGTAAGTAAAGACACAGACCGCGGAGTGGAGTGCTCAGGAATGTATCGTAGGGAAATGTTATGTTATCAGAAAGTTTGCAGCCCGCCATCACACAGTTGTGCTGTTTGCCTCGGTCGTGAACTGGGTGAAGCTTTTTACGAGTCCAGGAGAGAATTGTGCAGAGAGGCCCGGGAGGTGGTGAGGACTAAGGCGCTGTCACATTCCACTTTTGACAACAGCAGCAGGCGCCTGTCTCAGCCTGAGGAAGGAGGACACAGGAGCCCCGAGAAAGCTAGAAAATGGTGCCGTCTCAGCCAGGCCCCCCAAGGGAACCCAGGTGGGATGTTTGCACTTTCTCAGCCAAGGCAGCAGCCCGAGGCATCCGGAGAGGAGACAGGTCACACCTGATCGTCTTCCAAACCTCACACTGAGCACTCTTCCTGAGCATCCCCTGCCTCCATCCCGGAAGCCAAGAGACATAAACGAATCCCTCTACTCACTGGAACACACCTGGGAGATCAAGGAGCAGTGAGCAGCGGCCCAGTATTTCCCAGATTCCCGGAGTCTGTTGATACAAAGCGATCCTCCACCAAATGGAAGAGCACTGTGCAGGTGTCCAAGCAGCACAGCCACGCAGAGGAAGGGACCCAGACGCCAGCTCCCCCTGCAGTGACGTCAGTGCTGTCCCCGTGGGTCTAGGGTGTCGACTCTGCCTGCAGACTAGAAAACTCTCTCCTCCAGTCTGGCGTCAAACGGGGAAGCAGGGCTGACACTTGGAGGTCCAGACTAACGTTGAAAGTGGCTCTGATAAGATGAGTGCTGTTGAGGACAAATGCAGAAAAGGGGTAGGAAGAAAGGCAAACCACACAGGCTGGACCAGTCGGCGCCCAAACAGAAAAGTGAAATCTGGGTTGATGAAAAGTCAGTAGCTGAGCGTTACAATTAAAAGAAGTAAGCATCAGGCTCACATTCCAGTGCTTTCTGCCAAGACCTGAATGCTCTCAAGAGGATATTTCAGCCGATCACTCATCCCTAAATTCCAGCGAGATGAAGTGAGCAATCTTCCCACTCCCTAGGCAAGGACCTAGGCGTCTGCCCATGGAGCACAGCTGGACGCAGTGTCCACTTCCTCTGAGCTCAGCGCCTCCCACTACCGGAGGCTCACCACCCACTGTTCTCTCTCCTTCCATCACTCAGAGCACCCCAAGATCTGGCTCCCTCGGGCCCTGAGGCAGACCTATATCCGGAAGGTCGGAGACACTGTGAACCTACTAATCCCATTCCAGGTAAGCATGCTGGCCCCGTGCTGAGTCCATGTTGGGTCCATGCCGGGACCAGGCCAGGGTTTTGATTTGCAAACAGATACTAAGAGTCCGGCCAGCAGTGGGGGAATCGTCCTGGCCTGGAGTGGACGGGGCCATGTCACCAGAAGTCTGAGGCAGAGTGACTCTTCCATCTGCACTGCTGAGGGGGAGGTTGGGTCGGGCATGGCCCATGTGACGAGCTGAGGCTAACTTCTGCCCTTTGGTCAGCAGAGGTCTGGGAGCTCTCGGTTTGGACGGTTCTCGGGAGTTTAGACAGCTATTGTTAGCCCCAGCTGCCTCAGGTGATCTAAACTCTCAGAAGGCGGGAGACTCAAAGCCAAACCCTTCCTTCCTCCAAGATCCTTTCAGCTGTTGCTGAAAGATGCAGGTCCCTTGGGACAGTCCACGAACTTCTAACTCAAGGCATTAGCTGTTGCCAGTCAAGTCACCATGTGGACCTGGAGTGGATCTGATCCCCACCTGATCCCCACCGCAGCACAGAGGGTCACGAGGCCTCTTGGGGCTGCTCACGGCCTTATTCCTATTTCTCAGGGCAAACCCAAACCTCGAGCCACCTGGACACGTGATGGCTGTGCCTTGGACGCCAGCCGTGTGAGTGTTCGGAATGGGGAGCGGGACTCCATCCTCTTCATCCGAGAAGCCCAACGTGCCGACTCGGGTCGCTACCAGCTCAGCGTGCGGCTGGGCGAGCTGGAGGCCACTGCCACCTTTGACATCCTGGTGATTGGTACAGTAGGGGGAGTGGGAGAGCGGTGGTCCTCAGGCTAAAGAGGAGCCATCACAGACAGCTGAGGAGGACAGGGAGTGTGGGGCACAGTGGTGGGTGGGGGGAGGCACAGCTGAGCAGAGAAGGAGAAGGGCACCCTGTAGTGATTTCCATGCAGATGTGAGCCATACCCCACCTGCTGCCATGCTTGGCCCTTTCAGAGAGGCCAGGCCCTCCTCAGAGTATCAAGGTGGTGGACGTTTGGGGCTCCAATGCTACTCTGGAGTGGACACCTCCCCAAGACACGGGCAATGCGGCACTCCTGGGGTACACGGTGCAGAAGGCTGACACAAAATCTGGGGTGAGGCCCGGCTGGGAGGGAGCGGGGAGGGAGGAGCCACACGTTCCGGAATGGGGCTCTGCTACCTCCATGCGGTGGGCCGAGGTGGACCGAGTTCACAAAACAGGCCTCTCACTCACGGCATCTTCTTGGGCCCCCGAAGCTGTGGTTCACGGTGCTGGAACGTTACCACCGCACCAGGTTCACGGTGTCCGACCTCATCGTGGGCAACTCCTACGCATTTCGAGTCTTTGCTGAGAACCAGTGTGGGCTCAGTGAAACAGCCCCCATCAGTGCTGAGCTTGCCCACATCCAGAAAGCAGGTGGGGTGCGGAGACCCGGAAGCTGGGAAGGGTGGAGGGTGGAGAGGTGAAGAGGGATGGGGGATCTCAGGCACTGCAGCAGGGCCCTTCTCGGTCTCCTCAGCTCCCGTTCGCAAGACGGAGGGGTTTGCACAGCGAGATTTCTCTGAAGCCCCGAAGTTCACCCAGCCTCTGGCAGACTGCACCACGGTCACGGGCTATGACACCCAGCTCTTCTGCTGCGTCCGCGCCTCTCCCAAGGTAAGCGGGGTGGCCGTGCCGTGCTGCGCCCTGCTCCTGCCTTAACCTTGGCTATGTGGGAGAGCATTCTAAAACAGGTGTTCCCATCACCATCGCCCGCCTCTTCCACCGTGGCTTACGTAGGTTAGGAACGGTCAGGGCGCTTCGAGTCCAAGACAGGCTGATGTGGATGATGGTTCCAGTTTTCCTTTTAGTGTCTGCTCCTCGTCTATGAAGATATCACTTACCGATCTGCTGGCAATTGGGCATGAGCTTCAAGTTGTCTCTCTGGCAGAGGTGATGGAGTCCCGCTGGGTTCTCCTTAGTCACCCACCACGCCTCACCTGCGCAGGGCCATATGCGTGCCAGCTGTCTAGAGTTGAGGCCATAACCCTGAGCAAGTCTACTTCCAATCTAGTCTTGACTTCTGTACACTCTACCGCATAAAACACCACTAACCACCTTACCAAGGGGGCGCCTGGGTGGCTCAGTCACTTAAGCGTCTGACTTCAGCTCTGGTCATGATCTCGCAGTTCGTGAGTTCGAGCCCAACGTTGGGCTCTGTGCTGACAGCTCGGAGCCTAGAGCCTGCTTCAGATTCTCTGTCTCCCTCTCTCTCTGTCCATCCCCTGATCTCTCTCTCTCTCTCTCTCTCTCTCTCTCAAGAATAAATAAACATTAAAATAAAATTTAAAAAGCCCTAACAACCTTACCAAGTACCTTTCACATATGAGTCCTGGGCCAGATTATGTGGAGATAAGATCTCAGAAAGAGAATATCAATAAGCCCACTCTAGAAACTGCTTTCTAACCAGAGGGGACAACAGTGACTCCCTAGCCAACAGTGGGAACAGAATATGAATGATTCAACAATGATCAACAATGTAGATACAAAAAAGAGAAGATTCTGAACAAAAAAGAGAAGATTCTGAGGACCAGTGCCTAGGAAGGGGCTGCTTGAGCATGGATAGAACAGAAAGTCCCACCTTTTTTCCAGTCAGGAATACATGATGAACAAGGCAAGGTTTCAGATGCTCATTTCAACCAACAGAAGGAGCCTGGGAGGATTTTGAGGATACTAGAAAGAGACCCCTCCCCAAATGTAAGGAATGGGGAGCTTTCTCATCACTCCCATGCTGGCCCCCTCATCTTTATCTTGCAGCCCAAGATCATCTGGCTGAAGAACAAGGTGGATATCCAAGGCAACCCCAAGTACAGGGCCCTCACTCACCTGGGAATCTGCTCTCTCGAAATCCGCAAGCCTTGTCCCTTTGATGGGGGCATCTACACCTGCAAGGCGGTTAACCCCCTGGGGGAGGCGTCTGTGGACTGTCGGGTGGATGTGAAAGGTAAGGGCAGAACTCATACCCTCTCTCCACAGCTGGAAAATCCAGGGGCGCAGCCACAGCCTGCATGGAGAAGGGCTTGGATGGCTTCCCCTTCAGGTGCTCTCGGCACTGGGCACCGTCATCCTCAGGATGTATTTGAGGAGCCGTTTTTATTATCCAGTATCTTATTTCTCTCCAACACAATTCTGTAATAGAGGAAGAATGGCTATTTCCAGTCTGCAAAGGAGAATCCTGAAGCACAAGGTGGTGATCTGCTCCCCCAGGATTCCCAGTACTGGTTACGTGAGGATTCCACTGGGTGGAAAGAGCCCAAGCCTTTCCTTACTCAGATCGTTTTTCTTCTATAGTCTTCAACCCAGTCCAGGAAGCAGAGAGAGAGAATCCCAAGCAGGATCCAGGCTCAGTGCAGAGCCTGATGTGGGGCTTGATCTCAGGATCATGAGATCAAGACCTGAACCAAAATCAAGAATCAGACACGTAGCAGACTGAGCCACCCAGGCATCCCACCCATTCCTCTTTTAAAGCATTCATTCATTTATCTCTGCCTGCCACCTTGTTCAGATCTTCATCATTGAATTTAACATATTGTTAACATAAATGCCCATGTACTGATTCGCTTCTCATTTAAACCATGAGCATTGTGAGGGCAGGTACCTTCTGATTCACATTTGTCCCTCTGATGTTGAGCCCAGTTTCTGACACACAGTGGGCCCTCTCTAAGTGTACAAAGCATGAATCAGGAATGAATGGGCCATTACATGCCCTCTTCTTCCCCAAGCAGAGACTCCTAGTTAGCATAATGGACTCTCAAAAAACATGAGAAGTATATCCCTTCCCAATGCTCCACAAGAAGGTTTCCCAGAAATTTCTGAGATGTTAACTCCGAGAAATGTCTGAATTCTTGCAGCTCCCCATTGAGGCTTCCAAAGAGGATTAGGGGAACTCTGACAAAGGTAAGGAGAGGGACTGGGCTTCTGAATAGAGCATTTCATCTTTAAGGTTAGTGTTGAGTCTGGGACAGATATGTATTCCTAACTAAGCCTTTAGACCATGCAGTCATTGGTAACTATTTTCCTTTTAAGCACTTGTTTTGTAAGCTAATCCTATCATCTCCATGGAAGAACTTTGCCGTAGATGGTACTACTTTTGGCATGTCTTCTTTCTATCTGTGCTCAAGTTGATGATAGGTATTAAATCTAAAGATCCTCTGAAAAGGAGTGATAGCGTCTGTTTAAGTGGAAGGGGGCCCTGTGCAAGGGGGGCGGACAGGTGCTATAAGAAGAGACATCAAGGGAACAGTCAGGAGTAGAGGATGGAAGTGGGTCATCACCACCAAGTGGCAGCAGCATGGAAAAAGAGACAAGAAGTCACTCCTGCCAACTGTTTCTACCTCAGTATCATGAGCATGGTAAGAAACAGATTAGTTTGCTTGTTTTTTGACTTTGAAGTGTATGGATTCCTTCCCTTCTGAGAGAAGAAAACCACCATTATCATCATATGTCAATAATAATTGAACACGCGGGCATGTGGTCCCGAGCAGCACATTACTGGCAAAGGACAACTCAGATCATCGTTTACAATGTGATAGCTTCTTCAGATTCTACATCACTCACAGTAGAAACACTGTGCATGAACTGATGAGTGCGGTGAAAGGGCAGCTCATGGGACAATTAGGGAGAATCGGTTCCCAATGTCTCCTGGGACTCGCAGCTCCTGGCGGATGAAAACTGAGGATGAACACCATCCCACAAGCCATTTATTTGAGCCCATCATTGATACAGAGCAAATGAAAACCCTCAGGGATGCATTAAAAGTACAGACTCTTCAGGAGAGCTCCGTCTGCCAGTTGGCTTGCAAAGATGGTTCTCTGGCCATCCCTTCATTCCCTCTCTGTGTTAATGTTAATGTTATGTTGTGTCGGGACGTGCCCTGTTACCTCACTCTCAGCCAGCACACAGCCACAAAGCAGGGCAAGTAGAGAATTCACAGCCCAGGAGCCAGGGGCCGTGATGAGGATTGCCTCAGCGTCTTGGGTGTGCACTGATTGTTTGCTGTTAGAGCCACAACATACCCTCTCTTTTCTGTGCCTCCAGGAAGCCTGATGGCGGTGAGATTGTGTTCTTAAGGAGCTCCAGCAACAGCATCTGCTTTGGACTAGTCTAAATAAACATGTGGATCCTCGGTGCATAAGTGTCCATCTGTTTGAGCCTTTCTGTATGGGAAAACCATTTAGAAAGTTGGAATCCTTCTTTCAAAATTGTTATTTATTTATTTATTTATTTATTTATTTATTGAGTGTGTATGGTGTGAACAGGGGAGGGGCAGAGAGAGAGAGAGAGAGAGAGAGAAGAGAGAGAGATTGAGAGAACCTCAAGCAGGCTCCGCACTGTCAGCACAGAGCCCGGCACAGGGCTCGATGTCAAGAATCGTGAGCTCGTGACCTGAGCTGACCTCAAGCGTTAGACACTTAACCGACTGAGCCACCCGGGTATGCTTTCTTCTTATATCCACATTCTCTTCCACAGAGGTTTCTAACATTGTCCCTTTGTCTGGAGTCTGTGACAGAGCCAAGTTCGACTCTATCCTGTGCCTGGTGCTGAAAGAGATGCTGAACACGAAGCGCTCTCTTCCCCTCTGATCTTTCCAGTATAATTGGGAAAGAGGATGCACCTCCCTCACAGAGATGCAGATGGCAGAACACATACATACGCACATAGCTAATTAAAGACAGAGCACTAAGACTTGAGGGCTGGGAGACACTGAAGAAATTGGACCAGAGTCTCATGAAGCCCTGGGGAGAGAATAAAGGTGAGGTGCCCTTGCTTACATGTTTGCTTTCATTCTTACAACAAGTAAGATATTAAAGGCATTCTGTGATGGAATCTGCAAAAGACAGCAACAATTTCCACCATCCTGGCTAGCAAGGGCATCGTGCTCTTCCCATAGAGCTGGGGTCTATCCCCATTCCCTTTCACCCAGCAACCCACACTGTAGCAGATCTGGATTGGGATCATGGGTTTTAAGAAAGAAAAGATTGATTGCTAGGAGGCAGTAAATCACAGGCAAGGCTTTGAAGAGGAGGAGGGTGTGTTTGGGCTGAGAAAACTGAGAAGGGCTTTTCTGTTCACACCAAAGGTCTATTTTCAGCTGAGGCAAAATGTTCCAGCCTATTCCAGCCTTTCTCAACTGGAGCACTATGAGAATTAAGCCCCCGATGCCCCCAAGGCCTCCATTATATGTCATAATTAACATTTTCTATGCATCCAGAATGTCACTAGTCATGTAGCATCTTGGGAAAACTGAGAAAGTAGCCACACAAATTATTTGTAGGGCCAAATGCCCTTGGGGGACCCCCCCTGCTGCGAATGCCGGGTTGGGGACAGAAGGGGACCAGCAGAACCAGCTAGTCAGGGACACAATGGCCAGGAGGCCTCCCTCTAGCTGAAGCAGGGCCAAGGTCAGGACACCCCCCTATGGCGCCCTAAGGATCAGTTAGACCTCTGGCCTCAGCCTACCGCCCCATGCCTCTGCTGTCAAAGTACTCAAGGTTCACATACGCTAAACCTTCACGGGGAGGGAATAAAATCTTCACACTGTACAAGACTTCCAGTCACAGTTAATCTTTCCACATTCAAGAAGAACTACACTGGAATCCTTAATTTTGTCATTTATGCACTCAACACGATGGAGTTCTTCTGAAGGAAGGCCTACCATGTGCCAGGGAGGGGGTGTAATCTCTATATTAATTCATCTATTCATTATTTATCCAAAAGCTTGAACATCTGCTCATATATATCATTTTGGGGGTTGGGCTGAGGGAGACAAATAAATCCAGATTAGTGGCCTTAGGCTGAGTAAAGAATTCTCGTGCCTGAAATCTGTATTTTCTGGTTTCGTAGTTATTCTGATGGAGGAGAAAGTAGTTCGATTGCTTTTTTTCTGGTACCGCAACAGCTTTCAAAATCATAACCGGGTAGCGGGACATTGGAGATGAGTTTCCATAGGAGAAGCTAACCTCCAGTTGGTTAAAACTGCCTCCCCCACTCACCTGAGGTTGGGTGAAGAAGCAAGTGCGGGGTCCCCCCAGGCAGGCTGCTCCTAGGCCCAGCAGGAATGTCGTTAATGAACAGTGTCTTTCCCTTCATTCGTCACTTTGCCACCACCTGCCTAGAGAGAGGGAAGCTACTGGCTCTGGTCTTCCCACCTCCCCAGAACCTGAATCCTACAAGCAACCAAAATTCCACCCTCACCCACAAGCCTACAGAAAACCAGGCAATCCTCTTCTCTCAGCTCTTCTTCACACAAGCCTGCAAGTTCTGGGCTTAGCCCTGGTGGGGTGCAAGTTCCCCACCTCTGCCTTAGCACCCCCACTGAATCCCAAGCCTCCTTTGCTTGCTGCATTTCTCACAGTAACATCTCATGCCTGCAAACCTCATCACCTCGGCTTCACAGCTAAAAACTAGAAAGTAAACAAACCAAACCAAAAAGCCTATAAAGAGCCAAAAGAATGGTCATAAACTCCAGAGACTAAAGCTCTCCAGCCATTCTTTTACATTTTTAGACCATTTCTAAGAAGCCCTGTTACCTGGTGGCCCAGCCTATTCACAGGCAACATTTGGAAAGAACAAAAAGATCTATAATAAGTAATAAGTAGGCTTAAGCAGTTTACAAACACAGCTTTTAGTTTAGAGGTGGCAAGTTATACACACCCCTCTAACCCCTAAGGCACATGGTATAAATCTGAGGCTGGTAGTTCTCCTAACCACGAAACCTGACCGGGTCCTCACTCCACAGATAAGCTAGAGGTCAAATATACTCAAGCCTGCCTGCCTCATGACAGAGGACTCACAGTTGAATTGGACCCAAATCTCCATGTCCAAAAAGCCTGTTTAGTTTGTAACTCAGCTACCTCTGGTTCCAAATGTTGTCACTTAAAACAACGATGGAAGGTTACTTCTTAGAGAACCTCAACATACCTAAATGATGAATGGATAAAGAAGATGTGTTACCTATGTATACAAAGGAATATTACTTAGCGATCAAAAAGAATGAAATCTTACCTATGCAACAACGTGGATGGAACAAGAATGTATTATGCTAAGCTAAATTATTCAGTCAGAGAAAGACAAATGTATGATTTCACTCCTGTGCAATTTAAGAAACAAAACAGATGAACATATGGCAAAGGAAGGGAAAATAAGATAAAAACAGGCAGGCAAGCCAAGAGACTCTTAAATACAGAGAACAAATTGAGGGTTGCTGGAGGGGTATTGGGTGGGTAGATGGGGAATGGGCTAAATGGGTGATAGGCATTGAGGAGGGCACTTGTTAGGATGAGCCCTGGGGGTTATATGTACGTGAAGAATCACTAAATTCTACTCCTGAAACCATTATTACACTATATGCTAACTTGTATTTTTTTTTAAAAAATGATGGAAGATGTACTTCTTAGAGAACCTCAATATACCTCAAATAGAAACATCTAGGTGCTTCCATAATTTGGAAAAATCACAAATGAGTAAATGTGGCAAACGCGGTGCTCACAAACGTTGTTAGTCCCTGAAAACAAATTCCCTCACGAGCAGCGTTAGGTTTAGGGCGGCGGGCGCTCGGAGGTCCCGCGGGGAGCCCGGCTCCGCCCAGCTGGTGGAGGGGGCGGGGAAGAGGGCGCCGGCAGGGGGCGACACCTACAGTCATTGGCCAGGTCCCTCGCGCGCCGCCATGAGGCCCCGCCTCCTCCGAGGAAAAGTCTCCCGGGCACACGCGCGCGCTCCCGGCCTCCCCGCTTTAGCCCTCCGGATGAAGTCTTTTTTAGAACTGCTCTCCACACAGCCCCCACCTGCAGACTTCCGGCCGGCAGCTCGCCGCCGCCCCGCCCCCGAGGGCAGGGATGTTGGAAACCACCAATCACGGAGCGCATGTGGTAGGAGTGGGTGGGGCCCGAGAGATTCGAAAGGAGCCCCACCCCCTCAGTGCCGATTCCCGGGACGAAGTGGTGGGAGGCAAGCACCTTCTGCGAGAGGTGAGGCGGGGCGGAAAGTAAAAACAGAGGGTGGGCTGGAGGTGTGGTGTGGGTGTGGTGCCGCGTGAGTGGAAAGGTGGTTTGGGGAGAGAAAGAACCGGAGGATGGTGGCGGGGAAGAAGATGGGGCGCGCAGACCGCCCCCGGTGAGAAGAGCTCAGGTTGGGCGGGGGCGCGGCAGGGCAACCTGAGGAGGGGGATGGTGCTTTCTCTGCTCCTTCCCCGGAAGTCACAAGGATAATTACAGGGGCAGGTGCTACTCCTGGGACCCTTGCTTTGCTTCCCCCATGATCCCCACCCCCTGGCTTGCACCCTGAGTTTAGCTGGGGGCCTTGGGCAGGATGGAGACCTGAAGAAAGGTATTTTCTCTCCAGCTCAGGTCCAAGCTGCTCGTGCACCTGCTGGCTGGAACATGGAAAATTTGGAGGAAGGTAAGGAAAGTGAGGGAAGAACGAAGCGCTGCGACTGAGAGCGGTGTTAGGGACCCGAGGCTGGCATTTCTTCCTTCCTCCCCCTACAGATGTAAAGTTCATCGTGGATGAGACCTTGGACTTTGGAGGGCTGTCACCATCTGACAGGTACCAGCCTCTTTCACTACTTGCTTTCCTCCAGCAGTGCCTGTCTGTCTCTATCCCCTGAATGCTGAATTATTGGCCTCTGGGGTCTGGGTTGGTAATTCAGCAAGATTGGGTGCCCTGGGGCTGCTGGGTGACTTGTTGACATGGGCCGCTGTGACACTTTTGGGGGAGGGAGAAAGGGATAAGCTGGAATGAGATTTCAGGATGTTAAGAAGAAGGGTAAGTGGATTTGCTGCCTCTGCATCCTGGCATAATTTCCAATGTCGATAAGTGCTAAAGGCCTGTGAGGCCTCATTGAAACAGGCATCACCTAGAGGCCAGATCTCACAGCCAGCATGGGCTTCTGGGTTTGGGGTTGCGTCCCTGGCCCTGTTGTGGAGGAGCTGCCCAGGCTTCTTCGCAGTCTCCTGCTCTCTTCTGGGTGGGCATGGTGCCTGGTTTGTTTTCTGTCTCAGCCGTGAGGAGGAAGACATAGCAGTGTCGGTGAGTCCGGAGAAACCCCTCCGAAGAGGACTGTCCAATCGGAGCAACCCAAACGCAGTGGCCCCGGCCCCCCAGGGGCTGCGGCTCAGCTTGGGTCCCCTTAGTCCGGAGAAGCTGGAAGAGATTCTCCACGAGGCCAACCGGCTGGCAGTTCAGCTGGAGCAGTGTGCCCTGCAGGAGCAGCAGGGCACGGGCGAGGGCCTGGGGCCCCGCAGGGTGAAGCCCAGCCCCCGGCGGGAGACCTTTGTGCTGAAGGACAGTCCTGTCAGAGACCTGCTGCCCACCGTGAGTTCTTTGACTCGGAGCACCCCCTCCCCAAGCAGCCTGACGCCCCGACTCCGGAGCAGCGATAAGAAGGGGTCAGTCAGGGCTCTCCGGGCAGCATCTGGAAAGAGGCTCTCCAGTGTGAAAAGGGTGAGTTTGGAGGGTCTGGGCTGGACGTGTGCCCTCAGACACAGTGTGTGACTCAGTGCAGCCATGGAGTGGCTTCCCCGTCAGTTAAATGCAGATAGCAAAATTCTACCTCAGAATTGTTGGAATTGAGCAAAATACCATAAGCAAAGCACTTAGCACAGTGTCTGTAATCAGGGTCTATAATAAGCTCATAATAAACGGTATTGGTGAGGATGACGATGTTGGCAGCGAACGCCCGCCCTTCCTTACTGGGATCTAGGCAGCTCTCCACCTCTATCCCTCAAACAGCCAGCAGAACAGATTCTTCTTCCATTCTAGTCCTATTTTTTCCTCTCTTTGTATTTCAGGAGTCACCCACTTGCAGTCTGTTGCCTGCATCCAAAAGCCCAGCATCTTCTCCTCTCGCCCGATCCACTCCTCCGATCCGGGGCAAGGCTGGGCCCGGTGGGAGAGCAACAGCAAGTGCGAAGACTTGGGCAGCAAAACTATGGGTAAATGGGAGGAAGAAGGGCGTGGAGCTGACACTAAAATTCCTCTTCTTCTCTCCACCAGGCCCGCCTACCCCTGTCAGACCAGTCTTGGCCCCACAGCCTCCTACCGGCAACTCTCAGCGCCTCTCTAGGCCACAGGGAGCAGCTGCTAAGCCTTCCAGTCGGCTTCCAGTTCCCTCTGCCATCCCCAGGCCTGCCAGCCGAATGCCACTCACCGGCCGGAGCGTACCACCCAGCAAAGGTGCCCTGCCTCCAGCTTCTCTGCCACCTCGGAAGGGACTTCCTCGACCAAGCACCGTAGGGCACAGGGGTGAGGAAGAGTGGATGTAACCGCTGGGAGTCAGGAGGAAGAATGCCTACCCTTGCCCAGCTTGAACGCACCCTCCCAGAGCTGGGAACAGTGACCCCTTTCTCCATCTTCATGACAGCTCAATTTGAAGATGGGGAGACTGAGTTAAGGAGAGATGTGGGCCCGGGCAAAGAGTCTGAGCTGTGTTTTTCAAATACCTTATGTTTTTTAACCTCGGGTGGGAGGAAAGGCACTAATCCCAGACTCACTCGGGGAAGGTCACTTGAACTTCTGCTAACTTATTTCTTTTGTTGACCCCCATCAAGTTCCTGTTTCCCAGAAGCCAAATCTGCCCGTCCCTGGTGCCACTCGCAGCAATCTGCAGCCCCCCAGGAAAGTGGCGGTCCCAGGACCCACCAGGTAAGACTGGTGGAGGTGCTCTCTCTCCCCTGTCACCGGGGCTCCCAAACTGTTATGCACACCAGCCCTGAATCCTGTGTGGCAGGATGAGGATGAGGAGGGGAGCCTAGAGGGTCAGGGAGTCCCATTCTTTCCTTCCCTGAGGAACTTCAACTCAGCTGGGTGACAAACGGGTTTGAGGAAGAGGGGCAGTTTAATTTATTTTTTATTTTTATTTTTTTTAGAGAGAAAGAGCAGGGGAGAAGGGCAGAGGGAGAGAGAGAGAATCTGAAGCAGGGTCCATGCTTAGCACACAGCCCGACTGACGCGGGGCTCCATCCCACAACCCTAGGATCATGACCTGAGCTGAAATCAAAAGTCGGACGCTCAACCAACTGAACCACCCAGGCGCCCTGGAAGAGGGACAGTTTAAAGCAGTTCTTCCTTCTGTCTCTTTAGGTAAAGACATCAGGACAGCAAGCAAAAATTCTGGAGCAAACCACTACAGTCACTGTCCGGACTCACCTCTGCTCGACCTCCCAAGGCCTCTCATGGAAGGCAGGCCCTGCTTCCAGACCCAGGAGCAGGAGGAAGAGAGGCCACCAGGGCTGGTGCCCCAGGAGTGAAGAGGGGTGGATTAGGGTTGAGCTGGAGGAGAAGCAACTCTGTGGGTTGAAAGAGGATTAGGGAAGAGAGGTCACCTCCCCACAGCAAAATTAAGGAACAGAAAATGAGAAATGCAGGAGAGTGGTTTGTCCTCATCCACCCCCACTCTTGTGTTCAGTCCCAGAGAGTTTGATCTTCTTCCCAGGCATTGGTTCACTGGACATTTACATGTGAATGGCCTCGGTGGCTAACCCCCCCCCCCTCGGAGGAACAGTCCTGAATCACACGCAGGCCTGTTTGGAGAGGCAGAGGCAGGCACCTGGTCTCTACAACTTATTTCCTGTGAATTCTGTGACTCGTAAGAGGCCGGTTTCAGATAAGCTTACATCGGTCTGCGTTTTTCTAAAATAAAATGAATGTATTTTTATAATCTGTGTATATGTGAAAGTAAATTCTCCAATTTCAAACAAATACGCAGTAAACTCCTGTGTTATTCCAATGAGGGAACCGGGAAGGGTGTCCCAGGCAGAGGCCTCAATAGGCTCTTGTGATTGCAGCTCATCGGGCTGTGACTACCCGACCTCCCTTTGTTGGCATTAGATGGGAACAAGCTGCCTTTTCCCAGGATTCATTCGTTACTGGAAGGTCCAAATCAACTAAAATATAGCTTAATTCGCACTATGTGAGGTTATCAAGGCAGGGTCTTGGTCATTTATTTATATCCTAAGCTTGGGTGTCCTTTTCCTGGCAAGAGAATGAAACCTCCTTTTTGTTTATTTATTTTGAAAGAGAGCGAGAGAGAGTACGAATGAGGGAGGGGTAGAAAGACAGAGAGGGATTGAGAATCCCAAGCAGGCTCCACTCTGTCAGCAAAGACCCCAATGCAGGACTCGAATCCACAAACTGCGAGACCATGACCTGAGCCAAAATTGAGTCGGACACTTAACCGACTGAGCCACCCAGGCACCCTGAGAATGGAACCTTCTAAGAATGCATCAGCATCTAGTCTGCTGTACTAATGAGATGAGGGGACCCTTTGGTAGGTACCCTGGTATTCAGTTTCACTGGCTGCTTCAGTAGAAGATACTGGAATACCTTGTCACGTTCTGCCTTATATCATTAGAATCGTTGGTGTTCTCTTCTTATGTCCCCTCCTAGACTTGAGGGCTGGCACTAGGTTTTAGAAATTTCTGCAGTTCCTAGCGTTGTGATTTGTATTTCATTCATTTATTGAAAAAATAAATTTGAGTGCAAGATGGTGGGGGTTTGTTGAATGAATGACAGAGACTCATTTAACAGATTTTGCTAAGGCTTCGACTCTTGCAACCAGAACCAATTCAATTCCTTGTGAGTACTGAGAGAACTTCCCTCTTGGAAGGCTTAGGCTGTGACTTACGGAAGCCAATAGACAAGTGGACAGACGGAGTGGAGTGTCAGCTGGTGTCCCCTGTCCCCCACATACATATGCCCATAAGCACCCTGCATAGGCATTGAAATGTCCTTCCCCAGACAGAGGCCCTCCACAGCCATCTTCTCCTTTTTATGGCTGATCTTAAAGTTCACGTAACACATTTCACCTACATCACAGTGACAGCTGCCTAGACGTTCACCCCTTTCCCCAAGCCTCTGTCAGCAACAGCCTCTGGGATTCCAAGAATTAAGTTGGGGGAGGGGAGGTTGAAAGACACGGAGTATTCGGCCCTGGAGAAATCTGGCAGAGGCCAGAAAACCTGAGGCGTGTTCCCCAGCTGCGTCCTGCGCTGGTGTCTGGCGAGCAGGGCCTCTCGGTGACTCCCGGCTCTGGCAGGAGCGCTGGAAGGTCGGCATGCCCAGGCAAGCACTTAGGTGTGGCCAGCAGATGGCACGTGTGTGTGGCTTGGGAGACAAAACCAGCAGCAGACCCATGTGCCATTGCCACCTGGTGGCTGGAAAGGACAAGGCACGTTCCTTTCGCTCTCTTGGTCAGTCTTGAATTTCGCAACCCCCACCCCACCCACCCTTCCCGCCCCAAACCGGCTTAAGCAACATTCGGTGGACAGTGCCAGCCAGGGAGGAGGCCGACCTGCCACACGCTGCCCTTCTTGTTCAGCTACCTGTTTCCTTCCTTCCCTTCGGGTCTGGCTTTCTAGTTTTCTCTTGCTGCGCTCTAACCCCGCCCCGACCCAGTAGCAACAATGAAGGAAGCCAACATTTACCGGCCTCTTACTATGCGCTGTGAACTGTTCTAAGCACTTCCATGCGCTAACTCATTTAATTCTCATAAAAGCTCAATTAGGCGGATGCTCTTCCCATCCTCATTTTGCAGGCAAAGAAACTAAAGCTCAGAGAGATTAAGTCACTCAGTCTGGTTCCGGGGCCTGTGCTCTTAATCACTACCCTCCAATGCCCCCATGTTAACTCCTTGACTAGTTTGCTGAACAGACCTTTGGAAAAAAATACAAACCTTAGGGATAGAAGTAAGGTTGCAGAGCACGTCGTTGGCTTGAGTGTGATTTGTTGCTTCGTTTCCAATGGCAAAACACACAAAATGGCCTAGGCACTGAGCTTTGAATTCCTACCAGCCACTCAGCCACTCAACTCTACCCTCCCTGCCTCCCGAATTCTGACCCCAGGACTCAGCCCCTAAATCCCTGCCACCTGCCGCATCTTCCTCGGACATGCCAGGACATAGGCTCTGTGGTGATGAGGGTATTTGGCTACTGCTGGGGTGCTGGTAGAGAGGCTAGCTCATCGGCCACTCGACATCTGAGTCCCCTGACGTCCCCCGGCCCACCTAGGGCCCTGCCTGCTCTTGTTTCCCAGAGTCGCCCTCTGGAAGGACAGGGTACCACCACACAGAGGCACAGGATGACAGAGTTCAACCCGCACAGAGCTATAGTTTATTCAGTAGTATGGGGAAATGAAAAAAACACAAAACCCTACTGTATTTACAGTAACAATCAAACTGTACAATCTGATGGTTAGTATCAAGTTAGCATCCAGCATCTTTGTATTTTTTAAGTCAAGTCATCAGTAGTTAAAAACCAGTTAAATTTTTAACCCTTTGCAGGAATTGCTGAGGGGAGAGGTCAGGGGGAGAATCCATGGCAAAAAGCCAAAAACCAGCCTTACAAATGAGAAACAGGAACATTTTTCCCCCCACCCCATAGCCTCTTTTTCTAGCCACCTGCTCCAGAGCAAAGTCAGTGACAAGTCAGGAACACATGCTTAGCATAAACGGTAACTCAAATGAATTGCAGTTGGCAAAACTGAGGAGGCCGGAGGAGAGAGAAGGCAGGAGATGACAGCCTGGAGTGAGGGGAAGGACCTCAGGCCCCCACGCCAGGATTGCTGGGTACACACCCACCCCGTCGCGGCCACATCGGACCCCCTGGGACCGGACACGAACCCATCCCAACACAAAAAGTAAATAAATAAAATATATATTAACTCTCTCTTCGCAGGGAGCTGGGGGTGGGCATGGGAGAGGGGGAGAAAGAGGAACAGGACCCGGTCCTTTGAAGAAGAGAGCCAATTCCAAGAAGGGGTTAAAAATAGAACATGTCTCAGAGGCCACAGCAGGTCAGACTGCGGGATTCGTCTGATCTGGGGTGGGCGGGTGAGTGGACACCAGAACCCAGGCTTGAGACCTGTGCTTGAGACCTCTGGGGGTGACTGAGCCAGCCCTGCTTTTACTCTTCCTCCCCGTCCACCCACACCACAGCAAAGAAGCGCAACTTAACACATGACTGGCCTTCCCCATGCGGGTCAGGCAGGGAAATGAAGCACTTTTGGGTCAGCGAACTGAGCAAACGCCTGGGCTACAGCGCGTGGCCAGAGTCCAGGGAAAGGAGAGGGGCTGGGGTGGCCCGGCCGCCGCCCAGGGGCACGGGTTCCCCTCAAAATGTGTTCATGCAGCATTTGGGGATCCAGGGGGCACGGAGTCCTTCTGCCCCCTCGCCGGACAGGGCTTTTTCAGTTCCTGGGAGGGGCGGCAGAGGCAGGGTGAGGAGTGCCCTCCACCTTGACGCCCTCACCATACTGAGGCCTGCCGGGGTGCAGCCTGCAGGGCTCGATGCCCTTGGGTGCATGTGGCTTTGTCCTTTCCTTTTGGTGATGGCAAATGAGGGGCGGGCCCCCCAAAAGTCCCTCTCCTCCCAGAGGCACAGCAGATGGGAAACTGAGGAGAGGCTGGGAAGTATCCTGGGAGGTCCTATCCTCTTTGGGAAGGGAAAGGGGAGTCAGTTTCCAGCATATAAAAAAAATTAATCCCTGAAGTCATGAAGAGTGGAGATCCTTTTTTAAATTCTTTTTTCCTCTTTTCTGAAAAACTTTGTCTTGGAGATGTTGGCCCCAGGGGTCCAAAGTGCAGTGAAGGGGATGGTGGGGGAGGGAGTTGGCACTAGATGGCCTTGGGTGGGGTGGGCGCCCCTCCCGGCAAGGCCCAGGCTCCTCAGATGGACGTTTCGTCGCTGCTGCGGGCAGGCGGTGGGGAGCAAGGGCAGGATAGAGCACAAGACAGGAGTGGGGGCATGAGTGCAGCTGGGGAAGGTAAGGGAGCCTCAGGGTGTAGGAACCACCGGCCCAGGGTTAATGCAGGAAGTTAAAGAAGAGAAATCTGGAGAGGCAGGAAAGGAAAGTGACAGAAAAGGCAGACAGGGGGTTAGTTGGAGCAGAGAAGACAGGGAGAAGCTTCCACCAGGAGAAGGAAACAGAAAAGCAACCCCAGCTCCCCGCCCTCCCTCGCTTTGCCCGATGCGGGCTGAGCTGACCCCACGGGGCACCACGGTCTGTGGGCATGTCACAGTAAGGGAGCTGGGCCACACCGGCCCGTGCGTCCCCCGACTGCCTGCCAGAGCAGCGTGGGGAGGCCTGAAAGCAGCTGTGAGCCCAGCCAGGGCCTCTGCGGGGCTGCGCCCGGTCCCGCCCAGCCAGCCCCACTCACTCGGAGCCCGAAGAGTCCTCGTCCACCGTGCCCGCCTTGATACTCATGGCGATGGGCATGACCCCGTTCAGCTGCTCCTGGAGACTCTGCCGGGGGGGAGGGCGGGGAGGGGGCCCGCCCCGGCTGCCCTCGCTGGCCGAGGAGGCCCGAGACGACCCTGTGCCCTGTTCCAGGGGCAGCCGTAGGAGGCTGCTCTTCTCACTGATGGCGGGCAGACACTTCTTCTTGAGGATGCCTGTGGGGCGGGGCAGGTGCCATGAGGAGAAGGTGGTAGGCTCATGGGACTGCCCTAGAGGGTCCTACCAGCCACCGGGCAAATGTGACGTGTGAGGGTGCCGACTGGGGGAGCATGGCAGCTGGGCACGGCCCGCTCACCTTTGTGAGGTTGGGCAGAAGGGCCTGGAAGGGGGCCCAGGGACCCCTCCCGAGGCAGGGCATCTCCATTCTCCCATGGACGCTCCTCAGAGGTCCCATTGCCACTACTCTCCTTTGCTGTGGTCCCAAAGTCTCCTGGCCAGGGAGCCTTCCCCGGCCCTGGGCCCCCATCTGGTGGAGAAAGGAAGTTGATAAGGCCCAGAGAAGACAGACAGCTAGGAAGTCACTACTCTAGGAATTCCAGGCCCTTTGCCCTCCCATTGCCCCCCCCCTCCAAAGGCCAAAGCCCTGGCGCCGGCCCACCCTTGGGAGTACTGTGCAAGGGCAGTCTCTCAGCGCCAGGCCCCAGCAGGCTATCCCAGCCTGGCTCTCCAGGGAAGGCGGCCTCCTCCTCCTCCTCCTCTTCCTCCTCCTCACTGTCTGATGAGTGAGTAGAGGCATAAGAGCCACTCTGGTCATCTTCCAGGGACAGGTCACTGTCAGAGTCTGTGTCAGGATCTGGGAGGTGGGGGAGAAATCATGGCTGACCCACCCGCCTCTGCACACCCTCCACAAAAGCCAGGCAGCTGCCCCCGATGGCCTTCAGGGCCTTCCGTCCTCACCATGCTGCTGGTCTTGACCTTCCAGGAATAGGCTACCTGGGTCCCCAAGGCCAGAGGGCCCTTGGCCAGGGTTCAGTGTGGACTCCTCCCTGAGAAGACAAGGCCATGTTAGAGGGGTCAGCCCAGCCCCTTGCCTGGTGTCCCATTCCTTTTTCTCTCTCTGGTTTCCCAGTTCCTGCCCCATGCCCCTCCTACTTCTTCTTTTTTTTAAGTTTATTTATTTTGAGAGAGAGAGAGAGTGCGTGCACACGTTGAGGAGGGGCAGAGAGAGAGAATCCCAAGCAGGCTCCATGCTGTCAGCAGGAAGCCCGATGCAGGGCTCAAACCCACGAACCACGAGATCATGACCTGAGCCGAAGTTGGACACTCAACCGACTGAGCCACCCAGGTGCCCCCCTCCTGCTTCTAATTTAAGCTGCCACCGATCAGCCAGCCACCATGTGCGCTATTCAACTCCCAGCAGGTGGCTGGCCTGGTTTCTAGCAGGTACAGCACTCTTCTCCCTTTGTGGGTGCCCCCATCACCAGGGCTCACCTCAGCAAGAAGGGGATGTAGCTGGGCTGACTCTTGCCCGAGCGGCTGGCACTGTGTAGAGAGCCTGCTGAGTCTCCATAGGGCTGGTACAGCCGCCCATCTGCATAGGGGCTGGGGCAGTTGTAGGACTAGGCAGGGAATGGAGAGGTCAGTAGGTGTGGGGAGCAGGCTGGGGTGCTCCCAGGATGGGGAGTGGAAGGGCTGAGGGAGCTTGCCCTAAGTTCTACCTCCTACATGCCCAGGTCTGAAAGAGAGAGGTCCCACTTCTCTGCTCCCCCCCAACTCCCACAACAGGGCCCAGTAGTAGCCATAGCTCGGCCGTAGCTCTGCCAGCCCTGTGCACCCCAAGTACCCTGGACTCAGCTATATAAGGGCTTCCTGGTAAAAAAATGGTATGAGGAATTATCTCCCGAGAATGTACTGGAGAAAGAAAATACCAAGATTCGAGAGGGATTCTCAGATGGTAGGCGTTCGTGACCGGGTCACCTGTCTTGGTCACTTCCTCACCTGACTCTTCCTAGCTCTATACCCAACTCTTCTGAGACAAAAATCTTCCTCCCCACCCCATTCTCCCCCTCTTCCCAGGCCACACATACCATTTCACCACCCCTTCCTCCTTCCAGGAAAGGATGTAAGGATGAAGAAAAAGTGGGGCAAAAAGCACAGAGAACAACCTCCTTGGGCCTTCTGCCTCTTCCTCTCTGCCCCAGACCCCTCCACCTCCCTGACCCCTGACTCTCTCACCGAGGTCAGGGTGGACTTGGTGGTCAGCGCAGGGTCAGGGCTCGGCTTGCGGCTGCAGGCAAACTTGAGTGCTTTCCGGACCTCCTTGCTGAGCACCACGTAGGAGAGGAAGATGAAGGGGCCCTGGCAGGCAAGAGGCAGCAGCTAAGTGTGGAATCGGGCACCCCATGGCCAAGCCTCCCACTCCCATCTCCATGGGGCTGGGCCAGGCACCTGGATGCAATTGCAGGCAGCAAAGAGGTAGTGGAAGAGGAGGGTGTCACTGTTGACAGAGAGCAACGCCAGCAGCCATGTGGCGCTCAGCAGCAGGAGGACGGCGAAGGAGGGCCGCAGGCCTGAGCTGGAGACAGGGAGGCTGTGAGCTGGGCCAGGAGGCCCCCCACACTGATGCCTGCCCCCTGCCCAGGCACCCACTCCCTGTACTCACACAGGGCCTTTCTTCTCAAAGCCCTGCCGCTGGGCAGCACAGGAGGCGCGGGCCGCCAGGGTGTACAGGAAGACACTCATCTAGCGGGGAGAGCCATCGTCAGGGGACAGACAGCTTCTACCCAACCCCACAGGGGCCCAGCAGCTTCCCCACTCCTAAATGGGGGACACAGTCAGCCTGCTCACCCCCAGCCCACTTTCTAGCACCTACCGAGACGGCGAAGGCCACAGGGCCAGCAAAACTCCAGATGAGTGTATCATAGATGGAGAGCCAGCAGAAGTCAGGGTTCCCATAGCCCTCAGGGTCCAGGCCCACGGCTAGACCTGGGGGCATGGTGACAACAGCAGGGGAAGGGGTGGTAGGGCCTTGGGAATCAGGTGTCAAGGGGGCTCACAGGGCCAGGTGCAGAGGACGAAGGGTTCCACCCACCATGTGTCCAGGATGGGGGACCCAACCCCTGGTGGGCAGCCTCAGGGGCTGAGAGGGAAGCCTATGGAGAACTCAGCCTGGGTCATGGGGATGTGGGGCTTCTGGGCCTGGCATGTGGGTGGGAGAATGTGGCATGAAGGTGGACCCAAGGCCTAGGGGCACAGAACCTCAGGCCCAGGAAGGGGGTGGGAGGTACCTGTGATGAAGGCGGGCACGCCCCAGCCCAGCATATAGTAGAAGCGCATGGGACCAGCGTTGACGTCGCGCACCTCGGTGAGTGCCCGGTATAGGTGCAAGGCCTCCAGCAGGGCCCAGGAGAAGGTGCAGAGGTACAGGAAGTGCAGCAGGATAGCAATGACTGTGCAAGCAAACTGGGGGCCCGGCCACACCGGGTCAGTGACCAGGGCACACCCAGAGGGTGCATTCCATCTTGTCAGGCAGAGGGGGAGGGCCTGGGTGCTGGGTGGTGCTTTGGGAAGTGTGGGCCAGAAGAAGGTACTCCTAAGGGGGGCGGTGGGGCGGGGAAGTGAGGGGGAGCTGGAGAAGAGGAAACCATGGGCTGGGTACTGGGTTTCATCGGAGGTCCTGCTGCAGAAGCAGGGATGGGGCGGGACACTGGGGAGGACTCATAGGAAACCTGGGAGGACTGGAAGTTGTGGACGGTCTCCAGGTGAGGAGAGATATCTTACAGGGAGGTCGGCCTGGTTGATTCCTAGGAGGAAGACCAGCTGGGCCAGGCCCAGAGCAGCAGTCAGGTTGCGTCGGATGCCATGCTGGTTGGAGCGTAGGGCACGCAGGATAGTGAGGAAGAGGAAGGTGAGCAGCAGGGCAGCCAAGGTGATCCCTAGGGCCACGTATGTCAGTGTCTTCAGTGGCAGGATCTCCCCATTCTGCAGAGCAGGGAGCAGGAGGCCAGGAGAATTACAAAGGGCAGGACCTGAGAATCCAACCCGGTGCCCTGGGCTCCAGCCCCGAGCTCTGCGGCTGCCCCTGGGGGGTCCAACCTCCCGCCAGGACACGTCCATGAGCACAGGCTGCCCCCGGGGGGTCCAACCTCCCGCCGGGACACATCCATGAGCACAGCGAAGCTCGTCATGTGGTTGCACTGGCAGCTGACGTGGCTCTCGTTGCGGAAGACGACCTCACAGCCCCGGGCTGACCAGCCACCTGTGCCGCTGACTCTGCGTGAAGGAGGCAGGGGCAGGAGACAGGGGGGTAAGGCACCCAGGGGCTTGGCTCTCCGCCCAAAGCCTTGGGGGTAGGGCAGTTTAGGCTCACAGGATCGAATGGTTCCAGAAGACACAGATGGGCTTGGTGCGCTCCTCTGTCTCCAGAAGCCGGAACTGCACTGTGACTGGCTTGTCCAGGGCTCGGGGCAGAAGTTCCTCATCGTCATGGACGCTGATGCTCACCACGGGCGTGTTGATGACAGGGCGTTTGGGGACTCTGATGAGGAACAGGCAGGTACACAGTCACTATGGAGTCTTGTGGCTGAGGGAATACCCGTCATCGGTCAGACCTGCCCCCGTCCTCTCTCTATGTCTCTCTCTATGTCTCAGCCTCTCTCTATGTCTCAGCACTCATGTGCCCCACCTGCGTCCCACCCACCCCGTGTCTCCTCAGCTGCTCACCTCAGGCTGCGCTTGTCGGGGTCATAGTTGTGGGGCAGCAGCCCGGCCAGGGTGCGGTAGATGATGACACTGGCCACAGCCTCACCCTGGCTCAGCTCTGGGTGCCGCCGCTGACGCCGGGCCAGCTCCTCTGGCTCCTGGGTCTCTCCAGGGCCCGCGGGCCTGACCACAGTGGGTGTTTCTGGGACCGGGACACTGTCCGCTCAGCTGGGGCCTGCACAGATGCCCCAGCCTGGCCCCTGAGCCACCCTCCGGCTCCCCCACTGACCTCTGAAGACAGAATCAGGCAGAATGACTGTCGTCTCGAGGTCGGGGGGACGCTCCCCCCGCAGCGCCTCATAGCGGGGCAGCTTGGCCCCAGCGAAGTTCCCCTTGTCCAAGCGAACGACAGAGATGACTGGGGAGGGGGGTCACAGGTCAGACCCGGGGCCAGGCCCCCAGCACAGGGGCTGTATCCACACCCCCCTCCCTGACCCGGCCTCACCGATGTTGGGCGTGACGATGGTGAAGGGGCTCAGGTAGGTGTGCCGCATGTTCTGAGCCAGGGCACTGGCATAGGCCTCGTAGTGCTGGAGCAGCCAGGCCGTGCCACCCTCCGTCTGCTGGATCAGCTCCCAGTGCCGCTTGTTGGCCGCGTCCAGGAGGGCACTGCCCACCCGCAGCAGATTCTGGGGTGGGGGGGATGGTCACAGTGGGCTGCAGCCCCACGCCTTCTGATCCCCGCCACCGGGCCCCACCTGTGCCTCGACCAGCCCTGGCTACCCACCCCAACCATGCCGCTCCTTCAAACCTCCCCTCCTCATTCTGGAACTAGGAGCTTCCCAGGCCCTGTGCCTGGACCCACATTCCTCCCCAGCCGGGCGAGGTGGGCAGGGCCTCTGCTCCGAGGAAGCTGGCCACACCAGGCCCCAATACAAACATTAGTTCCTATCAGCATCTTACTAGGAAAAGAGCTGAAAGTAGGCGCTCTAAATTCCATGGTTCAAGGGATCTCCCGGAGGCCTCAGGCCAACTGGGAGGTCCCCAAAGGCAGGGATGGAGAGTGCCCCCAAGGCAGCCCTCAGCTTGCCCCAGAAACAAGCTCACTCACCACAACCCCCACCTAACCAGCCAGCCCTGCCCCAACCAAGCCCCACCTCGGTGAAGTGCACATCCTGCGTGGCGGACAGCCCAAAGCCCCGCTGGGCGCTCTCATGGGCCAGCAGCCGTGTGGCCAGCTGGTAGGCCACCTTGACATCACTGCCAAAGTAGCCGGCCGTGTGCTGTGTGGCATTGCGCAGAAGCAGAGCCAGCCGCTGGGAGCGCCCCGAGTCCAGACCTGATTCATTCCGCTGTAGCCGCTCGGCCTAGGATGGAGCCAGACAGGGCAGGGATGGAGGAAAGTCAGCACCGGAGGAGAGCAGTGAGGTCCCCTGAGGGCCTCAGGAAAGGGGAGAAATGGCCACTCCAGGTGGGGAGCCCCAGAGGCAGGGGTTGGAATTTCAAAAGCCCCTTTCTCAAAGCTAGCAGCAGTGAGGGGAGAGAGGAGGTTCACTTACAAAGCCCTTCAGCTCTGAGAAGGTGACTGATGTGCAGTTGAAAAGGTTTGGGGGGAGCCAACCCCTGTGTTCATCACAGTGGCGCACGGCAGTCCCTGGGGAAAGGAAGCCCAGACGGCAGGCCTCAGGACAGAGACAGGAGGCTTCCGGAACCTGCCACAGATCCTGGGCGCCAGTACCTTATAGGCCAGAGATAGGAGACAAGCAAACAAGGGCCCTGCCCTCCTGTAGCCCAGATGAGAAGAGGAAGAAACCCCTGTGAGATGGGCCCAAACAAGGATGCAGGAGCCTGGGGCACACGCTCTCCTCAAGCCCCCAGACATACATCGCTGTCCCTCGGCACTTTGCGCTCCGTGTCACTCTCTGCTTATGAACTTTGTTCATCATCTCAGTCCAAGGACCAGGACTGGGGCCGGGTCCCCTGGAATAGCACCTGACAGCCCCTGCTCCCCAGACTGCCTTTCTAGTGGCGTAACTCCTGCTCCAGGCGCTGAGGTGAGGGATGGGAAGTAACAGTGTGTGATTCATCTTTGAATCTCCAGTACCCAGCCCTGTGGCTGCACACTGCAGGTGTTTCAGCATTTTTGTTAAGAATTCAAGATGTAGGTGCCCTTCATCCCGGCAACCCTGGGGGCAGAGGAGCAGTGTAGGACATGAGGTCCCAGGATCTGCAGCCAGTCCCAGTGATGAGAGGCCGAGCCCAGCACCTACCGAAGGAGCCTTTGGGGCAGGGAGCAGCAGCAGGCAGCCCAAAGCGGGTACGGGGCCACCAGATCCCAGCCTCGATGGCCCGTGGGCAGCTGTCGTAATTCACTGCAGGGAAACACACAGGGTCACCCAGGAGTAGCTGGCCCCCTGCAGCTCTGCTCAGGCCCCCAGCCCGCCCTCAGTGGCCCCAGGCCTGCAACCAGCCCCTGCTCCTGGCTTCCCTGGGACACCGGGACCTGGCACACAGCAGGAGAGCCACCGACCCAGCATGGGAGCCCCACCTTCACAGCCATTGGTGGTGACTTCAGCAAAAGGGTTGTCACAGCGGTCACACTGGCGCCCAATGACACCTGGCTTGCAGGGACACTGGCCATCCTCAGGGTCACAGACGCGGGACAAAGAGCCCGTGGGGTAGCAGTCACAGAGGAGGCAGGTGGGGCTTCCCGGGGGCCGGTAGTGGTTCTCCTGAGATGGGGGACAGAGGATTCGGGTCACTGGCTCAGGCTCTCTTTCCCGGATGCTCATGGATCCTTTCGGCTGTGGCCCCTCTGGAGGGAGGCTCGCTGACTTCAGGTCCCCCCAGGAGTGGTACTGGAAATATTTAACTGGTAACAATTTGCGGTTTAGCCCGTCAGTGAGATGCCAGCCAGTCAGAGCAGGTTGTAAACAACCATCAACGCCGGCCTAGAGCTCACTGGTGAGGTGTCCGTCCTGGGTCCCGCACACCCGACATATCACAGCATAGGGCCACTCGTCCACCCCGTCAGAGCAAGGGCACACAGCCCTGAGCTCTCTGCAGGAAGGCTTTCTACACCGCCTCCCTGAAGGGCCCAGGAGGCCATGTGGAGGCCAGGTCGGGGCTGTCACCTTGCAGTGGCACTCGCCGCTTGTCTTGTTGCAGTCTGGGTCGAAGCCTTTGCTGACGTCACAGTTGCACGGGCCGCACGTGGGGTGTCCCCACCAGCCTCGGGGGCAAGGCTGGTCAATCCTGCAGAGAGGAGCCCAGGCGGACATGAGCTCCCTCTGCCAGCCCCGTCTGCTATAGCCTAGTGTGGCCCTTCTGACTGTGGCTATGGCTCAGCCAGGTTCATGGTGCTCTGAGGGACACCCCAGAGACGGGCAGCGGTCGTGCCCTGGTCCACTTACCTGGTCTCACAATATGGCCCAAGGTAATTTTGGGGGCACTCGCAGGTGTAGCCGTGGGGGGCACTGGGCTTTCGGATACACACGGACTGATGCTCACATGGGTTCAGGTCACACACGTTAGTACAGTTGTCACCATAGTAACCTGGGACCATAAGGATGAGAGAGACTCAACGCCCGCCCTCCCCTGGCACTGTCTTCAAACCTGCCTTCATCCACCTCCTTCCACTCAGAATCCTACCAGCTGGCTATGGCTTTGTAGTGCAGGAGACAAGGCTCAGAGAGGTCATATGACTGGCCTCAGGTCACACAGCAGAGCTGAGATGAGACCCCAGGCACCCACCAACCTGCCCCATTTCCCTGGATCCCTGGCCTACCTGGATCACAGCTACAGGAATAGCTGTCCCAGTCATCACTGCAGTAGCTGTTGGCAGGACACGGATTCGAGTCACAGGGGTCCGGCAGGCTACAGCCTGGCTCCACATTGACGCTTTCCCCGCGGCCAGGATCCAGACTGCTAACCCCCTCGGGCGTCTCGCTTACCCTCACACCCTGGGAGGGACAGAAGCAGCACTGGCCCTCAGTGGAGCGGCCTCCAGGTGGCGAGGATGGGAAGGCAGGGGAGGAGGCTCACCTGCAAACAGCCCCGGAAGCCACGGGCCACCCCGCTGGCTGGCCCAGGCACTCCCCCAACTGTAATGTTGCTCAGGTGCAGCCCATGTAGCCGGGGGCCTAGGTTGCCCTCTGCCCGCTGCTGCCCATAGTCGAAGGACAGGATGGCATGGCCAGGGCCCCCACTGGCTCCCAGCGCCAGCTGTGCATGGTGCCAGTCGCCATCATTGGCCCGGCCTGGCTCCAGCTGGAGAGATGAGGCCTGGAGCCCTGTGCCCTCCACACTCAGCACCACGTGGCCTTCCCTCAGCTGGCGGCAGGAGAAAAGAAAAGAGGGTCAGCAGACTGCCTTAATCATCTCTTCTTCTAGCCCACTGTCGTCCTTCCTGGACCACCAAACCCATCCTACTGCCTGGGCTGAGGCCAGAGAGGAAAAGGTGTTATTTCCCTCGGGGCCAATAGATGGCAGCAGTGATCCAACAAACTGCTCTAGTGGCCACTTCCTTGGGGAGAAGAAAAGACCCCGCCCGGCCATCTCGGACCAGCCCCCTGGAGGCTACAGCAGCCCTAGTCACTACCCCTCCCTGCATCACCTGCAGGGTGATAGTGCTGCGCCCCCTGGTGACAGCCTGCAGCAGGACACCGTTGGCCTGGCGTGTGCGGAACATGAGGCTGAGGTGCCAGGGCTGGGAGATGGGCAGCGAGAGGCCGTGCCAGGCCACCAGGCTGCTGCCCAGGAAGCGCTGCGGGTTGGCCATTTCTGAGGAGGCAGATAAAGGCAGATTCTGAGGGGTGGAGCAGCCAGGTGCCCCAGGAGGTATGATGCTCAGAGGTGGTGCTCCGAGGGAGGCAGGGCACTGCCTCTCCTAGTGCCCACTCCCCTCATTGGCCCCACCCTCCAGAGCATTTACCTGTCCTGCACCCGCCCCACACTGTGCCCAGGCCTGCCTCTGACTGGGCCCTTTGTCTCCAGTGCTACCCTCTCAGGGCTCTGCCCAGACACGCTTTTCCACCTACAGCCCAGCCTGGCTGGGCCCTGCCCAGTGCCTGCCCCGACCCTGCCAGTGTTCCCAGCATTGTTGACAGCTCTCAGGCCTCAGCCTCTGCTGGCTGCCCTCCTACCCTGGGCACAGCTCTTGCCCCCGAAGCCCAGAGGACACTCGCAGCTGAACGCGTCCCACTGGTTCACACAGGTGCCCCCATTGTTGCAAGTATTGCTGTCGCACACATTCTTCTTGGCAGGGCAGCCTAGATGGGAGAGAAGGGGGCTCGGGTCGGGGCTCCAGACAGAAAACCTGTAGCTGGAGGGGCCTGTGAAACCCTCACCATGTCCCCACACCAGGCACAGCCCTCCTTTCTGCACTGGCTTCCTGGCCTTGCCCCTGCCCCAGGTCCCCCCGTACCAGGCACGGTGCCGTTGTTGGCGATGAAGTCGGCCATGTCTACATGCCGGCTGTCCACCTGCAGGTCCCTCATGCAGCCCACGAAGTGCCGCGTGCGGACAGGGAAGCTCTCGGGCAGGTCAGGCACCCCACCCAGCAGCAGGGGCCCCGTCAGGTCCAGGGACCTGGCAGAGCAGAAACGATGGTAATGTGGGGGAGCTTCTAGCTCTTCCTTCTCCCCTTTCCCTGCCACCAGGCCAGAGCGGGGAAGGGCCCAGGCAGGAGCCCGAGGGGCCCTGGAGAAAGCACGGGGAAAGCGAGGCACCCCAACCTGGAGCCGCACTCATCTCATTCCCACCCCTCCCCAGACCGTTCCAGGAGACCCTGCTCTGATCACTCCCACCCCCTACCCAAACCTCTGCAGAAGCCTGAGCAGGGGCTGAGGGAAGGCCCTCATCTGGATTGGTTTCCATTTCAGGGCTCCCCCTAAGGCCCACCCTCTCAACCTTCCCTCCCTGCCCGGCCCCACACCGCACCCCATCCCTCAGCCCTCTCCCCTGCTCACTTTTTGCTGCCACCCTGGGTACCCTGGGCAGCGCAGGAGTAGTTGCCCAGGACAGCTCCAAAACGCAGGGCCACCCCTGTGTCACAGCCATCCACAGTCACCACAGCCACCTTCTGTTCCGATGGGCCCTGCGGGAGCCCTGTCTGACCTAACAGTGGCTGTGGACAGGGAAGGGCAGAGAAGAGAAACAGTGAACAAGAAGCCCACTAGGTTCACGGGCCAGACACAGACACCAGCACGCTCAGACACCGCTTTGTACACACATACGTGTGTGTATATACACACGTGCATGTGCACGTGTGCTCACACGACATATGTGCTTAACTGCCTTCCTCAGTGTCCACTGGAGTTTGTGCCTAACAGGACAGGGAACACCTAGCACTGCTGGCTGGATGGGAGACACCCCACCAAAGTGGCAAGTTCCCACCCCCTTCCCCCTTTCCATCAGAAGTGCCCTCCATGACCAGCCCCCCAGGATGAAGCAGCACCTAGGTCTGAGCACCTGAGCCAGGACAGAACCCTCCAGCTCCCTGATGCCCTCCCACACCCACCTTATTGTAGTACTTCAGCTGTACTGTGTGCCACTGGCCGTCACTGACCCCTCCGGGCACGAATGGAGACACAGTGGTGGTTGACTCCCCTGGGGAAAGGACCCAGGTGAGTAGGGACATCAGATGAGGGCTGGGGGGAGGGGTGCGCTCATGGTTGGGACCGGGCCCAGGTTTGGCTGGGAGGGCGTGAGACTTGGGGTCCGGGGCCGAGACACATAGGGCCTTTGGGAGATGGGCAAGGACGTGGGGCAACCAGGATCACCTGCAGAGAAGGTGAGCTGGACCTGCTCCTGGATCACCTCGAGGGCCACAAAGTCATGCTTCTCGTTAAAGCGTCCGTTGTATAACAGCAGCCCGTCACGCTCCTTGGTGGCAAACCTGAGTGGGAATTGGGGATGGGGGCAGGGAACGGGGCACCCACCTAACCCCAGCCACCCCAGTCACCCAACTAGCCCCTCCCTGATCCTACTCAGGACACCCCAGAGGGCTGACACTTGGCTGGGGTTATGGGCTGTGGGGCTAGAACATGGAAGATGAGCCCAAACCAGAACTAGAACCAGAACCCTGACCTCCTGGCTCCCCACCCTCAAAAGCGGGGTAGGAAGAATGATAAGTGGACCCTGGTGGGTGAGGAACGTCCACTGGCAAAGCACACAGGCAACTCTTAAGTGCAGGCCTGGCTCCGCCAACAACCTGCTCCAAGCACTCTCGCTGCCTGACCTCGCTGCAGAACGGGCGACAACCCAGGCTCCCACCACGCCCCCCTCCCAGGGCACGGCCACTCACGACAGGGCCAGGGTGAAGTGGAAACGCTGGCGCAGGCCACGGAAGGTGATGAAGGAGCGGGCCGGGAAGCTGCGTGTGGTCACCTGGCAGTAGGGCTTCTCAAAGTCTCCAGATGGGCAGTCGCACTTGAAGCCTCCCACTAGCAAGTTCACGCAGGTGCCCCCGTTCTTGCAAACACCTGGGGTGCAACGGCCTGAACGGGCACTCACCTCGCAGTGCTCACCTGGGCAAGGGGAAAGAGAGGGCGGATACCACGAGCCTGCAGAGGTCGAGGGGTACTGGGACGCCTCCTTGCCTGGCAATACCTCCCATAACACTCCCAAACTCTCCCAAGCATCTGCGCCTCCTCTCATGTACCCCCCTTCTCCAAGATCTAGGAAACCGGGCTGCTATGTTTGGCCCACTGTGCCATTCTCACTGCCATCCCATTATACTGCTCCTCTGTGAAGCTTGAAGCTCCCAGGCCCTTCTGTATTCCTGTTTGGGGCTCAAGTGCACAGGCTTGCCGGGGTCTCTGATAAGGCCCAGGTCCTAGTTAGCCTTTGGTGTCCTGGGTTCCAAGCAAGCTTGGGGGTGTTCTGTTCCCATAGGGGTGAATGCGCATGGAGGCAAGAGCCTGCAGGACACCACCAGGGCTGGTGCCAACCCCCCTTCCTCCCACCCTCCTGGTGCTTTTGTCCCTGTCAGGCGCCAAGATCAGTTTCCCTCTCTGGGGAAGAGACCAGGCTTCCACTTCGGTTGTCAGAGTTATGCGTGGGGGGTGAGGGGTGGGGGAATCCAGAGACGCCCAGGAATGGAGCAGAGACCTCCCGCCCTGAGTCCTGGGGTCCAGACGGAGGCCCTCCGTGCACTTGGGAGACGCTGACAGATTGGGGATCTGAGCCCTGGGAGCAGACCAGGATTTCAGCGGAGGGACTGAAAATTCCAACAACATCAGATGGGGAAATCCACCCCTTTCCCTCCCTCCCCATTCCCAGATTCTAGAGATAGGTTCTCAGCTCCTGTGCCTAGTGACTGGCTCTTGTTTCCATGGAAACTGTTGTTCGCCTACTCTAAGGCCCCCTCCCCATCCTCCTGGACAAAGACTCCCCTCCCCTCCCCCAAGCCCTCCCTTCCCCTCCACCCCCACCCACAGCAGACTGAGAAGAGTCAAGTCTGGCAAGTTCTGGGCAGGAGGATGCAGCAGGGAAGGCGGTGGGGTCTGCCCGCCAATGTTGGCAGAGCCAGTGAACATGGCTGTGGAGGAGAGAGAGTAGGCCTAACCTCTCTGGGAAGGAAGGGCTCAGGGAGGAGAGGAGAAGGGGGTGTCCCGAGGAGAAACAGGAGCCTGCAGGGCGGGGTCAGGAACACAAAGCAGAGGCCGGAGCCTCCTCGGAAGAGCTGGGGAGGGGATGCGTGAAGACCCAGGTCACAGGCCAACTGGGAGGCCTGAGCCTTTTTCCAGCACCTGGGCAGGGGTGGAGCTATTCTGCTCAGGGTCACAAAGGTACACCGACCTTCTGAAACAACCCTACCCCACACCCAAAACCCCTCCAGTTTTTTCTGTGCCTTCTTCTCAGTGCCTGGGAAGAAAAGCACCGGCTGCAGCCCCCCAAAAGGTAACTCCGTCAGCGGTGGGGAAACCAGATTCCAGGCCCAGCCTCAGGTCTAGTCAGGCTGTGAGGTGAGACTCAGAACAAGCCACCTGATCCCAAGGGTCTCTTAAATCACAGCCAACGCCTTCGAAGGGCTCGCTCTTTACATATATTAAGTTGATTAAATTAATCCTTACAACCACGCTATGAGGTAAATCAATTCATTATCTCCATTTAAAAGCACTGAGACACAGAGAGGTTAAGGAACTTGCCAAGGTCACACAACGACTAGTGGCAAAGCTGGAATATAAACCCCAGCGGGCTGCGAGCGGGCTGCATCGAGAGCAGGGGCAGACCTCACTCACACGGCCTGGGATGGGGGTGGGGAGTGCTGGGAGAAGGTGGGCTCCCCCCTCCTCCCTCCCCAGGAGGTCGTTGTAGGGGAGCAAGTGGGATTTATGGATGGCAGGCGTAACCTGTACCTTACTCTGGAAAGGAATGAGGCAGCCCCGGTCCTTTGCCAGATCGGTGCTCGCACCGCCGCGTTAGCCCCGCAGATCACCCCCCACGCCCACCCCCACCCCAGCTCACCCGTGTAGCCCTCGCGACAGAGGCAGGTGTAGCCACCCTCTCGGCTGCGGCAGCGCCCATGGGGGCCGCAGGGCCGCGAGTAGCAGAGGTCCACCTCGGTCTCGCAGTAGTCGCCCGTGAAGCCTGGTGGGCAGCGGCAGCGCAGCCCCCCGACCGGGTGGATGGGCCGGAAGAGCACCGAGGAGGAGGCGATGAAGGGCGCGGAGGAGTCGAAGCGCAGCACCGACACGCAGCGCATGTAGTTCTCGCAGGGCTCGCGCAGGCAGATGTTGTCGTCGAAGGGCAGCACGCGCTGCGCCGAGATGGCTGTGAGCAGACTGCGGTTCAGGTACAGACGCTCCTGCAGGTCCTCGGAGGGCAGGAAGGGTGGCCCGCCCCCGGGCCCAGGCGGCTGGCCCACCGACAGGCTCACATTGAGGATGTGGCCACCAGGGGCATCGGTGTCGCGCTGCACATTGAAGACCACCACGTGGTCTGGGGGTGTGGCCAGCGTGGCAGCCACCGCCTGGATGAAGAGACCCAGTAGGGGGGACAGGAAGCGCTCTGGCGACATGTCCTCCAGGCGCAGTGTGATGCTGTGCGTGAGCATTTCATCCGTGATGATGGTGACACGCAGTGCGCACTGGGCAGTAACACTGTGCACGCCATCTGCAGATAGGTGACATGGGTCAGGACCTGGCGCAGGGCTGGGGAGGGCAGGGGTGCCGAGCCATAGACCCAGCCGCGGGCAGGAGCACCCCAAGAAGGGAGTGGGGGCTGAAATCCAGCCCACACACTCCTGAATTGCCCAGTTGCCACAGTGCGCCCCCTTTTCTAATGGACAAAAAGTGCCCAAGAAACTACATGTAGGGAAGTCACACGTTGCGGGATCAGCCCCCACCGACACTTAAGGTGATTCCATTTTCAGAAGTTCTCTTTGCATACTTTCCAGAAACTCTGCATTGTGAAGAGCGGCATGTCTTTTAGCGTTCGTGCACCTTTCCCTGCCCAAGCCACGAGGCTTGCTCTCACACCAAATTCCCCGGCTTCCCTGCACAAGAACCCAATTGTGCCTGTTTCTTAACCTTTCTACAGGGCCCAGAGCCCCACGAGATACCCACAAAAATGATCCTCCTGCCCCCTCAGCCTCCATACCTCACACTACCTTAACCCTGACCCTGGCTGTGCTCCCTCCTCCCCCACTGAGGCAGAGTGGGGGGTGAACTGGGTCAGTGGGCCACCCAGTCCCCCTCCCACTGAGCCCCATGGCTGCTTGGGCTCAAGCCTGCTATCCCCATAGCAACGCCCCACACAAAGCATTCTTCCCGCCCAACTCTCTGGGCTGCTGAAGATAGCCTGGGGGGGCCTCACCCCAGGAAATTCTGCTGGGCCACCTTTCCTGGGGCTGCACCACCCATTGCCCTGATGCTGTGAGGCATTGGGGGTGGGCAGAGATGGAAGGACCTGGGCAGCTCTCCAACCTGAAACCCCAGAAGAGCCCCACTAGGCTGATCTCTCCTCAGGCCTTGGGCCTCTAGCTATTCACTGCCCACTTGGCTCACCGCATTGCACCCAAATGCCGATCACACCTGCAGGCCACACACTCACTTATAAACAGCGAAGTGCTAACACACTCTAGTGTCTCACTCCACCCACACTCTAAGCCCAGAAATACCATGCACACCTGAATGCACATATACGTGGCACTGGATTTTATTTAGCTCAAAAATGAAAGCTGGAGGCCGGTGGGGGGGAGGAAATGGCTTGGCAGGGCTCTAAAGGGTATTCATTTTTTTATTTATGACAACGTCCTACACATAGTAGGTGTTCAGTAAATGCTAAGATGTTGATGTCTCCATAGTGAGGAAATGATCTTTCAAACACAGCAGGAGGGGCCCTGAGTTGGTATTAAAAAGGAACCCCTAGCAGGAACAGGGCAGGAGATGGTGTTTCGGGGGTGGGGTGGGATTAGGGGAGGGACCTGGGAACAGATTCTGCTTCTCTGCCATACCTATTTAAGGTGGCTAAGGACACCAGGCAGCTCAGTTCAGCCAGGGAAGGCTGAAGGCAGACAGCCATCTCAGCCATGCCCTTGCCCTCCAGCCTCATCGCCTGAGACTGCCGAAGCCTGCCTGCTCTCACCAGCAAGCTTGCCTGTCATTCCCCACTTCTGCTCCTCCCACTCTTGTCTAGAGCTACCGAACACGCTGTGCCTTCCCACCTGGCCTACCCACAGTCCTCCCTACTTTTCTAACCTGCCCCAAGCTCACGTACTCCAGGAAGCCTGCCCAGATTTATGACCTCAGGTTCTACTTTCCTCCCTCTTTCAGACCACCCTGCACTGAGGCGTGGAGCTGGCACAGGGCTCTCAGGCACTTGGTGCCTCTGTCCAGTGATTCCTTGATGGAACGGTCCCTCCAGGCAGAAAGCAGCCGAAGAGTCCACACAGAGCCCCTAACCGATTAGGGAGCGGAGCGGGCAGTCAAAGCCAGTGAGCAAGAGAAACCTCACCATCACTCAGCCCCGGGAACAAGCCACCTCTCTGTGTCTCCCCACTGCCGTCCCAGGCCCCGCCCACACCCCTCACCCAGTGTGTCTGTTGCTTCCCATCTGGTCCACCATCTGTGGCCACCTACCCCCTCTTCTGTGGTCCCTCATCCCCGGCAGTCAATCTACTGCTCAATCCTTCCTCTTTGTTCCTCTCCCTTGCCTTGACCTAGGTCACCCCTCAGGTGTCAAGGAGGGTGGGAACAGGGGTCCCAGGTCCCAGACTGTGGCAGAATCAGACTCCAAGCCTCTCTTCCCCTGGCAGATGTGCCAGAGGAGCTGTAGGCCCGGGGCGGGGGGTGGGGTGGGGGCTGCCGTTCTGTGAGCTGACCAGACCATGCACAGGAGCCCGTGTGTCCCAGCAGGAGAAGGGCCATCCAGCCCGAGCTGGGGCAGCTTCAGCCACAGGGGACAAGAGACAGGGAAGTCAGAGGGGCATGAACATGGAGACCCAAACAGGGGAAAACAAAGACCCAGGGAAAGAGCCAGCGGTGGAGAAAGTGGGAAAGGAGGAGAGAGCCACACACGAGATCGAGAGGGCGATGAAGTGGGGCAGAGCAGGAGGGCTCCCATGGGCAGGGGCAGGGGCGGGAAAGAAAGAGAGACAAAGAACAAGAGAAGGAAAACAAAGGGGGAGTGGGAGTCAATTCCCCCTCACCCCAGCCTCCCTGAACTTTGGGGTTGCCGTGGTGACTGCCTCCAAGGGCCAGGGCTTAGGGGACAGGGTGGGGCCAGGGCCAGAGGGCCAGCCTGAGGCCTTCCCTTCTGGGAGCTTCCCTCAGGGAGCTGTGGTCAGGGGCTCTGCCCACGTCGGAGCCTGAAGGCCAGGTGGGGCCTTCTCAGTGTCCTGTCACACTCACCTAGGACAGGCTGGGGGGAGGACAGGAAGGAGAGGCCCTTCTTTTCCGTCCCTCCCCACAGCCTGCTTCTCCCAGCAGAGAAGGGTCCAGGATACAGGGGCTCCAGCCCTTCACTTCCTCCTCCTGGAGGGAAGCTGAAGCTTCAACAGGCACAGAGCCTTGTCCATAACCTCTAACACCTCATAAGCCCTGGCTCCTGTGGCCGCCTGAGAGAGCAGGCAGGAGAGGCATCTGTCCAGGAAGGCCCCAGAGCGGGGAGGGGGCTGACCACACTCTGCATCTCACAGGCCTCTCATTCCCCTCTAGGCCTAGACTCCCTAGGGTGGCATAGAGGGGTGCCAGACTCTCTTCTTCTCCTCCCTGGTGTGTCTGGAGTGGGGTATCTTGGCCCATCCATACCTAGGGTGCCTCTAACAAGAGGCCCTCATGGGGTGCCAGTTGTTCCCAGGCTTGGGGAAGGGGCTCGGCACCCTGGGGCTGGGTCCCTCCTTGCCACTGCCAATCACTCCCATAGCTGACGGAGAAGACAGAACGGCGCCCCCCTCAACTCGCTCCCCCAGCCCTCTGCCCAGGGAGTCTGCAGGCTGAGCGCTTGGCCAAGCAGCAGGAATGCCGAGCCTGGGTCCTGGCCAGGCTCCCACGCCCCAGGAGTCTGTTCTCTCCCCACCGGAGCAGGGGGCTCTGCCCTTAAAGGCCACCAGTCCCCTCGCTCATCCTGGTCCCCATACCCCATTCCCTGAGTCCGGGCTGCTCACAGCCAGCAGGGAAGGCCTAGCATCCAAAGAAGAGCCCACGGGGTGGCAAGGGGGCCCAGGAGGCCTCAGCTGGGCCCTGGCTTCACCGCAGCCCCTCCCCCAAGCTGGACCCCGAACCATGGCCTCTGACAGTGGGGTCTGTTTGGACAGAGACAATGAGCTCTGGCTTCATTTCCTGAGAGAGCTCTGAAGGGGTAGCCAGGCCTGGCTCTTTCTGCCTGGAGGGAAAAGAATGCACTAGACAAAGTCCCCCTCAGCCAGTCTGGGGCTCAGCCGGGAGCCAGAAGGGGCCAGAAGAGGCCCGACAGCAGGGTCCTGACCCCAAGGCGGCAACCCTGTGCCCCACAGCCCTCTGCTCTGTCAGAAGGCGGTTATGAGATCACAGGAATACCCTGCCGGGCGTGCAGGGGTGCTGAGGGGACCGGCTCACCTCCCTGCCCCACACACAACTCAGTCGTCTCTACCCCTCCCCCAGCTCTCCTGGCCCCCCAGTCTTCCACGCGCCTTTTTTTTTTTTTTTTACAATTCTTGGCAGCCATAGCCAGGGCAGCCTCGCCACACTTCCCCTGCCACGTCACAGGGTGGTAGGCAGGGGGCAGCCAACCGAAGCAACCCAGCCCAGCCTGGGGCGGCAGGCGGGGCCTGCACCAGGGGCCAGGATTCCTAGGGCTCCTTCCCAAGCTACTTCCCGCCCCTCAACCTCTGTGCCAGGTGCTGGGCAGAGAGGTGGGTCCAAGACTCCTCCCCGGACGCCGCCCGGGCCCTCCTCCAGGGTCCACCCCCACCTGACGCCACCTGGGCCCTTCCTTACCTGACACTAGCACGCTCATGATGGCCTCCAGAGGCCGGTTGTTGTCCAAGGCCCGGCTCAGCCTCAGTTCGCCCGTGGAGGCATTGAGCAGGACCAGGCTGAGTTCATTGCCCCGCTCAAAGCTGTAAGTCAGGCTGTCGGAGATGTCAGGGTCGTGGGCAGGCACACGGCCGATGGCGCCCCCAGGGAAACTGCTTGAGCGGTTGGTGACATAGTTGTTGAAAAGGATCTCAAAGTTGCCCAGCACTGGCGGGTTGTCGTTTCGGTCAAGCAGGCGGACGTGGACAGTAGCCCGGCTCACCAGGGGAGCCGACGTGGCCTGGATGACCAGGATGTATTCAGGCCGGTCCTCGTAGTCCAAGTCCACCAGAGCGGTCAGCTCCCCAGAGAAGATGTCCAGTTGGAAGACCTCAGGGATGTTGCCCTCCACTATCTGGTACATGATCTGGGCATTGGTGCCTTCGTCAGGGTCAGTGGCTGTGACCCGGGCCACGGCCAACCCAATGGGGCTGTTCTCTTCCACAAACACGTCAAACTCGTCCTGCTCAAAGACAGGCGGATTGTCGTTCACATCCAGCACAGTGACCGTCACTTCCATGGGCGTGCGGGCCGGAGGCATCCCCTTGTCCACCGCATATGCCCGCAAAATGTACTGGGCCACGTTCTCACGATCCAGCCTCCGAAGCGTTCTCACGATGCCTGATGTGGACTCCACAATAAAGTCACCATCTCCATCATCACCCCCTTGGAAGGTGTAGAAGACCCTGCCATTAAGGCCAGAGTCACGGTCAGTGGCCGAGATCTGCAGCACACTGGTAAAGGGGGGCACATCCTCATAGATGCTGCCCTGGTAGGAGTCACGCAGGAACTGAGGAGCGTTGTCATTTACATCATTCACCAGTATCTCCAGGTAAGTCGTGTCCGACTTCTGGGGAATGCCGTTGTCCCGGGCGGTGATGGCCAGGGTATAGGACACTTGGTCCTCGTAATCCAGCTCAGCCTGGGTGGTGACAGCCCCTGTGTCTGCATCAATGCGGAACTGAGGGATGCTGTCCTCCATAAAGTAGGTGATGCGGGCATTCTCACCTGTGTCCTCGTCCGTGGCACTGATCAGCACCACCGTGGTGCCTGCTGGCCGGTCCTCGTTAACATTCACCGTATAGTGGGAGCTCTGAAAGACGGGCCGATGGGTGTTGGCATCAGTGACGTTCACTACCACCTGTGCCGTGTCCTGCCGCGTGCCATCGGAGGCAGTGACGGCTAGCACATATTGCCGCTCAAGCTTGTAGTCCAATGGCAGGGCGAGCGACACCAGCCCACCACCACTCTGGCTGGTGATGGAAAAGCGGTTGCGGGTGTTGCCACTGGTGATCTGGTAAGTGATGACGCTGTGGGCATCACGGTCCACAGCCGACACGGTCACCACACTGGTGCCCACAGCTGCATCCTCGTTGAGTCTCACCGTGTACTCTGGCTGGGTAAAGGTGGGGTTGTTGTCATTGACATCCAGGATGGTCACACTGACACTAGCTGAGGCAGTGAGCACTGGGGTCCCGTGGTCTCGGGCTTCTACCCCAAAGCTATAGAAATCAACCTCTTCGCGGTCCAGCTCGGCTGCCACAGAGATCCAGCCTGTGCCATTGTTGATGGCAAAGGGGAAGTCATGCCCAACCCCAGCAAGGCGGTATTCCAGGCGGGCGTTGTCACCAGCATCGGCGTCAATGGCCTGGACATGGAGAACCAGGTAGCCTAAGGGGACACTCTCCAGCACAGTCGCCTGGAAGGGGGTGCTGACAAAGATGGGGGCATTGTCATTAATATCCAGGACTTGCACTGTCACCAGGCCAGAGACGTTGGAGAGTGGGGGGCGGCCACCATCCTGTGCTCTAACCCGTAGGGTATACTCCTTGGTTGTCTCATAGTCAAGAGGGCTCACCACATCCAGAGCTCCCGTCTGGGCATCCAGGTAAAACTGTCCCCGAGCGTTGCCGCTCATGATGCTATAATGCACCAAGGCGTTGCTGCCCTTGTCTCGATCCGAGGCTGTGACCCGGAGCACCGGGGCCCCCGGGGTCACATCCTCACGCACCTGGACCACGTAGCGCTTCTCACTGAACTGAGGGGCATTGTCATTGTCATCCTCCACAGATAGGAACACAGCGGCTGTGGCACTCCGTGGACCGGGGTCCCGACCCTGGTCACTTGCCTCCACTGTCAACTGGTAGGATTCTACTTCTTCCCTATCCACAGGGCCACGAGTTCGGATCACCCCAGAGCGAGGGTCAATCTCAAAGACTTCAGAGGGGCTGCCACCAGGGCCCTCCAGTAGGCGGTACAGAATATTGGCATTGGGAGGGGCATCGCCATCTGTGGCTCTGACAGTGAGCACCTCATAGCCAACCTCCAGGTTCTCCCTGAGGCTCTCCTTGTACTCCTGCTGCTCAAAAACAGGGTCATGGTCATTGGTGTCAGTCACCAAGATGGTAAGTGTGGCCAGGGCACTGCGTCGGGGCATGCCATGATCCTGTGCCGTGACCCTGAAGACATGGGTGCTCTTGGTCTCACGATCTAGCTCCTCAGCTGTAGTTACAGCGCCCGTGATCGGGTCCAGAGAGAAGAAATGTTTGGAACGGCTATCAAAGAGGGCGTCCATGGTGTACTCAAGCCGGCCTGCCTCGCCCTCATCTGGGTCAATGGCCCGCAGGGATGCCACAGGGGTACCTGCTGGCTGGTTCTCGGGCACTGTGGCCTGGTAGCTGGGGGGCTGGAACTGGGGGGCTGTATTCACATTCCTTTTCCGCCGCCCGCCCATGGACTCTTCTGCTGACCTTTCCCCTGCCCTGAGCCCCGGGGTCTGCACCAGCTTGCAGGACTGGCATCTCAGTCGTGGGGCCTTTAAGCACGGGTGTTCCTGGGGCAGGGTGAGCTTGCCCTGGGGGGAAAGGTGGCCTCCAATGCCCAGGAGGCGACAGCTCCATGGGCAGCCTTCAGGGGCTGGCGGCAGAGGGATGTGGGCTTCGGATTCTGGACACCAGACCCTCAGACCGTCGTGGTGGGGCACCAGGTGGCCAGTCAGCTCCGTCCCTCCATCCTTGCAGCGGCTGGTATAGAGCCAGAGGTTGGAGGCTGAGGCTGGACAGAGCCAGCCCACGGGGGCACAGGTCCCTGAGGAGCCACGTCCCCCTGGCCCCAGGGAACGACAGGGCCCCACTTGGTCTCCCAGCAGTGGCGGCAGTAGCAGCAGTAGCAGCAACAGCAGCAGCAACGGCGGCGGCGGCGGCGGCGGCAGCAGTAGCGTTGGAAAGGGGACGCGGGCTGCCCGGCTCTGCATCTCTCCCTGCTCCCGGCCGGCCGGGTCAACCGCGGCGGCGGCTCCTCCTCCGGCTCCAGCCGGCCCCGCCGCGCCTCATGCCCAGGCCGGGGCGCCAGTCCCCGGGGGCCACGCGTGCGCCCCTCGGGCCTGCGCCTTGCTGCCTCGGCGGGGCCCGGCGCTGAGCCCTCCGACGCACCCGGGCTCGCACTGCACCCCGATCCCGGCCCGCGCCCGGGTCACCCCGACCACCGCGGGCTGGCGCCGCGCCTCCACTTGCGCGCCCGGCTCTCGCCACCTGCGCCCGCGGGCCCCGCGCGCCCCTGGCCCTGCCGACTCCCCGAGCCTCGAGGTGCCCCCTGCGCCCCCGCGGGATCGCCCACCTGAGCCCGAGGAGCTACGCACCCGGACCCCGGCCGTCCTCGACGGCCCCGCGCCACTCGCTCGCGCCCCGCGTCCCCGCCGCGGCTGCTGCTGTCGCCGCGGCCAAGGGCCCAGCCCCGCGATCCCTCGCCTCCCCGGCGGGCGGGCGAGCTCTGCAGAGCGGCGGCGGCAGCCGCGGCGGCGGCGGCTCATTACCATAGACCTGCTCGCGCCGCCGCCGCCTTAAAGCGGCAACGCCAGCCGCACCGAACGAGGTGGGCCCCACCCGGCGCCCTCCTCCGCACCGACGTTCTAGGATTCCCGCTGGCCAGACCTACATTCCCAATTCCTCCCCAGGCCTGCCCCTGGGCCCGGGCCAGATCCCTACCACAAATTAGAGAAGAATTAACAATCAGAAGCCAGACAGCGCATGATAATAATAGTGGTAGTGCCCTTAGTATGCTTGGAGGTTTTCAAAAACATGTTGAAGGGCTCTCAGAGAAAAGGGCCCACCTCACACCACCCAGCACGGCTGTCTGCTGCTAAGAGCCCACGGGTCCTGGGGCAGGCTGAGCTAAAAGGGGCCTGCTCAACAGTAGAAAGCCTCCCCCATATTTCAGAGTGACACCCCATCTCCCTGGAACACACAGTAAAGTCCTGAACTCCCCCCCCCCCAATCCAAGTTGTGGTCTAATTAGGATGCCCCTTGGGGTCCAGCTGCTGGGCTTGGACACCACCTGGACTTCTCAGGGGGAGGCAAGCTGGGACTGCCAAAGCCAAAGCCAGTGGATATAAACACACCAATATTACCAGGTTCTGAGGCCCGGAATGGCTGAAATCTGTACAGGCTCACAAGGCTGGTTAGGGATGGAGCCAAGCTTTAGGACCCAGGCTTCCTGGATCCTAGACCAGTGGATTTCACTGCCCCCTAGGGCCTCCTTTCTAGAGAGATGACCTCTTGCCCCCTCCCTCCTTCCCCATCAGTGTCCAGCTGCTGTTCCCCTCCTTCCACCCACAGCTTTGTGATTAGCAAACAGCCCTGCCCAGTGCACAGCTTAGGCCTGCAGACTGAACCTTCCACTTGAAAGGGGTGTGCAGGATTATAGGAGTCCTGGAGGTGGCCCAGGCATGGAAACTGGGCCATGAAGAAGAGCCAGGCAGGGTTGGTGGAGGGTGATCAGGAAGGAGTTTCCTTCTCTCCCTATCCCCCCAGGGACCCCTATCCCCCCAGGGACCCCTATCCAGGGACAATGGGGCCAACTGTGTGGACTGCAAGGGGCCTGGTCAGCCAATAGGAGGGCTAGCCTAGGGAGGAGTGTAGGGCTTTATTTAATCTCAGTCCCACCACCCTCTGGTTGTGTGACCTTGGTCAAAAACCTGTACCTCAATTTCCCTTTTGTAAAATGAGGGGACTGAATAAGGTACCTATATTTGGTTTCCAAAAGTTAATCTAACAGTAGAATCCCTTTTTGAAATGAAATTGAAGTAGAAGCCCAAAATATAAAACAGATAAAAGTAATGTTCCTGGGTTGAAGTGTGGGTCAGGGCCCTGCCGTATCCCCACGGCTCTGCCCATCAATACATCCCTGGGCCACCTTGTAGGGCTTGTGCTCTGGAGGAACGTAGATTGAAAAGCAGTGAACCAGATGCTCCCTTTCAATGCTTCATTTTGGTCACAGCAGAGGAGAGCATAAATCCCCTCTCAGGGACCTGGTGCCCAGGGTCACAGTGTGACCACACAGTGATGTCTAGGGTGAGCTGATATATCACTTTCTCCTCAGGGGAAAGGAGAGGAGATGGGCCTTGGAGACAGCAAGAGGGATTAGGGTTAGACTACATTTCTGGCAGTGGCAGTGGAAAGGATGGGGAGAAGGAAGTGGGAGGAGGACCCGTGGCTCCTGGGAATGCTCTCGCCTTGATTGAAGATGAGCTTTCTTCCTCTGGGCAAGGCCAAAGGCAGTTCCAGAGGCAGAGGGGTGGCTTAAGCGGCCTCTGCAGGGCTCTGCCTCTCTCGACTTGCTTTGACTCTGGTTTGGGAGGATCTGGGGCTGCGTGGGCATTTTGCTCTTCACCTAATAGCCATGTGGCGCGGAGAATGCTCGGAAATTATACCATCTGTTAATTATCCTTTGAATCAGGGTTGGGTAATGAGACTCTCATTTCTGATGAAGGCCTAAGCCAACACATGGGGAAACTGCAGCTTTCCATTCATCTCTCTCCTTTTGTACTAAACTAAGCTTTCTGGGTGGGAGAGAGCAGCAGCCTTGGCTCTGGGTCACGTGTGGCTCACGATTCTGGAACCCAGCACTGAGGCAGGGGTTGCCATGGAAGGCACAGGAACAGGAAGCCCTCCTCCGAGTCAGTGGCCTTTCTACCCAAGGGTAGACAGTTGGGGGATGTGATGAACCTCTCCTTTCATCTCCAGGCACATTTGGCAAATAGTCCTTAACCTTCTCCCTGCCCTGCCCCCAGGGGCACAAGACAAGAGCTGCCTCTCCATCCATTTTCACCTCCTTAGCTGCACCCACCTCCCAAAAGCTGGAAGGAAATTTCCAAGTCTTCTGTGCAGCAGATGTCTCCAACTAGGGCTTGCCCTGGTGGTGTCCTCCTTGACCCCTAGAAGAAGGGCTGCCTACTTCATGGAACTTTCCAGCTCTAAGGAACTTTTAGACCTCCTCCTATGTGGGAGAAAACCAGGGTTCAGAAGATTCTGGAGTCTGTTCAAAGGGAATTTACTGCTCTTCTAGGCCATGTTTTAGTGGAGGCTGGGGAGGGGAAGTGACATGCTGGGATGTCAGCCCCAGGCTCTCCCCCAGCTCTAATGGGTCTTCCTCACCCAAGCTGCTTCCTGAGGATTCCCTGGGCATATGGAGAATATATTTTTGATTAAGGCCTGGCCCTCGCTCTCAGCTGAAAAGGATAGCATGGGTGAAGTGGTCCAGGAGCAACTGAGACAGAAAAGGCTAAAGGAATTCAGAGGAGAGAGCACTGAAGGTCGAGGAAATCCTCCAGGGCTTGCTGGAGGAGGTAGGACTTGGGTTGCATCTTGAATCGGAAACAGTATTCCTGGCAAGAGGAATTCATAAGCAAATTCAATTAACCTACAGGTTAAATTCAATTAACCTACAGGTTAAGGGTCTTCTCCAAGGTTACACAGCTTGTAAATGGCAGACCTGGAATTGGAACCCAGGCAATCTGCTTCCAGAGTCCATGCTTTTAAGCATTATGAATGAATGAGCCATAAGTGTCACCTTGGCTGAAGCCAAGGTTGGGGTGGGTGTGTTGTGGCCCAGCACAGTGGAGGGGCAGACAAGGCCACATTTGGGAAGAACCAGGTGACCTTTTTCAGGGCAGATGCTTGTGGGCTGAAATTCTAGGACCAATGGTCTGCTTGAAAGGAGGGGTGTGGAGGGAGGTTGCAAAAGGGAAGGGTCACTGTGACCTTTGCTGGGTGGGCAGAGCAGTTTCTCTGGCAGGAGAGAGAGGTGTGGGGACCCTGATTCTCCCAGGGCCGGATCCTGTTTCCCAGCTTGGTGTTGCTTTATAAAGGGCACAGAAGTGGGAAGGGAGAGGCTGGCCATGTGGAACCCCAGACATTGCTATGGGGGTGGGGTAGGATGGAAGGGACCAGAAGCCAAAAGTTGGGGCAGGTCAAGACCTGAGTGTCTCCTGTCCACACTTGCCTTGTGTGCCCAGTCCACTTCCCTGCACTTTTCTTCCCAGCTGAGGGTGCTCCTTGAGGGTGGACCCCCACTCCACGTCTGGCACTGAGGGGAATTCTGTCAGAGTTGTGAGGAGGCTTGGGGTCTTCGTGTGATCGCTTCCCCTCCAAACCAGTCTCCACTCAGCAGCCCAAGTAATTGTTTCTAAATCAATAAGCATTTGTTTTAGATTAAAAAAAAAATCTCTCCCAATTTTTTATTTTGGAAAATGGCACGTGTTCAGGAAAAGGGCCAGAGGTGGTACAAAGCACCCCCAGATACTCTCCATCAATCAGATTCACTAATTGTTGACACTATGCTTTTTCTCACAATTTTTAGAGAAAAAAATGAAAGTGAGGTGCAAACATCATGGCGCCCCAACCCTCTGCGGCTCCGCATGCCCTGCACATGGAGCTCTCTCCCACACCCCACAAGGTGACTGCCACACCCAGAACACAAAAGATGATTCCTGGTATCATCTAATATCCAGTCTAATCCAAATTCCTTGATGTCCCTCAGAGGTCTTTGATAGCTGCTACTTTCAAATCAGAGGTTTATATATAACATTTGGTTATATATCATTTTAGTTTGCTTCCTTCTTCCTTCCTTCCTTCCTTCCTCCCTCCCTCCCTTCCATATGAAAGTGACTGAAGAGTCCAAGCCAGTTTTCTTATTGGATATGCCACATGCTGGATTTATCCAATTAAAGGACCCCTTATGGTGTCTTTCACAGAGTAATACTGCAAAGTCTGAATCTGAGCAGGTTGCTCCCTTCCTGAAAACCTCGCACTGGGCTTTTTGGAGGTGCTTGAATAAAAGCCAACTTCCTCATTTGAGTCCACAAAGCCCCAAGGGGCCCAGCCTCCACCCCCTTTACTCTGTTCTGGGCACCCTGGCTTCCTTCCAGCTGTTGAATATGGTAGCCTTAAATATCCCCTTTTTCTTGGCACATATCACAAGTTATAATTACATAAAGTATTTATTTGTTAATTTATTTGGTTGACATCTGTCTCAGCCACTAGCAGTAAGTTCTAGAAGCAGAGAGAGCACGTGTGTCTTGAATACTAGCAACTAGCATGGTACTTGACACATAGTAGGCACTCAGTAAATACTGGTTAAATGAATGGATAGATGAGTAGTTGGATGAATGGACTGGCTGGCTGGCTGGCTGGCTGGCTGGCAGAGGGAATGACCAGGTGCTTGTCCATTCTTGGAGCTATGATCTGGGAGGCCAGATGGGTCTCTGGACTCCTCTGTGGACAGCCCTGAACTCATTTACTTTAACCACAAACCTGTATTTCCAATGCCATGTGCAGCCGGGAGTTGTAGACGGATGTCCCAGCCAAGTTTAGATAGACTTTCTTTGAGGTTCACTAAAAGATGGCACTAGATGCCTTAACTCAGCGGTAGGTTCCACCCACAGGGCCACACTATTTGCTGAGGGTGGCTCAGTAGGTCTAGCATTCCATATGGCTGATGTATAGTCCATCTAAGATCCAGCTGAGATCATTTTTGGCTCCTGAGCCCAAAGGGAAAGAGATGGAGCCTGGGGCTGAGCTATGAGCAGCATATCCCAAAGCAACATCTGCAATAACTTAATTGTTAAGTGTATCAGAGCAGGCCTAGGGGAGCCCTGTCTGCCCCCAGTTATGCTCTAGGCACCAAGCTAGGTATGAGAGGTACACAAATGAACAAGACTAATGGGTCTAGTGTGGACAAGCAGTCTAATGTGGACTGAGACAAATGTAGTGGTAGAGCTGTGTTTGTTAATATTTCTAGGTGGGGATAGAGGAGTTAGGGAAGGCTTTGGAGGAATGTGGACTTGGGTGGAGAAGTCTGGGCTTTACTTGCTAAGTTGAGAGAACCGTCTGAAGCGTTGGGGCAGGGGAGGGCAGGGGAGGGCAAGATGGTGGCTGTACTTTCAGCAGCCCTCCTCTGGCATCACGAGTAGCCCCACGAAGGAGGAGCAGGACAACAGCCCAGGACAACAGTCCAGGAGGAGAGCCTGTGCTGTGGCTGGGCAACAGGCTGCCAAGGGGGCAGATCTGAGTGACCAAGAGACTCAATGGGACTGTGGGAGGCAGGCCACTGGGGGTGAGCAGGAGGTGGTCCAGGGTGACTCCCAGGTGTTTGTTTGGGTGTCTGAGTACCCAGAGGAGGGAGAGGGCAGAGGATCAGCTAGGGAGTTGGGCTCTGTGCTTAGGACTTTGAGATCCTGGTGAAGTCAATGTGTATGTGGAGTGGGGGCCGGGGGGGGGGTATGGAACTGGAGATGCATGGTGAGAGATGGCAGATTTGGGATGTAAAGGAGGACAGCACGCAGGGGAAGGGAGGGGAGAGGCCAGAACCCCGGGGAACCAGCATCTAGGGGCAGGTACAATATCCTTATCCTACCGGCTCCTCTATCTTAACTCAACAACCCCTCATTCTCTGCTCTCCTGCTATTCAGGCCTTCCTCCTGTTCCCTCGAGTTGGTCTCTCTGTCTGGAACGTTCCACCTTCCTTCTGAGGGGGTGGGGACTGGGAGCGCCCAGAATGTTGATGAGGTAGCGAGAGCCTACAAGTGTCTGCTGTTTATTTATCTCTGAGGGAAAGGAGCCAGATGGGATCTGAATTCGACAGCAGAGGCAGGGCGGCAGGAAGGCTGTTTAAAGATGGGGAAACTAAGCAGGTAGGTCCTGAGGGTAATGGGTGAGGAGGGGAGATTGGAGGGGAGAGTGAGGTTCTGGAGAGAGCTAGCTGATGAGCAGGGATTCAGCGTTGCTGGAGGGCAGTGGGATCCAGGGAACAAGTAGACAAGGGCTGGTTCTGGAGGAAGAGTAGAGAAACAAGGGGGGGGAAAAAAGAAAGAAAAAATATATATCTCTCTTTCTATGAGACAAGATGGAAGGAGGAAAGGATGAACGTTATTCTAAATGGAAGCTTAATTCTCCCCTTTCTTCAGGGTTTAAAAAACCAAGTCTCCCTGAAGGGTCACACCATCTTATTATCAATTTACACCTCAATGAAAATAATTTTCCAGACCATTTCTAACAGCAGGTTTAAGTGGGGGGAGGGAAGCCTAAGTCCTGTGGAGGGACCCGGACTGCTCTCCTAAATGCAGGGCTTGTCAGCCAACCAATCAGAACGGTGAGAGAGGAACTTCCCCTCAGAAAAGGGGGCTTTGTCGGAATCAGTGGTCGCTGGGAACCCCCTGGGATCAAGAGGTTAGGACCCAGCAGGGTTGGCGGGTTGGCGTCCTAGTCTCCCTTCCTGCAGGTCGGTGGGGAGCCACACAGCACTGAGCTTCTGGAACAAGAACCTGCCTGCAGCCCCCCCGCCCCCCCAGGGGGGGTGCTCTTAAAAGGGCAACATCAGAGGCAGAGGTGTCAGCCCCACCAGAACCTCACCCTTAGGCGATGCGGGGTTGTACCCCCCTTTTGTGTGTATCCGGGAGGAGCTTTTGGGGAACCCCACGCTGGGAGGTGACTGGGGGAGTGGGGCAGGCCCCTTTTCTGGCACAGGCTCTGACATGCAGCACATTTCTCTGGGGCCCATCCCAGCTCTGCCTGTCAGACTCATCCTGGGAGTGCAGCCAGGGCTGCCCCAGGCCCCTGGTGGGAGGTGTGGGGGAAGTCAAGATGGAGGGGAGGAGAGGAGAGGAGGCATTCTTAGGACCCAGGGTAACCCGGAAAAGCTTCGGCAAAGGAAAAGCAGGACCAGTAGCTGGGAAAGTGTCAGTTGCCAGGGGTGGCTTCACCACTGCAGGGTTTGGCTCCTTGATGGCTGATAAACTTCACAGCAGTCTGAGCTCGGGCAGGCCCCTTAGTCTCACACTGGGTCCCTACACTTGCCTGGGTCTTTAGAATTGCTTGAAAGTCTGGCTTCTAGCTGTCCCTGTCTCCTGGTAGAGAGGCCAGGTGCCTCTTCTCTCCTGCCTGAAGCACCCAGACCTGCTTTCTGGGCCCTGAATTCCTGGGTGTGGGAACCAAGGGTTGGTGAGGGACCCAGGGCTCTGACTCACTCCACCAGGCCTGTGGGGTTGTTTGCCAACTGAGGTAACCTGGGTAGCTGAGGTTGGAGATGGGGCAGGTCAAGATGCCAGGGATGAGGGCATCAGCTGTGGGTTGTGGAGGCAACTGCCAGGGTGGAGTCAAGGTTATCTGGGACTGTTCCCAAGCGCTCAGCGTCCAGGCCAGCCTTCCCATCCTAAACAAGGCTTGCATCAGCCTCATCCCACTGCTCCAGGGAGGGAAGGAGTCTAGGTTTTGGCTCACTCTGGAGGAAGGCAAGCCACACCTTTCCCAATGACTGTTAGTTCTTTGAGAGCAAGGACTGTGTCTTTCTGTAAGCCCTGTTCCTAATTGTGCCTGGAACAGGGTGAGCGCTCAGTAAATGCCCGTATTTGCCCATGTGTGCCCGCCTACTGGCGTGTTCTTGTGTGACCCGTAGGGAAGGACCTCAGCCACAGGGTTATCCTTTCCTTCACAACTATTTTTTTCTCCTCTTGCTCCATCAGTAAGGAAGGGGTACAGACTTTCTGCTAACAGATGAGCTGGGCCACACATCAGCTACTGTCCAGGCATGCACTCATTCCACTCACTAGGCAGGCTCCCAGGCCTGTCCACAGTTATCCAGCTATAGGGCAGGTAGGCAGCGTGGGGCACTGGGCAGCCAAGAGCATAGGGCAGGAGGCTCTCTCTGCATAAGGCAATAGGGAGTCTAGTTTCCAGGTGCTGAAGGCTCCAGAAAACTGGTCAGGTGAGAAGGTATGTCAGCCAGCGCAGAGAGGGAATCCGGGTCAGGGGAGCCAGGAGCCAGGCCAGGTCCCTACAGGCTCAGAGCCCCAGCTTCTGCCCTCCCAGGGTGCTTTTAGGGCCATGGAGAAAGCAGTGCCTCCTGGTGGAAGGAAGGTCACAGGCACCAAGAGCAGAGGAGGGTAGGAGGAGGGTGCACAGGAGGCAACTACAGGGGCCTCCAAGGCTAGTTGGGGGTGTTCAGAGCCACTTGAAAGTTTCTAACCCTAAAGCCCAGTGGGCTTTTCAAACGCGGAAGAGGGTGTGTGGTGGTGACGGAAACCAGCCTCCGGACACTGTAAACCGCCTTGCTTCAAACCAAACAGTCGAGGCTATGATAGGAATGTGAATTTCTGGTCTGAGTAAATGGGAGCAGCTTGTTCTTTCGTCCTCTTGCCCTGGCTTTGTCATCCCAGAGCCAAGGGCAATGGGCTACAGTAGAGGCAGGCTGGTGGAGAGAGCGCCACTGTGGTCACCATTCCGGGTGGCCTGGTTCTGACAGGGTTTCCAGTAGCAAGTTGAACAGGATCAGTCCCAAGTCCCCAGTGGAAGACCCAGAACACAGCCTCCTTCCTGGGTGCCAAGCTCAGGCAGGCCTGGGGAAGTTGCTGTTCAGGGACTAAGGGGGCAGAGATGAGGTAAAGGCTCCTAAGTGACAGGCCAGTTCGGAGCCATGCCCTCATCTTCCAAAGAAACACAACAGGCACTGAGCACTGCTGAGAAGTGGGGACTCCTGCCTCCCACCTGGTCATGTTGTCTCATCTCCCTTACCCGCCTGGTATCCTGCCTTCTGTATGATGGAAGACATATAATCATGTCCCCACCCTCTCGTCTGGGACTGTCACAAAGATAAAAGAGATCAGTAGAGGAAGTCTGTTAGGCTCCTGGAAGAGAAGCACTGTACTAACATAAGATGTTATTAAAGTGACGTGTTTGTACATTGCAGATGAAAGGCAGCAAATAAAGAGCCTAACCATCACCCTTCCCAGAGAAAGGGTCAACTGGCCTTTAGGGCAAACAGGGGGAGCGCCAGAGAAAGGAGAAAATATCCTTCCTCCTTCCCTTCTGCTCCGCTGGTTGCTCTCCCACTTGGGGATGACTAGGCAAGAGAAGCAGGTGTTAATAAGGCCCCAACTTGTGCTCTTGAATCTGGGGACTGTGGGATTAAACAGTCCCCTCTTCCCTGCGGTCTCGCAGCCTCTTGCCCTTCCCATGGAGCCCTTCCTAGGGAACAGAAGCACCGTGAGGCTTTCTATGTCAACTCTGGTCTCTAAGCTAGTCTTACCTAACTGCTTTTAAGCAGGGCCAAATTTACAGAGGAGGGTCTGGCCCTTGTCCTGCAAGCTTGTGTGTCTAAGACAAAGTTTTCACTCTGCCTGGACCCTTTCCTAATCTACTCCTGCCTTCACCTACCTTCTCAAAGGTCGTCTGACTTGCTAAAATGGAACAGCCTTCTTGAGAAGGAAAAGCAGAAGTGTGGTTCCAGGGACAACGGTCAGAGACAGGGTCCGAGCCCTGGGCAGAAGACTGTGGAAGAGTCCTAGCCTTCCCCAGAGATGCTTTATTACATGGTTTCATCAGTCATCAGTGACTGGGTCCTATGCCCATGCAAAGAGACAGGAACGTTGTGTTGTACACGGCAGACTGTTCCCCTTTTAGCAATGCAGTCAGATGGGGTGGGGATGAGTGGGTGCTTGGCTTCTCTGCCCGTGGGCAGGCTCTGAGATCCCAGCTGACAGAAAAGAAAGCCTGACAAACCGGGAGGAAGGAATGTTCAAGAATCGGTGACCTCCATGTTCTGCAGCCGGCTTTCTAGGGGGACATCTTTTGCTGCCCCTTTCTTTTTGCTGCCCTCGTGCTGCTTCTTCTGCTTCTTTGATGGCTCCTGGTCAATGGGGGCAGGCTTCACAAAAGGGATCAGTTCTTGGAGACCTGGAAGGAGAGAGCCAAGTAACCTATCGTTTCTCACGAGTCAAAGCCCAGGGACCTCTGGGGAGAGTTCCACAAGACAACGATCCCTATGAACAAAAGGGCACCCACGATCGGAACTGGTTTCATTAATTCTTTTCTTCCCCAGTCTGAATTTTAGCTGCACTTGAATAGAATGTCATACCTGTACTGGCTACTCTCTCAACTTTGCCCCCAGTAATGCCCAGCATCAGAGGACAGGCAGAGTTTGGGGACTGTCTCTGAACAAGAAAAGCTGGTACATCCTGAAAGGGGCTTCTCATGCAGAAGAGTGTGAAGACAGAAAAGGAGGAAGATGGCCGGGCAGGGAGTTTTACCTGGTGGCATGAACTCTTTCAACTTCTCAGGCACAATGATGCCTTTCTCTGTCTGGTAGTTCTCCAGGATGGCGCAGATGGTGCGCGTGGTGGCGCACATCGTGGCATTGAGCATGTGGACAAACTCCACCTGTGAAGACAGGGTCCCCACGGGGACACGAAACTCAGCCTGGTCTTCCTCATGACCAGGAACCACCCACTCAGCCAGACTCCCCAACTGCAACTTTCCAAACCAAAATCATTACCAATCTTTTCCTGGATTTGAATTCTGTTTATGATTTACTGCCTATTCGGTAACTCCAGGAAGAGTCCTCACGTCTCCATGAGGGACAGGTGGTAGGTCCCAGCAAATGGAGAAGAGCCGGGCCCTTTGAGGGGAGGAGGAAACTACCATAGTGCCTCTCCTTTTTAACCCCTTTCAAGTCCCTGACTTGGAGGAGATTAGGGCCTGAGAATTGGGTTTGAAGAGATAAGCTTACAAACCCAGACCTTCTTGGCTGAGAGGGAAGACACTGCCTTCAACTTGTTTTCTGTTGACAAATGGGGATTATCCTTTATCTGGAGTCACAGAAAACAAAGCCCAAAAGAGAAAAGCTAGAATTACCTTGTAGAAGAGAGCTAGATTCAGGTTTCTATCTAATAGGACTCGGGGCACCTGGGTGGCTCTGTTGGTTAGGTGTCCAACCTCGCCCAGGCCATGATCTCAAACTTGTGGGTTCAAGCCCTGTGTTGGGCCCTCTGCTGACTGTACAGAGCCTGGAGCCTGCTTCAAATTCTGTTTCCCTCTCTCTCTGCCTCTCCCCTGCTGTCTCTCTCTCTCTCTCAAAAATAAACATTAAAAATATATTTTTTTTAAAGGACTCAGTCCTGAGGCACCTGGGTGGCTCAGTCAGTTGTGTCTGACCATTGATCTCAGCTCAGGTCATGATCTCACAGTTCTGTTCAGGAGACTGAGCTCCACATTGGGTTCTGCACTGACAGCATGGAGCCTACTTGGGATTCTCTCCTTTCCCTCTCTCTACCCCCTCCCATGCACGCACCCTCTCTAAAAATAAGTAAACTTTAAAATACACATATACATAGACTCAGTCCTTATTCAGCAGAAGTCACTTTCAGATTCCCTTTTTGGTCTAGACTGAGAAGCTCAGATTTCCCCATACTCCAAGGACTGAGAAATAAGATGGACTTGTTCTGCACAAGGCCCTATTTCCTGCCTCCCCAGGGGCCACCTACCTTGTCCATCATCTTCTTGGTTTGCCCGTATCGGATTCGGAGCCGGCGAGCCTGATAGTCTGTGCAGTTAGAACAGGAGACTAACTCACGGAAGGCTCCTGAGCCCGGAAACCAGGCCTCCAGGTCAAGCTTCTTACTGGCAGCATGATTCAAAGAACCTGTAAGGGAAAACCCCTAGAAGTCATGAAGGAGGGATGGGATTTCAAAAGACTGACCTTTAGCAAACCCGCAGAATTCCTTAATTCACATCCTCTCCCCAGAAGTGAAATCACACCCAGATATTCTTATCACCAAATAGTCCCAAGTGAGAAGAGTGTGATATTTTAATTAATGTGGGCAAGTAATTGGATTGTGAGCTATTTGCTCTGTGTGGCAGCTCCGCTGGTGAGGGTGGTGTTTGTGGGATGCAGGAAAGGGAGGCCGATACCTGAGACAATATTCACAATGTGGTAAGGGATCCCCAGAGACTGATAGAAATCCTCTGCAGTAGCAATCATCTCTTCAAACATCTCCCAGGACTTGTTGTCGTGTGGTGACGAGTAGACAAATTGTTCAATCTGCAGAGGGGGACCCAAGGAGACTGTGACGACGGGACAGGGTGAATAAACTAAGGGACTGAAGTGGGAGATATCCTTGCAGTGAAGACCTCTTCCCACACCCCTGGAAGTCAGGCGAGGCTAGGTCCCCACACGAGGTCGGCGCTGGACTGGACTGGGGCAGCAAGAACAAATGCTACGTGGAGCTCTTGCCCTGTGCACGCCAGGTACTGTTCTAAGTACTTTATCCCTATCAGCTAGTTGAATCCTCACAGCAGGCCTAGTGAGGGATGTGCTATTATTATCCTCCTTTTGCAAAGGAGGAAACTGAGCACAGAGAGGAGAAGCAGCTTGTTCAAGGTTACACAGCTGCTAAGTGTTGGAGCTGGCGCTGGGACTCAGGCAGCCTGGTTCCGGGGTCTGTGCTCACAGCCACTCCAGCACGCGCTTCTTAGGCAGAAACGGTTGTAGGTGGCAAGAGTGAAGAGCGGAGCCGGGGTGGGTCTGAGCAATACAGATCCTGCCTCTCCTCTAAGCACCCTGCAGAGATGCATAGAAGGGTCCTGCCCCTTGCCCTGACCTGACCACTCACCTTCTCAAACTGGTGGACTCGAAAGATGCCACGGGTGTCTCGGCCGTGGGAGCCCACCTCCTGGCGAAAGCAGGTGGACAGGCCGGCGTACTTGATTGGCAGATCCTCCGGCCGCAGCCACTCGTCCCGGTGCAGAGCAGCAATGGGCTGCTCTGACGTGGCAATCAGGTATTTCTCATCATAGGAGTTGTCATCCGACTTCTCACTGCCTTTGCCAATCACCTGTAGGAGGAGGACCTCTACTAGTTAAGAGTGAGGGGTGAGGACCTCAGCTAGAATAAGAAACCACAGGGAAGATGCGAATAATGGGATGGGGAGAACTGTCTTTAATCCTTGCCTGGAAGTGAGCAGGGGAAGCTAAAAACACAAAGGAGGGAACGGGTCACTCCAAAATGGGATCCCTAGCAGAGATCAAAGGAATGCAAATTAAAAGGAGATAAAATATTCTGGTAATACTTTTCTACTTATCTAATAAATGAGACCTTTATAAATAACGTATAGTGGCCCACAATGGTCGGCTGTGCTGGTAGCGATATAAGTGAATCCCCTCGACAAATGTTTGTTAGGTGTTTACTAGTGCCAAGTTTGCCACTGCTGGGCAAAAGGAGACCCAGGCTGCTTTCTGGGTGCTTATGAGTTAGTCTAGGATTACCCTCCTTAAAAAAATCACTTGTGTTTAGCTGAAGAAAGTAACGCAGAAGACAAAAAGGTATAAACAGGACAAAGTTCATTGTAACATGACTTACTGATGGCAAAAAAGGAAGCCCTCTGAATATTTCAACAAGGGAAGAGCCAACATCCCTACATCACAGCCATATAATATTGTGTAAGCATTAAAAAATGATGGTTATGAAGATCACAAAGTAACATTGAGAAACGATTTTGATGTCATGCTGATGTAATCTATATACATTGTGATTAGAAGTAGTGGAAAATGACAGATGTATGAAAAAGCCCCCCAAAGGATATTAAAAGTGTCAACTGTTGTGTTAGGAATTGAGAAAGATGATGATTTCCCCCCATCTTTTCCAATTTTGTCATGCAGTGTTATTTTAATTTTTTTTTACTGTTTTTTTGTTTATTTTTGAGAGAGAGAGAGAGACAGTATGAGCAGGGGAGGGTCAGAGAGAGAGGGAGACACAGAATCCAAAGACAGGTTTCCAGGTTCTGAGCTGTCAGCACAGCACAAAGCCCAACACAGGGCTTGAACCCACGAACCTTGAGATCATGACCTGAGCCGAAGTCCGACGCTTAACCGACTGAGCCACCCAGGTGCTCCTATTTTAATTTTTAAAAAAGGAGAGAGGATGGGGGGCCTGGGTGGCTCAGTTGGTTGAGCATCTGACTTCAGCTCAGGTCATGATCTCATAGTTTGTGGGTTCGAGCCCCGCATCAGGCTCTGTGCTGACAACTCAGAGCCTGGAGCCTGCTTCAGATTCTGTGTCTCCTTCTCTCTCTGCCCCTTCCCTGCTTTCGCTCTGTGTCACTCTGTCTCTCAAAAATAAATAAATGTAAACAAAGGGAAAAAAAAAAAAGGAGAGAAGAAACTTCCCCTGGGAGACTGTGGGAATTTAGCCTCTTGTGAGGCTACTCTCATACAATGGAGAAAACCTCCAGAGCTGTGCCGTCTAATACAGTATAGCCACTAGCCACCTATGGCTATTTCGATTAAATTAAAATTTAGCTCCTCGGCTTGCACTAGCCACATGGGGCTGGTGCTGCCAAACCAGATAGTAGACAGAGAACACTCCATCATTGCAGAGAATTCTACCGGAGAAGTCACAAACTGGGGTTATTAGGCAAGAAGTCCCGGCCTAGACTCTCACTACTGAGACCCGTGTCTCTCCCTGCATGTGGATCCAAGAAGCATCCGGAAAAGAGAGGGAGGGAGGGAGAAAGCAGGAAACATAAGGGGCACCTGCCACCTAGTGTCTCTAATAATCCTCCATATAAGCTTCTCCCTGCTGTTACCTGCAGGGCATCCTTCTAAAGCTCTGTTAGCGATTATCCAATCTTGGGGTTGAGATGAGGAAAAAAAGAAAAGAGAAAACTGGTTTCAGCTGATACATGAACACATTCCCCTCCTCATTAAAAGAAAGAAAGAAAGGAAGGGGGTCCCTGGGTTAAGTGTCTGACTTCAGCTCAGGTCATGAACTCACAATTTGTGAGTTCGAGCCCTGCGTTGGGCTCTCTGCTGTTGGCACAGGGCCCACTTCAGATCCTCTGCCCCTCTCCCCTCCTCCCCCACGTGTGCGCGCATGCACTCTCTATCAAAAATAAACATTTAAAAAAATTAAAAGAAAGAAAGAGAAGAGAGGGAGGACATTAAGGTTACACTATTGATCAGGATTTAGAAAACATTTTGCTTCCCACTGCATCTTGAATGAAAGCCTAACTAGAACTCATCAATAGGACCCAGTGGGAAGAAGTTCTAACTATTCAACTCCTCTCTCTACCTAAGATAAGTCAAGTGAGCCCAAGAGCATTGTCTACCTCCTTCCCAAAAGGAGTAAAGTTGCCCCCTTCACAGAAGGGGAGCAGGGGACAGTGAAAGTGGACTATGCTGTGAGGGGCAGCTGTTAGCAGAGACACTCTAGAAATTCTGAGTGCTGGGCAGACTGCGGGTGCCACAGCTGGTGTTAGTGTTGGCTCATCAGAACGACCCTCTGACTCTCAACATGAATAGCTCTGGCGCTCCCTGAGATGGTCCATGGCTGGGGAAAGAGTCACAAACTGGAAGTGACATCCATCCCAAGGAAAATATGTCTCATCCTCTAGAAGCAACTAGTCTGGGGTTAGGAGTAGGAGCATATGGGAAGATCAGCCACTTCTATAATTTTCTTTTGTCCAAGCACTAAAAAATGTGCTTCTTTTCAAAGCCCATGGTGTTAAAGTATGCTCAATTTAGGTAAGTCACACAGATTATCTGGGGGAAAGATAATATAGACTCTATGTACACACTGTCCAGTATGGTAGCCACTAGCCACATGCGGCTATTTAAGGTAAAATTAATAAAGATTATAATTTTATTTCCTCAGTTGTACTAGCCACATTTTAAGTGCTCAACAGCCATGATACAGAATATTTCCATCATTGCAGCAGGTTCTACTGGTCAGCACTGCTCTGTAGCTTTGAGGTTAAACTTCATAACTCAAGTCATCCTGCCACATGGCCCCAGGCTTACTCACCTTATACAGTTCTTCATCAAACTGGCTGAGCTGGGCCACTTCCTGCATGACCTCCTTCCTCATGAAGAAGGGGGTATAAATGGGAGTGTAGCCCCGACTTCCCAAGGTGCGAAGGGCATACTGGATGAGCGCCTGTTCCAGGAATACCAGGACCCCCTAAAGGAGCAGAGACACGGCACTGTGTGACTGGGTTCTGTTGCCATCATTTCATCTGCTAGAACTTACACTCAGAGGCAACGGGGGCACACAGGAGGCCTGCAAAGACCGAACCCCAACAGCTGACCCAAGAGATTCTTTAACACCAACGCCCAGCACATCATCTAGGCACACTAAGGAGAAGCCACAAGAGGCAAAAAGGATTCTTTGCCCAGGGTGCGCGGGAGGGCTTTCTTGTGCTAACTCTCACGACACTGAACTCATGTGCTTATGTAGAGCATATTTACGTGTGCGTATTTCTGTACAGTATCTCCAAGATTATATTCCCATGTCCTTCCAGAAGTCTTCCCTGAATTCATCTGCCCTCTGTCCCAACTAACCTGGGTTTGTTGCCTCTACCTACCCGTTCTCATAGCCCACTGGGCCTCTTCACACTCCAGCACTCATTGAAGTGGGCTCGACTCTGTTACTTGTCTGAGGTCCAAGTACACTAAGCTCCTTAAAGGCAACTGTTGTGATTCAGTCAGTGTATCATATATTCATAAGAGAGGGTCACTTAGTGGCTTTTTTTCTAGGGGATCCTGATAAGCACTTTCCTGCCTCAGAAAGAGAACTCCAACTGACTGGCAGTAAGTGTGCGGAACAAAGGCAAGAGCAAGTGCTGGATTTGTGGGCTTCTTTAAGTAGGTTATGTTTTCTGCACATATTTTTTTTAGCTCCTTTTTTACAATCCCATCGCCACGGGTTCCTGACTCTTACCTTCAGGAAGTACCCTCGACTTCCAGCCACCACGGCCCCCTTTTCGCCTTCAAAGCCATCTACCATCACCACCAGGTCCACGTGAGAGTACTTCTTCCTGACCGTACAGTCACCCCAGATCCTCTCGACTTTGTTGTCGGCATCCTAAGGAAACAAGAGCAGGAGAGAAAGATGCACGATCGATGAACCCCACCCCCCCACCCCCCCGACCTCCGCCTTTTCAGACCCCATTCCCAGAACAACCTAGAGCTTTGCGAAACTACTGCTGCACTCCAGCACTAGGCTTTGGTCATTGTGTACAGAAACTAGGGAAGGGAATTTGCTAGAAAATCTGTGCTCAACAGAGAAATAATAATTCACAAATTCCTAGGAGCAATTCTAGCCATGGAACTGAAATCATGAATTTCGAAGGGGTCTTTTTCTCACTTTTTTTTTTTTTTTTTTTTTTACCCTTTTAAAGGACTCCTTGAAAATCCTGCAACAGGACAACCCCCTCCCCCCCAATCAACATCGCCTGGGGTGCAGAGGAGAATGTAGATTTTTTTTTTTTCCAGGCTCTCATTGGTCCCGGGGCCACATGAGGGCGGGCTCAGGGCCCTGACCTCTGGAGTCTCCCACCCCAGGCAGCAGTGAGTTTAACGCTCGTTCACCAGGGAATGAATGAAAGAGGCACAGATGGGCCTAGCCCCGGCTGGGGTGTGGGGGAACAAAGGCTGGGCTCAGAGCAGCTTTGTGCTGGGGAAGCTCCCACTCAGCAGGAAACTTTTATCATGCAGATTTCCCTTCAACCTGCAGCTTCTCAGCAGGGTGTGGGTGAGGGGTGAGGGTGATTTAGCAGATCCCTCCCACAGGACCGGCACGACCGCAGTGGAGGACAGCAGCCCGACTTAGAAGAAATTTCGGTGCCAGGAGTCTCCTCCTACCTGCCGTCGCCGCTACTTCCCCAATCAGGCGAGGATCTGACTCTTTCAATTCTCAACTGGTGGGCAGAGCGAGTATTACAAAGAGCCAGCTTCTGACACAAGGCCTATTATACAGAGAGCGCCGGCGTTTCCCGGTCCTCCGCCCGCCCCGCCCCTTCCCCGGCGCCTGCTGCGGCACCCACACCTACCTCATCATTGCTGATGGGCACAGAGGGATGCAGAAGGTTCCCGATCTCTCGGAGGTTCTCAAACCGCTCTGCCTCCAGCTTTACCCGCTCGGCATCACATTTCAGGATGGCTTCATCGATGAGCAGTCGGACTTTTTTGATTTGTGAGACTTTCAGGTTCTGTAGAGAAACAGGCCAGGCCAGTGCCCAGGAGCGGGTCAAGGATACAGGAGGAATAAGATTCTGCTGCCCTACTGTGCTCTAATGACAATCCTTGTGACAGCATTTTAAAAATCAACAATGAAGGCTTCAAAGAACCAAAATTTATTACACACACACACACACACACACACACACACACACAGTCTTGCCCTTAAAAATTCATTGGCATTTTCTTTTGGGGTACCTAAGGCAGAGATAGATAAATTTGGGCCATTCTTCTCGTTCCAATATATCTCCTGGGGTTTCAATACTGTAGCTCTTTTAAGAGCTCTTTCCCTTAACTTGTACTTTCCCGGGGCGCTGGGGTGGCTCAGTGGGTTGAGCACTGAGCATCTGACTTCAGCTCAGGTCATGATCTCACAGATAGTGAGTTGGAGCCCTGCGCTGGGCTCACTGCTGACAGCTCAGAGCCTGGAGCCTGCTTTTGTTTCTGTGTCTCCCTCGCTCTCTGCCCCTCCCCCGCTCATGTTCTGTCTCTCTCCAACAAACAAACAAACAAACAAACAAACAAACTTATACCTTCCAATATTCCTGATTAAAACAACTTAGCACTCTTATGTGCTACATTTAACAGTTCCCTAGAAAGATTATAAATTTATTAGGAGCAAGAGACCTGTCTTAAGCTTATTTTGTATCCCTTCTTGCAAGTGTTTCAAACTACTGATTTCTCAGGGCTGGGGGAGCCCTTAGCGGATTGGGCTGGACAGGAATAGCACCCCCAACCTAGCCCTTCAAGTACAGCAACTTTGCTTTTGTGTATTTATTCCCTTGCTATGCTTTTGTGTTACAGGTTTTAAGAAAAGGTTCGGTGACTAAAAAACTTGAAAATTACTCCTCTAGGATCACTGTTGGGAATATTTACTGAATTCCAGCAAATCGAAAAATTTCTTGACTTTGGGACAACGGAGTTCTATAAATGAAACATAGTTCAGTTCCTTTTTTCTCTTCTTCCTACTCTCGACTTTTCCACTCCATCTGTCTCCATCTCTGCAATGTAACAAACACTCAGGTGGAGAGGACAAAAGTGGGGCAGGGACTTTTCCCCGCTGCGCACATTCAAGGGTGCCACAGTGCCATGTGGGGCGGAGTGTGAGCGCTTGCCTGTCTGGGAATAAAGTTACACTGAAAGAACAGAAATCCAGCCTAGAAAAGGAAAGGACAATAACTTACAGCTAAAGTGTCCACAGTGAGGTCATCAAGATTTAACACATCCTCCGGAATGGACTCATCTCCCACTGGCTCTTTTTTCTGCAGGACAACAAAACAAAACAATATATTAAATAAAAGAAAATTTTTGACATAGTTTTAGAAGCGCACACCAAATTAATATATAAGCTAATCTAAAAGCTGCAACACAGAAGAGGAAAAATTAGTAAACTGGAAGTGAGAATTGTTTCAAGTCCTTTATCCTGCCACTCTCTAGCTTTTTGATCCTGGCCAGATCAATTAACCCACTGAGGTCAGTGGGCTGACATCAACAGGAAAGTGAGAAGAAGAATGTCTGCCCTGGACGTAGAGTAGTTACGGGCACCAAGAACATGTGAAAATGCTCATACCACTGCTCAATGCTGGGGCTGGTGCCTGGGTGTGAATTTGTGAATCCTGGTCAACTTGCTAAGAACAATCCCAGCACTAAGGGTAAAGGGGAAAAAAAATGGAAGTGATGACAGAATATTAGGATATCAAGGAAAACAAAATTTTTAAGGAAAAAAGTCACCAAATCTGGAACTAAGTTTAAAGCAATCAATGCAGCATGGCAAAATGTACCCAGGGCTAGATTTTCTCCTCTCTGGCTTCTCTTCTCCTGTTCTTTATGATATTCTGCGAAATCATTTCCAATCATTGCCCAGAGGCATGGAGAAGACAATTTTAAGAGTCAAATTCTTCCCAAATTAAAAGGAGTAAGGGGCACCTGGGTGGCTCAGTCAGTTAAGCGTCTGACACTTGGTTTTGGCTCAGGTCATGATCTCACAGTTGGTGAGTTCAAGCCCTGTGTCTGGCTTCATACTGACAGTACAGAGCCTGCTTGGGATTCTCTTTCCCTCTCTCTTGGACCCTTCCCCACTCACTATCTCTTAAAATAAATAAATAAACATAAAAAAAGGAGTTAAAGAAAATTATTAAAGGCCATTCTAACAAGATATGTAAGACCTCAGCAAAACTTGCATAAAAACAAGTTGAGATTCAGAGGCTGCTTTGCAAGTATAAATCATGTACAATGTCCTAAAGATTTTTTTTTAATTCTATATATAAAACAATAGGCAATTACGTTTATACAACCTCATATGCCACTGTACAAAACCGAGTCATAAGAAAGAACCAAATCTTTTGAGGGTAAAGCATAGAGATCCTATAGATTTATTACACAATCACATATACCAAAGTGAGAAGCCAGGATGTTAACCATAACTCATATCCTTCAGTGACCCAAGCAAACTCATCTTAAAAATTGGCGAAAGTCCAGCCTGGGTGGCTCAGTCGGTTACGTGTCTGACTCTGGCTCAGGTCATGATCTTGTGGTTTGTGGGTTCGAGCCCTGGTTTAGGTTCTGTGGTGACAGCCTGGAGCCTGCTTTGGATTCTGTGTCTCCCTCTCTCTGTCCTTGCCCCTCTCTCACTCTGTTTCTCTCTCTCAAAAATAAATAAACATTCAAAAAAAAAAAAAAAAGAGGCAAAAGTCTGAAAATACCAGAATCAGTCTTGTTAAGAACAAGCATAGGCTACTGAGGTAGGAGCAAATGGCCTCACATCTCAAGGTTTCCATATCTAGTAGCCATGACAGGCTGAAGCTCCTTTGCTATCTGATAATTCCTCTGGGCAGCAAATTCAAGTTCAAGTTCTGGACCTGCAACTAATTTATGATGTGATTTTAGTAAAGCCCTTTAATTTCCTAAGCCTATTCTCTTACCCTTTTAATAAGGTTGACAAACATACTACCTATGCCCCAGGTTTGCAGCAAAGACCAAAACCAAAATGAGATGTACATAAAAGTGTTTCGAATACTTTCAAGCACTGTACAGATGGAAGCACTGCTAAGACCATTCTAATGGACGGTAAGCGCGAACACTCGTTGTGGGGCTACAGTAAAGGGATCTAAGAATGCTATTGCAAATGAAAACACTTCCATCTTCTTGCTAGGATGACACTTGGCTGACACTATATATCTGTCCCAAAGAATACAGACAGGAGCATACACTGGAATTAACATAATTATGGGGCCTCTGACATGCAAATAATTAAGCATCATGAGCCCCAAAGGAAGAAAACTATATGGTTATCAATATCAATTTCCACAGCCAGTCACAAGCTGCAAGTGTAACAAGATACTGTTAGAGAGAAGGATTCAGATTATCATGAAATGTAAGGTGCTAGAATCCGGAAGGACTCTTTGTTATACTCTTTACTAGCTCAGGTTCCAAAGTTTTATAATGTTTTGGTTCAGTAAAGAGGTTGACAACTTACAAATGAGACAGATTTCAGGGAGCATTTAATACATTTTTTACATATGATTAAGGGGGTGGGGCACCTGGCTGGCCTCAGTCGGTTAAGTGTCCAACTTCGGCTCAGGTCACGATCTCACAGTCTGTGAGTTCTAAGCCCCGTGTCAGGCTCTGGACTGACAGCTCAGAGCCTGGAGCCTGCTTCGGATTCTGTGTCTCCCTCTCTCTCTCTGCCCCTCCCCCATCTGTGCTCTGTTTCTCTCTCAAAAATAAAAGTTAAAAACAATTTTTTTAAATGATTAAGGGGATAATTTTTTAAATGAGAAAATCTTTCATTCTTTAAAAAAATTTTTTTTAATTTAAATTTATTTATTTTTGAGAGAGTGCTCAAGCACAAGCGGGGGAGGAGCAGAGAGAGAGGAAGACACCGAATCTGATGCAGGCTCCAGGCTCTGAGCTGTCAGCACAGAGCCCGACTCAGGACTTGAATGCACAAACTGTGAGATCATGACCTAAGCTGAAGTTGGATATTCAACTGACTAGGCCACCCAGGTGCCCCGAGGATATTTTTGAAGAAACATTAAAAACATGAACCATTCTGAATACCAAAGCAAGCGCAAGCTGAAACTTAACATTCTTCGAGCAAGGAAGGAGTCTTTGGATGAAGGCCAGCAACTACTTGCCCTCTGTTGTTACTTGCAATTGCTGAATAACTACAATGTTGTAGGCATTGTGCCGGGTTCTCCACATTTAAAAACTTTAGTTCTTCCAATTCTGTTCTGTAAGTGAATGTTAGCATTGATATTTCACAGATGAGAAAACCAAAGCTCAGAACTGTACTTGCCTGAAGCCACACAGCCAGCAATCCAGGATCTGAACTCCCTATCTGTGCTCTTTTCATTAAACAGCGCGACTACACCTAGACAAAGAATCTCAAGTCCACCATAAGAAAACCTTTCTGGCACTGTAGGTTGAGCTTAAGAAATAACTGGACAAGGGGCGCCTGGGTGGCTCAGTCGGTTAGGCGGCCGACTTCAGCTCAGGTCATGATCTTGTGGTTCACAGGTTCGAGAGCTGGAGCCCCACATAGGGCTCTGTGCTGACAGCTCAGAGATTGGAGCCTGCTTTGGTTTCTGTGTCTCCCACTCTTTGCCTCTCCCCCATTCATGCTCTGTCTCTCTCTCAAAAATAAATAAACATTAAAAATTAAAAAAAAACAGAAATAACTGAACAAGATTATTGGTGGAATTTATATGCTTATTATAAGAACAAAATAAACAATGAATGAGCAATGGCAAGAATCTTATCTTGCTACAGACTGAATGTGTCCCCTCAAAATCTGTATGTTGAAACCTAATCCCCAGTGTGATGGTATTTGGAAGTGGGGTCTTTCAGAATAGAAGAGATTAGAGCCCTCCTTCTAAGAGACCCCAGAGAGCTCCTTTCTATCATGTGAGACACAAGAGGGCTGTCTAGGAACCAGGATGTGGGTCCTCACCAACATAGAATCCGCCAGCCCCTTGATCTTGGACTTCCCAGACTCCAGAACTGTGAGAGATAAACTTCCCTTGTTTATAAGCCACCTAATCTATGGTACTCTGTTACAGCAGCCTGAAAGGACTAAGACATATCTGAAGACAGAAGATGGACTCACCTTTCCCTGAAGGTGCCTCTTAGTTCCCTTCCCCACTTCCTTCTTTTAGTTTTAAAATATTTTCCCCTGGCAAAAAAATTCAGTATCTCCTAGAATTAGGTACTAAGTTAGACACTATGTGAGTATTAACAGAGAGCAAGATGAAGCCCCTCTGCCCAAGCTCTCGAGGCTGTTTACCCAGTTCTCTCACCTTCATTTTCTCTCCAATTGTCTTGCTGCATAGGTTCTTTAGCTTGTTCAAGTTGTCTGCCCGAAATCGGCCTGAAGAAGAAAGAATCCAGGATATACCAAAGACATGCACACAATTAAAATGCCCCCTTCTCTTAATCACAGCTCCCTTAGGCAGAGCTAAAGGATCTCATGAAGCTGTGAAATCTTACAGCTTTAGAGCCCCCAATTTAGTTGGCATATAGTGGTGACAAGAGGATTACCCCAGCATTTGATGACAAGGAAAAGTCCCTTCTGGGACTGAAATTAGAAAGTATCATAAGCTGGATGTTGCCACAGTGGAGTAACACATGGAAGAAACCTGGAAAAAACTCAAGTAACTATAACTTGCTCAATTATCTTAAAATCCATTTAAAGAAATTATGTGATATGTCTGGAATCTAGAAAGAGGGCAGTCTTGTTTCTAGTCCCATGAACTTGTTTGCTACATCTCTGTGCTAGAAATGGTTAATGTTATTCCCTTTGCTCTGACATAAATCTCACCTGGAAGCCTTGAAAGTAAGTTTTTTATAGTTTAGTTTCTTTTGGGGAAGACAGTGCACTCATCAGCCTACAGGGGTATTCTGGCCCAAAGCAGTGTGTCAATATTCATTAGTCTAATTAGCAAAAGTTGGACCTCTTGAATCTAAGCCCGAGGAGCAATACAGCAAAAATCAAGTTTTTGATAGGTGAAATGATGAGTAGAAATGAGACAGCACCTAGGCAGCTATTTTTTAAGGTTTTGCTGAACTTGAACTAATAAACTTCAGTACAAAATGATGTAACTACTTTCTCATTCGCTTATATTGATTAGAGAGGAACAGAATAGTGGTCACCAGCTTGGAAGGGAGAGGGGAAAAGAGAATGGACTACAAAGGGGCAGTGAGAGGGATCTCTGTGATGGAACATTTCTGTCCTGAGTGTGGCAGTGGTTACACAAACCTACACATGGGATAAAGTCGCACAGAACTACACACACACACACACACACACACACACAAGTACACGTAAAACTGGTGAAATCTGAATAGGTCTATGAACTTTGGCAATTTCGGTTTCTTGGCTTTAATATTGTACCAGATGTGCTAGATGTCATCACTGAGGAAAACTGGGTGAAGGGTACACAGGACCTTCTTATACTATTTTTGCAACTCCCTGTGAATCTGTAACTATTTTGACATAAAAAGTTTTTAAACATTTTGTTTAGTCCCTCCTATTTGCAAGGCTCTGTGTTAAGTGCCGGGAATATAAAAGAAAATATCATGCTAGGTGCTGAAAATAAAAGAAGACCATTAAAAATAATATAACAATGCTGAATGTTTCAATCAATGAACATAGCATATCCCTAATTTCTCAGCAATGTTTTGTGCTTTTCAGTGCAGGGATCCTGAACATCATTTATTAAAAGTATTCCAGATACCAGATACTTTGTAATTATGATTTGTATCTAGAAATATGATTGGAGTGCCTGGGTGGCTCAGTTGGTTAAACATCCAACTTTGTCTCAGGTCATGATTTCGTGGTCCATGAATTCAAGCCCTGCGTTGGGCTTGGTGCTGACAGCTCAGAGCCTGGAGCCTGCTTTGGATTCTGTGTCTCCCTCTCTCTCTGTCCCTCCCCGCTCACGTTCTGTCTCTCTCTCTCAAAAATAAATAAACATAAAAAATGTTTTTAAAAATTAAAAAAAGAAATATCATTAATTCTGTATATTATATACAGTGATCTTGCTAAATTTAATTCTAATAGTTCAGATGCTGCATACATAATCAAGTTATCTGCAAATATTGACAACTTTCTCTTTTTTATTGAGGTATAATTGACATATAACATTATATTAGTTTCAGGTGTACAACATGATTTGATATTTGTATACACTGCAAAATGATCACCACAGTAAATCTAGTTACCATCTGTCATCACATTCTAATCCTTTATTTCTTTTTCTTGCCTCATATCATACTGTCTAGAACCTCTAGCATGATGTGGATTAGAAGTGGTGATAGCAAATATCCTTGTTCCCAATCTCAGGGGGGAAGCATTCAGTACTTCATCATTAAGAACGTTAGCTATAGGCTTTTTGATAAAAACCTATTATCAGATTAAGGTAGTTCCTTCTATTCCTAGCTTGCTATATTTTATCATGAGCAAGTGGAGCAACATGGAAAAAAGTGAACTTGATCTCTACCTCACATCATACACCAAAATCAATATGAGATGAATTATCCACCTAAATGTGAAAGGCAAAGTAATAAAACTTCTAGAAAAAATATTGGAGAATGTCTTCAGGAACTTGGGATATGAAAAGACTTCCTAAACAGAACACAGGAAGCATAAACTATAAAGAAGATATCAATAAATTAGACTTGATTAAAATTAATTTCAATTCATTAAATGACTGAGAGTGAGAGGCAAATTACAGACTGGGAGAAAATATGTGCAATATATTCATCTGACAAGGTCTTATATCCAGAATGGATAAAGAATTCCTACAAATCAACAAGAAAAAGACAATCAAATAAAAATTGGTCAACATCCTTGAACAGACACTTCTTAAGATAGGCTATCCAAGTACTAACAGGTTTATGAACAGGTGCTCAATATCTTTAGTCATCAGGAAAATGCAAATTAAAACAACAATGGATACCACTACAAATCCACCAGAACAGCTAAAATTAAAAAGATTGCCAATATTAAGGGCAAGGAACAACTAGAACTCTTCTTTTGCTAGTGGGAATGTTGACTGCTATGACTACTTTGGTTAACTATTTGGTAGTATCTTCTAAATCTAAACGTACCTACCTTATGATTCAGCAACTCTACTTCTGGGCATATACCTAACAGAAATGAGTGCTTATGTCGACCAAAAGACACACAAAATAATGTTCAGAGCACCTTATTCATAACGCCCTTGAATTGGTAATAATCCAAATGGCCATCAGTAGGACTGATTGGTATATTTACATAATGGAGTACTGTACAGCAATGAAAAAGAACCAGTGCCTGTTCTACTTGAAAAGATGGAACAATGTTATAAGACATAATTTTGAGAGAAAGAAGGCACATACAAAAGTGTATATGCTATGTCTAAGTCCATTTATATTAAGTTCAAAATCAGGCAAAATTAATTTATATGGGGGGGGCAGAACACTGGTATTTTTGGAAGGGGCACCAAGGAGCGCTGGGATGCTGCGAATGTCTTTGATCTTGATCTGGGTGGTGGTTACACAGGTACACAGATTTATAAAACCCATTAAGCTACACATTAAAATTTGCATGTTTTACTGAATATATTACATCTCAATAAAAAATAAGCTTAGAAAGGTTATGTATCAAAATAGTATAAATGCTACAATGAGATATATGAAATACAGAGAACACTCAACAAGTGAGGTAGTGCTATGGGAACAGAGTTGGTTTAGCAAAGAGGGCTGATGGGAGTGGGGGCAGCAGCCTGTTAAGGAATATTCCAAGAAGAGGCAAAACTCACGGAGGTGTGAAAAAGCATACGGGTATCGTAACAGGCTAGAACAAAGAGTGGAGGGCATATGCTGGACAGTGACAGAAGGGGAGGCTAGGAAGACCTGTGGGGCTTTGTAAATTATGTTAAGTAATTTGCATTTTTATGCTTTAGGGCAACACTGTCTGATATGGTAGCCACTAGCGACATGAGGCTACTGAGGATATGAAACATGGAAAGCCCAAATTGAGATATACTATACATGTAACATATACACTGGCTTCTGAAGACTTGTTAAAAAAAAAAAGAAAAAGAATGTAAAATATCTCAATTTTTATACTGATCACATGTTGAACAGTAACTTTTTATATATTGGGTATAATATCTTACTGAAATTAATTTCCTGGGGTGTCTGGGTGGCTCAGTTGGTTGAGTGACCAATTCTTAATTTTGGCTCAGGTCATGATCCCAGGGTTATGGAATGGAGCCCTGTGCCAGGCTCCGTGCTGAGTGTGGAGCTTGCTTAAGATTCTCTCTTTCCCCCCTGTCCCTCTTCCCTGCTTAGGTACACTCTCTCCAAAATAAAATTAAAACAATTTTTAATTTCTTGTTTTTCTTTCCCTTTTTAAGTGACTACCAGAAAATTTACAATCACATATGTGGCTCACATTATATTCCTATCTGACAGCGATGCTTTAAGGTAAGAATGTCACTACGAGACTTAAACCTGGATGTAAAATGATTAGATTTAAATTCCAAAAAGATCATGTGTCCTGGATGTGACCCTGTGCAAAGTGACTCTGGGGTGAAACTGAAAACAGAAAGTTCTCCCAATGAGAAGGACCTGACTTAAGGCGTGTACAGGAGGGTTAAGTAGAAATAACTTCAACAGATAGTAAAGAGAAATCTGTGCAGGATTGCACAGGCTAGATAGAATTCCTGTAATTAGTAGCAGATTTCAAGATACACTGAAATCTAGTAGCTCTGGAAATAGTCGAGACAAATGTTTATCATATGTCCAAATGTGTCCTTGCCATATTACTCTTTATTAAAAAGAAGAAATCCTAGTTTGAATCCTTGGAGTTAGAAGAGTTATGGTCAACTCCGACATGATACTATGACTCCTAAGTTATCTCAGACATCTGTGTTCCACACGAAGCCCTCGTGGCACCTTGCAAATCCACAGGCAGACAAATAGGTATACTTGTGAAGCCTGCTGCGTCCTCATTCAGGGAACATGATCTGAGTTTCTAATGTGGCTCTGGGTTACAAGTCCTTGTTGCAGCCAATAACAAAAGAACCCCAACCTCTGATATGAGGTTCAGATGTAAAAGAACCTCGATGTAAGATCTGTCGATGTTCAACTTGGGCAGCCAGTGACTTGGGAAACATCATGAATTGGGAAGGGATGTTGAGCAGAAAAGAATCAAGTCAACAGATGTGTTGAAAATAAACTATATAACCTCTATGACCCAGCAATAGCACTGCTGGGGATTTACCCAAGGGATACAGAAGTGCTGATGCATAGGGGTACATGTACCCCAATGTTCGTAGCGGCACTTTCAACTATAGCCAAATCATGGAAAGAGCCTAAATGTCCATCAACTGATGAATGGAGCAAGAAAATGTGGTTTATATATACAATGGAATACTACTCGGCAATGAGAAAGAATGAAATCTGGCCATTCGTAGCAAAGTGGATGGACCTCAAGGGTGTCATGCTAAGCGAAATAAGTCAGGCGGAGGAGGACAGATACCATATGTTTTCACTCACTGGTCTAACAGGAGAAACCTAACAGAGGACCATGGGGAGGGGACGGAGGAAAAAGAATTAGGGATAGGGAGGGAGACAAAGCACGAGAGACTCTTGAATACTGAAAACAAACTGAGGGCGGAAGGGGAAAGGGGAAGAGGGGTGATGGTCATGGTGGAGGTCACTTGTGGGGAAGAGCACTGGGTGTTATATGGAAACCAACCTGACAATAAACTATAAAGTTAAAAAAAAAAAAAGAAAAGAAAACTACATAACAGTAGCCTTTATAAATACAAAAAAAAAGAAAAGAAAAGAAACTATATAAACTGTTTTTCATGCAGAAGGGCATAGTGGCCTGCACTATTCGTGAATTCAATACACCTTTGTCAAGCTCTCACCAAGAACCAGGTACAATGGCAGGTACTGGGATTAAATGTATACATGTGTAGATGTCCTGTATGTATATGTATACCCTAGCTACTAGGACATACAGGCAAATAAAATACAACCTTGTCCCCAAAGAACTCATCCCTTCACCGCATATCCATTCATCAAATAAGGGACAGAATTTCCTGTGGACGTGTATGTTATAGACAAGAGACTAACACATTCAAAGTCATTTAACAGCTGTACGGTAACCAGACTAACACAAAATCTGATACTTCTGACTTCTGATTCAGTAAAAATGTCCAATCTAGTTTTTTCCTTCCATTTAATTTAATTCCACTGCAACTCAAAAATTCAGATTTACATCTGAATGAGTGGTGGGATCTCACAGTCAAATACCACATTATAATGAATGAGACTACAGAATTAGCAGACAACAGGAGTTAAAACAAATACTCTTTTCCTACCCTATACCCTGATAAATTTAGGAAAATCAATTTTCCTAATAGAAATCCACCACATTTTTGGACACCGAGTGCCTTTGCAGTGTGCTGTCATAAAACCTGGCCCTCAGCTGCTTGCAGACCTATTGCATCAGACAAAAAAAAGAATCACATGTGCTTGACAGCTTCCGGCCAATCAGTGACTACTCCAGTTAATCCAGGCAGAGGTTGATAGGCAGAGGGTTCTCTGGTTTTATTTAGCTTCATGAAAGATGCCTGGATCAGTTCCAGGTTCTAGACCAACTTTACTAACATCCTTTCCGGAAAACTTGCACAAATCACAATTGAACACCTTCAATAGTTACAAGCTTGTTCTTGTCTCACCGCACGTCTCTCCCCATGTCCGCTCTACTACGGAAAAGTCTTTCCTCGATTCTTACAGGTATGCCTGCAGGTCAGAGGGATGACCTTCCCAAAAGCTCCGAGATCTTTGCTTTCAGCAAGGAGCGGCGGCCGAAGTCCCAAAACACTTCCGATATGGGTGGACTTAACTATTACGCTGCAAACGTGACTCAGTCTCAGGCTGGAGCCTTAGATCCTATCAAATTAGAAGGAAACCACTAGGGCCTTGCTGAAGCTGAGAAAGGGACCGAAAGCGACCAAAGATGAGGTTAGGAAAGGGGATCCTCCCACCCCAAACCTCCCGCTCTAGCTTCCTTCAGGCTACCCTTGCCGCAAGAAGGCTTGACAGCTCTTGATGCGCACGCGCCATGCTCCTTCCCAGAAGGACCAGAGATTCTCACAGAGCACGCGTGGAAGGCAGCTCCCACCGCCCGGACGGAGGGAAAGGGTGGGACGGTCCCGGCTCGCACAGTGCGTTTTGGGGGACAGGGAGAGCCTCGGAGTCACCGCAACAAGGGAGGGGACTGACGAGGTGTAGAAGCTGTGGCCTCAGGAGCGGTAACGAGATCGGAGAGATGAAGTTGGTATTAGGACGGGGGGACACCCTGAGCGTCCTGGTACTTACATCGTCGCCACTCGCCGTCTGCCTTCACCAGCTGATCTACTAGTCCCGGGTCCTTGAAGCGCTTCTCCTGCGTCTCTCGGATGAGGGCCGGGTCCCCTCCTTTATCTACCCGAAACAAATCCAGATCCAGCACCATCTTTCCTTCTCTCGGGCCACACTAAGGGACGTGAGGAACGTACTACAGCAGCCGCTGACCGCCGCACTGCGCCGGCGCGCTGACCCGCCCTCTCCGCGCAGGCGCGCCCGGAGGGCGCAGGCGCCCCCTCTCGGCCGGAAGGAACTGTGTCCGAAACTGGGCCGTGGATAGGAAGGTGTGTGGTTGGGCGTGGGCTTTTCAGGTTGTGCGCTGGTCGGGTCTTGGGCCTTGTCCATGTTTGGTACAGTCTCCCCAGCGTTGATTGTAGGGTCTCTTATTGCCCCATAAAAGCGAGTGCCTCAGTTTCCTCATGTTAAAGGGCATATCTCAGGCTAGGCAGAGACCTGCCAGTATGGTCTCTGGCTTCTGGAAGCTGGAGCTTCCAAAAGATGCCAGTGTTTGTCTTACAAGCATGGTTCCTAAGACTGGACCCTCTCCCTGAACTTCTGTTCTCTTCTCCATCTTGAGACAAGAGTATGGTTACATGTTTTAGTCTCTGGGTTACCTCACTCAAGATTCCTCTTCTGCCTAAGATCTAGGATACCTTTCCTAACTGGATTTTTGAGTAAACCAGGTTGTCCTGTTACCAACCTTTAGGATCACAGGATTGGAAAACTGCGATTGAAAGATTTGAGAGAGAGACGAGGAGACTTTAACCAGAGGAAAGTATTTAGCAGATTTGAAGGCAGTACAAGGTGTTGAAGTCACATCTTGGGTCCTTGAACAAAGATTTCACCATATTTTCATTTTAATAAAGTCCAGGCCTTTACAGTGAAATATTATGGTTGCTGATTGGAGCCAAAGTTATCAAAAAGCCCTCCTAGTAACAAGAGATTATTTGGAGGATTTGGGAATAGACCGTCAGTTCACCCCAACCTCTACAGAGATGTTAGAGCCCCACCACCCGGATGCCCCACAGCTAGCTATGCTAAGACCTTCTTGGTCTTATGACACTTGCATGGGCTTCTGTGATGAAGATATGGGATTGCTATTCCTTCTTCCCAATAAGTGTCTGCCAAGCCAACTTAGATGTAGTATAGGGCTAAAGACAGTGGTCAAGCTGACAAGTAGAGATCCAGAGGGAGGCTTGAATAAGAGGGTTGTCTGGGTTAGCCTCTCTAGGTTCAGTTTGCCTAGGATGCTAGATTTAAAACCAGTGTAAACCAGTGTAAAGGACATGTTGGAAGCTGCAGTCTGAAGAAAACATGAAAGAAAACTGTCATCCAAGTGTTAGGTTCTCTGAAGCCTTTGGAGGGCAAGGTCTGATAGGGGCTGACTGCTTCTCTGTCAGTGAAATCACTGCCAAAGTGTGTTGTTTTGTTTACTAAGTTTCATGATAGTGATGGGGGTTCCTAAGCCTGCCTTGGAGCCCAGGCCTAGGGGAGGAGGTCCTTGGGCCAATCCAATCAGTGTAATTGATTGGATTACCTTAAAATTCTGTCTTCTTAGGGACACCTGGGTGGCTTAGCCAGTTAGGGGTCTCCCAGGTCATGATCTCATGGTTCATGAGTTTGAGCCCCCCCATCAGGCTCTGTGCTGATAGTGTGGAACCTGCTTGGGATTTTCTCTCTCTCCCTCTCTGCCCCTCCCTTGCTCTCTCTCTCTCTCTCTCTCAAAATAAATAAACTTAATTTTTTAAAAAAATTCTGTCCTCTCCAAATTTCCTTAGGAATTTTCACCATTAGTCTTATTGTTATATCACAGTCATCTTCCTTTAAAATGTTGTTACCTGATAAGTATAACAAATTAACGTAGTAGCATACTTCATCAGCTTAGAATCATTGCATTTTTAGAGCTGGAGGCGAATCTTAGCTAACTGCTGCCTAATCATTCCTAACCTTTTCATCATCTTGTCCCCGCTCCCTCGTTTTTTTTTTTAAATTTTTAAAAATATTTATTTAATTTTGAGAGAGTGTGTGTGTGAGTGGGGGAGGAGCAGAGAGAGAGGGAGACACAGATGTGAAGCAGGCTCCAGGCTCTGAGCTGTCAGCACAGAATTGTGGTCCAACCCTGAGACCCACGAACCCACGAACCATGAGCTCATGACCCGAGCAGAGGTCGAACGCTCAACGGATTGAGCCACCCAGATACCCCCCTCCCACTGTTTTGAAATATGTTTGTCTAACAAACATGCTTTTAAAAATTCACTTCCCGTTCTTACTAATCAGATATATACAACTGCTCTTAGAATTTCTGATCAGCAGAAAATAACCAGTGTTACTATTCTGCCAGAAGCTAATGCAAAAACAAATCAACATAATACTGTAGTTATGGAGTGATGATGTGAAGCCGGACCACTTAGGGATGTGTGATTTCTGTTAAGCTTGAATACTGAGGATAGCTATTGGGTGCTGCATCTGAGGACTCAGTGGTTCGGGGACCCCCAACTGGAAAACAGCTAGGCCGACCCTTTATCTTCTCTACAGGAACACTGAGGCCCAGGGAAATTAACCAGTAGAGCCAAAACCTGAATACTGGTAAGACTCTAAGATAGTCTGATGTTTAGGTTTGTCTCTGTGTTAGCATTCCTTAGCAGAAAACAGAACCTTCAGGAACTTGGCTGGAAATTTTTTTTTTTTTCTTACAGGGTGGAAACCCTTTAGTGCATCTTTATCTCCACAGGACCTAGCATGATGCCTTACACATGGTAGGTGTTTGTTATATCCTTGTGGGATGAGTGAGTTACAGGGAGTAGGCTGAGGGGTTAGAACCATGTGGCAGGCTCAGGAAGTAGAGTCCTAGCTGAGATATGGCCTTGGGGGTCCTGGGCAGCTGGTGGGCAGCCTAGAGGGAATGAGTACCTGCAGGGAGGGAGCAAGAAAAGAGGGTGGGCACCCAGCTGTAGATGCCACCCTCAGTTTTTAGCAGTTTGGTGATGGCTAATGTAGGAGGTTCTCCTGGGCCCTTGTTTTAGCTCCTCTTTGCACTCCTCTTTTCATCTTGGATCTGAAGAATTTATCAGTGTAAGACATGCAAGCCCTACCCTCTCACTCCCCTGCTAGAAACCTGCAGTGGCTATCTGTTGCCCTCAGGAGAATGTCCAAACATAGGTGTCAAAGCCCTTCATGATCTGCCCTCTACCAACTTCTCTAAAACGTTCCCCTGTCTCTTGCCATTCCCTCCTCACATTCCCCATGCTGAGCTACTTGTAGCTCCCCTTTCTTGTCTCTGAGCCTTTGTACACAGTGCTTTTAGCTGGAACTCCCCTTCCCTCCCCTGTTCCTCCAAACTGGCTAATACCTTCTTCCTCCAGGAAGTTGTCTCTGATACACTATTCACACCCCTTCCCCCAGACTGGTGCAGCACCCACCCTTCTAGATTCATGCAGTACAGTGACATTTATCATACTGTTTCAGTAGAAACTGACAACCCCACCTCCAGCTTGAGGCTGCCCACTCCCTTCTATCAGAGAGACACAGTAACAAAGGAAGTTCATTGCCATCCTTGGACAATGAAGGAGGAACCATCAAAAAATAACTTGGGTCAGGAAACTGCCAGGATCTGGGGGCACTTTGATCCCACCTCTCCCTCTGTTAGAATTGGAATGGGGTATCCATTCTCCTACCACACTGTGTGGTTTGGGGTATTACATTTTCTGTGGGACTGTTAACCTGAGCACTAAAATGGAATTAGTTTATATTCCAGATTCTCCTCGAATACCTCTTAAATTATCCATAAACGTTTGTATATGCAACCCTACGTCAGTTTTTCTGTCTCTTCAATAGGCATTGTTGCTCTGTGGTTCTCAATTAATTGTCTTCTTGCTTGGTAACCTGACAGTGTGTTTCACTTCTTTGTCAGTGATTGGGAAACACAATCGTTCATATACTTCCCCCCACACTTTCAAGCTTGGTCATGTCTGTTGTTCGTTTGATGCATTGGGATCCTACACAATATATGATTGAATTCATGTAAGTTAACTGTGGTACTCTCATGTCATTGTTTCTTCACTATGGTATGTGTCCCCACTGGGTGAGCCAGGGAAGGTCTCACAGTGGGGCGATTTTGAAGGCTGGGCTGGAGTCTATCAGGTAAAAAGGAAGGAGCAAACGCAGAGGCATAGGCCAAGGCAGGGAGGCATGAAAGAACTTAAAGGGACAGTTAAAAGTCGTGTGGTTAGTGTAGAAGCAATGTGGGCAGAGAGGGGCAGGTAGGCTGTTAGGGACTTACATGCCACGTTAGTAATTCTGTGGGAGATGCAGTTTCTTCATCTATTTAATGAGGATACTACCTGCCTCTAGTTTAGACTTTATGCTTATAAGCAGGGGTGATATTTAAATATTTATCCATCAGTACAACCAGGTACAACTCAGTCTGAGGGAAACAACCAGCTGAGGGAAATCTTTTTGGGGGGTTAAGTGACCTCCACTAGAGTGAAAGAAAAGCACTAAAGCAGGGAAATCCGGCTACTACTGGAAATGGTAGGTCCTGATGTCCTCTAGGATTTTGTTCACATCTGCTCTATAAGAATCCACGTCACACCCAAAGCAGTGAATTTTACTTGTCTTCATAGATATATTGTCCTGTGGCTGGCCTCAGTGCCACCAAAGAGAAAGCTGAACTGGAAAGGAAGGGAGGGAATGTGCTAAGTGTTTTATGTGTTGTCTCTTCAGTCCTCACCCAATTTGGGGAGTGAAGGCCTCTTTAGATAGATTCATTTTATTACCGCGGAAACAGGCTTTGGTTGTTGGCTGATTCCTGAACAGGTGGTGAGAGCCTTTCTAGCCTGTCCCTATTGCTCTGAAGCATGCTTGTTTCTGTCACTCTGGGGTTCCAGAATCATCTTCATCTTCAGTTTAAGCTTCAGGGGCACTTCCATTTCTCACTCACCCTTCCAGCCACCTAACCCATGTTTGAGAAAAACAACTTGAAACATATGTTTTTATTTCACAAAAAAAGGAAAAAAATATGACATGCAGTAGTCATCCCCTAACAAACTACAAACTCGTGGAATACAGAATAAAAAGGAAATCAAAGCAGTCCTGATGAGACAAAAATTTGGTTTCACAAAGCTGAAAAATCCGTTACAAAGTCTCCATTGTATAAATATAGTCAGTCTTATCTTTAATGTAGAGTCAGACAAAAAAAAAAAAAAAGTTGTGTTGGCATAAGAAATCTCCCAGTCCTTGAATACACCACAGTGTTTGTTTTCCCAGCCAAATCAGGTGATGCCTACATGAAGAGAATTACTTGTGTCTTCTAGAACTCTAGGTAACCAAATGGGATGTAAGTATTTTGTCTCTGGAGCCCACACTCCCTCCCCCAGTAGCAAACCACTAATGCCTTTGTTTAAGAGCTAAACGCTTTTCCCATATAAAATCTAACACGTGTCTGTTCTAAAATTGATTATGGTGATGGCTGCACAATTCTGTGAATATACTAAAATCCACTGAGTTGTACATTTTCAATGAGCCAATTGTATGGTTTGTGAATTATATCTCAATAGGGTTGTTAAAAAAATATCTAATATGTCTAAGCCCCAGGTGACCCCGATATCATAACTCAGGAGCTCCCTGGCAGGACACAGGGAAGTCGGTACACTAAGTGATAGTGAAAAAGAGATGCTTAAAGCATTATAACTCCATTGAATCAGTGGGGTTTGGGGTTGCTCTGGGGGCACTCAGCTTCAAGATGTCAGAATAAAGGAGTCAACAGGGTATATACTTCTTCCTACTGGTTTGAAGGTGGTCTAAGAACCTTGTATGGCTCTCGTCACAAAAGAAAGTTATTCAGTGGGAAAGCAGATGCCCAGGGTGTTACCGAGGCTACAGAAAACTTGAGGCTGGAGTTCAGGAGCTCGGTATCTGCGTCCGTTGGGAGACATTCCAATGTTGCTGCAGGATCTGAGAGCCTGACTCCCATAAGAGGAGGACCCACCCACCCCCCAAAAAAATTTCTAGGTTTATTGAACCACCGGGAGTACCTGCCTTCAGCAATGCTACTGATGACCACAGTGACAGCAGGGCGTGGTTCTCACTGACCCTTTTATAAGACCACTGCCAGGGCAGCAGTGGCTAACCAGATCAGCAAACCATTTTTATGCCAGACAAACCACTTAGAAATCCCGTCCCCATTCTCTACCTACCCTCGGGGCACCAAGTGGCCACCCAAAAAAGGAGATGGGTACAAGCATGGACAACTGGGCCCTTGACCGAGGGATGGCTGTGCTAGCCTAATAGAGAAGGAGAATTGCCAGTAGTAGAAAGAAAATAGGAACTTAAGTTCTTACACTGGTTTTGCCATTGTAGTCACTTTAAGTCCACTCATTATACTTGGTGCAAAAGTAGAGAAAAGGGGCACAGAAGACACTCACTTTACTCACCTTTCAAAAGGGATGCTGCCAGAGATCGGGAAGTCTTGTTAGTTTTTTAGCGCACATAGGAAATGAGACAGGAGGAGGATAGAGACTTGAAAGTGTGAGGTGTTGTTTGCTAAACACCTTGTTCAACTCCCCCTACTCTTTCCTCCTTGAAGACTGATCTGGTCCTGTGGCTGTAGAGGGGCTGGGAGACCATTCGTCTTTTGGCCAGCCTGGAAAATGTTTATTCCGTAGCTGAGCAGATGAGTGAGTTAAGCTTAGAAGCAGACATCCTGGCCACCTCCGGTCCATCCCACTGTGGGCTGGATCCCCTGGTATGGCCCCATTAAAACCTTCACCTCCTTGTGTTCTTTCAAAATTAGATACCCATGTTACATGATACGGCTCAAGCCTCTATGAATGGGGCCCTCAAGGACAGGAGATTTTCCTTACTGGTAGGGTTTGTCATCTCTGTGGGTAAAAGCAAGCAGAGAATAAAGCTAGAACACCTGTGTTTGGGGCCTCCCTTTTCTCTTTAGTGTTACAGGGAGATGGTGGGATGTTAAAAAAAAAAAACAAACGGGGAGAATAGATCCACCGGGGCTTCGGGCATTTTCTTGGTGCACTTTTTCCTTTGGCTCCTATAAGAATATTTATCACTTACTTAGGAAAAGGGAGTGAAGTACCTAGTTTAAAAAACAAACAAACAAACAAACAAACAAACCCAAAACTTTCTTTGTTGCCTCTCTTTGTGCTTATTGAGCCTTTTCTTCCCCAGGCCTTCCTCACCTTGCCCTCAGCCTATCCATGAAAGTCAGTTTGAATTGGTCATCCAGGGCCGATGAATCCAGACTACCACGCTGGTGCAGGAGGGAATGCCCACACCCTCCTTCCCCAGCCTCTCTCCTAAAGAGATCAGAAGCTGAGAGCATATCATCAGAAAAACTCCCAGCTGCTTCTGCCCTTAAACTAGAGGACAGAGAAGTTGTTTCTATACTTAAGAAGAGAGAAATCTTTTCACTCCAGCACTGTAAGAATTACAAGCAGACGAAGGCATGGCTCTGGCGAGACTGGACCATTTGGGGAAACAAGATGCAAGCAAGGGAGTAATATACAAACACAGTGTGGGTGTATTTGACAGGTTTGAGGCAAGCATAAAGGAGGGTTTGGGTACTCTATAAAAAAAAAAAGCAGATATCTGAAATTCAAACTTCTTCTGATAAGGCCACAAGGAAGAGATTTCCAGCAAGAAGCTGGCACCCAAATCGCCACAGGCTTGCAAGGTGATGTGCCAAGGTGAGGAGGCAGGGGAGGCAGGGCGGGGCCTCTTACAGGTCCATGTCTGGGCCTCCTGAGGATGTCTTCAGTGGCACGGAGTCAAATCCATCAGGAGTCCTCTGAAAGAGAGATGGTGACAGGAGCTGGCTGCTGCACAGGATGGGGGTGGGGGACAAGTTTGCAGAACAAAGGAGAGAAATGGAAAAGAGGTGACAGAAGGAACCCTTATGGAATTCCTGTTTCCAGTGGCTTTGTGGAAACAGACAAGAAGATTCCCTCTATTCTTCTTGGTCCTTTCAGTCAGTCAGAGGATAAGAAAAATCTTTAAAACCCTCTGCTTTGCATCTTTGCTGAATTCCAAAAGCCCAGAAAGACTCAGGGGTCCCAGGGTAAATTGTTCTCCCATTGGTTAAACACACACACACACACACACACACACACACAAGTGCGTGTGCGCGCTCAATTTCTAAAAAGGCCAAGGGAGTCCCCCCTCCAATAGGTCAGCACAAAAGGAATGAGATTCTGCAATCTACACACCTACCCTCCCTCCTTCCCTCCCCAACCCTCCAGTCCTCTCCTCTCTTCTCACCATCCTCCCCGCCCACACCTGTTGATGAACTGGTTCAGGGCAGTAGTGAAGTGTGGGTTCCGGTGGGGCTGCAGAGGGCTGTGGCCCTGGAGGAGTTGCTGGGGTGCTCTCTGCTGGCCCCACACCCAGTGACAGTGTTGTCGGTATTGCATTTATGAGCTTCAAGCTCGCTCACCCGCCCACACAGACGGAGCCACCTCTCTCTCCCAGCTCCACAATGCTCAGTCGTGAGCAGCCTAGACTTAGCTGCTGACTCAGCCCCCAAAGGACCGGGCCCAGGCATCAGGGGACAGCACCCTCCACTGGTCAAAGGAGAGCCTCGCTTCTATCAGAAGTTGATCCTAGAGACCACCTTTTCCCCACCCTCCAAAAAAAAAAAAAAAAAAAAAAAAGGAAAAGAAAAGGGGAGGGAATGATTCTTACAACGTGGATGGTTCAATACTCCTTCTGGAAGTTAAAAGGCCCAAACAGTTCATCAACTGGAGTGCATGTTGGGAGAGAAGGAGCCTGGTCAAGAGCAGCCTTGGGCCCCATGGGAAACAGTAATGGTGTGGAAATACAGAAGGCAGAGGCCAGGAATTGAGGGTGGGGGCATAGAACAGTAGGGAGGGTGGGGAGCAGAGTAGTGGTCCCTGAACAGTGTGGGAACATTCAGTGTCCTAGGACTGGTGTCTTCTCCAGCCCTCCAGGCTGACCTCAGTGCACTGGCCAGCCTCCCTACCTTGGAGGTAAACGATTTGATCTTCCCAAAGAGTGACTTCTTGCTGGTAAAAATGAGGTCATCCTCCACGTCCTCGCCTTCCATGATGGCACAGCTGTCGGCTGCTGGCAAGTCGCAGTCCTTGAGGGTGGCATTCATCACCAGCTTGGAGTACTTGTACTCCAGTCTATGAGACAGGGGGATGGGAAAGATAAGACAACAAAATGCGGACTAAAGGGAGGGAGGAGAGAGAGACGCTGAGCTATAAACAGGTAACCATAGATAAGGAAACTGAAGCATAGCAAAATGGTGTGAGGGCTGGGCCTAAAGCTGAGGAATCTTGATTTCCAGTTCAGCGATCTTTTTTCCTTAAGGCTGGCTGTTTCTATGTTCCCAAAGCTTAATAGGGATATTGGAATCATAAATTTATTATTTTCATTATTAATAATAACATCAGATTTAGGACACTCTTTCCTTTTCTTTTGAGCGTCTAACAGCCATTTATAGACTGCCTCATGGTACTGCCCCTGTTCAGGAGTCAGGATAACCAATGCATACGTTGGCCAAGTGGCTCAACGAGTCTCTGGCCAGAGTCACAGGGTCTGTGGCCAACTGCAGAGAAGAGCCCCATGACTTTAACTCTTGGATGTTCTCCTCGCGCTTCAATGATCCAACCCCGTCCATCCCCAAACTCCAGTACCCCATCATGTACTTTTGATTCTTTTTCCAAAAGTAACAGGTCAAGACGGTGAGGAGGATGGCAGTACAGGTGCCTGCAGAGATGCCCACTTTCAGCCAGAAATCAATCGTTTTGCAGATGGTGACTCTCTGCTCAGGCAGGGAGATGCCACCTGCGCATAGCTTTGGTTCTCGCCACACATAAGTAGTCTTCTGTTGGGGAGAAAAACGAGGAACTCAGAGATCGCATTCCCTTCTCTCGTGGGACGTCCCCAAGGGGAGAAACCCACCTGGATCCCAGCCACGCAGCTGCTGACGATAGCGTGGTAGTCAGCAGGGGAGCAGAGCGGACAGGCAGCCACGCTCTCCCACAGGAAGTGGAAGTTACAGCCGTCACAGGTCCCATCGGAGCATGTGCTAGCAAGCAGAAAAGAGACTTGAGCGCTCGCTCGCCGGGTGGTGGGAGTCCCGTCATCTCGTAGCTTGCCTGATCCATCCTCTCCTTGCCAAACTGTGAGCCCCACCAGGATCCTTCCAGTTAGTCCTCAACACAGGTCTTGCTCTCCAATTTTCCAGCCTCCACTGGGCTCTCTACCCTCTGCCCCTTTGTTTTGCTGACATTATCAGAGCTAATGTCAGGTGTCTAGCTCTAGCATGGCTGCCCCAACCAACCCTTCAGAACTTCTGTTCTCTCCATGGACTTGTGACATTTTGACATTTTGCAAAAAGCCACTTTGATGCAGCTTCCTGGGGGGTGGGTTTCAGGAATAGACTTCGGGTCATGGATATCTGTTATGTACTTTACTGTGATGTTTATAACAAGAACAGTGGTCTTACATTCTGACACCACTGCTGAGTCAAAATATCCTGCTTTGTTCCCCATATCCCTGAGCGACTCTTAGTCAGGAGCAACATTTCCCACACCATCTTCCTCAAGACTCTAGTGCCCCTCCACCTGGGTGGCTCAGTCAGTTAAGCGACCAACTTCAGCTCAGGTCATGATCTCGCAGTTCGTGGGTTTGAGCCCTGTTCTGACAAGCTCAGAGCCTGGAGCCTGCTTCAGGTTCTGTGTTTCCCTCTCTCTACACCTCCCTCCCTCACACTCTGTCTGTCTCTCTCAAAAATAAACATTAAAATTTAAAAATACACACACACAAAAGACACTAGGGCCCCTCAAAATGTTAGTTGGGGTTACATGGGGAAAAAAAGGAGGTGGGGGAGGTGTACGGTCATCAAATTGGTTCCAGAATTCTCCGTTCAATGTACTCAGCTATTAAACTCAGAATTGGGTCTTTTAGTTGCGGAGAGATTCCTAGGATTCCTTAAATGTTACTCATCCTAATAATAGTAAGTACGTGTCAGACTCCATGAGAAGTCCACAAGTTCACAACCATCCCCTGAGGGAACTTATTAATATCCTCATTTTACAGATAAGGAAAAAGAGGCCCAGAGGAGATAAGAAATGTATGCACAATAACATACATTTCTAGTAAGGGGAAGAGATGAATCAAATAATCACTTGGCTATGCTGCTGTCCCCATAATGGTATGGGAATATGAGAGTAGCTTTTACTCATCCTTTTGCCCCATTCTTGTCATCTGAAGATTGAGAATTTGGAGCCATGACTGTATCCCCAAGAGCCCATTCATGGCTCTCAGACTGTCTTCTCTTTGGCTCTTGGGATGAAATGAGTCCAAAGAAGGGAGACCTTTTGTTACAGCCCTTTACCTAGGCAGCGACAGACTTCCAGGGGCAGGTTTCAGTGGACTGCATCTGACACGGACAGTGGTTGATCTCCCAGAACTGCAGGACTGGGTCACATCATTGGACCTATAGAGAAAGCCCACCCCCGTAGGGGAATGAGTCACTCACCTGTGCCAATGGGGAGTCACTGATGTTAACATGGAACAATTCCCTTGCTGGGGAAGTCAGGACTTGGGAGTGCACAGGCCTGGGTTTATACACCGAGAGAGTGGGGATCAGGGAGTTGTGGTCAAGGGGAAAGGCACTGGTCCAGGAAAGGTTAGCATATGCATAACACCGGAGTCCCCTAAGCCAGGAAGGGAAGTCAGCCACAGATAATCCTCTTATTTCTCCCTGCCTCCAGGGCACATCTGCCCCAAGAATACCCCAGAAGCTGGGAATCAGTGAACTCCCAGCCTAGAGCTGTCCTTGCTGGGTGGAGCAGCTAGACCTCAGATATGTTCTGGCTTGATAAGTAGGTGGCTGGAGAGAGGGATGCACCAGAAACTGTGGAGGGGCCTAGGTTTCCCTTGCATCGGCCTGGTCTCTCATCTTCACCTATAAAAGAAGATCACGTCCGGTATTCCCAAGGACTCCGGGTGGAAAAGTTCAGCTGGGGAGGTGATTCCATCCAGAGTCATATCTCTTGTCACCCCTGCCAAATTAGAGCTCCTAATTAGTTGTCACTAGTAGCATGAGCTGGCAACCACTTCAATTCTTTCAATACCTGTCAACATCCAACCTTCTTCCACCTCATCACATCCCCGAGTGGCTCATGAGAGGGTGAACCAAGGTGTGTCTGAGGCCCCAGGGGGCACATGGCACCCCAGGATGGAATAGAAAACCGAGGTCAGGAGGTTGGGTCCCTCACCTGGGGCCTTTTTACCTCAGAGCCCGGTGGCCTCACTCTCTCTTAAACACATACAAGCCCACACAGGCTGCAGCGGCTGGTTTACTCACCGATAAGTCGGTCAGCCAGGCTGACAGGCTGTGAGGACACTCCAGCCTTGTAGCCTGTCACCTCCGAGGGGATGATGACCGCCTGGCAGATGTAGGCGGTGATGGATTTGGAGAAACCTGACTCACCCTCAGGAATCCGGAGGTCAGTGACATTGTCGGCACACACGGACATTTTCTTACCCTGGGTTGGTGGACATGGGGAGGAAGAAGTGGGAAGGAGTGAATGGTCACAGAACTCCCCAAAGGAAGGAGGGCGCAGCTTTTTCACATCTGAAATTTCATCCTGATGGTATGTTGCAGTGGAATGATTCATCCCATATCTAATTATAAGACAGATTTTTTTTTTAAGCTAAAAATAAGGCCTAGGTGTCCTAGTTTCTGGAACCCTGGCCCAGGGGTCGCAAGCCTTTTTTGTTTCCTTGCAGTCACGTGGGAACCGTGTATGAGTGGTGTCGTGATGGTGGCAAACAATCTGGAGCTCTTAATCTACCAGCCCACCTTACCCCAGCCAGTTTTCTAGATAGCTACTGAAATATATAACTGATTCCCTGAAGTCTTTGGACATCTGGCCTGGTTCACATTGCCCTCTCTGTGTCTCCCTTAGTGCTGTGATTCCACTGTGCTTGTCTTGGGAGTACTTTCCAGACAGAGATTTCCAGCAGTTGAAACAGACCCCGTAACTAACCCCCTCCCTGCCTTGAGGTAGGACAGCTCAGAAATAATTAGAGCCTATTCCATTTTGAAAAATGTATCAAGAGAAGGAAGTTTGTGTTTATATAGAGAACATGCCAAGAAATAAACATTCTGTAACAACTCTCACTGTAGAGAACTCTGGAAGATGGTAGGCATAACACTCCTTCCTCCTGGAGATTTTGTAATAGAGGAAATATTGAGATACTGTTCTTGCAAAAATGTTAAATTTGTGGAGTATCAACATATAACTTGTCTGCTAATATAAAATCATTTGGAGGACGCTTGGGTGGCTCAGTCGGTTAGGTGTCTGACTTCGGCTCAGGTCATGATCTCACAGTTTGTGGGTTCGAGCCCCACATTGGGCTCTGTGCTGACAGTTCAGAGCCTGGAGGCTGTGGCTGTTTCAGATTTTGTGTCACCCTCTCTCTCTCTCTGCCCTTCCCCTACTTGCGCTCTGTCTCTCTCTCAAAAATAAATATTAAAAAAATCATTGAGCGTCTGACTTCGGCTCAGGCCATGATCTCGCAGTTTGTGGGTTCAAGCCCTGCATCAGGCTCTATGCTGGAAGCTCAGAGCCTGGAGCCTGCTTCTGATTCTGTGTGTCCCTCTCTCTCTGCCCCTCCCCTGCTCATGATCTGTCTCTCTCTGTCTCTCAAAAATAAATAAATGTTAAAAAAAATTTAAAAAAATCATTTGTTCAACATATTTTTAAAAAATTTATATTTATTTATTTTGAGAGAGAGAGAGAGAATGAGAGTATGAGTTGGGGAGGGGCAGAGGGAGGGAGGCAGGGATAGAGAGAGAGAGAGAGAGAGACAGAGAATCCTAAGCAAGCTCCATGCCTAGCATGGAGCCCAATGTGGGGGCTTGATCTCATGACTGAGATCATGACCTAAGCCAAAATCAAGAGTTGGACGCTCAACCGACTGAGCCACTCAGGTGCCCCTGCACCCCTAAGTTTACTGCAACATTATTTACAATAGCCAAATTATGGAAGTAGCCCAAGTGTCCATCCATATATTAATGGATAAAGGAGATGTGGTGTATATATACACAATGGAATATTGTTCGGCCATAAAAAATATGAAATTTTACCTTTTGCCACTACATGGTTGGAGCTAGAGAGTACAGTGCTAAGTAAATAAGTCAGAGAAAGACGAATACCCATGATTTCATTCATATGTGGAATTTAAGAAATGAAACGAACAAAGGGGGAAAAAGAGAGAGAGAGGCAAACCAAGAAACAGATTCTTAACTATAGAGAACAAACTGGTGGTTACCAGAGGGGAGGTGGGTGGGGGGATGGGGGAAACAGGCGATGGGGATTAGGAGCACACTTATCACGATGAGCACAGGGTGATGAAGTGTTGAATCACTATATTATATACCTGAAAGTAGTATAACACTGTATTTTAACTATACTGGGATTCAAGTTTAAAACTTGATAAAATTTTTTCTGGGGAGTCTGGGTGGCTTAGTTGGTTGAGTGTCCAACTTTGGCTCAGGTCGTAATCTCACAGTTTGTGAGATCAAGCCCCACGTCAGGCTCTGTGCAGACAGCTGAGAACCTGGAGGCTGCTTCGGATTCTGTGTCTCCCTCCCACTCTGCCCCTCCCCTGCTTGCACTCTGTCTCTCTCTATCTCAAAATAAATAAACATTAAAAAATTAAATAAATAAATAAATAAATAAAACAATAAAAAATTTAAAATGTAAGTGTATTAGGCATTTACAATGTAGTATTCTAAATTTTGTTACAAATGAAGCTATATCAGTTGCTAAATCTGGTGATTCTTGGTTTATTTTTTAGAGTGTAAGAAATAAGGAACATGAGAACAGAAAGAAATCTGTACATTATGGTAAAGCAAAGAGTTATTTTGTCTTTGAACTGCCAGTCTGTAGTGTGACAGTACACAGTAAGCGTTTCTGAAAAGATAAAAGGAGCAAAGGAAAAAAGGCAATCTCTCCAAATTCCCCATCTTCATCTCCCTCCCAGCTCACTGAATGAAACTTTTGCTACATGGGTCTTGCTTTAATCAGTCTCAATTCCTCAGTTATCACTAACTCACTTTGGAAGCTTCATTTTAACTTCTTCAAAGACTTTGAAAGACAAGATAGAGATATGTATCTCTAATTTTCCATAGATTAGTTTTCTTTCTTATCTTTTTTAAAAAGATAATTGCCATAGAACATTGATTAGTTTATTTCTTGGCATGTTCTCTATATAAACACAAATCAAGTTTTTTTTGCATGCTATACAGAGTGGTCAAGCTGTGCGGTGTAAAGGCCTCACCACCACACAAGGTCACAGACTAAAGGCTCAAGATGCTCTTAATTTTGTAACATTTGAAACTCACTCTCCAACTGCAAATCCTGGCTTGTTTGTGATGTAGTTAAGTGCAGCAGTGGTGTGATTGCCCTTTACATTTCTGCCTTTTAATTTTGGATCCAAAATATGTGCAGCAGCATGAAATGGCTGAAGGTAACATTCTTTCAATATCCTATAAAGCCTTTCACATTACTTCCTTTTATACTGTCAGCAAAGGTTCTTAGAGATGAACTACGGTTTATTTTATCCAGCCTTTAGAAAACAAGTAACAAGGGAAGGCTCTTGCACTGCTGGTGGAATGCAAACTGGTGCAGCCACTCTGGAGAACTGTATGGAGGTTCCTCAAGAAACTAAAAATAGAACTACCCTATGATCTATTGCACTGTTAGGTATTTACCCAAGGGATTCAAAAATACAGATTCAAATTGTTGATAATTCAGCAGCATTATCAACAATAGCCAAATTGTGGAGGGAACCCAAATGTCCATTGATTGATGAATGAATAAAGATGTGGTATATATATAATGGAATATTACTTAGCCATCAAAAATGAAATCCTGCCATTTGCAGTGATGTGGATGGAGGTAGAAGGTATTATGCTAAGTGAAATAAGTCAATCAGAGAAAGACAAATACCATATAATTACACTCATATGTGGAATTTAAGAAACAAAACAGGTGAACATCTGGGAAGGGGAGGGAAGAGAGGGAAACAAATCACAAGAGATTTTTTAAATGATAGAGAACAAACTATGGGTTGACAGCCGGAGGTCAGTGGGGGATGGGCCAGATGGGTGATGGCTACTAAGGAGGACACTTGTTGCGATGAGCACTGGGTGTTGTATGTAAGTGATGAATCACTGAATTCTACCCCTGAAACCAATATTGCACTGTATGTTAACTAAAATTTAAGTTTAAAAAAAGGGGGGGGGGGAGAAAACAAATAACAAGTTCCATGATTAGTGAAGACTGCTTTTTAAAGGGAACAAAATCTTCCTCCTGCATTGTTTTTTACATATTCATTTCAAAAGAATAAAAGTCAGGTAGGAGTAAATGAACATCTTATCTTGAACACCTTTATTTTCCTAAATGTTTATAATCCAAAGATCTAACTTTAGAGGGAAAGGTCTTCAGGGAGAATAATAATCACTTAGAAACCTTTCAGTTTCCTCAACTGCCTGCTGCCTGGTTTTTTGGCTTTGGTCCTGTGTTGTCTCTGGCTCTGACCCACTGGTGTCCCCTTTCAATATGACACCATCAGCTCTTGTCCACCTTACCTGGTTTCCACACAGACTGAGGGTGAAGTGATGAAAGTATTTCAGGCCTTTGGAAGTGAAGCTTGGCCCTCCAGCCAGAGAGACGGTTTTTGCCAAAGCCAAGAAGTTGTAGTCCAAAACCCTGGTCGGAGTGCTGATTGAGAAGGTGCAGTCATTGTAGCACAGAGAGTGGATCTGAGGGGAAAGGGTCCGTCAGGCCCACTGCGGGCAGCGCCTGGAGGAGACTGTGGTGGAGAGTGGTGGCTATCGTCCCCAGCCTGGTCCAGCCCAGGGGTGCAAGAAGCGGACATACAGATTGAGTGGACATTGAAAGAACGGAAACGGGCTAGTGGGGGTCATGTGCATCTCACAGGTCAATTATTAGCACATATATGATGTACAAACGCAAATCTACTGGTTTCTAGTAAAGAATTCAGTCAGATTTTTATAGCCTTGTCTCTAGGCCTGGATATAGAACTCTCTCAATACACAAGGTAGTCCTTCTTGCTTTGAAGCAGAAGACGAGGTGCTAACTGGAAGAAGGGTGTTCAGGATGGCAGAAGAGGAAATACAAGCCTTGCTCCCTCCCCGTTTGAAACTCACAGAACCCTGCCTCCTCTCTCCCAGGTTCTCTGCAAGACACTGAGCTTCAGAAGGGGACTTATTTCCCATAAACCCTTCCCTTGGTCTGTTTTAGGGTCCCCATTCGGCAGCAGCTTTACACAACTGCCATTCCCTCCCACAGCAGCAGAGGGAGCCCCAGGGAAGGAAGTCTGTGGCAAAAGCCTAGGGTGCCCGAAAGAGGTTGCCCCGGGTCTGCAGAATTGTGGCATTTACTGCACGGCTGAAACGAGCAGCATTTGTGGACTGCATAAACAATGCCTTACAGATGTTTGTGTGTTCATGTGGTTGTGATTAACAAAATACAAATTCATTTAAAAGCATTAACGAGTATCTAAGAGCTTCCTGTCATAGTACCTTCTTAGCTTTAGAAAGTATATGGGGGCAACAGCACTGTATTTCTACTTTAGAAAAATCTCTAGGACAAAAGAGAGCAGTGCCAGTTAACTGCATGTCCCGGCAAAGGTGGGTTGCCTTCCTAAAGGACAGGGGGCAAATTCCCATGACAATAGTCTGGGTTGAAGTAGGCTGAATGTGAACCCGAGGTCCTATTCCTTCCATTTAGGTCTCTGCAGAGAGGCCAAATAACCCTCTGGACCAGACAGTCACAGATCTCTCTGACCCATCTCTTGAAGATGAGACTTGTCCTTGACTGAGGCCTAGACCCTGAAAACCAAAGCTGAGAACTTGCCATCCATGGTCACAGTCTAGGTGGGTGTCCTCAAGGAATTAACCTGGGAGTAAGTTACAGGGAATACTTGGGTATCAGCCCCTCAAGTACACCACCCAAGTCCTGGCACCCTCTGAGGCAGTCCATCCAGAGGGCCAAGGTTAGAATGCACGACACATTGCTGGCACCTTGTTGCTCTTGGTCCCTGGACCACAGGGTGTGCAGGCCTGGATGCCATAAGGCTGGTGGGCTTTCAGGATTGTGTTAGGGGGGCAGGAGTGGCAGGTTCCTGAATCCCGATCAATGTAGTAGCCAGCAGGACAAGCAGTGCAGGAGGAGCCCATGTCAGAGGCTTCCAGGGCACAGGGACGGCAGTAGGAGGCCACCCCATCCATGACGTTGGTGACATTGATGGAGTAGATCTTGGCGACGTCATTGGTATACTTCCTGCCCTGGAAACAAGAGGAAAGAGGGCAGAGGCCTGAGACACCAGCAGCCATTGAGTTCTCTAGGAATAGCAAATTACTACTTAACCCTCTTTACCCTGTAATACTTGAGAAAAGTCTTGGAAGCATCTTTTTTTTTTTTTTACTCACTAAATATAGTTCTTTGTGTACATTTTGTGTCACATTAAACCAACACTAACCCATTCTAAAAATTTTTTAAATGTTTTAATTATTTTTTGAGAGAGAGAGAGACAATGTGAGCAGGGGAGGGTCAGAGAGAGGGGGAGACACAGAATCCAAAGCAGGATCCAGGCTCTGAGCTAGCTGTCAGGCACAGAGCCCGACGCGGGGCTCGAATCCACGAACCGTGAGGTCATGACCTAAGCCGAAGTCATACGCTCAACCGACTGAGCCACCTAGGCGCCCCAAGACTAACCCATTCTAAATGTTGTATAAAAATATTAAGAGCCATGGGGGAAATATGCAGTAGATAATGTTATATGAAAAACAGCAGGTCTTTTTTTCTTGTGAAAGGGAAAGAAAGTATTTAGTACTTAGAGTGTCATCTTCCTTGGAAGTCATTTGGGCAAGGCTGGGTGCTTCTCAGGGGCTGGAATAGGCAGTTCTCTGCTTGACTCCTTAAGATCCTTCTAACCCTTGGATTCTGAACCTCACACTCATACGTAAAGCTAATGCCAGGAATCGTCCTGACACAGAGGTCTCTCCTGGGAGCCAGGGGTCTGCAGAAGGGGAGGGGCTTACTGTCTCATGAAAAGTAGTCCTCTGGAAGGCCCAGGTGAAGCTCATGGTAGCATTATCCTCGATGATAAAGGTGTAGGACTGTTTGCCTTTGGAACCTTTCCATGTCTCCACGGGAGTGTTGGTCCTAGAATTCACACCCTGAACCCAAGACAGACAAGTGAAGACAGTACAATTGCTGGGTGGCTAGTGGGGGGCAGGGTGCCCATGCTGCCGCCATCCCTGGGGCCATCACAGTTGGTCAGACCCATGTTAAACTGTGAAGTCCCTGATGGACGGTCTGGGCCTTTCTTTTGTGAAGTCACTATAAGCAGGGTGTCACTTATGTTGATGTGCCAGTGGGACAGAGGGGGACCAGCCCTCCCCATAGTTCCTGTAGGCCTCATAGAAGAAAAAGAAAGGAAAACATACCACCATGAAGTACAGCTCACAGTTCACAGAACAGATGGTCTCGAAGACAAATGTGATCCTGGCCATCTCTTTATTCTCTGTGTCTGCCATCACTGACTGTGGAGGTCTATGGGGCAGAAATTACAAGTCAATTCCAGAGATCAGGCAGTGCTTACTGAAGAGCCAGACAGCAGCAAAGGGTCTGCTGGGGGGACAGGATTAAGTTCTGAGTATGTTGGAAAGAGCATGATTAAGTCCAATTCTGCCACCTAGCTATGTGACCTTGTCCTAGCCAAATTGTAGTTTCCTCATCTGTAAAATGAAGGTTTTTTACCTTCCATCCTTGTGGTGAGATCCAAAGGCATACCAGATGTATGAGTGCATTGTAAAATGCTATATAACCTCACTAGCAGAATGGGGTCCCCAGACCAGCAGCATCACCCTAACCTGAGCTCATTAGATGCGCAGAACCTCAGGCCTCTCCCCAGACCCAATGACTCAGAATCTGCATGTTAACAGGATTCCCAGGGGATGCATGAGCACTAAGTTAAGGTTTGAGAAGCTCCACATCATAAGATGTAAACTACCTACATCCACTTAGCCACTCACTCTCTGGGGTGGTGGGAGCTTTTCCTGGGTCGAATGAGCAGATATTTCAATTTGTCATCTCTTCAGCCAAGTTTTCAGGCTGGTCCTTCTTTTGGGAAAGAGAGGTCCATGCCCAAGGGGGCAGGTGGGGGTGGTGGTGGTGAGTGGGTGAGTTGAGGAAGCACTTTACTATAGCAATCAGATTTGCAAATTGATAGGTACTTTTGGGAAAGTTATCCCCCAAAAAGCCTAAAATTTTTGTTTACCTTGCAAGTGAGATATAACTGCTCATCTCTGAGTAGTGTAAATTAAGGGAAGGGAAATGAATACCTTTTGAACAACGACTGTGGGCTGACACTGTACCAGGGACAGAAAGGAGGGAGCTTGAAGAGGTAGTGCAGAAGACAGATTAGAAATAGGAACCTCTTCAGTGGTCCCCCCTCATCCTAAAAGTGCATATGGGCAGAAGAATTCACTTTGGCTTTGGAAATCCATTTATGGCTTTTCTCTTGGCTTTGGCCATTCACTTGTATCTTAAGGACCACCAGTCCCAGCTCCCGTCTAGACAGTCGTGCTAACCACTGGGCTGGAAGAATCATCTCAACCTGTGTTAGTCCAAAGTCACGGACTGTTAATCCCCCTTGTTTTACAGATGAGGAGTCTGAAGCCTATAGGGGGAGCATGGTGACTTTTCCAAGTTCACGAAGCCTGTAAGTAGTATAGTTCAAGTGTCCTGTCTTCAGTCCAGTGTTCTTTCCACCGCACCACACTGTTTTTTTTTTAATGGCAAACAAATTGCTTAATGTCCTAGGTCTTCTTGGGATATGGGGTTCAATACAACAGTAAGAACAATCCATCTCAGTCTTCTTGCCCCAGATAAAGATGAACTGTCTATAGGTATTTCTGGCTCACTTTTTTAAAAGGGGTTTTTGGTGTTTTGGTTTTGTTTTATTTTTGGTAACATTTTATCTAGATACGGTGAAGAGGATGAATTTTTTTAAATTAATTAACAAATTTATTTTGAGAGAGAGAGTGTGTGTATGCACAGGGGTGCAGGTGGGGGAGGGGCAGAGAGAGAGAGAGAGGAGAGAGAATCCCAACCAGACTCTGCTCTGACAGCACAGCGCCCCATGTGGGGCCTGAACCCACCAACTGTGAGATCATGACCTGAGCTGAAACCAAGAGTTGGATGCTTAACCAACTGAGACATCCAGGCGCCCTGTGGAGGAAGAATTTGACTAGCATGTGGCCAATTGATGAGAGAAGCCGGATGAGAGGGCGGGCCACCAGTAGGTCCGCCAGCAAGGGCAGCAACTAAGAAGCCATATTAGCATTCCAGTTAGCTTTGTCAGACCATTATCACTGCTCTCCTCTATTCCGAACTCATCCTTCTGCATGCCAGGAGCCCTCTCCTCTACAACATTCCAAGCTATGTGGGACGTGATTGTGGCCCAGGAGGTGTGGGCTTCCCCTGCGCTTTGTGTTTCTCACCTGAATCCTGGCACAACCAGAGTGAGAATCATGAAGTCATTGTCTGAAGCTCCAACTGCTGTATAAATGTGATCACCAGCAACCTCCCAGCCTGGAGAAGGAGAGAGAGTTAATGCCCCAGAGGTTTAATGTGCACCCAGATGACATGCTGAGAGAACACTGTCCTTTGAGGCATCTAGAACCACTACCCCAACCAAGCCACGGTATTTATCCTGCTACTTTGGTCAAAGACTCTGAAACTCTCAGAGCAAGCTCTTTGGAGTGTGTACCTTGTTTCTAGCTCCGGCTCTGTCTCTAAAACTAAGTTTTGGCCAGATAAATGTCCACGAGGAGTGGAACTTTTGAGAGAATGCATGGCACACTTAGCTCATTTTGCCGTAGACATCACTATTATGAAGAAGCGGAGGAGCCCCCGTAGGCAAGCAGGGAGCCGACAGCTCACAGTAAGTGGGGACGTACTTACCGGTCATGCCCTTGTACTCAAAGTTGATCCCACTGAGAACGGTGGTTTCCATGTTTGAGGGCAACATGTTCCACCATTTGTATTCAAATCCCACGGCAGGCTCAGTCCCGGCTGGGCAGTGGGTGCAATCTGGGGGAGCCACAAGATCCACACCTTCAGCGGGGAGGCCACGGCCACCCTGACCGGAGCTGCTGTCACACACAGATTAAGTGGTGACAAGGGCAGGCAGCCAAAGGAGGGTAATGCTGAGCACCATAGCACGGTTATATCGAGTGGACTCAAAAACATTCTGACAATGTATTTAACAAACTCAGGACATAAACTCTGACCCTTGATTCCAATACTCCAGCTATCCTACTTGCCCACCAAATTCTTCATCTCAAAACTTACATGTATCTCCTCGTCTGATGCATATAGTTCACATTATTTGTCACATTATTATCAGTAAATGCATTTACATGAATAGGCACATAAATCCTCCCAGCTCCTTTCTGCAGCATGGCTTATGGTTCTGATTGTGTCAAGCTGGCCCTCCCAGCTCCCCAGACCTTCTGGTTATCATCCCTGCTGCATGCTGGAAGCCTCTGTGGGGAGGACTGGGTACTTCAAGCCTGAGTCACATTCGCAGTTGGAATAGGGAGGAAGGCAGGCAGTTCTCAAGGATGACTCTGACCTACGGACAGGTCCCACCCTGCCCTTTCTTCTCCTGAACTTAGTCCACAGAGTGGCCCAGTCCTTACTGCCTCCTTGGAAGGACAGAGTGCACATTCAGCTGACCACCCACATGGGTGCCGTGGGAACGGACAGGATGCAGATAAAGAGGTTACCAGAGCCATTGGAGTAAGAGCCGTAAGGGCAGGGCTCGCAGGTGCTGTTGTTGGTTTTGAAAAAGCCTGGGTTGCAGGGTGGACAGCGAGTCTTCACGCCAGAAGCGGGCAGTTTCACAGCCCCCTTGAGATCTTCACTGCAGATTTTCGGCTGGGCCCATTTGTACATGAGCTGTGTCTGCAGAAATGGATGAAGAATAACTCAGCCTGTGTGGGATTCAGCACATCTTTAGGAATTTACCTTGAGAATGGGGTGAGGTGGCCGGGAGTGGGGGTGGGGGGGACTCTGGGCTATAATGAAAGTTCCACCAGGGTGGGGAACTTGTTTTGGTTACCAGTGTCTCCCGTGATCCTAGCCTAGTGCCTGGCACATGGTTGCCAGCAGATAAATATCTGCTCAATGTTGACTGGATGAAGAGGGGAAATTCTTAATGAGGACTCGTGTGACAGAGAGAATGGTCATGGAAAGACTGGCTGTCTCCAGAGAAAGCTCTGATTCCAATGTAGAATCTTATCACGACTAAGGTCACAGGAAAAGCAGCTGATGAAAATCCCAAAACATAAAAAGGGGTGTCCCAATTTGTCTTCCAAGTATTTTCCTTGCTTTTTCATGTACTCAGTAGACGGCCTAATACATTGAAAGCTTAATACATCTGTGTGTCAGACCTGGTGGCTCAGAGATGAATGAGACATGGCCCCCTGCCCTTAAGGAGCTCACCATGTTGCAAAGCCAACAATCACATAACAATCCATGGTTACTGCTACTGTGTTCTCTGGGCCATCAAGGCAGAAGGGGCAGCATTGGCCAAAGGGTATAAGCTTGCAGTTATAAGGCCAGCAAGTTCTGGGGATCTAAGGTGACTCAAGGTGGTTACACTTAGTAGTACTGTATTTCTGTATATACTTGAGAGTTGCTAAGAGAGTACATCTTAAATGTTCTCACTGCAAAAATAAAAAGGGTAATTAAGTGATATAGTGGAGGTGTTAGTTAATGCTCAGGTGGTCATCATCTTACAATATATAAATATATCAAATCGACAGACTGTACACCTTAAGCTTATACAATGTTACATGTCAATTACATCTCAATAAAGCTGAGCGGGGAGGGAAGAGGAAGGGTCAGCCATCAGATCAGTGGGCAAGGGAAGCATTGTGTCTGTCATTCACTAGGGCCACTCTACTCTTCTGATGGAGGCCTCGATACAGAAGAGGGGATGATCTGCAGCTCCAAGACTCCTGTGTGGTCCTTGGGCCAAGGCAGAGACAAAAAGCACTTTTGTGGATTACATCGAAGTGATCATCTGTGCAGCACTACCATATATGTGAAAAGGTGGATGAATAAGGCATCTGTCCATTTTATTCGGGATAAGAAATGACAAGTCTTAAAAAGAACCTGTGCTGCTTTTGCGACAGTGAGTGCTGGGGCTCCTCCTCCCCCTGCTCCTGCCCGAGAAGCGTGGCCAATGGCCAGAGCCCTGGGCTTGTGCTCTAACCTGGGTGCTCTCACTTGAGTCTCATGGAGAGAAGGGTCTGGGGAGCAGGAAGACTGACTTGGGCCATCCCGTAGAGCAGCACATGCAGCAGCCCCAGTGGATTGGCCAACCTGGTCCCTGAGAAACCACCACGGCACGGCAAAGGCCACAAGGGCAATCATGGGAGTTGGCTCGAGTTACATCCCTTGATTTCAAATACAGTTTAGGGGCACCTGGGTGGTTATGTGTCCGACTCTTGGTCTCAGCTCAGGTCATAATCTCACAGTTTGTGAGCTCAAGCCCCACATCAAGCTCTGTGTTGATGGCGCGGAGCCTGCTTAGGATTCTGTCCCTCCTTCTCTCTGCCCTTCCCCCACATGTGCTATTTCTTACCCTCTCTCAAAATAAATAAACTTTAAAAAATGTTTTAAAACATACAGTTTAGAAGACAAAGTGAGGGGCGCCTGGGTGGCTTAGTCGGTTAGGCGTCCGACTTAGGCTCAGGACATGAACTCGCTGTGCCGTGAGTTCAGGCCCTGCATTGGGCTCTGTGCTGATGGCTCGGAGCCTGGAGCCTGCTTCCGTTTCTGTGTCTCCCTCTCTCTGCCCCTCCCTGGTTTGCTCGCTCTCTCTCTCTCTCAAAAAGGAATAAACATTAAAAAAAAATTTACAGAAGACAAAGTGAAATCATGAGACTGAGCAGAACCAGTTTGGGCATGGGGCACAAATCACAAGAGTTCTGTAAAGCACTCCTGATGAACCCATGTTCATGTGCACTCATGCTTCAGGGCTCCTCCCCTGAGCCTTAGCTGAGCTGCTAAGGCGGAGCACTGGTTCTGGCCCTACTGAGCATCCAAAGGCAAGGGCAGACAGCCAGGCTGGCAGGCAGCAGAGCTCACTACAGATCCAGAGGGACTTGGCCTGAGCCTGGAGGGGAGAGACTGGGGCAGAAGGAAGTAAAGAGCCACATTCAGCCATATATTATGCCAAGCGGGGAGAAGGGGAACAGGATTAAGTGTTCTCATCTAATTAGTGAGTCAAACGATGCCAGTAAAATGAAAATAAGTTTTTCAAGGTCACACAGAACCCCAGGCACTGCAGAACTGAATGTAAGGTACAACCGATGATACGTGTAGCCTTTCTCCCTTGGCTGCTGGGCAAGGGAATGATGCTCCAAACATGAAGGCAGGGATGGGGGAGGGTTGGGGGGAGGGTGGGGAGTAGGAGATGATTATGAAAAACGGCCACTGCTAAGGACCAGACTTTATCCCATGCTTATCTGGCGAAAGGAGAATTTATCCAGTCGTCCAGCCGGCAAATGTTTATGCATCCTAATAGCCAAGCACATGCGTAATGCTGAATGCAGATTTCCCAACTTCTCCTTCTCTCTTCCTGAGAGGCTGTGGTTTAGGGATACAGATACAGACTGCTCATCTAGAATGTCTAATCTAAAACAAATCCCTCCAGTTGTGCCCCTGAGCCATCCCAGCTCACTTACCGCGGTTCCTCGACTTCACTGGGCACAAGCCTGCCCCCTCCACACCTGCTGTGCCCTCTGCCTGGAAAGCGCTGGGGCCCCCCACTCATCTCATTCAGGTCTCTGTTCAAACATCACCTCCTCAAATGTCATCCCAGCCCTCTGTAAAATAGTATCCCCACCCTCTGTCATTCTCTGTCTCCTCATCTTTTATTTTTTTCCTCCACTTACTGATATAGTCTAATTTGTTGTTTATCTGTTGTCTCTCTCTTTCTTTCTCCACTTGCTCCCCAGAAAGAATAAAGTTCCATGAGAGTAAATGTTCCCTCCATTTGGTTAACTGTTGTACACGGAGTGCTTAGCATCATGACTGACTGTTGAAATGAACACATGACCTCCAAAAGGCCTTCCCGGACCCGCCAGTCCTGGTCACTCCTCTCCCAGTTTCTCCCAGGGCCCTGCACATCTTTCTTCTTGCTTTGGCCAGGCCCTGTTCTCCTCCCTCACCCTCTCTCTTAGGACTGCCAGGTCCCGGAGGGCAGGCACCTTTGTCACCTCCAAGCCCCCAGCTGGAGCACCATGCCGGCCACAGTCATCAATGCTGACTCAGTGGCGATGCAGACTACAAAGGAAAGTCTTTCTGAGGCAGAAAGCCTGGGGGAAAGAGGGAACCATCAGAGATCGAACAGTCAGGCCATTCTCCAGTAAGCCAGGAAGTAGGAATCAATTCCCTTCGCCAGCCCACAAAAGCAGCACTGAGGGGGACAAGTCTGATGAGTTCCATGAGGAAATAAGTGTGCACGGACAGGCAGTCATTGCCCAGAGGGGCTAAGCAAATGGAAGAAACCAAGCAAAAGAAAATGAAATGGCTTTTTTGCAACAGAGCATATGTGAATAAGCAGCGGAACAAATGGGGCAAAAACAAGTGTCTGACCTGAAGATGAATGAGGCCGTCTTGTTTTGCCTCCCCCCTTGGCCCCAAGGTCACTGCGGAGGTCTGTGGGGTTTTCTCTGGTGCCAGCTTTGCTGACCTCTGGAACTCCAAATGTGGTAAAGCCCAAGGAGCCGGCAAAGGAACTATCTGGGACAAAGGGGCTCCAAGACCATGCTACCCACCTCTCCGTTGGCATCACAGGCTGTGTGAGTATAGAAGTAGTCTTTGTCTGTGCAGGCTGGGCGTATTTTGCAGGAGGAGGATCCTTTTTCTAAATTGCAAAAGTGAGGAGAAAGAGTTGAAGTTCTATAAGAAAGCAGAGCTCTTGCCCACTTGCTCATGACCCTGTGACCACCAAGACCCTGGGGTACAGCACAACACAGGTACTGAGGGGAGTAGAAAATCCTGCTTACCCACCCTTCCCTTTGCTTTATTTCCCATCCCTTAAGTCCTGCTCAGATACCCCCTTTGCACCTCTCTCTAGTGCACTGAGAAGCCACTGGGCCCACCCACACTGTAGGGAGGCGCAGCGGGAAGGGGACTGGCCAGAGGACCAGTGAGGAGGGCGAGTAGCTGGAAAGAGCATCTTATAGGTTAACCACCACTAATGTAAGTTCCTGAAACTCGCCTCCTGTTTCCCCCCCTTTCCATGCAACCATCCTACACAAATGAGCTGGTCATTTCTTCCGATTCCACTTCAGACATAGAGCTCTTGGATGATATCACGGATCGTGAGTTCGAGCCCCACGTCGGGCTCTGTGCTAATAGCTCAGAACCTGAAGCCTGCTTCAGCTTCTGTGTCTCCCAATCTCTCTGCCCCTTCCCCGCACATACTCTGTCTCTCTCTCCTTCAAAAATGAATAAACATTAAAAAAATTAAAAAAAAAAAAGACAGAACTCTTAGGGTACCTGGGTAGTTCAGTCAGTTAAGCATCTGACTTCAGCTCAGGTTATGATCTCATGGTTCCTGAGTTCGAGATCCATGTCGGGCTCTGTGCTGACAGTTCAGAGCCTGGAGCCTGTTTCAGATTCTGTGTCCCGCTCTCCCTCTGTCCCTCCCCTGCTCATGTTCACTCTCTCTCAAATATAAATAAACATTAAAAAAAAAAAAAAAGACATGGAGCTCTTTCCACTTTCTCCACCCCCAAGCATCCTGGTGCCATCTCTAACCCTGGACCTGTTCCTAATAAAAAAGGTCTTAACTATCATTTTATTTATTCTACTCTCTATATGTCAGTTCTGCTTTAACTCTGTGAGTGCCTGGATAGCAAGAACTATTTCAGTGTATCCCTCTTTGAAGCAACGAATTTCCCCTTTTCTGAATTACAAACATGTTGAGAATTTGCAAAAAGACCTGTTTCCTCTATCCAGAAAAATATACATAATTTACGCAAATAAATTTTTAAAAATTTCCAGGGACTTTACTTTCCCCCAAATAAAAACCACTGCTTTATAGAGTGCCAGTAAAATACTACCACTAGTCCTGTCTCCACCATTTCTACAGTGACTGTTGTTGTCACCTGCAGGTCAGCATTTATGACAAATGAGCCCTCCTCTCTCTGTATGTTACCTGACAGGCTGTGTGATAGAGTGGAGCGAGATTTTAAGTTAGACAGAACTGGGTTTGGATCCTGCCTCATTTATTCATTTAAAACATTTTTTTAAAAGTTTATTTTTGAGACAGAGACACACACACACACACACACACACACACATACACACACACACAGAGTGTGAGTAGGGGAGGGGCAGAGAATGGGAGACACAGAATCTGAAGTAGTTCCAGGCTCTGAGCTGTCAGCACAGAGCTCGACACAGGGCTCGAACTCAGGAACCGTGAGATCATGACCTGAGCCAAAGTCGGACACTTAACCAACTGAGCCACCCAGGAGCCCCGGATCCTGCTTCATTTAGCAACTGTGTCACTTGAGGCAAGTTCCTGACCCTCTCTGAGTCTTAGTGCTCTCATCTGTAGAGCAGGAATAATAATATCCACCTCACTGGAGCCAGCACATCCCTGGCACATCATAAGTAGAGGGACTCACTAAATGCTGGTAACTATTATTACCTGGGTTTGTGCAATTGATTCCTATCTGAAACTGTCATGGGATTTTAAATAAGAATTGAAAGTTTCTTTCTCTCTCTCCCAGTGAAGGCTTATTTCTCAACTGATCCTTTCTTCTTTCCAAGGCACCAAATGATTTCCTAGACCGGAGAATCTCCTAGTTACAGCCTCGTTGGCCTGCACTGGGGAGCTTCCTCAACCACGCAGTCCCACACCTCTTCTGTCCCCATCTTATTAGTCTGAGCAAGAGGGAAATACTGCCTGAGAAACAGCTGGAGTCTTCTCAGCTCATTGGCTTGGCTAACAAGCAGAGGCTTCCTTCAGCACAGAGAGATCCAGGGACTCCTGCTTTTGACAAACTGGGCCAGGAGAAATTTGGGGGGAGATGCTGAAAACACACCAATTCCCAGGACCTTGCATATTGGGTCTAGCAAATTGCTAGTTACATGGTAGAAAGTACATTCTGCAAGGACCTTTCTCTGCTTGTCAAATATTTGCTCAACCTGATACCCTAGCTCCAGGTTTCGCCAAAAAGGGTCCAGCTGTTTACACACTGACAACTGCTAAGGTAGTTTTAGGAAATGATTAATCCAAGTGCTGCAACGGGCCTCACTTCCCTAGCTCAGGATTCATCAGAGTATTTAAGTTGAGTACTAGTCAAGCTTGAAAGATCTGCCTAGATGGTCGGTTAGGGAGTGAAAAGTGATTCCTGTAGCATTGGCCCCAGGGCAAAACTGTAAGAAGATAAAGTTTATCACGGGGGCTCCGGTTTCTCCCTCCTAGCCTCCTGCCACCTTCCAGGACCTTCTCCCTGACTCTAGGAGTACAACGTCTTGTCATCCTGGTACACTTCATCATAGGAAAACATTTCCCCTGAAGGTTCAAGCATCTAATGAATGCTTGGCCCAGGTCAGACCCCACTTCAGACTCTGGGCAAATCCCTCGACCTCTCTGTGCCTGCCTTTCATTCATTTACAAACAGGGAGATCAGTCCTGCAGTCTGGTGTGAGTAATACATGAGAAAATGTCTGGTAAATTGCAAAGTACTATCCTAGTGACGTGTTATTGTTGTTGCCTATGCTAAAAGCACTTTCATATTAAGAGAAGACATCTGGGACTAGCCTTCATGGAAATGAACACAGTTGAGCCTTGAACAACAACACAGGTTTGAACCAGGCAGGTCCACTTATACACGGACTGTTTTTTTTTAATATATATATAAATACAGTATAGTACTGTAAATGTATTTGCTCTTCCTTGTGGTTTCTTTTTCTTTTTGTTATTATTTATTAATATTTCTATTTATTAATAATTTATTTTAAAATTTACATCCAAGTTAGCATATGGTGCAACAATGATTTCAGGAGTAGATTTCCTTGTGGTTTTCTTAATAACATTTTTCCTCCAGCTTCTTTTATTGTAAGAATACAGTATATAATACATAAAACATACAAAATACGTGTTGATCAATTGTTTCTGCTAGCAGTAAGGCTTTCAGTCATTAGTAGTTAAGTTTCTGAAGACTCAAATGTTTATATGTGGATTTTTGACTTTTTGGAGGGTTGGCACCCCTTGTCCCCATGTTGTTCAAGGGTCTGCTGTGATAAAATTCGTGCTTACTACATGCCGGGCACTGTTCTAAATTCTTTATCTGTAGTAATCAAATGATCCACACAATAAAACTACAAGGTAGACAGGATTATTGCCGTTCCCATTTTATAGATGAGAATACTGAGGCACAGACAAGGAACTTGCCCAGGTGGCAGAGCTAGTACATGGTGGGGCAGGGATTTGAACCTTAGTAACTAAGTTCTGGAATCCATGCTCTTAAACCCCAAGTTCTACTAGGAAATGAATCCCTAATAGTAAATGCAACACAAAGGAATTCATCTTAATGATCAATTCTGAGGTATCAATAAGAAAGATGCTTTTAGTCAAGCCTTTGTCCTTAACAGCTGCAGTCCCATTAGCTCCACCTTAGTCTAGGTCCTGGATACCGGCAATGATGCCTGTTGCAAAATCTCCGGACTGCGGCCTTAGCCTCCAGTTGTTCCATTCCTCATCCATTTTCCAAATGGCAGCTAGAGTGGTCTTTCAAAATCATAAGCCAGATCATGTCATTCCCCAGCTTAAAATTCTTTAATGGCCCCCCTGGTTCCCCCGCTGATAGGATCAAATCTCAAATTTTTAGCGATGGCACAGAAGGGCTGGTGGATGGCCTGTGGCTTGCCCACCTCTTAGCCTTGGATGCTGGCTCTCTTCAAGTCAGTTCCTGCCATGCTGCATTTCTCCACGATCGCCAAGCCTTCTGGCTTTGGCTATGCTTCTTCTAGAACATCCATCAAATCACCAACTCATCTTTCAAGACCACAGCCACTGAAGTCTTTCCTCTCTCTGCAGAAAGGACTGACCACTTCTCTTCTTTGCCTCTGCTGTGCGCTACACTCAGAGCTCCTATCCCAGCAGCTACTGCACCACAGAGTTACTATACTTAGGTGTTCCTATACTGGCATTCCCACTTTCCGACATAAAGTAGAGGGTAGGCACCAGCTGCAACTCTAGCACCAAGCCCAAGCCCTGGCACCTGGCAGGCACTCAGGACTTAGTTGTAAATGGATGACTAAAATGCTCACAGGGTCTTCCAACACTCCCTTTATGCACAGTCCATCATAGGCTCTGATCACACACTTGCTCTCTCTCTCTCTCTCTCTCCATTTTCCCAGCCTCCCACTGACCCTGTATTCTGGAAAACTCAAGTCATTGTAAAAACTCACTTTCCAGTCAAGGAGATAGATTGAGAACTTGAATGCAAAAGTTCAAAAACTCAAACTCCCAACCGAATTCCCAACACTTTCATAACAGCTGTCTGGATGACAATCAGTTTACATAGAGTTGATCAGAACGTTCCCAGGTGGTTTTTCTAGAGCCACCTCGCCATTCAAACCCTTGTACAACTGCTGGGCCGGAAAGGCAGCTGGAGACTAAGACCAACAAAGGCTACCATTGATAGAGCAGGGAAGGAGAATGAGAAATGCAAGTGGAAAAACAGGAATTTAGACTTATGGATTAAAAACTTCCCTCAAGACCTCAACATTCCTGTTCTTGCTGAAAACTATACTCATGTGGCAAGATCTGTGTAGATAAATAGGACTGTTGTTTTAGGAATAGTGTAAAAATAAGCAGTTCACACAGTCAGTGTTGGCTGAACAAACACATAGTGTAACACCTGCTGATGGGAGTGTCTGTGGACAGGTTTGAGTGTCTGCTTGAGAGAGAGCCTTGAGCTGGGTGTGTGAGTCCGGGTGAGAAAGGGAAAATGGAGTAATTATGAGTGTTTGCAAGGAAAGCAAAGGGACTCTTTCTCCCTCCTGAGTTGTTTAGAACCTTAGAGATTGGCCCCTGTGCCAATGCCTGGGCTGCCTGAGCAGAGGGTCATCTGGGTGGGGGGGTGCTGCCCACCTTACACCACAGCCCTGCTGCCCTGGGACTCCCTCAAATGACCAGGTTCTCTTTCTCAAGTTGCAATGCTTTAGGAAGCTACTCAGAGACTAGCAACAGGCTGCTATACTTGTCCCCTTATTTTTCCTGAGAACACTGGCTTTTAAACTATGTTCCAAGGAAGCCTGGATTTCCTAAAAAGGCCACCTTTGAATTCAGTGGATGGTCAGGCTGATAAAAGATTGTAACTTCCATCTTTACCCCTTGCTATCAAAATGTTTTGCTCATCAATACAGTCTCACGGCTCTTCTAAATTAACCTTGATAATAATTGTTATGAATTAGAATATATAAATATATACCTTTTAGTTACTGTATCTATTATTTATAACTATAATCTTTTTTAATGTTTATTTATTTTAAGAGAGACCGCGTGAGTGCAGGGGGGTGGGCAGAGAGAGGGACAGAGAGAGAGAGAGAGAGAGATTGAGAATCCCAAGCAGGCTCCACACTGTCAGAGCAGAGCCCGACGCAGGGCTCGGATCCATGAACCATGAGATCGTGACTTGAGCCGAAATCAAGAGTCAGACGCTCAACCGACTGAGCCACCCAGGCTCCTCAACTGTAATCTTTTTTTTTTTTTAACAACTGGAAGTTTTATTTTATTTTTAATTTTTTTTAATGCTTATTTTTGAGAGACAGAGCGTGAGTGGAGGAAGGGCAGAGAGAGAGAGAGAGGGAGACACAGAATCTAAAGCAGGCTCCAGGGTCTGAGCTGTTAGCACAGAGCCCGACATGGGTCTCGAACCCACAGACCGTGAGATTATGACCTGAGCTGATGTCAGATGCTTAACCAACTGAGCCACTCAGGTGCCCCAACTGCAATCTTATATATGGTTTCGTTTCTACAAATTTCACTGCTTAGGAAAAAAATAAGATTGCAGCCCCTTTCTCCAGCTTTCCTAATCCCTGTAATCCTGAGCTGCTTTTTCTTTTTGCCATAGCCCCCTGCATGTTTTACTGTCTAACATACTATAATTTTATTATATATTTATTAGCATTACTGTTTATTGTCTGCCTTCCCCCACTACCAGCGTGTAAATTCCATGAAGACAGGGAGCTTTGTCGATTTTGTTCGCCGGTGTATTCCAAGCACCTAGAATAGGACCTGGCACATAGTAGGGGCTCAATAATTACTTGTTGGATGATTTCACTTTTGTTTCCAGAGTGACCAGTGGAGTGTGGATCACCAAGGCTCTTCCAGTGTCCAGCAAGCAAGGGTTTAAGAAGCATCGTCTTCAGCATGGCCAGAAGGATGGCTCTCCTTCCTGTTTTCTCCCCATGTTTGTTGGTTACCGCTCCCCCCACCCCAACTCTATCCACCCTCAGAAACATCACCTGAGTACTTGTCAGGGTCACACTGGTGGCAGGAAATCTCTCCCTTATTTGAGTAAGAGTTGGCTGGGCAAAGTTCGCAGAAAGAGGAGCCCTGCTTGTCTGCATACGTGCCAGGTTTGCAGGGGAAGCATTCTGAAGTGTAGGCCACCCCTAGGAGGACGAACAACATAGAAAAGGAATGGTTGAGTCTAGAGACTGAGCCCTGGGGACTGGCCCCCACGGGACCCTACAGAGTTAGGAACTCAGCAGCAGACCCCAGACCCAACTCCCCATTGGTACCTGTTATGGCGATGTTTCTCACCAGCACGGGCTTGGAAACTTTGGACCACACGGAGAAGGCTGTGGTTCTCCAATAGAGGACATTATTGCCTCGGTTTAGCTCGACCTAGAAACCGCAAACAGGAAGAGTTTGTTCAGCTGCAGAGACGGATATCCCTAATCCATCGGATTCGCCTCTTGTGGGGACCCTTCCCCTTACCGTCTGTGTGGAGACACCTCTTCTGATCCCTTCCCTCGGCTTCCTCAGTTCTGCCCTTCCTCCCAGCTCAACTTAGCTCCTCTCTGCTTTGAAGCCTCCTCTTAAAACCCTCATGGCCTCTTCTTCACCCACATATAGCACAAGTATCTCCAAGGTAAGACCCATGGAGGGGCCTGAAGGTGCTGACAGGAGGGTGAGTGGAGTTCCCTCACTCTTCTCTGGCTCTGTGTATCCACGCCCCATCCCCAGAAGACCTGGCCCTAAACCCTGCAAAGCTACTGGTCCTTGGGGTCGAGCCAGGGGAGCAAGTCAGCCCACACCCCTGTTCTGTCAACTCAAGACGACAGAAACAATGGGATCCTCATCATGTCAGACCCCTGCCCTCTAGGGACAGAGGGGTGGAAGCCCAGACTGGGAGGAAACTGTTCTTGGAGGAAAAGCCCTTGCCCCCTTTTCTGGTATCCCCAGGAAAGGGTCCAGGAAGGCTGGTATGAGACTCACACTGTGGAATTCCCATCCTTTCTCCGTGGTTTTCATCCACCTGGAGTCATCCACATTGGGCTGGCACTGGTCATTCTGAACCTGAGCCGGCAAGAGTTTGGGAACAGAGTCAAAGCTTTCCAAGAAAATGAGTTCTTCACCCCCCACCCCTCCATGCTGCAACAGCCTTCCAGAGGGCCCTTCTTATGTAAGAATAGCCCCCAGTTTCCTATGGGGACTCAGCACAGAACACATGAGTTCTGAAGCAGAGTGGGAGCTAGTAATACACACAGAACATCAAATGCAGGGGCGCCTGGGTGGCTCAGTCGGTTAAGCATCCGACTTTGGCTCAGGTCATGGTCTCACGGTTTGTGAGTTCAAGCCCTGCATTGAGCTCTGTGCTGATAGCTCTTAGCCTGGAGCCTGCTTCAGATTCTGTGTCTCCCTTTCTCTCTGCCCCTCCCCTGCTCATGCTCTGTCTTCCTCTCTCTCTCTCTCTCTCTCTCAAAAATAAATAAACATTAAAAAAGATTTTTAAAAAAGTCAATGCATCAACACTGAAGAACTAACTCATAACTCAGAAGCCTTTACATGCTGTTTTCATGTCTGAGCAGGCAGAATGCCTAGGGTCTCCTGGACCCTACTCTGCCCCTGCAGAGCCCCCCAACTTCTGCCTTTCTCCCCATGTTTTGAAGCCTCAGCCCATTTTGTCCACAGTTCTCTCCAGAGGGAAGACAACTGTGGGGAATCTCCAACCAGAAATATGCTTGTGATTCTGTAAATGAATCTGAGCCTTGGAGAGCCTTTACCCCCCAGCCTCCCTCATAGCCAGAGGCTTACAAAAAACTCGAAGATGATGCTGGAGTCTGGGTAGTAGTACTCGAAGCTGACGGAGCCAGACTGCTTCAGGTTGACAGCATACATCAGCGTGGCTGTGCATTCGTCCGTGTTGGAGGAGATGTAGTCACCCAGGGGAACCCACTTGGACCTGTGAGGGAACAGGAGCCAAGTTCACTGGTAGTCGCACGGCCCATCATGCTCTGTGGGAAGTGCAGGCCTCGTGTCCTGCTGGGTCTCTGTGGAATTCCAGACTTGTGATTCACAAACAGGAATTTAGACATGAACATGCTCAGTGAAGACTGACCTCCAGATCAAGAAGCCTGGAGATAGAGCCGACATGAGGAAGGCAAGTAGGTACACCCCCACATTATGCAGAACTATCCAGAAGATAGATGGCAGGTGTTGTGAGGGGGGGCTGGGTAACACTTATCGGTTGTTTACTATCTCCCAGGTACTGAACTACATGTTTTATATTCATGATTTCCTTTCATTCCCATTTAATGGATGGTGAAACTGAGGCTCAGCAAGTACCTTGCCCTATATCGCAGAGCCAGCAAGTGGCAAGGCTGAGATTCAAACCCAGGTCTGCCTGATTCCAAAGCTGTCAAAGAAATTTAGCAGATACTGCTGGTCTTTAGAAACCAGGAGTCCATGCAATCTATCCCACCCATTTTTCTGGAAATGCCCACCTTTAGATGCTGGATGTAACTGGGAAGAGGGAAGGCCAGAGAGCCCTCTAGACTCCAGCCCGGCAGCATTTCTTTCACCCCCTTGCCAAACTTCCCCTCTCCCTGGGTGTTCTCACATGCTGTCCACTCTTCCTAGAACAAACTACCTCCTCCCTCCCTCTGTTTAATTCCTCCTCGTGTCTTAGAACAGATGTCACCTCATCTAAGAAGTCCCCCTTGACTCTACTGGCCTCTGCTACGTGTGCCCTGAGTTCTCACCAATTGTCTTCTCATAGCCATAACTCTCCTCTACTTCACTTGCACATATTATGAGAGATTGAAGACTCCCACCCTGCTTAAGAAATACAGTATAGCAGGAGCCTAGGTGTACACCCAGCTAATCTCAAGCCCCTGACTACCACCTGCTCCTTTCAGCTAAGTAACAACTTTCCAGAATATGGTGCTTACCATCTGCACATGGTTCTTTACCCTTTAATAATTATGCAGGTATTTCTAAACAATATGCCCTACGATCATGGTTTTACATGTTTTCAGACCTCATGTAAATAGCTTCATATTTATGTGTGCTGAAACTTACTTTTTTTGTTCGTTTCAGTATAATGATTATGGGATCCATCCCTATTCACACATAGAGCTCTTTTTTTTCATTTCTGCTACTATATAATATTGCCTTGCATGGTTCTACCACAGTTGCTTACCCATTACTCATCCACAGACTTTGAGATTGTTTCCAGTGTTTTGTTACTGTACCGACTCTGTTACTGTACTGTACTCTGCTCCTTGTACGCATGTCTGAAGGAGATGGCTGGGAGAACAACCAGTGGGTCAGAGGGCACGTGAACCTCCAGCTTTCCCAGCTCCTGCCACACTGTTCTCCAAAGTAGTTGCTACCAACTTGCACCCACCCGCATGTGAGAGTTCCTGTTGCTCCACATCCTCCCCAAATTTGTAAAGTTGTTGCCAATGCGATATGGTAGGAGATAGTGTCTCATTGGGCTTTAAATCTTATTTCTTTGATTACTAGTGAGGTTGAGCATCTTTTCTTTTCTTTTCTCTTCTTTTCTTTTAGAGAGAGAGAGAGAGCATGAGCAGGGAAGGGTGGGGAGAGAGAGAGGGAGAGGGGAAGAGAGAGAGAGAGAGATAGCAGGGGAGGGGCAGGGAGAGAGAGGGAGACACAGAATCTGAAGCAGGCTCCAGGCTCTGAGCTGTCAGCACAGAGCCCCATGCAGGGCTCAAACTCAAGAACCACAAGATCATGACCTGAGCCAAAGTCAAATGCTCAACTGACTGAGCCACCCAGGTGCCCCTCAAGTTCTTTAATAGTGTTATTCTCAGGGCGCCTAGATGGCTCAGTTGGTTAAGCGTCCAACTCTTGATTTCGGCTCAGGTTATGATCTCACGGTTTGTAAGACCGAGCCCCGCATTGGGCTATGCCCTGACAGCCTGCTTGGGATTCTGACTCTCCCTCTCTCTCTCTCTGCCCTCCCCCGCTCTCTCTCTTAAAAGAAATAAACATTAAAAAAAATAGGGTTATTCTCAAATGCAAGCATATCCAAAATACCTAAGCTGAGCTCATCCCAGACACCCCAGCTAATCTAATGGTATTGGTTTCTCCTGCTAAAAGAGACAACGCTTCATGCTGATGTGCTCCATGGCATCTTCTATAAATAACTTCTAAATTGAGATGAATAATTAAAAGGATGCCATAAATGGGCTACATTTGCACAAGGCATAGTGATTCTGGGTTTTGTCAGAGTTGTCTCTGGTGAAGATCACTTCACATTCAATAATAACAACATGTGTTGATTGATTTCTAGTGCCAGAGATTGCTCTGAATTCTTCACACGGATGATCTCATTTACTCCTTACCACAACCTATAAGACAAATACCATTTTTAACACTGGTTTCTGGTTTTTGTTGTTGTTGTTATTGTTGTTGTTTTTTAAGATGAGGAAATCGAGGTATGGAAGTAATTAGGAAACTTAAATAATTGCACAATTGATCACATAGTAATAAATCTGATAAGTGCCATAAGGAGAAATACACGATGGTGGAAGAGTGTGTATGTGATGGGAATCTACGGGGTCAGAGCCAGCATCCCCGAGGAAGTGACACTCAGGCAGAGACCTGAGGGTGAAGCAGGAGTGAGCCAGAAGGGCTGGAGAAGAGTGTGTCCAAAGACCCGGGAGGGAAGGAGCATGGTGGCCAGCATGGCTGGAGCATAGTAAGCCAGAGGGAAGGTACTTGGGCAAAGCTGGAGAAATGGACAGAAGGTAGAGGCTAGACCAGGCAGGCCATGCAGGCTGTGGCAAGGTATTGGATTTTATTTCAAGAGCAACAGGAATCCATAGAATCTGGAGTTTTGAGCAGGGAAGTACAGTGGTTGGACTTGTGTTTTAAGAAAATGGATCTGGCTGCTGTGGCCAGTGGCCTGCAGAGACTGGAGTAGAGGCCAAGACCTAGCTGGGGGCGCCAGAGGCAGAACAGTGGGGAGGCTGGCTCTGCTCAGGTTGGAGGCAGTGGGCATGGGTTCGGGTGAATATCTCGGTACTAGCTCAATTACTGCCCTTGTGAGGGTGGTGAGGAAGTCACAAAGCCTCTCTAGGTGGCCGTTGCCTCTCCGTTTCTACAGAGGAGAAACATTCTTTCTCCCTCCCTGGGATGTCTTGGGATGCCTTAAGATCCAGCCCTGAAGCAGTGTGTGGTGTGGAAACACAAGTTGTTATTAACTGGCCCACATCCTGTCTTGCTGAGAGGTAATAATTTCTGGACTCTCGGTGAGGTCCCCAGAGAGAGAGAAACCCTTTCTTCAAGCGGGTAAGAATTGATTGGGTGAGCCAGGCCTGCACCTTGTTTGGGGGGGGGGGGTGTCAATCACATTCTCTATTCGGACGCAAATGGGTCTCCTTTCAGCTTTAATCCTCTCTGGCTTTATCTCTGCTGCCAACGTTGTCATGCCAATGATTTTGACACATAATATTAAATTCAAAAATGACATTAAAATCAGACTATAAAATGCCTGTTGCCTGGCTCCGATAATGGTACTTTTATTTAAGAGTAGGAACAGGAGATATTGGTCCCGGTTTTAAAAACCCAGTGTAAACAATTATTACCTCCGTTTATCCTTTTGATTACTTGGGTATAAGAGAAACTTTCATGTGCTTTTCTCCCATCTTATTTGTCAATATTCAACACAGAGCATCTACACACCCTTCTGCTGCTCCTCCCTAGGGCCCGACGTCGCCTTGCATACGCTAAATGTTATTTGAGGGTGGCTTTGCGGGGCAGTAGAGAACTTGGGACTGGGTTTGAATTCCAGTATCACCAGTTCTAAGCTGGGTAACAAGGGACAAGTCACTTAACCTTGCTAAGCCTCCAATTTCTCATTTGCGTAAAGGAAATAATTAACACCAATTTCAGAGGGTTCTTGAGAGAATTGTAGAAAGTAATATATGTAAGGCCTCCAGAATAGTGCCTGACACATAGAAGGCACATCATTAATTCCTGTCCCTGGAATTAAATATCCAAAGATATGATAAGGATCACTCACCAGTTACTCAAGCACCTAGGGCTGAGCTTTTCAAGTACTGAAAATATCTCCTTCTGAGTTAGAAAGTTTTTCCTGGCCACCAGGGTCTCAAGAGGTTTGGAAGATCCCGCCCACTGCTGACCAAAGATCTGGCCCTAGTCTATCCCCCTCAAACCTATAAACTCGGGTTGGGCTGACCAGTTTTAGAAGTTAGCACCAAAGCCAGGAAGACACCTAGTGCTTTACAATTTGGGCTGCCATCAAGTCGAGAAAGTTTATTGCTGATCCAAAATCCCATGACGGAAATCCAATGAAGTTTTGTTTTAAGCGGACTGTATCCACTTATCCTTATCCACCGTATCCACCCCTCTCTGTTTCCTTGTTCTTTACCTCTCACCAACGCCGGTCAGTCACTGGTCAGTTTGGATCAGTAAGAGTGGGCTGAGGTGGGCGTCACGTCCAACAGTCCTGTGGGAAGCCGCTCCAGCCTAACCCTCGGCTGCTCGGCTCCCTGGTTTCCATCCTCTCTGGCCCAGTACAGAGGAGGGGACTATGGGGGGCACTCACGCGGTGCAGTTCTCCGTGGACTCAGTGGTGGTGTCCTCAATCTCCATGTTGGTTGAGAGGCTGGCAAAGCCGTGGGGCAGCTCATCCCACTCATCAAACCGGATGCCCGTGCCGAGGGAGTAGCGGCCCTCAGCGCATGGCTTACAGGACTGGTCCTTCATGTCCAGAAATTCCCCGGCTTTGCAAGAGAAGGCTGGAACACAGAGAAGGGACAAGGGCAGGGTGGTGAGGCCGCTGCCACCAGGAGTAGGAGGCAGCCTGTGGGCACCCTAAAAAGAGGAGCAGAGGATCAAGATCCAGAAGTTTGACCCACTAAGATTTAGCACATCTTGTATGATTCCCGTTATAAGCAAAGTCCAAAATAGGAAAATCCACAGAGGCAGAAAGCAGATCTATAGTGCCAGGGACTTGGGGCAGGGGACGTGGGTAGAGATTATTCATGGATATGATGTTTCTTTTGGGGGTGATGAAAATATTGTCACGTTAGATAGTGGTTGTACAACTGTGAATATTCTAAAAACTGGACTTTACACTTTCAGGGGGTGAATTTCATGATCTACAAATTATATTTCAATAAGGCTGTTATTTTCAAAAATAAAATTTAGGGCTTCAGGAGCTCTACTTTAGTGAAGGAATTGTCCCTGACGGTTCCGTTTCCTGAGGCCATTCTGAGACCTCTCCAGTAGAGAATACCATGGTCCTCTGAATGGTGTCCAGCCCTTCAGCCAAGAATTTCCCCAAGTCTCTGGTCTCTGTCTCCTTTTTGGCTCCATTGCCACCATGCTGGTTGGGATTCTCATGGCTGTTAGCTCAACGATTACAGTCTCCTCCTAACTAGTTCCCTGTTTCTTGCTTTTGCTCATTCTGTGGCCAGAGGTCTCTCTCTAAAACACAGATATGCACTATTATTCCTGTTATTTAAAAGATCATCAGGCACTCCCCCTGAGTTGCAGAATCTAAGCTCTCAGCCAGGCATTCAAAGTCTTCCGTGATTTTCCCTCAACCTAACTTTCCAGCTTGATCTCCCACTACAGGCTCTTCTCCACTGCAGCCCCATCCATCGCTGTCACCTTCCATGCGTCGCCTGCACCCCAGACCACATGTTCTTCCCTGAATGTGTCCGGTGTTCTTCCACCTGCAAACCTCTGCCCAAGTAGTTCACCCAGCTGTTCCTGAGCCCCAAGCATCCGTACCTCCTGTTCTTTGTCATCTCATACGAACACATCGTATTGATGTGTGCCTGCCACTAGGCTCTGAGCTCCTCCAGGGACAGTGGCTCAGTGACTGGCACAGACATAGCAGGGGCTCCATAAAGTTTTGCTGAAAAAGTGAATGGAGGAATGAACATCTGCCTCTTCCACCAGACTTTAAGCTTCTGAAGGCAAAGACTGTGCCTTATACATCACTGCAGCTCACAGCGCATGCACATAAGAGGAGCTCAATTAAGCTGGCGAGTTACCTGAAGATGGCTCACTTGTTTCCCACAGTCACACCTCAGTCCTGCTCGGACCTTAGCAATATCTGCTCATTAGTTTAATCAGCATTTATTTGCTCACCAACTGAACCAGGCATTATGTAAGCCTTTTTTTTTTTTTTTTTAAGAATTTAAATGCCCTAGGGGCGCCTGGGTGGCTAAGTCAGTTGAGCATCCTACTTCGGCTCAGGTCATGATATATATCATGGTCAGTAAGTTCGAGCCCTGCATCAGGCTCTGTGCTGACAGCTCGGAGCCTGGAGCCTGTTTTAGATTCTGTGTCTCCCTCTCTCTCTGTCCCTCCCCCACTCATGCTCTGTCTCTCAAAAATAAATAAACGTTAAAAAAAATTTAAATGCCCTCAATCTCCTTTCCAAATCTCTGAGTATTCCTTGATTCTGGTCCCTGTTGTTATCCCTTTACACTTCTAGAAAGAACAGGGGAGGGGAAATAAATAGCTGCCAATTGTAGAAAAGTTGTGACTACAGAGTCGCAAAGGTGGGGAAGGAGCTGAAGACAAGTCACGGCTATTCTGATCCCACAGTCAGCTCCACGGCTGGGCAAGGTTCTTGTTCCTTGAAGTGATGCCCAGTGCATTTTAAAGGTCTGTCTGTGCAGAAATTCATCTTCTTTGGCTTCCTTTTCAAGAACAAAAACAAATCACAGTCTTTTCCTAATGGCTGATTGTGGCTGATGAGTGTAGATTGGAGAGAGACACACAGGCACAAAAGAAAATGTATGCAAACAGAAAAAAAATCGCTGACTGGCACACAGCTGGAATTGCTTATACTTTATCCCCTGATGGGATTTAAATTAAAAAGAAAAGAAAAGAAAAGAAAAGAAAATTTAGATACCCAGTTTGCATCCATGAAATCGCATTTCTGTACTAAATCTCGAAGGGGCTGGGGACTAACTGGGGGAGAGATCTGATTCCTTAAGGCAGCTGCGCTGTCAGGGAGAGCCTGGCTGGGACGGCAGGAGGCTCGGGGCAGAGGCCAGAGGCGAGCGGCAGGAATGCTTACAGCACTCAGTGCCCTTGACAGGGTCGGGGAGGCTGGTGCACAGGCCCGGGGTGTGCGGCACGGCGACCCTCCACCTGGATCCCGTGCTGTCACACGCGGTATACTCGTAGTGGTACTCAGACTGCAGGGGAGACAACAGTGGGCAAAATGTGCATTAGCAGTGATCAGACATGAACAGCTTCCCACCCACTTCCCGCCCAGCACGACGGCTGCCGGCTCGCGCCCGGGGCCCCGGCAGGGAGCAAGGATCGTGGTGCCCCAATGCTTGTTAGGAAGCCCACAGGAGCTGCAATGATTTGGATCGCTCCACTCCACCCGCCATGGTCCAGTCCTTAGAAATCCTTTCTGTGTGGTGACTCTCTTTGCTGTCGTATATAAATAATGACCCCATGGACCAGAGGAATGTGAGAAGGAAACTACAGAACAAACAGGCTGGATACAGGTGCAGGTTTTCTTGTCCTAAACTGTCAAATTTTGAGCAAGGACTGGTCCGTGAAAAATGTGCAAAGGATTGTCACAGAAGCTGCATTTTCCTGCTCTTCATGCTCCCTTCTGCCTGGAAAGACTATGAATTCCCACCTTGCGTTTTATGAAAACATCCTATTTCATCCAGGCATCATTCTTCACCTGAATGTATTTACGTCTAATTTCTCTGTGCAATGGGACACTCACAGTTCAGTTGCTTTACTGAACTAAGAATAACCTAGATAACAGCCCAAAACAACACAAACATCAAATAGAACAACAGTAACAACAAAAATAATAAAAAGCACTACTTGGGAGGATAAAAAAAACCCACAATAGGTTTGCACAATAGAATGCATCAAATACCCTTAAACATTTCTCACTCTTTTAAATCTCGTAATAAACAACAGACCACAAAACTATTGTAATTTTGGCTCTGACAAGCATTTCATAATCCGTCCTTACCTAAATCTATACTCAAGTGCAGAGAAGTACTTGGTATTATTGTGTCCATAAGAAAAATCGAGATTTAATGTCACCTTTCAACCCACATAAAAGCATGATTGCATACCTCGTGTAAATGCAAGGAGCTGAGACGAAAAATGAGATCGTTTTGAAGTTTGCTAATAAGAATACATCAGAACCAGAAGCTGAAAGCTTTACCTTTTGGAAGACGTAAACACACTGCATTTCATCTATTCTAAAATGCATATTTCTTTCACACTTTAACATCTGTGAAATCAAACACAGTGGCTTATAATTGAAACAATAAGTACTTGTCATATTTTAACTAATAAAACTTTTGCTCTCTTTGCAGTATGTAAAAAATGGTGGGTCTCAGAAGCAACGCATCTCAGATTTGTGGAAACATAGTGAATACATTGTTTCTCGAGCTGTAGCTTCGGAAACTTAAGATGATAAGAGAACAATTTTACTTTCCTCTATTATAAATATTTACCAAATATATATTCTATGCCCGGCCATTAGAGTTACTAAGTGTTGTGCCCAGTATGGCTCAGGATAGCAACACACAAACTCAGCACTTTCATCCAAAGGGAGAAGCTGCAGAGAAGGGGAAAACTGGGGGAACTGTGAGCCTAATTTTTTTAATGTTTATTTATTTATTTTGAGAGTGAGAGAAAGCACATATAAGCAGGGGAGGAGCAGAGAGAGAGAGAGAGAGAGAGAGAGAGAGAGAATCCTAAGCAGGTCCCATGCTGTCAGCCCAGAGCCCTCCCTACACAGGGTTCAATCCCACAAACTGTGAGATCATGACCTGAGCTGAAATCAAGAGTTAGAGCCACTGGGTGGCTCAGTCGGTTAAGCGTCCGACTTCGGCTCAGGTCATGATCTCACGGTTTGTGGATTTGAGCCCCGCATCGGGCTCTGTGCTGACAGCTCAGAGCCTGGAGCCTGCTTCAGATTCTGTGTCTCCCTCTCTCTCTACCCCTCCCCCACTCATGCTCTGTTTCTCTCTGTCTCAATAATAAGTAAAAACATTAAAAAAAAAAAGAGTTGGATGCTTAACTGAGTAAGCCACCCAGGCGCCCCAGTGAGCCTAACTTTTGATGAGAACCTTTGGCTTTGGACTTAGATGTCATGTCATCTAGGAAAGAAAGAACATCAGGATTCTTTGTGCCCTTGGGCTACCATCTCTCTGGGTAGCCCCCACCCCTAATTCCAGTCTTTTCCTTATCTCAGACGACTCTAAGGTGAATAGAGCAACTGTACACATATAGCAATTCCAGGTCTAAATATGACACTCCCCAAAGGGTTTTTCTGCGAGAATGAGGGTAAAATCCACAGTAGGTAAATTAAATGCAGAACTGAGTGAACCAGGCAGAAAGGATTTGATGTTCCTATGCTGGTCATCTGCATAGTGATTTTATGGTTCCCAAACACTGTCTCATTTGATCTTCAAATTCCCCATAAGGCAAACAAAGCCGGAGTGTTTCCCTCACTGTACAGATGAGGACACACTCACACGGGGCTGAAATGGCCTGTCTAAGCTCACATAGCTGGTGAGTCACTGAGCTAGGACCCAGGCCTTCCCACCAGAAAGCCACCACCCTCATACATACAATCAAACCCAAACTCACACTGGGCCAAATTTAACAGCCAAATCTAAAAATTAAATAAGACAGTGTTGGTTGTCTGCCAGCAGACAGGCTTGCTTCTGAGGCCTGAGAATTGGTGTTAAAATATCTAATCTGTTCGGGCAGATAATTTCAGTTCACTCTGACTGCATTTGGCGTCAGAGACACCAAATGTGCATGTGCATGAGACACATGGGCCAAGTCCATTTCTTTTCATCGCCTTTCATTTGATGTCCCCTGGGTCTCACTTGGGTGGGGGGGGGTTGCTGGGAAAGTGGTGATTCCAAGCCTTAGAAAATTCCCCTTTCAATATGTGCTAATTTACTTCGTGTCACTTGGGGATATTTCCACCATGCAAGGTGGCTGGGTCTACCGCAGCTGTTTCAAATCTAAACGGTACTTTGAGATCTCACCATTCAAGATAGAAGCTTAGACAGACAGTTAAAGCAGAGATATAAATGGCAGCACTCCTGGACTATATTCAGCATTCTGTGAACAAATCGAATCCCTGATAGCACCTCAATTTACCCAGTGATCTTTGAAAGCATATAGTCTGCAAAACACACAGACTCACAAAGGAGACCCACAAATATATGCAGCATGTATGTCTAGTGCACAATTCCTCGCTCCCCCGTGCACAGTGACATGACACACATCCAAATCACAACGTTAAATGGGGCACAGTAGGCAGTGGCTGCTGCCTGTCTTCAGGGTTTGGAGATGAGAGGTGGGCACCTTAGTTAATCTGCCCTTCCCTAAATCATCCAGCCACATGTGATACTCCTGGGGAATGTGAGAGAGAAGAAAAAAATCCCAGAGTTGGAACTTCTTTGGTCAAATGTTGAGCTATCTGTTAGTAAAGCAAAAGTATGCCAAGTGTATTGAGCCAGTTACCAAAAGACAGACAGATTGTGTATGATTCCACTTACATGAGGTACCCACAGTACCTCTCAAATTCATAGAGAGAAAAAGAATTAGTGGTTGCTGCAGACTGGGCCTCTGAGTACAGAGTTTCCGTTTTGCAAGATGAAAAGAGTTCTGTCAATGGATGGTGGTGACGGCTGCCTAATGCCTGACCTGTACACTTACAAATGGTCAAGATAGGGGCACCTGGGTGGCTCAGTCGGTTAAACGGCTGACTTTGGCTCAGGTCATGATCTCGCAGTTCGTGGTTTGAGCCCCGTGTTGGGCTCTGTGCTGACAGCTCAAAGCCTGGAGCCTGCTTCAGATTCTATGTCCCTTTCTCTCTCTCTTTCTCTCTCTCTCTCTGCCCCACCCCCACTTGCACTCTGTCTCTCTCTAAAATAAATAAACATTAAAAAAAATTTAATGGTCAAGATAATTTTATGCTATGTGTATTTTACCACAATTTTAAAAATTAAAAAAAATTATGCCACAGGAAAATGCCCACCCTATGATTTATCCTATTAAGTACCCCAGAGAGAGGAAGCCTATGATCTGATAGTCTGCATTGAAGAAACATCCCCCAAAGAAAAGTGTATATATATATTAGTGTGTATATATATATTAAGTATAAAAAGTCTATATCTATATATGTGTAGACATATATCTATATGTAGACATATATATAGATATACATAGACATATGCCAAATTCAAAAGACACCAAGAGGGAGGAGTGGAGGAAAAAGTGGAAGGCAACAGACAGAGCAGATATCATGACAGTGTCACTAGATATGCCCATGGCGGTTCCCTGGTAATTATATGTTTGCTACTGACAACTGTTGGAAAGTATCATGTTACAGTTGTGCAAATAAATATTAAGTGCTAAAAAATAATTGTTTTTCAAACATTCTGCTCTTTTGGAACTAAAATGTTTAAACTCTGGGAATCCCGTTAGCTTGGAACACGTTGGGTCTTCCACATTCTAGGAGAATGGTGTTCACTCATCTACCACGTTCAACAAGTAGCTACTGGGGGGTCTCTTATGTGCTCGGTTCTGGTGAGGCGGCGGTGTCTGAGATGGTCACAGCTCTTAAGGGTGTAGATGTGGGCATGGTGGGGAGTGTGCTTGGCAGGAATGGGGCAGGGAGAAGACAGACCATACACACATAGGCAGGCTTATTTCTGGTCTTCCACCATTCTCTACAGTTAGTTATCATTGCATACTCTCGCTTGCCCCCACTTTCTCCAGAGAAGGTTTTGATATCTGTTATGGACTGCACATTTGTGCCTACCCCCAACCAATTCATGTGTTGAAGCCCTGATATGATAGTACTTGGAGGTGAGGCCTTTGGAGGATAATTAGAGCATGAGGGGAGAGCCTTCAAGAAGAGATTAGTGTCAGGCTGCTTGGGTAGCTCAGTTGGTTAAGCATCCCACTTGGGGCTTAGGCCATGATATCATGGTTTGTGGGTTCGAGCCCCACATCGGACTCTGATCCTCTGTCCCCCACTCTCTCTGCCTCTTCCCCACTGGCACTCTCTATCTCAAAAATAAACATTAAAAAAAAAAAGAGGAACAGAGCCATGTGAGGATACAGTGAGAAGAGGGTTATCTCAAACCAGGCAGAGTGCTCTGACCAGACACTGAATTTGCCTACACCTTGATCTTTGACTTCCTAGCCTCCAGAACCATGAGTAAGAAATGTTTGCCTTTTAAGCTACCCAGTCTATAGCATTTTGTTATAGTGGCCCGAACGGACTAAGACCATGTGTAAGGACTCTGGCAAAGACTGTATGTAACACATCTCTTGACTCCAACTTGACACTAACCATTGAACCGCACTGTTTCTTTTTCAAGTCCTGATGGTCTGAAAGCCACAACAAGGCCAGACCCCACAAACAGCCTCACTATTTAGAAGTAACCTCTGTGACAGCGGAACTGAGCAGACAGATGGCTGGCTGACTCCATCAGAGGGAGAGGCAGAGTGATCGATTGGGTGGCAGTGAGGCCCCTTCTTCCTCTGACCTTCCTGCCACGGCATCTCTCCAGCCCCCCTGGCCAAGGACACTGGCAACAAGTGGCCCCGACTGGCTGGAAAGTTAAAGGCTCCTCCCCAAGTGAGGCCTGCAGGGGTTAATACGGCACACTCTGGGGCCACAAAGGTCCTGGGAGGGAGGTCAGGGCTCGGTGTAGTGCTAAAACAAGCAGTCTGAGAGACTGACTAGTGGCTTAGGTGGTCATTCAACTCTTCTGGGCTTCCATCTTCTCATCTGTAAACTGAGAAAGTTTGGATTTAGGCCATTTGCAAGATTCCTTCCAGTTCAGGTACCTTAATATTTTATGGCCAGGGCCTGCGTGGAAATCTGTTCTTTCTTCCACCTTTCCCCCTGGTTCCTTCAAAATGGCACTTCTCAGTCTTTAAAATATTTGTCAAAGTACTCAATGCACATTGTAGAAAAGATGAAAATACAGGCTAGAATTAAAATGAAAATAAAAATCTACCACAAGCCCAGCAAGAAGAGATCACTACTTTAAACCCACGATTGTATTCCTTCCCATATTCTTTCTCTACACATGCACATGCATTTCTAAAAACCAAATGAAGGTCATACAGTGTGGAATTTTGTGCTCTGACTTTCTTTTTTTCTTTTTTACAATTTCGGTCACAAGCACTTTCTCGTGTCTTTAATGATTGCACTGCATTTCCTTTAACATGGAATTTTTGTCCAAGTTTTCCCTTATTTTAAATAGCACTACTATGAAGCCTTCTGTGTGTCTGTCATTATTTGATTTGGATACATTCCCAGAAGTGGAATTACTAGGGTAAAGAGCATGAGTTTCCTTAAGATTCTTGATCGGGGAGGGGGCGTGTAGGGAGATTTCTAAGAGAAAACAGACATCTCGAAGAACTTTTTTTTGTTTTTATTGTGGTGAATGTCAAATATATATATATATTTTGAACAGAATATAACGACCCCCACCCCCAGCTTCAATACTTCATTTCTGCCATTCTTGTTCATCTATGTCTACTCACTCCCCATTTACTTCCACCCACTCCTCCCTTCTGGAAATTGTTGCTGTTTTTTTTATTTTTAGGTAAAATTTATACACATTGTAATGCACACATCTTAACTGTTCATTTTGGATAAATGGCTCCACTTGAGTAAAACATTGACAGGAAGAAGAATTACTGCAGCAACTACAGTGGGGGGAAGGGGAGACGTCCCCCACCACAGGCAGGAGAGACAGAGCCAAGCAGGGGTCTCATATCCCCAGTCCGAGAACCACCAGGTCACACTGCATGTAGTCACAACCATCCAAGGAAGCAGGGGATAAACACGACTTGGGTTTGTCTTGGCTGGGATAGGGCCTGTGTCAAGAAACAGGTTCTTAAGTAAACCGGGATTTTGACTCCAGGCCTTGGGGTCTGGAAGAGGCTGTGTCCTGCTCTTCCCCCAACTGCAGGTTCATCCCCTTGTCCCCTCACGATCTCTGAACACCAGCTCCTCTGAAGAGAATGTCAGGATGGAGGCCAGGTGAAATGCCCCAGCTTGGTACAGCAGGATCAATAGGTATTTGTTGACTCCATGGCAAATGCTTCTTTGTTTGGAAAGCACCTGATTCAGATGGGAGCAGATCCCATTAAACAATCCTGATTATCAAGGAGACGCTAACCCTTTTTTAGGAGGGAGAAATGACATCTCCTTAGGACAGAACATGGACAACCACAGAGAAATATCAGAATTTGAACATCAGTGTCCCAAATGAGACTCTCTTAGGCCCAGCCCTAGCTGGATGGTGTCCTGAAGTCCTCGATTTTGTTCTTTTTGCTTTGGAGAGCCCTCATTTGAATTTTGGGTGGATGGTCTGGCTGAGGCTCAGGGGCACAGTGACCTCAGTTTCCTATTGCGAAAGGTGGGATGGAGAACACAGGATCTTTCCTATTGTTCTCCAGCCTGTCAGACGACAGAGGAGAAAGCAGGGCTTCTAGCTTTCTCCCTCCCTCCTCCTCATCCTCATAAGAACTGCCAACTCATAGCAGTGTCTCCTGGTCCCTAAGGCCTAGACATACCACCTCCAGACCCCTGATGCCCATGTCTATCTGATCATCACAACTGCTTGGAGATCATGTTAAAAATACAGTCTCCATCCCCAAGATTCTGATTCTCCTCCTTCCCTCCTTCAAAACTCACTCTTCTCAAGACTTAAGTATTGTCCCATTTGGAAGTAAATCACGGAAACAAATGTCCCGAAAGACAGAGAGATCTTTAATCTAGGGCCCATGGACAACTTCCCTGATACAACCAGATGCAGAATTTCAGGTATGTGCATTTTCCTGGGCAGAGGGTGTACAGATTTCATCAGATCCTCAGAGGAGTCTGTTCTCCACCACCCCTACCCCAGCAGCAAACCATGAAAATCTGTCATAACATATTAGCAATTTTAAAATAGCTTAATATTGGGGCACCTGAATGGCTCAGTCGGTTAAGCGTCCTACTTTGGCTCAGGTCATGATCTCACCTTTCCCGGGTTTGAGCTCCGTGTCAGGCTCTGTGCTGACAGCTCAGAGCCTGGAGCCTCCTTCAGATTCTGTATCTCCTTCTCTCTCTGCCCCTACCTCACTCATGCTCTGTCTTTCTCTCTCTCTCAAAAATACATATTTAAAAATAAAATAAAATAAAATAAAATAAAATAGCTTAATATTTTGGTGAACAAGTGCTGTCCACTTTTTAACAAGGGGCTGAAATACTTTAAGCCAAGGATTTTCAAATTATGGTTCAGAATCTAGGGGTTTAGAAAACCCCTTCAGAGGGGAGTAGAGATTCACCCCTTTAGTGAGGCAACATTTTCCCCCTAAAATCTCTTTTACATATTTATTCTTCTCAGTTAAGATTTTGTTTTAACCCCCAAAATGTTAGACACCACAGACTTTGCTTGAGGAGCAAACTGCTAAAGGTGGAGCTGTAGGCCCTGAGGCAGACTCAGAGTCAAGGACGGCTTTTTGGCCTTCCTTTAATCACCCTATGCAGTCAGGTGTTTACTTCCAAGTGACACAGCCTCTCCCCAAGAATAGGTACCAGACCCAGCAGCAGCCAAAGCAAACAGACCCCAGGCAGGCTGGCCCCTGCTGGCTGCCCTCGATCTGTGTGCTGTTGCCTAGCAACACGGTGCTGGGAGCCCTGGGGTTCCCAGTCTGAAGGAGGATGGGGGAGCCTTGGACTTCGGCTGCCCCTTCTTTCAGCATTTTCTATTCTACTCAGGGTTTCCAACTTCTATTTTGATCAAAAACAGCAGGGACGGTGCTCGGTCACCCCAGCTCGTTTGACGGTGGACACATTACACAAAACTGGTTACCGGGTCTTCGCACCCAGCTGGGGCAGTTAGTGCCACCATGCCCTGGGCCAGGCAGGACCCTTCTGTCCAACCAGTCTGGAACTTGAGCTGCCTGTCCACTTTGGGCACAGGAAATGGAACTGGTTTGGTAATGACAGCCGCCATTAGTGACACGTATGAGCACCCCTGAACCAGGCTCTGGGCTGGTCACTTTACGTGTATCCTTCCCTCCAGCTCCCACCAATGCCCCTGATATTATTCCTACTGCTGCGACCTCCCTATTTACAATTGTAGTCCCTCCCCTCCCACCCTACCAAGTCTCAAATCCTGAGTGACTACTTTCTTCTATACACTTACCACCTTCAAATACACTTTCTAACTTAACTTTTCCTTGTGTTTATTGTCTATTTCTGCCCTTGTCCTCACTCCAGATCAGATGGAAACAATGTAAGAAGAGGCATCTTTGTTTTTGTTTGCTGATGTAGCTCAAGGGCCCAGAACAGTGCCTGACACGTAGTCCCATTCAATAAGTATTTGTTGAGTGTCCAAATGGTGGGAAAAGGGAAGACTCCAGAGTGCTTCTGGAATTGTGCAAGGCACTCTGGATTAGACCCCAGGGATCCAGACTCTCATCTTGTCCTGCCACCCCAAATTGCACAACCGTGGGCCAGTTGTTAAATCTCCCTGTGCCCATGAAACAGGGATGACGACGCCCTGCTAAAATGATCCAGTGGATCCCACCCAAACTGAGTAACATCAAATTCTCAGGAAAATTAGGAGATTATGTTCACCTCTTTATCAATTGGCTAACAAAAGAAAGAAGAAAACAAAGCCGGCTGACCCTGCCTGCAAAGAGCTCATGGAGTGCCCAGGCTCTTCGCTCCTCTTTCTGGCAATAGGGCTGGAGGAGGGAGACATTTGTGGCCTAACAGCAATGATGACAGCAGCAGTCAGACCTCCTTGGTTTCCCTCGCTGTTTACTGCCCGCCTTGACTCATCCCCCCCCCCATTCCAGTCTGCTCATACATATGAAATAACATCTGTCCTTTTTCCACATTTTCTCCCCCAACAACTCCTCCAAAGCTAATCTCTCCAAGAGGAAGCCTGGTCGCTGACATTTAGACACTTGGTACCTGTAGCCAGTCTGTCAGGTGCAGAGAGCTTTTCGGTATTGCTTGTAAATATCCCTAGGATTCAAATGGCTTTGTCGCCAGGAAACAAAATGTCCCTTTATAAATTCCAATCCCTTTCTGATAGGTGAGAATTTGGTATACACATCTGTCTACAAGGCAGGGCTTTATGAGATTATATTTGAACGATGTGCTTTTCTTGGTTTTTAATGAGATCAAAATGTTCCATTAAATTTTTTTCACTGAGCTTTTAATCATGCATGAAAGAAACAGGCCAACTAAGCTTGGCCTACACAAAACTCTCCAAGAACAGGTTCGTTCATGTTCAGATGTGTTAGCTGTTTGTGATGGAGAACTTGACCTGGTGGACAGACTTCCAGCCTGGAGAGCCAGGTCAACAGTCGGGCTTTTATAACTACAATACAGCAAACATATCTCAACGGCTGCCACACCACAATCTCCTAGAATATTGTTTCTCAAACTGGAGGTTAAGAATCCTCAAAACCTTACAAATCAGCACTCACTCTCCATCCTTCCCTCCCCATCCCCTGGCAACCACCAGTCTACTCTGTCTATGGATTTACCTCTTACTGACATTTCACATAAATGGCACTATACAATAGGTGGCCCTTTGTTTATTCTATTCTAGTCTATTCTTTCGATTCATCTGTATACCCAACATGGGGCTTGAACTCATGACCCAGAGATGAAGAGTCGCATGCTCTACCAACTTAGCCAGCCAGGTGCCTCCAATGGCGGCCTTTTGTATCTGACTTCTCTTACTTAGCATAAGGTTTTCGAGGACTCACCCATGTGGTAGCATGTATCAGTAATTCCTTTTTATGGCCCAGTAACATTCCATTGTATGGATATACCACATTTTATTTATCCAATCATTACTCGGACATTTGGGATGTTTCTGCTTTTTGGCTATGGTGAATAATGCTGCTGTGAACATTCATGGACAAGTTTTTGTGTGAATGTGTTTTCAGTTCTCTTGGAAATACACTTAGGAGCGGAATTGCTCGGTCATATGGTAACTCTATGTTTACTTCTTGAAGAACTGCCAAACTGCACTCCTCAGTGGCTGCACCATTTTATATTCCCAGCAGCAATGTATGAAGGTTTCAATTTCTCCACATCCTTGTCAACACTTGCTGTTGTCTGTCTCCACAGCCACACTAGCCATTCGCTTTATCTCTCAAATGTATCTAACACCACTCCCAGACAGAACCCTCCCTCTCCATCAGACTGTGTCTAGCTGTGGGCTAGGTTCACTTGCTCACAACATGAGCTTACAACAGATGAGCTGATGGTGCTCATCTGTTCCCAACCCCATGCTCAGTGACGCTGATAGCTTGACAGTGACTCTCTTGGGAGCATTTATACCATGGAAATCAGCGAAAACAATAAACCAGGGGTTCCCTTCACCTCTGAAGAGCAAGTTGTCAAACACTGACCAGCACACCGCTAACAGTAGCCACTTAATCTTAACACCATAGCTTTCTTTGCTTTGCTCTTTTCCTCAGCTTGTAAATCCATCCTTCTACCCACACATCTTCTAGTTCAATTAAAATCCTAGCCTTTCCTAAAGCTCAGTTCAAATCACTTACACAAAGCTATTTCCGAAGTTTCAACTGCCTCCAGGGACTGATAATTCCAAGCGTATACCTGGAGCTCAGCCCTTACCACAGAGCTCCTGATCCTTATCCTTATTTTTTTTTAAGTTTACTTATTTATTGAGAGAGAGAGAGAGAGAGAGAGAGAGAGATCTCCCATGAGTGGGGAAACGGCAGACAGAGAGGGAAAGAGAAAATCCCAAGCAGTATGCATGCTGTCAGCACAGAGCCTGAGGCCAGGATTGATCCCACAAACAGTGGGATCATGACCCAAGCCAAAATCAAGAGTTGGATGCTTAACTGAATGAGCCACCCAGGTGCCCCCTGACCCTTACCTCTAATTACCTATGCAGGTATTCCTCAGGCACATCAGAACCATCATTTTAAACTAGTTCTCAGGGCACCTGGGTGGCTCAGTAGGTTGAGCGTCTGATTTTGGCTCAGGTCATGATCTCCTGGTTCGGTTTGTGAGTTCGAGCCCCACAACAAGGTTGCTGCTGTCAGCACATAGCCCTCTTTGGATCTTCTGTCCCCACCTCTCTCCACCCCTCCCCCGCTCACGCTCTCTCAAAAATAAATAAAACATTTAAAAAATAATAGGGGCGCCTAGGTGGCTCAGTCGGTTAAGCGTCCGACTTCAGCCTAGGTCATGATCTCGTTGTTCCGGAGTTCGAGCCCTGTGTCAGGCTCTGTGCTGACAGCTCAGAGCCTGGAGCTTATTTCAGATTCTGTGTCTCCCTCTCTCTGCCCCAACCCAATCATAGTCTGTCTCTCTCTCTCTCTCTCTCTCTCTCAAAAATAAAACATTAAAAAAATTTTTTAATAAAAAGTTTTTAAATAAATAGTTCTTAACTACTCTCCCCACCTGGTGTTCCATACCTAACTGAATGATACCATCATCCACCTGCAGTGGCAATAATGGGCTTCAGGGTTTATTGAATATTATCTTTTCATTAGTTTTATCTGCTAACTATATGAGAATGATAATAATGTTTGTATTTTTATAAATGTAATTTACTTAATGTGTTATAGAAAGTGCACTTGAAATGTTTGAATATTTAGTGGGTGCCTGGGTAGCTCAGTTGGTTAAGTGGGGGAGTCTTGATTTCATCTCGGGTCATGATCTATCTCATAGTTTGGGAGATCAAACTCTGAGTTGGGCTCTGTGCTGACAGTGCAGAGCCTGCTTGGGATTCTCTCGCTCCTCTCTCTGCTCCTCCCCAACTCATGTGTGCGTGTCCTCTCTCTCTCTCTCTCTCTGAAAATAAATAAAACTTCAAAAAAAATTAAATATTTAGTTTTATTTCTTTAAAATATTTAATAAATTCCACTTTTTTTAAAGTAGGTTTTTTTTTAAGTTTATTTATTTCAAGAGAGAGAGAGAGAGAGAGTGTGTGTGTGTGTGTGCAAGTGCACACATGTAGGAGGGGCAGAGAGAGAATCCCAAGAAGGCTCCACATTGCCAGGACAGAGCGTGACTCAGGGCTCAATCCCACAAACTGTGAGGATCATGACCTGAGCAGAATTCAGAAGTCTTATGATCAACCGACTGAGCCACCCAGGCACCACCCCCAAACACTTTAAAAGACTTCAAAATACCAGTCTTGGCATTGTCATTTTGCTCTGATATTGAAACTGCTACATTTACCACCTGCTCAAGCCAGCAACTGTGTTCTTGACATGGAATCACTTAGACCTATCTGTTTTCTACCTCCACAATATCTTCTGAATCAGTCCACTTCTCTCCATCCACACTGCTACCAATGAAGTCAAAACATAATTACTTCTTGCCCAGAGGAGCCTCCTCACTTGTCTCCCAGGCTTTGCTCCCTCCTTTCCTCCAAGCCACAGCCAGAGTGACCCATCTGAACCACAGAACAGAAGGTACCACTGCCCCACCATTGACCTCAGAGTATGCACTGGACTAGCTGCAAGGTTCACTTCACTCCCTGGCCCCTGCTTACTTCTACCATCTCTCTATTCTGACCCTATGCCCTCACCATAATCCTTTGAGATGTTTCCCACTTTACCTCAGAGTAATTCAGCTAAAAATATTTACTATGGATATGGTGAGGAGAAACCAATATGATCATGGCGGTCCCAGCGTATATAGGCACCAGTACAGTTTTCATTTCACAGGGCAAGAGGGGGAGAATCTGTTCCATGCCTCCCTCCTAGCTTCTCGTGATGGCCAACAATCCTGGGATTTCCTTGGTTTGTGGCAGCAGCATAACCCCAGTCTTCACATGGCATTTTCCCTGTGTGTGTGTCTGCCTGTGTCCAAATTTCCACTTTTTATAAGGACACCAGTGATATTGGAACAGGGCCCACCCTAATGACCTCACCTTAACTTGACTACAATCTGCCAAGACCCAATTTTCAAATAAGGTCACGTTCTGAGGTGCTGGAGGACACAGGGGGTACTCTAAGGTACATATGAATTTTGGGGGGACACGATTAAACTGATACAAGTGCCCATACCTCAAATTTTCTATCTAAACCAAGAGAGAAGCACAGCTCTAGGCCTTCTGCTATATATTCTGAGGATGTCTCTTGGACACATCCCTCCCCCAAAAAGTAAAAGCCGCATCATGTTACCTCCTATGAGGGAAATGAAATGAATGTTTAATAGACAGCTCTCAGGGTCCTCAAACTTTGCAAATTTTATCTTTCTAATCTTTACAACTGCCCCAAATCCCTTGACATCAAAGATGATCTCATCCATTGTCATGTCCCCACCAGCTAGCTTAGAACCTGGTACCACAATAGTCATATGACAAATATATGCTGGATCAATGAACGGTGGAATAGATATCATTCACCTCATTTTAAGAATGAAGAAATTAGTTCTGAGCTGCTCAGGCACATGCCCCAAAGTCACATGGCTGGCGAGTAAGCTGGTTGGAGACTCAGGCCCAAACCCACCTGTCTTCAAAGCTCTTATCCTTTCTATTAAATTTATTTTCTTTTTAGAGTTTATTTATTTATTTTGAGAGAGAGAGCACACGAGCAGGTGGGGGGGGGTAAGGAGGAACAGAGAGAGAGGGAGAGAGAGGGAGGGAGAGAGAGAGAATCCCAAGCAGGCTCTGTGTTGTCAGTGCAGAGCCTAATGCGGGGCTCTATCTCACAAACTCTAAGACCGTGACCTGAGCCAGGAGCCCCTCCTTTCCATTAAATTTAAAGCAGTGGTTCTCAGACTGTGGACCCAAGACCACCAGCCTCAATAAGTTCATGTGAGAAATGCAAATTCTGAGGCCTTTTCACTGGCCCACTGAATCAGAACCTCTAGGATAGGGCCAGCAATCTGGGATGTAGCAGGCCCTGTGAGCAGGGGGCCCCTGCACTAAACCAGGAAGCTGGCTGGGAGAAATTGCGAGTGGGTGGGGACTTAGAGATTGGCTTGGTCATTTTTTTTTTTGAGTCACCTATGTAGTTATAGGATTTCCAGAAACCTTGCCTTCCAATTCCAACCATTGTTACTGTTTTTTATGCTGAAAAATTACATTGCTCCAGTGTTTTTATTTTATTATTTTCTTAATGTTTACTTATTTATTTTCAGAGAGACAGCACATGTGCAAACAGGGAAGGGGCAGAAAGAGAGGGAGACAGAATCTCAGGTAGGCTCTGCCCTGTCAGCCCAGAGCCCCACGCAGGGCTGGAACCCACGAAACCCACCTGAGCCGAAATCCAGAGTCAGATGCTTAACCGACTCAGCCACCCAGGTGCCCCTACTTCAGAATTTTTAAAAAGGAGGGAGGAGAGGAGAGCCTGGGTGGCTCAGTGGGCCAAGCACCGACTTCGGCTCAGGTCATGATCTCATGGTGGTTCTTGTGTTCCGGCCCCACATTGGGCTCTCTGCTGTCGGAGTGGAGCCCAATTCGGATCCTCTGACCCCCTCTCTCTCTACCCCTTCCCCCCCAAATTAATTAATTAATTAATTGATTGATTAATTAAAAGGAGGGAGGAGAGTGCCCTGAGGTAAGTATTTAAATCTGAACCCTTTCTTCATGTTTCTTTCCTCTGAGGGAAACGATGAGACATCCCTGGGAGAAGCTCTGGTGCAACACCATGGAGGACTTTCAACCGGGAGAGGAGAGCTGACAGGCCTCTCCAGGATAAGGTGGCCAACATGCTTAGAAAGCTGCCAAAGGGTTTCAAAGTTGCATAAAGTAGATATACAGACGGAACCGACTAGCTCCGCAGAGTTTCACCTATATAGTCATGAAGAAAAGACCAGAGCAGGAGACATAGCAGCCAACTGAAGAGATATCTGCTTCTTATTGGTAAACGGAGACTATCATAGAGCCATCTGTTCCTGGGACAGAGGGCCAGAACTCAGCAATCCTTTGCAAGAATGACCTGGTTCTTAAAGTCACTTCTTTCGAAGGGTCTCAGTGGCAGACGAGGGTAGCAGCCAGATGCCAGCCCAGGGAGAGGCCCCGGAGCCCTGCGGGGTGGAGAAGGCCTGTGTGTGGCCCAAACCAGAGTTCCACCGCTGGGCTCTGCCTGGAGCAGGCTGTGAGGCTTTGTCGTGGAAAATCTGAAAACCTGAAGCTAAAGCAAGAGGCTGGAAGAAAGAACAGGGTCCAAAGCAGAATGCTCTACTTCAAGCCATTTGCCTAAGTTCACTTTTTCTGCTAGGAGGTAGAAAATGAAAGCCTTCTCTAATGCAGTACTAAAATTGGTAACAGAGCTCCTCCGCCCCTCCCGCACCCCCCACCCACGACCAGGCTTCTGGCACCCACTGCATTCAGCAATCTCGAGGTTCCCCCCAGGCCAGCCTGGGGCACCATCACTAGGAACACAGTTCACATCAGCACCTCTTGCTTTGCCAAAGCAGAAATGGCCTGGGTCCAAGAGTGAAATTTAGTGGAAGAAATTAAAGCGGGATGCCATTCTCCCTAATTTTCAGGAAAGCCTCAGATGATCCTCCTGCTTTTTAGCAGTCACAGGAGGAATCAGGACAAATCCCCTACTTCTTTATTTTTACACTTACTTATGTGTAAGATGTAAGGCTTGTTTACAAGCCATCTTGTTTCTTCCTCCCACTCCAAGCAGTACCAACTTCTATAATGGTTAATAGATAATAATCAAAACACCGTATCCCCTGCTATTTCAGTTGGAGATCAAAGGAAATTACCCTGGCTTTAAAAGAAGATCTATTCCATTTTTACATATATGTGACAAATAATAATCACTGGGCCCATAACAGTCTCCAAAGATATGGAGAGATAATATCCACAGATACTATAGAGTCTCAGTAATTATATTAACTAATCAGTGAATCTCTCTGCAATGTCTTCCTCTGATGTTCCTAATCTTTTCCATTTTCATGCCACAGCTTCCCTATCAGTACATCTTTCTGTTGCATCTGCCCGCTAGATAATTTTCTCATGTGTTTTCTTAATGGGCTCTGAGAATGTTCTATAATGTTTTCATTTTTTACCTTGGCCACCAGGAAGCTCAGGGTCAAGTTTCCAGTCCATTTGCTTGAATAGGGTTCATATATTCATTTAATTATTTTTTCTGTATTTGTCAATCTAAATTGTATTTTTCCTGTCGTAATCTTTATATTTGGCTTTTACTATTTTGATGGAATATTTCCTGAAAACTGAAGTCCTTATAGGCACTGTTAATTACTTAATTAAAATAAGACCATTCGTGGTTTGATTGCTTTCCTTTCCTTTCTTATTTCTCACCATGTTCTGCTTCCCTGCTCCTCACACTACACTGGCCTTCTTTCAGTCCTTTGTACTCACTTCAGGGCCTTTGCATGTGCTGATTCCTACCCCTTCATGGCTTGTTACTGCTGGACATCCTTCAGATCCTAGCTGGGTTATCACTGCCCTGAGAAGAGTTTCCTGAACTTCCTGCTTAAGTCAAATCCTCTAATATGTGCTCTCATTGCACCATGTACCTTTCCTTTGTAGCACTTGTCACTGTTGTCATTTTATCTCTGTGATAATTTCAGATATATATATATATATATATATATATATCCCATTAGATTATAAACAATGCAATGGCAACATAGTGGGTCTGTGATAAAGTTTGTTGAATGAATGAATGAATGGGCGAATGAATTAGTGAATGAATGACTTCATACATACAGTTTCTCTGTATGTATACACATCGGTTTCTCTGGTCTAATTTTTTCTATTCTCCGAAACACCTATCTAAGCATTCACTACCCTACTGAAAAAACTCCAGTGTAGTCAGAATCAAGTTCAATCTCCCGCCCTAAGACTGTCTATTCTATAAGAGCCTCCAAGACTGGCCTCAATCCACCTTCCCATTCCCTTTCCTTCCCCTTGCATGAAAGCCATCCTGGAAAACCTGAAATTCCCCCATAGAAACCTTGCACATTCCTGTCTCCTGGCCTAGAATGTCCCTCCCCAAAGACCTGCCCAGCATCTACTCTATACTAGGAGGTGGCTAGGCTCGAGATGCTACCCTAGGCCCTCAGATACCACCTACCCCTAAAGCCTTCTCTGCTTTCTGCAGCTTCCCTCTTAGAGTGCAAACCCAAACCCTTTTGTTTATGTTCACTTTTGTCTCTTATATAAGAGCATTATATTTATGACATATTCCCTCTCCCACTAAACTATAAACTCCTTGAAGGCAAGCATTGAGCAATGCATTCCAAATTTCTAGCCGCAAGCACAGTGTTTGGCATACTGTGGGAGTTCAAAATGATTATTATATTAATACACAGTAATAATAATAACATGGAGATTTAGGAACATCAAATTTAGGAAACTAGTCCAACAGTTAAAGAATGGATGATTTCATGATATACTATGATGTGGTAGTTTTAAAACATGTCCACATATTCTTGGAGTTTCTCCCTCCAAAGGAAGAAAGAGCTCAATCCTCCCCCTGAGTAGGGGCTGGACTCAGCGACTTGCTTCTAACGAACAGAAAGAATATGGCAAGAGTGATAGTGTGCGACTTTTTTTTTTATAATGTTTTATCTATTTTTGAGAGCGAGAGAGACAGACAGAATCTGCAGCCCTAACGAACACAACCCGTCACTGTGCATATCTTATTTCTCATTTCTCATTTCACAAAAATCCTTCAAATTACACATGAGTAGCTCCTTTGACAACTGAGTCTGACAGCCAGTGAAGCTTCAGCAGGAAAATGAACCCGGCCCCAGAGGCAGTGCTCTGCCCACTGCTCCTTCCTACCTGGCCTCATCTTATCACGCACTGATCTCTGTTTGTAACTGCTTGTTCCTTGAAACACTGTAGATGGCATCAGTGTCAGTTTCATGTCCTATCATTCTTCCAAGTCTCTTTCAGTCCATGATGTTCAATAAATACTTGGTATGTGAATTATTTTGAAAAATGTCAGAGGATTAAATATAGAATAGAAAAAATAAGTATCTGGTGGAGAAAACTTGACAATGACCCATGATCTCTAGAGGAAATCTGTCATTAATGTTTTCAAACTGTGAGTGTTCTGATGATACCTGTTCTCTGGGACTAGGTACCAATATGGACAGTATCAGTCAATATTCCTAAGAGGGAAAAAAACAAAGGGTCTAGGGTGGAGGAAACGAGTGTTATAAACAATGGGGACATCAGGTGACCAATTATGTTGCTTCACAATTACAAAGTTTAGAAAAGAATACTTTTTACCCCAATAGTAGGGGTCGACTCTAGAAATAGCCTCTCATTATCTGGGGTAAAAAGTATTTTTAACAATTTTTAATTGTTAAGCAATATAATCCACCTGAGGATAAGCACCCATTGCACTATCTTAGGGAGCTGGTTGGGATGCCTTATGTCTGGATGGCTACTGAGATCCACCTTAACAGCAGCTTTCTGCGAGGTCACAATTTTATATCTAAACGACACTCCCTAGAGTGAATCAACCTGTTGATCTTCTTGGTCCTCAGTTTCTGCACATATAAAATAAAGATTTTAATGGAAATGGGGTGATATCAATAACTTCAGAAACAAAGCCTGAGATTTTTAAGTTACCTAAAAATTAAGAGGATGTCTCATCTTTCAGAGGAGCTCCTGACAATCTGTTGCATATCCCCAGCGGAATCGCCTTTATCTGCTCACACTCATTCATGTACACTCCCTTTGGTCACTCATCATTTGACTAAAATGAGGGTTACATTAAAGACAGCAAAGTACATTGGCCACAATCACACATTCTTCCAAAACCTTACTTGAATCTATCCCTACCTGAGAAAAACTAGCGGGTGAATATAAAACTCAGGAGTAGTCTTTTAGATAACCTAGGACTAAAAACACATGTGATCTTTTAAAAATATGCCCACCCCCATAGTTCTTTGTTTTCTTCCAGTGTGCTGCTAACCTGTTATTTACTTCATATTTGGTCACAATCCCATCTTTTTTTTTTTAAGTTTTTAAAATTATTTTAATGTTTATTTATTTTTGAGAGAGACAGAGTGTGAGTGGCAGAGGGGCACAGAGAGGGGGAGACACAGAATCTGAAGCAGGCTCCAGGCTCTGAGCTGTCAGCGCAGAGCCCAATGCAGGGTTCGAACTCATGAACCGCAAGATCATGACCTGAGTCGAAGTCAGACTCTTAACCAACTGAGCCACCCACGTGTCCCGTTCATACGTTTTTTTTTTTTAATGTTCATTTATTTTTGAGAGAGAGAGTGTGCGTGTGTGGGAGTGGCAGAGAGAGAGGGAGACAGAGGATCCGAAGCAGGCTCCAAGCTGACAGCAGAGAGCCCAATGCAGGGGCTCAAACTCACAGACTGTGAGATCATGACCTGAGCTGGAGTCAAACGCTTAACCGACTGAGCCACCCAGTCGTCCCACAATCCCTTCTTTTCTTTTACAGATGATTTATACACAGAGCTGAATATTTGCAAATGGAAGATCTAGCACTAATCTATTAAAACAAATGTTTTACAAGGAAAATAAGTTGATGCATTAATTCAAACTGTATGGAGCATGCAGTTCAGCACAGGGCTTGGCATGCCTGACTTTTCTGAAGTGCCATCCTGAGCCAGCACCAACCTTATGAGAATCTGAACCAAGTCAGATGAACAGATATAATTGACGCTTCCTTTATCTTTTCTCTTAGTGGATTACTAGCCACTCTTTTATTTTCATATGATTGAGTTGGAGGGCAAAGTAATCCATTTCAAGCAGAAAATTAGCCAATTTCAGTTTCCTTTCTAATTTAGAAACAGCTCTCAACTGTTGTGCATGCAGTAAAGACAGGACACTCCAATTAGCACACAGGCTTACTAAAGTCCAATTATTATTACTAGTTTTGCATTTTATTTTGTATCATCAGTATGATTCCAATTTAGAAAATCACATTCTAGGCCTGTGAAAGTCAGTGTATTTATTTTTTCACCCCACATAGTTCTGTGGGTCTTTTTAAAATGCCTTTAATAACACGTGTCAAATCGAAGGAGAAGAATGGGTGATAACCTCATATTAGGCTTCTCAGACTTAAAAAGATTTTGAAAAGTGGAGAGCTAGGCAGTATGAAAAATATATTTTCTTTTGGCAGCTGTCAAGCACTAACTATAATTATCTGTTCTGTGCTTTATCTGGTATGACATAGAAGGAGAGCTTAAGAAGAAATGTGACAAACGGCACAATTTTTATCACTTACTAGAAGAATGATACAGACTGAGGAAAAGCTATAAATTGGACCAAATTATTTTCTGAAAATCTGGTAGAATTAGCCATCAGGCCCATCTGTCCTGACTCAGAAAAGCTGGAAGCTTGATAAAGCCGCCAGGCCCTCTAGCCCAGCCCTCCGGGTCTCAGTGATTCTCGGGGGAGAATAAATTGGCAGCGGTCCTTCCAGGCCAGGCCTCCCTCTTCCTCCATCTGACTGCAGGTGCTAAATGCAGCTTTAAAAACCCATGCTCCCAGCCTGACACACATCTATCGAAATGTTAAACACTTGGACTCTCTGACCCACTATCTCTACATGTAAGAATTCATTCGATGATGTGGAGAAAGGGGAACCCTTTTGCACTGCTGGTGGGAATGCAAACTGGTGCAGCCACTCTGGAAAATGGTATGGAGGTTCCTCAAAAAATTAAAAATAGAACTACCCTACAACGCAGCAATTGCACTACTAGGTATTTATCCAAAGGATGCAGAAGTGCTGTTTTGAAGGGACACATGCACCCCAATGTTTATAGCAGCACTAGCAACAACAGCCAAAGTATGGAAAGAGCCCAAATGTCCAACAACAGATGACTGGATAAAGAAGGCGTGGTATATATACAATGGAGTATCACTCAGCAATCAAAAAGAACGAAATCTTGCCATTTGCCACAATGTGAATGGAACTAGAGGGTATTAAGCTAAGTGAAATTAGTCAGAGAAAGACAAATATATGAGTTCACTCATATGTGGAATTTAAGATACAAAACTGATGAACATAGGGGAAGGGAAGCAAAAATAATATAAAAACAGGGAGAGGGACAAAACATAAGAGACTCTTAAAATATAGAGAACAAACTGAGGGTTGCTGGAGGGATTGTGGGGATGGGCTAAATGGGCAAGGGGCATTAAGGAAGACACTTGTCGGGATGAGCTCTGGGTGTTATACATAGGGGATGAATCACTGGATTCGACTCCTGAAATCATTATTGCACTATATGCTAACTAACTTGGATGTAAATTAAAAAATAAAAATAAATAATAAATAATAATAAATATATTTTTTTTAAAAAAGAATTCATCCGATGAGGGACACCTGGGTGGCTCAAGTCAGTTAAGCTTCTGACTCTCGGTTTCGGCTCAGATCATGATCTCACAGTTTCATGGGTTCGAGCCCCGAGTTGGGCTTTGTGCTAACTGGGTGGAGCCTGCTTGGGGTTCTCTCTCTCTCTCCCTCTCTCTCTACCCCTCCCTTGCTCACACTGTCTCTGTCTCTCTCAAACTAAATAAATAAAACTTAAAAAAAAAATTCACCTGACAGACTCAAGCAAACAATTACACCTCAATACACATAGGGGGATATTCATTGCAGCATTGTTAGCATAAGAATGACTGGAATTGACCTAGTCATCAAGTTTCTGTTTCAATAAATCATGGCACATGCTTATAATGAATCACAATTCAGTCGTTAAAAATAAAGACATAGACCTAAAGTAAGGAAAACAGTAAAATACAGAACAGGACAAATATTCTGATCTGATTTGTAGAGAAAGTAAAAAGAAAAGACAGATGTGCTAGCATAGGCATAAAACATTTCAAGAAGAATATATTTAAGCAGGAGTTGACAGAGGTTAGCCTTTGGGGATTCACAGGGAGGAGGGGAAATTTTTACTTTTCAGTTTATACCCTGGGCACAATTGGGACTGACATGCGGAAAACAGCACAGTGGTTAAGAACCCAGCTGCCTGAGTTCTTGTGCTCTCTTACCAGCCAAGTAACCTCTGGCAGGCTAATCTCTCTGTGGCAGGAACTGGAGATGTAGAAAGGAATAAAACATACAAGAATACCAGCCCTCAAGAGTTTACATTCTAGTCAGAAGATACGGACAATTTAAAAAATATGGGTGTATATGCACACATATGTATATATGTAAAATATATATATGGCAGAGAATGCTGTAGAAGAAAGTGAGGCAGGTAGGAGGAGAGGAAACTATGCGAGGTGGAATGGAGGCTGGGTATTAACAGTACCTACCTCACAGAGTTCCTATAAGGACCAAATGCCTGTAGGTCACTTAGGGCACTCCGTATTATTATTATTATCAGCATATATTACCTTAAAATGTAAAAGTAAATAATTTTTAAACAAATTCATGCCAACAAGGACTTTTGATTAAGATCTCATGTCTTCCTTTAATAGTTTTGAAACTTCAAAATGGGGATATCCATTTTTCATTTTGCAAGTATAAAATTATGTTTTCAGGCCACACTGACCTTCTCTCTGTCCCTTAAGCACAGACTCTTTCCTGCCTGCAAACTTGTCCACTCATCTTCACCTGCCAAACTTCTCCAAGCCTTCTGCTTGCCGCTTAAACCCACTCCTCACAGAGGCCAGCTCTAACCTTCCTGATCTACGATCTAGGTTAGGTCTCCTTGTCAAAGCTTTTGCTTTTCTTTCCTACCACTTAACCAAATTTGTAAGTCGACTGCATTGGTTATGTGGGAGTATCCAATCTGCTTTCCCAGTCCAGTTCTACCCCAGGACCATCTAGGTGGGGAAATGTGAAAGAGGGTTTTCACTCCTGGCTGGTAGAGGGAGAAGCAGCTGAGAAGCAACTGGGAACAAGATTGATTTATAGGGATTTGTTTATATTGTTTGCTATAGAATGAGGAAGATTCTGTCTCTTATTTGCAATAATAGCTTCCAGAAATCCTGAGGTCAGTTGGGAGCTCTAGGTGGGGTCCTGCTGCTATGGACCGAGTAAAATCAAAGGGGGGTGTGTATGTGTGTGTGTGTGTGTGTGTGTGTGTGTGTGTTTATTGTCTGTTGATTAGTCAAGTTTGAAAGGACTGACAGTATTGCCAAAGGTATGAGAAAAAGTGAGGACATTTAGTGGAAAATAAAATTGGTGCAATTTCTTCAAAAGAGAAATTGGATAATATAGAGCAATATAAAATATATGTATGTGCTCTTGGGGCGCCTGGATGGCTCAGTTGGTTAAATATGTCTCTTGATTTTGGCTCAGGTCATGATCTCGTGGTTCGTGAATTTCAGTCCCGCATCAGGCCCTGTGCTGACAGTGCGGAGACTGTTTGGGATTCTTTCTCTCTCTCTCTCTTTCTGTCTTCCTCCCCCTCCCCTGCTCTCTCTCTCAAAATAAATACATAAACTTTAAAAAACATATTAAAAAATATGTGCTCTTTGATCGAGGAATCTCCATGTCTAGGAATGTAACTTAAGGAGTTAACAGGATAACAATTGAGCGAGTGTTTACAAATATATATGCAAAAGCATTCATTTCAGTATTGTATATAGTAATAGAAATTAGAAGCATTTGAATTGGTTAAATTGGTTAAGCAGCTTATATTATATACATGCTACAGAACTCTATGCAACCTTAAAAATGATGAAGTCAGCCTATATTTATTAACAGAGATATCTCTTGTAAATTATTACATGAAAAAAATAGCATGTGTGATACGATCCCACTTTTGGAGAATTATACACTTATATCTATATATATAAATGTAGAAGTATAGAAAATCTAGAAGAATAGAAGGAAGTCTGGAAAGATGCAACAAAATGTTTATGGTGATTTTAGCCAGTTATGAAATTTTGGGTAAGTTTTGTGTCCTTGTTCACATTCTATATTTCTTGAAATTTTATAAGAATGTATCATTGTTACAAAAATAATAAAGCTATTTAAAAATAGTATTCAAGGGGCACCTGTCTGGCTCAATCGGAAGAGCATGCAACTCTTGATCTCGGGGTTGTGAGTTCAAGATCCACATTGGGTGTAGAAATTACTTAAATAAATAAATAAACTTAAAAAAATATATATAAAAAAGTATTCAATAGGCCAAAAGGGAATAAAGCAATCTGGAGTTCAGTCCCATTCCTAAGTTTTTAAAAAACATTTCATAAGCCAGTAACAAACACATTTGTTAAGCACTCACTATACACTATGCATTTTGCAAAGTACTTTAATCCTCCCACCAATCCATAAAAGATAAGAACTAAATTATCCCCATTTTCCAAATGAAAAAAACAAGGCAAAGGGAGGTGAGTATCTTGCCCAAAACAATGCAGTTGAAATGGTAACTAGGATTCAACCGCAGGTGACAAACTCACACAGCCATCACCTCCAGGCCACCATTGTCCGGTAGAAACACCATGCGAGCCACATGCAAGATTTTAAAATTTCCAGCGGGCACATTTGAAAAAGTAAAGAGACACATGTAAAATTAATTTTAATAAGGGGCACCTGGGTGGCTTAGTCGGTTAGGCATCCGAGCTCGGCTCATGTCATGATCTTACAGCTCGTGGGTTCAAGCCCCATGTTGGGGTCTGTGGTAACAGCTCAGATCCTGGAGCCTGCTTCAGATTCTGTGTCTCCCTCTCTCTCTGTCCCTCCCCCGCTCGTGATCTGTCTCTCTCTCTCTCAAAAATAAATAAACATTAAAAAAGAAGTTAATTTTAATAATACATTTCAACATGCAATCACCATGCAATATTATTGAGGTATCCTGTATTCATTTTTTGTACTGTTTTCCAACTCTGGTTTGTGTTTTATACTTTACCGTACAACTCAACTCAGATGCTACATCTTCATCAAAAATACCTGATGTCTATTTAGATTTCATAAAATTTATGGTTATGAAAGTACCCAAGTAGTTCCAAACACAGTCAATAATTTTTCAACCATTGAATTGAGTGTGCATTTCAACTCTAACTTAATTAAAATCCCATAAAATTAAGAATTCATTTCCTCACTGCACTAGCTGCATTTTTATTTCTCAGTAGGCATATCTAGATAGTACAACTCCAGACCCTTAACTGCTATGCTTTCTTCCCTCTCTTGCCCAAATTCTACCATCTTTGTCCTCAGAATATCTTTCACTTCTACTCTTTTCCCCTTTCCAACACTTTTACCATCATTAAATTCTTATTTTTTACTACTATAAGACCATGTTAATTATAGTTCCACTAAAAATTTGTAACAGCTAATGTTTATCGAGTACTTAATATCCATCAGGAATTGTTCTAAGCACTTTACATGTATTAACTCACTTAACTGTTATAATATGGCAATTAAGGGGTCTTTATTAATATTCTCATCACAATGATGAGGAAGTTGAGGCATGAGGAGATTAAATAACTTCCCCCACGGTCATATAGTTATTGAGTTGAGGAACTGGAAATTGAATCCACCCCACTTAGTATATCCAGACCCCTTTCTATAGCACTAGTCTGCCTCTATCTCACAAATACATACATAAAAATGATGGTTTGAATGCTAGGATTATAGGTGATTTTTACTGTCTTCTTTTTTTTTCCCCAAGTTTTCTGTAAATGAAATGTGTCACTTTTACAATTTTTGAAGTTTTTCTTTTCAAGTAAGGCAGATTGGGGCCCTGGGTGGCTTAGTCAGTTAAGCATCTGACCAGCTCAGGTCATGATCTCGCAGTCTGTGAGTTCGAGCCCTGCTTCAGGCTCTGTGCTGACGGCTCAGAGCCTGGAGCCTGAGCCGGATTCTGTGCCTCCCTCTCTCTCTGCCCCTCCCCTGCTTGCACTCTGTCTCTATCTCTCTCTCAAATAAAATAAACATTAAAAAAAGACCCTTTAAAGTAAGGCAGATAATGATCAGTCTGGTTCAGTTTTAGTATACTCCTTCCTTGAGACAGGAGAACAGACAAAATGACTTCCTAAATGTCTTCAGATCTCAAGAATGTATTACTCTTTAGCCCCTTCTGATATCAAACAAAAACAGTACCTCTTGCAACCCTGTAAATACTTCGTGATAAATGGAGGCTTTCAATTTCCCCTCTCCACCAAATATGGCAGGATGTTTCAAACATCCAACCTTGATTCCCAATCAAAGGAGTCACTTTAAATCCTATGCCTTCAGTGAAGTATTTCCGGAAAGCTCAGAGGTCCTCAATGTTTTCTAGATCGACTCATTTCCCTGTGGAGTTGAGACGTTGAATAATGAGTTAGAAACAAATACAGGAGGAAATAAAGAAGGCCGCAGGCTATGATCAGACAGTAAAGTGTGGTGCGGGGGTCTCGGGATGCTCTCCCTCTGGGTACAGGGACTGACTCCGGGGAAGTCAGAACTGTGAAAGGCCATCACTCTGCTCTGAGAGCTGTTCTCTCTGCATCTCCCACACCCTCTCTAAAACCCTAACCAAAACCCTCGGCTTGCCCCTTTCCGTCACCCTGCACTCAAAGTCAGTCGCCAAACCCTCTAACCTTCAGTGTGTTTTTCATATCTACATCTCTCTACGTGTCCTGTTACCACCAGCCAGCCCAATCCCTCAGCTTACCCCCGCCCTGACCAGTCTCTTTGCCCTATCTCCTCTCTTACCTTTTGGCCTACCTCAACCATGTTTACTTTTCTTCTTGATTTTTTTTAACGTTTATTTATTTTTGAGAGACAGAGACAGAGCATGAGTGGGGGAGGGGCAGAGAGAGAGGGAGACACAGGATCCAAAGCAGGTTCCAGGCCCTGAGCTGTCAGCACAGAGCCCAATGTGGGGCTTGAACCCATGAACCATGAGATCATGACCTGAGCCAAAGCAGGACGCTCGAACTGACTGAGCCACCCAGGCACCCCAACCATGTTTACTTTTCATTCATGCTAATCTGCTCTGAGCAGGCCAGAAATCCTTCAGGGATTCTCCACTTCGAATTTCTAACTTTCCAACCTTGATTTCTATTGTACCCCACACCGACTCCACATTCCAGCTTTATCTCCCACTGTACTCACACCTACTTCACATTTCAGCCGCCTGGTCTACTTGCTATTCCCAGGATCCCTTGCATTTTCCTGGTGCACCTTTCCACCGGCCCTTCCCTCTATCTAATCTATCTCTGCCCATTGCAGTCCTACTGATTATTCCAGAAGTAGATCAGGTGCTAATTGTCTGAATGTTTTCTTCTCTTCCTATTCACATCCACATTGCCACTCTTGCATTGTTCACCACATGTTAACCTTACGTTATCATTTATATATCATTTGTGTACTTATCTTTTCTGCCTACCAATATTTCTCTCTTTTTTTTTTTTTTTTAGTTTATTGATTAGCTTTGAGAGAGAAAGAGAGAGAGCGAGCAGGGGAGGGGCAGAGAGAGAGAGGGAGAGAAAGAATCCCAAACAGGCTCCACACTGTGAGCACAGAGCCCAATGCGGGGCTCGAACTCAGGAACTGTGAGATCATGACCTGAGCTTAAATCTAAAGTCAGATGCTCAACCAACTGAGCCACCCAGGTACCCTTGCCTACCAATATTTCTTAAGCACCTATGACATGTCAACAGTATGCACTAGGCGTTTTACATGTGTGATCTAACTTAATCCTCACAATAACCTTGTGAGAGTAAGAATAATAAAGAGTATTATCATTCCCACTTTACAGATCGGGAACCTGAGGTTGCAAGAAGTTAATTAACTTGTTCGAAGTAGCAGCCTTACTAAGTAACAGAGTCATCACTCACTCAACAAATTTTATTACAATCCAGGTATACCAGATTCCTAAGCCCTACGGACTTTTCAGTATAGATTGGGAAGTCCTTTTGGGGGCAGTTAGCGCTGGAGCCTCAGGACAAAGCAGATCTGGTAAAGAAGGTTTTCTCTCCTCTCTCATTAGATTTAGACTCATTGTGCTATAGGAAATGTTCCTTTGGCTCTCAGTCAGCACTTGGCCCACGCTAGCACAGGGCTAAAGAAATGATTCATGAAAACAAATACCATATACAGGATGCTTAGTTCCACTGGTGACCCTGATTATTATAAAATTGTGAAAGGAAACGCATGCCACGCCCTGGCCCAGGTTTAGCAATCTAGAACTCCCAGTTCTAGCTCAGTCTAGGCCTCAGGCTAAACCTCTCCGTTTCCTGATTAGATGCAGAGGGATACAAGGCTGAAACACCATTGCTATCATTAGGGTTGGCCTTGGGCTGCTAAGAGTCCCTGCCAGAAATGCCCAACATGGACTCACAAGAAATTCATATGAAGATTAATAACAGAGAAGGGTTTAGTCTACCCTGAGCTGGTTTTTCACCATTTTGGGTTGGACACCCCCAAACTTGTTGAATTAGTTCCTATTGCCAAATGAAGAACATTATAACAATGGGTTCATTCTCTTCCTTATTATTTTGGAGTCACAAGTGTCCAGCAGCCACTGTTTGCTCAAGGAGAGTCTAAACAGGATTTGCTGATGCCTGTGGCCAATGAGCATGACTCCTAAGCCACTTTCACTCTGGCACGGGCTGTGGATCTAATGGTAAAGAAGCTGAACAGGAAAGCAGGTTAGGTAACATGAATTTATGTTTCTACTTGTACTTTCTCTTTCAATACTCAAAAGCAATCCTTTTTCAGATAGTTAATATGGAAACATCCATTCTACAAATCCAAAAACTATGCAGTAAGTGACAAGCAAGACTGGAACCCTGGTATCACTGAGTTGCACAGCCTTCCACTCCCCTAAGCTCATGCTTTGTGGCAAGACCTTTTGCTTAGGCAAATGTCGGCCACTTAAAAAGGACTTAAGGCTAAATTTGTACCCAAGTTACAGTTCTCAGGTGTCAGTGTTCTTCCCTCCCTCCAAACCAAGACGATACAACATGTTTAATTTCTCAAATGTCTCACATTTTCCAGAGTTGACAAGATCTCACCACGAAGTAGTAGTTGCACTGTGACACTCTTACCTTCCACTCAGAAGGCTCCCATGTTGGATTCTTAGGCAAGTGGGCTTGCTTGAACTAGTTATCTCAGTTGGTTAGACCACAAGCCACCAAAGCCAGTAAGCCACAGTCACTGACAAAATCATCCTGTTCCCAGCCATCTTTAAAACAGGTCATAAAGTGGCTGAGTGGCAATGCAGATGGCCCAGGTCAGATCATCACTGGGACTGACAAAAGTTACCAGAACTGCCATTAACTGGAGTAATTTTTAGTACATTCATGAGTGAAGTAAAAAATTCTCTCTCCCCCCCCCACTTCCTCATGGATCTGTTATGTTGTAGACAGTCTTAATAGAGCACCTTCATAATAATATATGTCCATAAGGGAGGGCGTTGTTGTTACTAATCAGTCAACACTGACAACTTACAAAAAGTATTTCAACCTCTCAAGACTCTAGCCAAGCATGACATTGGGATGCCTTTTACAGGACTAGACTATTGGTGCATTATGATTCTTCCACATTTCACAGAAATAACAGAACAACTTTTATTTTGCTTTCCCCAATGCAGTTCTTGTATTTCTTTGTTGTCTCTGCCATATGGTTAAAAAGGGTCATTCGGAGAACAACCAAATATTGTTATTTCAACACTATAGAAACTAGTGAGTTTTGTTACTCCTTAATACCTTTGTGTATCCCTCCAAAAAGAATGCTCAAAGACATTTTTGATTGGAAGACATTCACTACCTATCGTCTGAATTGTGTTGGCAACATTTGAGAAACACCTTGAAAAAAACTTATGACGCACGTCAGCAGAAGTCCAGAGAAGGAAAGTACAGATTGGTGGAAAGCAAAATATTACAGGACTCCAAGTCTGGTCAGAGGTGGGTCTTGGGCTGTCAGGTACACTAAACAACGCGCACTAGGGAAGGCAAAGCATTGAGCAGTCTGCAAGGTAACTGGACGTTTAACACGGATGGAGGGGGAGAGGTGATGGTTTCCTTCAATCCCCCTCACACATTTCCCACCTTCACTCTCTTTTTTTGAAGCCATGATAAAACCACAAGGATTCCTACTTTTCTCCCCTACTTTCCCCTGGCCTTCCTAATTCCTCTTTTACCCACTTCTTCCCTCTCACTTTCTAATTTGCCCCTCTGTACATAATCTTTTGTTTTCAACTACTTTTAAGGTAATTTCATTGCAGCTGGAAAACAACCCATGTCTTCTTCTTCCCTCATTCCCGAGCCCAGGGACCCAGGTCCCTCCTGGGCTCCTTGGAGCTGGGACCTTCCCCCCCTGAGCTCAGCAGCCCAAGCTGGGAGGATGATCTATTTCGCGAGTCCTCCAGTGGGCTGGCCTCTCCATGACGCCAGTCTGCTCCTCTTCCCTCGCCATCCCCCACCCCGCGCCCCACGTCTCATTCCCAAAGAAACCTAAACTCCGTGGCCTCTGAAACTGTCTGTGCCTGGGTCCTCAAGGTCTCCGCCAGGATCCAAAATGTTTCTGACCAAAGTGGGGTCGGATCGGGGAAGACAGTACCTCTTTGCAGGCGTGAAGCTCCGGTCCCGCTGCCTGGGTCACCTGGAAGGCGGTCCCAGCCCACAGCAGCAGCCGCAGAAGCCGGAGTGTGCGCCGCTCAGTTCTTCCCCTGCGTCCGGCAGAGGGATGGAGGCTGCGCCCAGGCTCAGCCATAGCGTTGTCCTGAGCGAGCGGCAGCAGCGATTCAGGTGCTGCGGCTGCTGCTACTGCTGGCTGAAGGCGGAAAAAAAGGGGAGGGAGGTTCACAGGGGGAGGATGCAAGGGGCTGGGCTCGCTTCAGTCACCTCCCTGCGGCTACGCCAAGGCCGCCCATCCTTCCTCCTCCCTCCTTCCTCTTCTCCTCCTACCCACGTCGCCTTGGCAACCGCCTCCTCTTTCCCTCCGCGCGGGTGGGTCAGGGACCACGAGCTCTTCTGCCGCTCACCTGCCGGTCGCCATGGCAGCCGCCGCCGCTGGCGCGCGCCGCGTGGGAGTGCGCGCGCCCGGGGTCTGCAACCGGCCCAACAGGCGGGCGCAGGGGGCGCGTAAAGAACGCCGTAGAAACATCCTCTAAGCCATAGCCACCAAATTCACCTTTTCCACTGCCCTTTTGGGCCATGGGCCTTTTATGAGCATCTCTAATTTTGCAGACGTGGGGTTCGACAAATACTTATTTAGCACCTCCTGTGTGTGGAGCGATAGAAGGAAGATTGAGACGCTATCTCACCTCCAGAAGTTACAGATTGCAAGAGTGGCCCCGGCAGGTGTTACTGCAACAGCCCCTTCTGGAGATCTTAACTTCCGTCCCACCAAATTCTTCCGTGCCTTTACAACCGGCTCTATGCGAAGCCTTGAGACTGGCACAGTTAAACCGGTTTAAGCAAGGCGTGTTTGCGTTAGCTTGCAATTTTCTAAGCACGACCTTTGGGCTTTTCCGTCTCTTGACATCCTTCATTGCTTTGAAAAATCCATCTGTTAGATACGAGGTAGAAGGAAATTCCTGGGTCATCTTTTAGGACTTCTTTCCCCCAAATGAAGTCTTTTGCAGAAGTCCTGCACGCCAGGAGGCCGGCGTTTTTCAACTAAGCCTCCTGAGTGCAAACGCAGGGCCTCCCTGATGCACTCAGTGGCGCTTTCCTTCTGCGTTCCCAGGAGCTCCCTCCCAAGGGGTCTTCCGCGCTGCACCGCCAGGTGGAGCCCTCCTCGAAGGGAACTCACCTCAGTCACAAACGGTGGGCCAGTTGCCTGGCAACCGAAACTGGGCGTTCCAAACAATTGGGACCCGGGATCCTCCGCGTGCGTTGTGTGCGGCTGCGCGGGCCCCCATCCCTCACACCGGCGCTTTTTACCATGCCTTTCACCCGAGACACTTTCCAGCACCCTACGTTCGATAACGATGATTCCTACTTGGGAAAATCCCGGGCTTCCAAGGTACTGTGGTTTCTTGCGCGGATCCCCACCAGGGTCGATGGCACTCTTCTTTTTGTTCGCCTAATGGGCAGAGATGGTAACTTAAAGGACTCTGGTGAGGACCGTGAGTCAGGTACAGGACAAGTTTGTCTTCTGCCTGCCTCCTTGGCCCCATATTCAGGTCGGCTAACGTTTCAGAGGTGTTTTTGAGGAGAGTGAAGTATAGCGCTAGCCCAGAGGAACAAGGGGCTCTCATTGCCCAAAGCAATGCTGTGTAATGTGGCTTAAACAGGCTCAGGTCCCGCCAAACCACCCTTTGCCCTGTTTGGAAAACTGTTCTTGGAAGAGATGTGAGATATGGAATGGGAGAGAATCCTCTGGAAGCCACCAGGTCATGCTTTATACATCTGCCTTCACACCATCTCTGTCTTTTGGTTAATGCTGGAATGTGTGTGTGTGTGTCAGTGATTTGGATATTTAGATGATTTTTTTTTTCCTGGTAGAGGTATTTGGGATGTTTGAAGTGGTGCGAAATCCGGTGAATTAAATAGTAATTGTGGCTTAATAACAGGGTCAAAGAGCTTCCTTTTGTTTATTCAATATTTATCATTTACTATATGCCAGCAATCTGCTCAACACTGAGGACATATAGATGAATTACATATAGCTCCTGCTCTTGAGGAACTCTAGTAGAAAAGCTGACTGACAACGGCAACAGCAAAAATGCCTGCCCAATAGCACAGGTGTTATGACAGAGTTATAAGTTGTGTGTCAGGAGAATTGGGAGCTTAAAGGAAAGCTTCCCAGAGCAGGTGAGTTTTCACATTCAAATATGAGTTAGCTGGGCCAGGTGAGGGAGGAGGTAGAATGTGAGTTAGGAAGAAGGAAACAAGAACCAGACATTCAAGGCAGAGGAGGCATCGGGTACCCATACATGGAAAGGAGAGAAAGAGTGGCCTATTTGGGACCAGAGTCCCGAATCGCTGGAGCGTCAATGTGAGATGGAGGAGGGGAGAGAGCAGGAGCCGAAGTGACCTTGTTGGGCTGGATGTGCTGTGTACACCATGCTAGGCAGCTAGGGTTCCATCCTGGAGGCGCCAGGGCATCATGTCACGATTTTAAGCACTGGAGTGACACAATCATTGGGTGTTTTAGAAAGCACAGTGGCAGTGGATTGGGTAGAATGGGAGTTGGGACCAGGGGAATCAGCAAGGAGGCAGGAGCCTCGGGAGACAGCAATCTTCAGGAGGAATAACGGATCTAAAGCAGGGGATGGCAATAAGGTGCAGATGTGAAAAAGATGCAAAGGGCAGGACTGATGAGACTTTGTGGCTGGATATGGATGGGCCCAAGAGAAGGGACAAGTCTAGGGTAGCTCCTAGGTTTCCCAGGACTTAATCGATGCCATTTACTGAATGAGGGATCCAGGGGAAGCAGGTTTGGGGAGAAAGATGTTCAGATCAGTTACGTAGATGTTGTTTTTGTGGTAGGACTCTTAAGTGAAGATGAATAGCAGGCAACAGGGTTGAGAGTTGTAGGTTGAAGATGTATATCAGGAAATCAAAATAGCCACGTGGTGGTTGAAGCCACAGGAAGGAATGAGCTCCTCCAGTGAATGTAGGAATACGAAAAACAGATGAAAACCTTGGAGAATGCACTGTCTAAGGGGCAGAGAAAGAGAAAGTAGTGCTAACAAGGGAGCTGAGCAATAACGGCTAAAGGCAAGAGGAAAACCGGGAGGACCTGGACCCACAGAGCATGGAGAGAACATTTGAGGGAATCTAAATCGTGGTGCCGGAAACTGCAGAGGTCAAATAAGATCAGGTCTGGAAAGGATCCACTTAACCTAGCTAAAGCTAAAGATCATTGGTCACTAGCAAGAGCAGTTTCAGTGCTTGCTTGAGAAAGAGGCCGGATGCAGTGGCTAAAGAGGGGGTGGAAATGGAGAAGAAGTGGAGATGGTAAATGTCGACTCTTGAAGTCTAGTTCTGCAGGGAAGGTGATAGAGTAGCAGTGAGACAGTGATAATGGAATGAGAGAGATGCTGAGTATAGGGGATGCCAGGTTGGTGCGGGTCTCTCTGAAGCACAAGTAAAGGCTAGGTTCAGGGGGGAAAAGGTTATTCCTTTTTATTATTATTTTTGAAGTATAGTTGACATACAGTGTTACATTCATTTCAGGTGTACAATTGTGAGTTGACAATTCTATACGTCACTGCTCACCACCGTAAGTGTAGTCAACACCTGTCACTTTACAATATTACAATATTATTGACTATATTCCCTATGCTGTACTTTTCATGCCTGTGACTTTTTTGTTTTATAACTGGAAGTTCATATCTCTTAATTTCTTTACCTATTTCACTCATCTCTCTACCCACTTTCCTTCTGGCAACTTTTAGGTTTTTTTTTTTCTGCATTTATGGGTCTTTCTGCTTTTGTTTTATTTTTAAGTCTCCACATGGAAGTGAAATAATATGGTGTTTGTCTCTCTTTGTCTGACTTCTTTCACTTAGCAGATACCCAGGCTCTATCCATGTTTATGAAAATAGCAAGATTTTTTCTTTTTGATGACTGAGTAATATTCCATTGTGGTTAGATAGATAGATAGATTAATGGATAAAGAATAAAGATATAGGGGCACCTGAGTGGCTCAGTCGGTTAGGTGTCTGACTCTGGATTTCGGCTTAGGTCATGATCTTGCAGTTGGCAGGATCGAGCCCCACACTGGGCTCTGTGCTGACAGCATGGAGCTTTCTTGGCATTCTCTCTCTGCCCCTCCCCCTACTTTCACTCTCTCTCTCAAAATAAATAAACATTAAAAAAGAATAAAGATATATAGATATAGATATATAGATATCACATTTTCTTTATCCATTCATCTGTCGATGGGCACTTGGATTGCTTCCATATCTTGGCTATTGTAAATAATGCTGCAGTGAACATAGTCCATATATCTTTTTGAATTAGTGTTTTCATTTTCTTTGGGTAAGTACACAGTAGTGGAATTATGGAATTGTATGGTATTTATATTTTTAATTTTTTAAGGAACTTCCATACTGTTTACCCCAGTGGTTGCACCAACTTACATTCCCATCAACAGTGCACAAGGGTCCCCTTTTCTCCACATCCTTGACAACATTTGTTATTTCTAATCTTTTTTTTTTTTTCTGGTCTTTTTGATACTAGCCATTCTGACTCATGTGAGGTGATACTTCATTGTGGTTTTCATTTGTATTTTCCTGATGATTAGTGATGTTGAGCATCTTTTCATGTGACTGTTGGCCATCTGTATGTCCCCTTCAGAAAAATGTCCATTCAGGTCCTCTGCCCATTTTTTAATCAGGTTTTTTTCTTTTTAGGTGTTGAGTTGTATAAATTATTTGTATATTGTGCATATTAATTATCAGATATATTATTTTCAATTATCTCCTTCCATTTAATAGGTTGTCTTTTCATTTTGTTGATGGCTTTCTTTGTAAAAAATAAAAATAAAAGCTTTTTTTAAATAAAAATTTTAAAAAAGCTTTTTATTTTGGTGTACTTCCAATAGTTTATTTTTGTTTTTGTTTCCCTTCCCTGAGAAGATATAAATATTTTGCTAAGGCTAATGTCCAAGAGATTATTGCCTATGTTTTCTCTTAGGAACTTTATGGTTTCAGGTCTCACATTTAGGTCTTTAATCCATTTTCATTTTGTTTTTGTGTATGATATAGGAAAGGGGCCCAGTTTCATTGTTCCACATGTAGCTGTTCAGTTTTTTTCCTAGCACCATTTATCAAAGAAACTGTCTTTTCCCCATTGTATATTCTTGCCTCCTTTGTCATAGATTAATTGACCATAAAAGCATGAGTTTATTTTGGAGCTCTCTATTCTACTCCATTGATCTATGTGTCTGTTTCTGTGCCAGTATTATATATATATTTTAAGTTTATTTATTTGTTTTAATAATCTCTACACCCAGTGTGGGGCTTGAACTCATGACCCTGAAATCAAGAGTTTCATGCTCTTCCAACCAAGCCAGCCAGGCACCTCAAGTACTATATTGTTTTGATGACTATAGTTTTGTAGCATGTCTTGAAATCTGGAATTGTGGTACCTCCAGCTATGTTCTTCTTTCTCAAAATTGCTTTGGCTATTTGAGGTCTTTTGTGGTTCCATAAAATTTTAGGATTATTTGTTGTACTTCTGTGAAAAATGGTATTGGTATTTTGATGGGATTGCACTGAATCTTTAGATTGCTTTGGGTAGTATGGACATTTTAACAATATTAATTCTTCCAATCCATGAACATGGTATATCTTTCCATTTGTGTTGTTTTCAGTCTTATAATTTTCAGAGAAGAGGTCTTTCATTGCCTTGGTTAAATTTATCCCTAGATATTTCATTATTTTTGGTGCAGTTGTAAATGGGATTGTTTTCTTAATTTGTCTTTATGCCACTTTGTTATTGGTGTATAGAAACAACAGATTTCTGTATCTTAATTTTGTGGTCTGCAACTTTACTGAATTCATTTATTAGTTCCAATCATTTTTTGGTGGAATCATTAGGGTTTTCTATACATAGTATTATGTAATGTGCAAATAGTGAGTTTTACTCCTTCCTTACCAATTTGGGTGCCTTTTATTCCTTTTTCTTATATGATTGCTGTGGCTAAATCTTCTAATACATGTTGAACAAAAGTGGTGAGCATGGACCTACTTATTTTGTTCCTGATCTTAGAGGAAAATCTTTCAATTATTCACAATTGAAATTGATATTACCTGTGGGTTTTCATATATACCTTTATGATGTGGAGCTATATTCCTTCTATACCTATTTTGTTGAGATTTTTTTTTGTCATGAACAGATGTTGTATTTTGCCAAATGATTTTTCTGCATCTATTAAGATAATCATATGGTTTTTATCCTTCCTCTTGTTAATGTGATGTGACATATTGATTGATTTGTGAATACTGAGCCACCCTGGCATTACTGGAATAAATCCCACTTGGTCATGGTGAATGATCCTTTAAATGTGTTATTGAATTTGGTTTGCTAATATTTTATTGAAGATTTTTGCATCGATGTTCATCAGGGATATTGGCTTGTAGGTTTTTTTTTTTTTTTTTCATTTGTAGTGTCTTTGTCTGATTTTAGTATCAGGGTAGTGCTGGCCTTGTAGAATGAATTTGGAGGTTCTCCTTCCTTTTCTGTTTTTTGGAATAACTTGAGAAGAATGGGCAGTAACTCTTCTTTATTTTCTTAAAATCTTTATTTTTGAGACAGACAGAGAGAGAGAGAGAGAGAGAGGCAGAGAGAGGTAAACAGAGAATCCAAAGCAGGCTCCTCACTGTCAGCACAGAGCCCAATGTGGGGCTCAAACTCACAAACTGTGAGATCATGACCTGAACCAAAGTCAGATGCTTAACTGACTGAGCCACCCAGGTGCCCCAACTCTTTTTTATTTTTTTTTTATTTTTTAATTTTTTTTAACATTTATTTATTTTTGAGAAAGACAGAGACAGAGTGTGAGTGGGGCAGGGGCAGAGAGAGAGGGAGACACAGAATGGGAAGCAGGCTCCAGGCTCTGAGCTGTCAGCAACAGAGCCTGATGGAGGGCTCGAACTCATGTACCATGAGATCATGACCAGAGCCAAAGTTGACCACTTAACCAACTGAGCCACCCAGGCACCCAAACCCCAACTCTTCTTTAAATGTTTGGTAAAATTCATTTGTGAAGCCATCTAGTCCTGCACTTTTGTTTGTTGGGACTTTTTAATTACCATTTCAATTTTGTTACTAGTAATTGGCCTATTCAAATTTTCTATTTCTTCCTGATTTAGTTTTGGAAGATTCTACATTTCCAGGAATTTATCCATTTTTTTCTAGATTGTTCAATTTGTTGGCATATAGTTTTTCATAGTATTCTGTTGTAATTATTTCTGTTTCTGTGATGTTGGTTATTATTTCTCCTCCTTCATTTCTCATTTTATTTAAGTCCTTTCTCTTTTTTTCTTTTTCTTGATGAGTCTAGCTAAATCAATTTTTTTATGTTTTCCAAGAACCTGCCCTTGGTTTCATTGATCTTTTCATGTATGTGTCTGTATTTCATTTATTTTTGCTCTGATCTTCATTTTTCCTTCCTTCTACTAACTTTGTTAGTTCTTTTTTAGGCTTTGTTTCTTCTTCTTTTTCTAGTTTCTTTAGGTATAAGGTTAGATTGTTTGATTATTTTTCTTGTTTCTTGATGTAGACCTGTATTACTATAAACTTCCCTCTTACAACTGCTTTTGCCGAATCCCAAAGACTTTGGACAGACAGTTGTGTTTTGATTTTCTGTTTCTTGATTTTCTGATTTCTTAGTTGACCAATTGGTCATTTAGTAGCATGGTTTTACCCTCTGTGTTTCCTTTTTTTTTTAATGTTTATTTAATTTTGAGAGAAAGAGAGACAGAGTGCAAGTGTGGGAGGGACGGAGAAAGAGGCAGACATAGAATCCGAAGCAGGCTCCTGGCTCTGCGCTGTCTGCACAGAGTCTGATGTGGGGCACGAACTCACAAGCCGTAAGATTGTGACCTGAGCTGAAGTCGGATGCTTAACAACTGAGTCATCTAGGTGCCCCCGGATGATTGTGTTTCTTTCAATTTCTTTTTTCCTTCTAATTGATTTCTAGTTTCACACCATTGGTCAGGAAATTTCAGTCTTCTTAAATTTATTTAGACATGTTTTGTGGCCTAACATGTGACCCATCCTGGAGAATGCTCTATGTGCTCTTGAAAAGAATGTGTAATTCTGGTGCTTGGGATCTGTTGGGTCCATCTGATGTGTCACTCAAAAGCCATCATTTCCTTGTTGGTTTTCTGTCTGGATGATCTATCCATTGATATAAGTGGGGTAAAGTCCCCTAGTATTTTTGTATTACTATCAATTTCTTCCTTTATGTCTATTAATATTTGGTTTATGTATTTAGGTGCTCCTGTGTTTGGTACATAGATAATTGAAATTTTTATATCCTCTTGTTGGATTGATCCTCTATCACTATGTAATGCCCTTATTTGATTCTTGATACAGTCTTTGTTGTAAAGTTTATTTTGTCTGGGGGAGGAGCCAAGATGGTAGAACAGCATGGAAGTCTTTTTTCCATCTTGCATACATGAAATACAGCCAGATCAACCCTAAACCTAAACCATCCTGCACACCTAAAGTTTATTTTGTCTGATATAGCATTGCTACCTGGCTTTTTTTTCCTTCATTTGAATGAAATATGTTTTTCCATTCATAAGAATTATCCTTGGGTAAAAGGGACATCTCTTTCTTTGAGATGTGAGGACATTGGATGTGAGGATGGTATTCATGCTTGACAGTCTTGACTTTCTCAATGAAACCAGTCTCATCCTTCTACTGAATGAGGACATGGTGAGGCTTATGTAGCTTTTGAGGAATGGGAGGAAATCTGCCTATGATTGCATCATATATTTGTAGTTTTCTTATTTTATTTGTCATCTTTTTTGGTGATAGCACACTGCCTGATACATACTATTACATACTATTCAATTAATGTCTAACTGACCTGAGTCACACAGCACTTTGCCATGTATAGAGGGGAGGAGGGTTCCAACATTGGATAGGTTGAATTTGATTTCTACTAGGTTGGAGTTGTACTCACTAGAATTCAGTCATCATTCAAACAGTATTTCATTTTTGAATGCCATGTGTTAGGTTGCTGTTCTAGACACTGGGGATACAGTATAGCTTTACATATAATGAAAAAATCAGTTATGTGCTTTTCATGTTCATGCTTAGGGGGTTGTATTTAGAGGATTGACTAGCCAGTGTATTTTTTCTTTGACATTTCTGCAGTCACAATAACCCTACCCTGCTTACTGATATTTTTCTCTTCCTGCTTAGTCACTGCACTCTCCTGATTCTCCTGTCTCTGATTGCTTTAGTGTCCTTTCTCTTTCCTTCCCCATCCGCCATTATAATACTGTGCAATCATGAGCCCTTTTGGCCACTCTCCTTTTGCGGGCTTCAGCTACTACTTCATGTGGATGACCCTCAGACCTCTAATACTTGTTCTGAGCTCTCCTCCGACTTGCACACTTCCCATTTTCTACCTGTTGACTGCATTTAGAGGTCTTGCCTTTTCTTCAAACTCAGGACATCTAAACCTGAGCTCATCATCTTAATTTCCTCTGCATTCTTTACCCCCTGTCCCACTTCACCCCTTTCTCTGTATTCCTGGCCTACTTCTGCCAGTTCTAAGATTGAAAACTTAGGAGCATCAAAAGCCTGCGAATCTTGCCTCATATTTGTTCTTCCCTTTGAAGATATCCCTCTGTGGTTCAGTTAACATAGGATGGAATAAGGAGATGGATGTCACTTGAAGCCATCATATCAGCAAGGCCTCCTGTAACCAGGTCCTGTGTGTGGTTTCTCTTTTGCAGAAACTGCCATATAAGAACCCAACTCACCTTGTTCAGCAACAGGAACCCTGGAGTCGGCTCAGCTCAACTCCCACAATCACCTCCATGAGGCGGGATATTTTTTTTTTTGATCCTGAGGTACCTAGTATTGAAATGCTATTTCTCTTTACATCCGCTTAAGACTCATAACTATCATTTTTGGAAAAGTAGTCTGTCCTTAACTGCATCAGCATCTTTATTTTGTCCCCAATCCAAGATCCTATCAAATCCAAAACCAAATACCAATTTATCTGACCTCTGGGGAGGTGGAAGGCTTGGGTTTTGCTCCAGTTGATTATTTGGAGCAAGTTGTTTTCTCACCAGACTTCTCTTCTGATTGTAACCATAAATGAAGGCCCATTAAGCCCAACTGAAGGACAGTATAATTATTTCCATATCTCCAGTAAGAACTCACCCCTCCTTAGGCCTACCCATGACACAATTCTATATTGACAAGAGTTAAGATGTCTTTGATGTGTAAGGAATTGGTGGATCTCAGGCACAAAAGGGGTTCACTCTGCTTTTGCAGAAAAGTAGAGCCCAGCAGAACCTGACTAGAGTTGGGGTACAGGTGGCAAGTTAACCCTGGGAGGGTTGACTTCCTCTGTAGATACCAAAGGATGACCTGGACTTCCGCTTAGCAGCATTGTACAACCACCACACAGAGACATTCAAGAACAAAAATGAGATACTCTTACATCAGGAGACCACCCAGGATACCCATGGGTAAGTGGTAGAGGTGGAGCCTCTCCATCTTAAGGACAATGCCATCCAGTCAAGTAAGGTAAAGTGTTACCTGGGAAAAAACAAAGATAACCAAGAGGTACTCATTTGTATACAGATTTCTATATTTTTTACATCTGTATCTGTATTGCAATTTATTTTATTACCTAAAATGAATAGCAATCCTCCAGGATTGTGCTTATCTGTATACAAAAACAAAAGCTTCAGTTAATTCCACTGAAAAAGATAAAAACAACTTTGGCTGCATTATTTCTGAGGCTGCATGCAAGTATCTTTCCCTCCTCACCTTTCTCCTTCTGATTGATTTCACTCTCCCCTGTTCTTCCCATACCATCTTCTAGAATCAAGACCCAATTCCCTGGAGAACCTTTACCCCCTCCTCTGCCACCTTCCACCACTTCCTGGGCTAACATCAGACACTGGATCAACCCTAAGAAGGAGTCTATCCACAGCATCCAGGGATCCATAGGTAAGGGTTAGAGGACTGCGGGGGGCAGATGGGTGGCACAAGAGTTTTTTTAAATTGACCTAGGAATCAGAGAGTTGAGGGGATTGGGCCACTAGGGAACTTCAGGGATAACTTAGGATCTTGGAATAACAGTGGCTAAGTTGGCATATATCAGCCTAAACCCAGGGGACATGCTGCCTATAAGCTAGCAAATGAATTCAACTTTTCAGAGCCTTTAACTCAGTCTTAGGTCTAGGGGACAAAATTTCTAGCAAAGGGCAGAAACGTGGGAGTGAAAGACTGATAGCTGTCTCCCATCAATCCTCTATGTGCCAGTTTCCCCCCCTGTTACAAGAACCTTCTCCACAGTACCCAGCAATGTATGGATTACAGGTTCCCAAAAAAGGCAAAAGATTGAAATTCATAGCCTACTCCCTCTTCTCTTTTCTCCACAGTGTCCCCTCACACTGCAGCCACCAATGGAGGCTACTCCCGAAAGAATGATGGTGGCTTCTTCTCTACCTAGTGTTGACAGGCCCCTGGACTAATTAATCATAGTGAAACATCCTGTCGCCCACCTCCATTAAATAGATTTGTGCCGGATGAAGCTTGAAGTGTGTTATCCATGGACTAAAAGTTGACACTTGACTACTCTTAAAATATGGAAGTTTCCCAACTTCTAGAAATTAGTCCTGTTGGACATATTTGCAATTTGGAGTCATCTTGCTGAAAAGATAAGGATTTAGAAGTCATTCCAAACATAGATATACCCATTCATCATTTCTTGCAAACTTTTATATGTCAGGCACTGAGCTAAGTGTTGGGGAAACAAGAATGGAGATAGCATATATTCTTAATGAGCTTACACCGCCATAATCCTGGTAGTTCTATGTGGCATTAATGGTTATGATGAGGTCACACATATTTCAGACCAAGTGGATTTTGTCATCTGCTGGGCTCTACTTTGCCATGAGGACTCGATCTCTCTGGTCATGGCTTCTTGCCATTGTTCATTCTCTAGCTCTGCTGTCGTCTTCTTGCCTGGGAGCTGATTCCCTTTTCTTTGTCAATTTGTGCTCTGAAAATACAGCCAGTTCTTCTAAACATGGTTCAATAACCTGGTGCTTGGGCTTGAGGGGACCTAAAAACTGATCCATTATGTGGTTTCTAAAATTACAAGTCACTCAGGGGAAACCTGCTGTTAAATTTAGGGCAAGAAATGGAAGACCTTTTAGAATACTGTAGGGTAAATTCCCATTTCTAAGTTTGGACAGCATATGCATTATTATTATTATTTTATTTTTTAATGTTTATTTTTAAGAGAGACACAGCAGGAGTGGGGGAGGGGCAAAGAGAGAGGGAGGCACAGAATCCCAAACAGGCTCCAGGCTCTGAGCTGTCAGCACAGAGCCCAAGGTGGGGCTGGAACCCACAAACCATGAGATCATGGCCTGAGCTGAAGTCCGACGCTTAACCCACCGAGGCACCAAGGCCCCCCAGCATATGCATTATTGAATAATTCAGATATGAAAGAACTTCCTGTTACTCAGGTACACATGGTCCCTCACTTCCACCAAAGTTATCACAGCCCCTCTTCCGCAGAGATACTCCAACCTATTCAGATAGTTATCTGCTGCCAAGTGGCAATATGAAGTTTCAATTCTCATTATTTATAATGACTGAATGTGGCCAAGAGGGGTGACTCTCCAGATAATCATCTCATGCAGGTTGATACTGAATATTTTAAAATGTATTACTGTGACCCATACATCAAGGTTTTTAAAAATATAGACTCGTATATCTCCCTAATAATTCTAATTCAGTAAATCTGGGGCGGGTCCCTGGAATCTGAGTATTTACAAGCTCTCCCAAGTTTTCTTATGGACACACACACACTAGACATGCATATATACACATATAGCCTTTAGCGACAGACGCTGTATAGTGTGCCTCTAGACCAGGGGGCACCAGTGTTGGTACCATGCAAACGGTCATCACAAGTCGGGCCTAAAGGAAAAAAGGAAGGGGGCTAAAAAAACAAACACTGCAGCGGCAAACAAGGCTTCGTGCCCTTCCAGCTCCAAAGGACGGGGCGGCGTCTCCTTCACCCGCGCCTTCCCCTCGTCAGCGCCCCTGCCGCCGTCGAGTGTAAACGCTTAGCCCCAATGCCACGGGCAGCCGTGCCCCAGGACCGGGCTCAGATCAGAATCGCCTCGATAATCAGTGGCCCGGGACTAGCCCGGCCTCGTCTATCTGATCAATTCATCACTTCTGAGCGCCGGGCCCCGTAAGACCGGCTCCGGGACCGCGGCGTCGCCGCCGCCAAAGAGGCCTCGCTGCACAGCGCCCCCGAGAAAGGGGGCTTCGCAGGAGGGGAGCTTTTCATTTCGGGTCGGCCCCGCGGGGCAAAGGGTCACAACCCGATCAAATAAGATCAAGGTGTAGGCGGGGGAGAGGGGCTCAGGGGCGGGGGCACACACTCGCCTTGCACGCCCCACGCACACACCCACACAGTCCCGCGTCCACTCACACTCGGCCCACACACGCCTTCCACGCAACACCAAGGAAACACACAAACCGCCTAGCCCCAGGCCGCTCTCCCGCAGGGAAGAGCGGAAGTCCGCAGCCTCTTTTAAATCCCTCCGCCCCTCCCCCGCCTCCGAGGATTCTGGGAGGAACCACTGAGCATGGGCCGTTGTGCGGTGTGCGTTTTGCTGCCCTCGCGTGGCTCGGAGGGGAACCCAGGTCCGAGGGAAAAGCTGGACAGAATCCAGCAATACTGAATGGTGCTTGCCTTTTGATCTTTGTGCAGCTACATATTTATATCCAAATCTCTAGTTTTTCTTTGGTCTTCGACCCAAGTTCTGGATATAAGATGATTCAGTCTCAGATTTATAGGTGACTGGCTACTTTCCCATGGAGAAGGCAAATCCTGGTCATTAACCAGCATCAGGTTCCCCAGGAGTTCCTACCCCCAAGGGAGAAGGAAAACATCATTTTACCAAAGGGAAGGGTAAGAATAGGTTACTTAAATCCAAAAGCTTGGTGGTCAGGATAATTGGGAGATGAGTGAAAGTAGGAAGGCATATTCCTGTCCTTATTCACAAGAGCCCTCTTGCTACACGGAACTTGATGCTGTGACAGTCATATTGCTGAACCTTCATTTACCCTCATGTATATTAAGGCATGTCTAACTTTCAAACTCTAGAATGAGTAGTGAAAAAAGTAGTGATTATATAATTAGAATTAGCTCCTTTCATATCAGGGAACGCAATTTTAATGTCTCAGTTACCATCTCTGTCTTCAATGAAAAAGGTATGTGTGAGGGTAAATTAGAAAAAATCTGTGAATTTATGATTTGTAACTGTGCCAGTCCCACCATGCACTTATAAACAAATAGGCGGAAAGTATCCATTTATGTGCCACAATCCCATTGGCTCAAGGATTGCCTAGGTGCATAGCTGGTTAACCCCACAGCCTCATCTGAATGAAGGAGTTTATGGTAATGGCAGATGATACTTGTATTTTAATAGCAGTGGTAGATAAAATGTATAGAGGAGTGCTTTCTACCTTATTTAATATTCCTCAAAACTTATTCATATATATATATATATGCTGATACATATGAGCTGATGCATGTATCAGCTCCCTCATAGGAGAAAACTATGCACTCATAAATTCTGAACTGTATCATATATTTGGTGACCATCACAATAGGTTAACAGGAATGATGGTATTCACTGATGTAAACTAAAAAGGCATACTATGGGCAGAACCCAGTAGAGTATTGAACAAAGTTCAATGAATTCATGTGACAAATAAAATAGACAAAAATGGTAGGGAAAGGAATTTTATTTTCAAGGATTTGTGCAGACAATGGTGAATAAAAAATTGTATTTCAGCTATAAAAGGCTGACTTCATTCCCCTGGCATTCAGGGTTTATGGTGATGCCAGTTTGAATCTGAGGCAATATTGCTATCCCCATTCTCCTACCCCTAAGCCTTCCTTAGGGGAACAACTTCCTACAATTTTCAGTCAAAACACATATGACACATCAACCAAAGTAGTGAATTAAACAGGTTTCTGTTTATCCGCTTACATAAACGCAAGAAATGAAATAAGCTATGTATTTGTTTCTTGCTGTAAATTACCTTCATCCTGTGGGCTTTTTGGTACATTCTTGTATGAAAACACCTCAAAATAGAACAACTTAGGTCAAGATGACCTACCCAGGAGGCTGTAAAAATTGGTTTGAACAACTAGAATGGTGAAATGACATGAGTTTAAAATGGAAGCAGCTCTACTCACCCAGCTTAGAGACATTAGCCCTGTTGGAAAACAAGTCATTAAAGCTACAAAAGAACAAGTGCAAAACATGCTGAACCTGTATTTCCAGGGAGTGGCATTCCTGCTGGCCACCAGGGCCAAACTCACACCTACAAGGTGTAACTCTTCCTTTCTGTTCCAATGGATTTCCTTTCCCTCGTGTGAAAGATCCTAGAAGGGACAGTGGAAAACATACTAATCATTGAAATGTACCCTGCGGGCCAATTCCTGAAGAGATAAGAAGTACAGCTCTGAGAGGATGAGATGTGTAGTGTTTACACGGTGACCTGCTACACCTCTAGAAACCCTCAAAGCACTAAACTGCCTGTTTTGGAACCTAAACTTCCTAGCAGCTTTTCTTTGGGGATAAGACAAAAGACAATTTCCTGCCACACAGGGGCCAACCACAGCTAACGTGTCCACAGTTAGGTTTTACTGTAATGGACGATTCAGTTGGCTCCTATGTCTGTGCCTGGTTTTTACAATAATGTAATTTTAGACCAACTCTTTTCCTTTTTTTTTTTAATGGAGAAGTTGTCCCTTCAAATGTTGAATCATCTAAAATGATTTGTTCAAGAATTGCCATACTCCATGGAAAAGCCCATCAATCTCCCTTGCAAACATCTGTTTTCCTTTACTCTAGAAAACACCCTCATTTTAATCATGGATTCTGTAAACTATCCAAACATGCCTAAGAGTATCAGCAACTTCTCTCTCTCATTTGAATTTATTGTGTTCTTAGAATACAAAGAATTTCCAAGGGATAGCTAAAAAGTACTGCAATATGAGAAAAACTAAGAGTTGCCCAAGAAAAAACAAGTAATCAATTAAAAATTGCCATTATAATCCAGACTTAAGCACAGACTAAGGCTGTGTCTTGGATAACATGACAAAACATCCAACTAACATCACAATAAATTCTTATACTATATGACTTTACTAGTGTATGAATTATATACTAGATTTCTTTTACCCTAACTGCAAATATATTAAAAATTGTTTCTTCAATACTTTCTCTTTCCCCTAGTGATGGCATTTAAAACTGAGTAACACTATTTAGCACTCAGTAATTTAGAATATATAAAACGACTTTAGAAAAATTGCAACAGTAGATTCAGTTTCCATATACCATTTGATGGGGTGAAGTCTCCTCTGGGGATACTGGTGAACAGAACATTTTTCCTTATCTAAGTTACTGCTTTCTGGTCTCATCACAGATAGATAATTCTCAAATCTTACGTAGGCCCAGATTTTCTTGGCGAACTCTTAAGTTGCCAGCACACTGCACAACTATATCATCTGTTCTCTTTTTCCAATGAGGACCATGCCTCTCTCTTACATTCCCATATGAGTATATGAAAGGTAAATTTCCAAAGCCAAAAATTTTCTTGGCGTTCTGGAATCCTCTTTCCCCCACCCACCCACCCACCCTGTCCCCATCACGTTGCCAAATGCAAATCAAACAGTGAAAAAGAAAAGTCAAGTCTTGAAAAATCTCTCTCCTTCCAAGAGGTGTGAACACAGCCTATGTCCTTCCCTAATGAGTCCAGTTTGAAAAGCTCCTGATGAGGGACTGAAGAACAAAATAGGTGACAGGTTTTTATGCAGGAGGTATATGTAATCTTATCACCGTGGGGTGTAATTTATCTGGACATGATATGCTCTCTGCTGAGGACTGATTCACACACAGATCAAAGGAAGTTGGCTTCCTCGAGTCCCCTGAAGCATAAATAATGTTTGTAACCATGAGGAGTTTTCCCCACATATGGTAGGAGCAGATGCTGTGGTGTCATCTTGGGGACTTTGATGATTTTAGCTGAGCTCTCTTACGCTGGGCCCAGGCCCTGTACAGGTTCTTCACCCTCATCCTCTTGGTTGGCAGCTGATGAGATGGGTGCTTTGGAATTCATTTTACAAACAGGACGTAAAAGGCCATTACAACACAGGCGATTGCCACAGCAGCGTGCAGCCTGGTTCCGATCACAGCGGCTGGCAGACCAAAGTAGAAAGAGAAAAGAAATCACAACTTGCCCTTCATGTAAGCCCTCACTGTCAAGGTGATACTGTGAAATCTCTAATTAAGAGACCTATCAAGGTTCTCAAGAGCCCACCCAGGAATGCATTTAAATACTATCCTTAAGCTCTAGGTTCTAGGTGAATATACTGTTTGTTCATATTTTGCTCTATTTTGAAAAGAGATTTAGATGGTAGGATTTATCTATAATAAAAAATTTAAAAAGCCTCTGAGTTAATGAAATCAAAACTTAAAAGAGACTCCAATATAGGCTTCCCAGAAATTCAGAAAAACTTTTCATGGGGGAAATACTCCCAACGATTCTAGCCCAGTCGAAAATTCTTTGTCTATTTTTACTCCATGGAGAATATTAAAATTACCTGATGCTAAAATAAACAATCTCGTAAATGTGGAACCAAATACATTGCCAGCCTGTCCCCACTCCCACTTTGTAACACCTCGCCATCCAGCTACGATCTTACCTTTGTAAAACACACCCCAAACTCCCTTCTTCTCTGATAGCAGCCAGGTTTTGAGACGAGGTACTTTCTTGAAGTAAGCACAGGTGCAAACAAAGAGCAAACCAAACACCAGGATCCCATCCAAGGAGTACACTGTTACAGAAAGAAAAAAACAAACAAACAAAAAACAGCCAAACCTTTGGTGCTAATCTAGCTTGGGACAGGTGATCCACTTCAGAACTCAAGAAGAACAGTGTGATATAATATCAAGACAATAAACACAACTGAGAATGCCGACCCTTAAGAGGGAGCCCAAATCCTGGGACTAACAAGGTTACTTTATCATTCCTCCAGCTGCTTATAGACAAGGCCCGTACAAAGATTTCACTGCACCATCTCCTCCCCTTTTAAGAACTACGAGTCCTGAGAAGAGGGTATCAGTTTTATGTGGAATCAACCTCCCAGGAATGGCCAGTAGTGGTAACAGGTTGAGAGAGCCATAAGAATCCTTGGAGCCTGAGCTGAGGAAAGTACACATGTTCTTAAGATCAATCACTCACGTGATAAAGGAGAGCCAGATGTTTAGTCAAGTCTCTCCAATCTGCATTTGTTGGTGAAGAATATGTTAAAGCAAAAAGTAAAGTTTAATGGAAATAGAAACAGTTAGAATTCATAAAACTACAGGGGCGCCTGGGTGGCTCAGGCGGTTAAGCATCCGGCTTCGGCTCAGGTCATGATCTCATGGTTCGTGGGTTCGAGCCCTGCGTCGGGCTCTGTGCTCACAGCTCTGAGCCTGGAGCCTGCTTCAGATTCTGTGGCTCCCTCTCTCTCTGCCCCTCCCCTGCTCGTGCTCTCTCTCTCAAAAATAAACATTAAAAATTTTTTAAAAATTCATAAAACTACAATTATCCTATGCTTATATCACACCTCATGCATAGTACTCTACTTACAAACCAAATTTTTGGTAGAATAACAACAGATTCTTGTAAAAAAAAAAAAGTATCTGAGGCTTCAACATAGTGGAACAATTGTGGGAAAAAAGCTTTCAACAACAGGTTCTATTTCTTACATACGTAAAACAAGCTCTCTCTTGTACATGTAAGCACAATGAGGCACCTAACTTAAAAAAAAAAACAAGATCACAAAAGGAGGGAAGGTAACTAAAAATTACTTAGTAATTATTATGTGTCAGACGCTCTCCTATTTCCTGGTTCAGATGATTTCTTCCTCCAGGTGATGTACCTTCTAGTCCTGTGCTTAGTAACCTCAGACCTATGACTTACCCAGGAAGCTCCAAAAGGTTATTTTACACAGTTATCTGTCACTTCTAGAGCACTCTATCTCCCTCCAGTAAAACTATCTCACAGCCAGGTGTCATATGAGAAAAGGACCATTAAATCAACACACTAAGTTCTTATGATGAATGATCCCTTAATGTGCTATTCTTTTACTTTCACAAGTTCTTGCAGATAATGCCAAAACTCACAAGGAGGTGAAAATTTGAGTCTTCCTCGCTAGGCTTACAGAAAACGTACTTTTGAGAAATGCTTTCCTGTACCCCTCATATCATACCAAGAGGCCTCCTCTTCTTTCCTGTAAAGTTGACTCTAAAGACTATAAAAGCCCGGCTTCCTGCCCTTCCCTGGAATTCCAGAAATCATCTCTATAAAGTGTACGAAGATGTCTGGAAAATTAGGCCGGATGAACAGGGCTGCAATTGCCACATCGTTAAAAATAGGCGGTGTCTAAATCCAATCCTTGCAACATTAGCCAGGGTCTCCGATCACCCAGGCAGGACTTTAGAATCAAGCATGAGATAGTTTTCTGGCGAACTTTTTTTTTTTTTTTTAATGGTCTATATTTGCTTCCAAAAAATGTGAGGCTTGACATCCTCCATGATTTCCTGGTCCTCCTAACAAGCGTACGTAGGGGGTTGAGAGGAGGGGCCTCTCTTTTCCCTGGTGCTAAAGGAATAGTTCAACCGGGACTTGCCTGTCCAAGAGTCTTGTAAGGACCAAAACGAACTTCTAGGAAGAAGAAAGAAAAAGTACGGGGTAGAGACCGAAGACCCCAGGTGTGGGCACATGAGGATATGTATTTCTAGATGGGCACGAGACGGGGGAACCCGCGGAAAGATTTGGGGGACGAGCGTTAGGGGCACCGAGAGGCCACTGTGGGGCTGGGCTGGGAGGGGGCGGGGAGAATGGCCACGTCAGTCCGGCTCCCGCCCGCCACGTTTCCCCTCGTCCTTTACTCCCATTCTCCACTCTGGGCACTGCGTCTCACCGTTCGTCATGGCGGCCGGGCCCGGGCCTGGCTAGGGGGTCCGGGATCAGCTGAGGGTGGTAGCGGCGAAGACTGGGGAACCCAGCTCGGTGTTGACACTTCCCGATCGGGGCCGCGGCGACGGGTAGGAGGCGTAGTACGCAGGCGCAAGGGCAGAGAGGCGAGCGCCGAACGCAGTCAGGAGTGGCTAGCTGATTCCCAAGCTACGGGACTTATGTGGGTTGCGGCGCTTGCTTGCTTACGCAAGTGTAAGAAGAGCGCCGTCTTGGAGGCTTCCTAAGTGGCCATGGTAACCAGCTTTCTTCTGGGCGTCCTTGCCGCAGTGGTGCTGGAGGTGTAACCTGACCTTTCGCGTCAGCGTGGTTGGAAAGGTAAAGCTTGCAGCTTTGCACTTTATTTTGCTCTGTGGGAGCTGGTGTGTGTGTGTGTGTGTGTGTGTGTCTGTCTGTCTGTCTCTGTCTGTGTGTGTGCGCCAACAGCAGCCTTCCTGGGATGGAGAGGTCTCGGTCCCGCTCTTCCAATTTAGAGAACCCCCGACAGCAGGGGTCATGAGGCGGCCCCTGCGGTCTCCAGGACTGCTTTTGCTTCGCGGCCCCTCTCTTTCTTTTACTTCTTTTCTTTCTTTCGTTTCTTACTTCCTATCTTCCTTCCTTTTTGCTATCGGGTGTACCAGAACCCCCCACCCACCACCATTTTTTTTATTGAGAAATAAGTGACCTAATCACTTCTTTCTTACTCCTTATGGAAATCAGAATAATTAAGTTCCGCCTGAACTTTCGGAATGAAGTAAGAAACGTTATAGCAGAAACAGGTCACATATTTCAGATTCTAAAGCTCCAGTCTGTTGGGAAACATTCAGATAATTGCCTGTTTGTTTCTGCGGATATTTCTTTAAACTTTCAGGAGAGTCTCGATGATTTCCTGTGTTTAGTTAAATGCTGGGGTCAGCTGGCCACTTTAACCAGGAATTGGCGATATCTGGACGGCGCTTCTCACAAAACTTTGACAAGTTGAGGAAAGATTATTAGTTTAATGATGAAGTAGAGTGGCGGAGACAAAGCCATAGGTCCCATTCTGTAAATCAAAATCTTTAATTGTGCACAACTCGACCTGCTCTATTAAAATAAGGGTGAAAGTGCGACTCAGTCTTTCCAGGCTGAAATTATAAGGTTACCAGTTGTAGTAGTTGACAAGGTCCCAAAGGAGCTCTGTGCCCCTCTTGCTGCAGTGCCATCTGCTGACTGCAGCCTGCTTGGTTACAGAAAAAAAGCTACCAAAATGCCTCCTTCTAAGAGCTGGAGAGGCAAGCCAAAAAAAAGTCTGATGGAGGACAGATTCCTTGAAAAAATATGCATCAATAGAAAAAAAAAGGAGGGGGGGAGATATAGGGGACAAAATCTAAGACAAGACTAGATATATTTATGCACATACACACACAAATCCCCCTGCCCAAATGAACTGCTCAGGACCACTCAAAAGCAATTGAGTTTTCCCTAATTGTCTTGGCCTTTGAACCTTTCATTAATTGTAATCTAAAACAACATCAGCACTAATATCCTCACTAGCAACTGACTGTTAACTCCCTGCACCATGGCTGGATAGAACCCAAACCAAGTCCTAAATAAATTCATGTTGACCAATTTGGATTTAATCATATAGCTCATCTTCAGCTAAAAAAATCTCCTGTATTTTGGATCCTGTTGAACTGTGCTAGGCTCACTGACCTGAACCTAATTGTTCTCTTTATCAGGTTCTTCTTCTACCTAAATATAGATGTTCCTAAGAAACCTGCACCCTCTTTTTCTCATTATTAACTCTTACTTGGCGACCTATTCTGTTCATGGTTTCAACTGCTACCTCTTTGAAAATTTCTTTTTTTAAATATATTTTTAGTTTAGTTTTGTTGTTGTTGTTGTTGTTGTTGTTTTGAGACCCAGGCTCAAACTCACAAATGAGATCATGACCTGAGCAGAGGTAGGACACTAAACCAACTGAGCCACCTAAGTACCGCATCTTTGTAAGAGTTCTTAAATTGATGTCCTATCCAAGCTCTAATCCTCCATTTCTAATAGATGCTCTTCTGATATCTGAAATGTTTAAAGCCAAATGCAATTCCTTCTCACCAGTTTCCCAGTTTCTAGGGTTAATATTCCTTTTCCCGTAATCACTATAGTTTAAATTTGTAAATTATCTTTGAGTCAGTTTTTTTCAAAATGTCATTCAGATTGTTCCCTTTTAAATCCTGCAGCCATCATGTTAGTGGTTTTACCTTTTCAGTCTTCTTTAACCATCAATTTTATCCTCCAGTAGTGAAAACTTACATTAGTATAACATTTTGGCATTTCAAAAGCCAAACACACCTTATTGTATGATCTTATTTAATCCTCACAATTGCCTTATTACCCTATTTTAGAGATAAAGTGAGCTTTATCATAAGACTACCCGGTATCATGCTCAAACAGTAATTCTTGTCTTCTGAACTGAGGACTAGAACATTTTGCTCCAAATCACAACTGCTGTTTCTTGTAACAGCAACCACTGTCTGGTAAATATTGTTGAATTCCTTACCTGCTATTCATGGCCTTCTTGCAGCGTTTTCCACCGTTCTCCTGTGTAGACTTTAAGCTTCAGCTGTGAAAAGACTTTTCTGTGTTCTTCAAATGTACTCTTTGCTTTCACAGTTTTTGCTCATGCCATTTACTCTTATTTTAAAAAATATTTTTTAATGTTTATTTATTTTTGAGGAAGAAGGAGACAGAGACAGTGGGGGCAAAGAAAGAGGGAGACACAGAATCTGAAACAGGCTCCAGGCTCTGAGCTGTCAGCACAGAGCCTGACTTGGGGCTTGAACTCATGAACCTGAGCTGAAGTCAACCACTTAACTGACTGAGCCACCCAGGCGCCCCTCATGCCATTCACTCTTTTGGTGATAACTTCATATCCTCATTTTGTACTAGACGCTGGAAAGGCATGTAGCATTTCAATAAAAAATAAATTGCACTCCAAGTTTTTGTCATTCTCTGAAAGATATCTTTTTCCCCCTATCACTCTCAGAATTTAGGAATAAAATTTGAGGAAAAAGAAATCACAGTTGAAGGGCAGAGAAGAGTGATTGATTAGTTGGCTAATTACTATTTCAAAGGACAGTGATAGATCACAGTATCTTACCCTGATTAAGTAGTTATTTTTTACACTGCTCAGAATTTACACATTTCTGTTTCTTCTTTTTCCATGTGCCTTTCTTCTTCTTCCTACTCTTCCCACTTTTACATTTATGTCCTTTCTTCTCTCTCTACCACATTTCTTCTTTTCCAGGTTTTATAAAGCATTTTATCTTTTCTATTGAATAAAATTAATCTCACCAGATCTTTGTTTGGAAATTTGCTATATCAAGAATTTTATATTTAAGAATATTATATTCTATTTTCTCTCTTTAAAATTGGGTTGTGTTGGTTGCTCCTTTCTAGGGTTGTTGAAGTTTAAATGGATTACTATTGGGGTCCCTGGTGGCTCAGTCAGTTAAGTGTCCGACTTTGGCTCAGGTCATGATCTCACAGTTCGTGAGTTCAAGCCCTGCATCGGGCTCTGTGCTGACAGCTTAGAGCCTGGAGCCTGCTTCAGATTCTGTATTTCCCTCTCTCTCTGCCCCTCCCCCTGTTCACACTCTGTCTCTCTCTCTCTCTCTAAAAATAAATAAATGTTAAAATAAATAAATGAATGAATTACTATTTACAACAATAGCTGGCATGAAGTAAGTGCTCCATAAATGCTAGTTATTATTACTGATGTTGTTGTTGTTGATTTGTTTAAAAAATACTAACCAGTGTCTACTATGTACTGAGCACTTTGCTAGATTTTGCAGGAATAGAGACAAAAAGAAGTCTCTGTATTGGGGGCAATAGATGAATAAACACATTTAATAAAGCACAGGCATTATGTATGTAAAGACATTATCTTTGATCTTCATACTTTTGTAGGATATTTTTATTATTATTATTTTTTATTTAAAGAGAGAGAATGTGAGATGGGGAGAGGGGCAGAGAGAGAGAGAATCTTAAGCAGGCTCCATGCTCAGCATGGAGCCCTAAGTGGGGCCTGATCCCATGACCTTGTAATCATAACCTAACTGAAATCAACAGTTGGGACACTCAAATGATTGAGCCACCCAGGAGCTCCTGCAGAATATTTTTAAAATGAGAAATCTGAGGGGTGCCTGGGTGGCTCAGTCGGTTAAGTGGCCGACTTCGGCTCAGGTCATGATCTTGCAGTTCGTGAGTTTGAGTCCCACGTCGGGCTCTGGGCTGACAAGCTCAGAGCCTGAAGCTTGCTTCAGATTCTGTGTCTCCCTCTATCTCTGCCCCTCCTCAGCTCACTCTCTGTCTCTCTGTCTCTCAAAAATAAATAAATGTTAAAAAAATTTTTTTTTTTTAATGAGAAATCTGAGACTCAAAGAAGGCACACGGGTGACATCCCATGTCCAGTTAGGATCCAAACCCAAGTCTGTCTGACTTCAAAGCCCCCTTCCCCTTGTTTTCACACTGCCTTAAATTAGGATACTTTCCACTGATACTAGTCTATGATGGTTTTGTTCCAAGCGTTAGTGTTCCTGTCACTGTGGAAGGCATCATAGCCTCACATCAGGTCAAAGCCCGGGGCACTGGCTCTTGCAGCCAAACTGCAAGGAATAAATAGAGCCCCACTGATTAGGGGCTCCGTTCAGACAGTCCTTCCTCAGTTTGTTTCAGCCTCCATGAGAAAACAGGCCGTTGTTGCCAAACACCTGCCAGTCAAGAACAGTGGCCTGTTTGTTAGGGTTGTTGTGGTCATTGTGGTGAACACTAATCAGTATTGGGACCATGACTGTGGCATTTGGGTTTAACCAAAGAGTAAGTTCAGTCTCAGAGGCACAGCTTGCCACAATAGCTTCATTTGAATTACAACATATTTGAAAAGGGATGTCAAACAGGCATGAATTTATGCTACAAATATTTGTTCGGGGACTTCTATGTGCTAGCCTTTGGGAGCTCAAAGATGAATGAGAAACTCTCCGTTTTTAATAAGATTTACTAGACAAGATAAGCTGTGTGTATAAATAACCAGAAGATACAGTAGAAAGTGAGAATAAAAATGAAAATTAAGTGCTGCGGGAGTGTAAAAGAGAAAGCGGTTTCAGCTGGAGAGCCCAGGGAAGGCTTAGCGGAGAAGCAGACGTTGTAGCTGGGCTGGAAAGGCATGTAGCATTTCAATAAAAAAGAGGTATTCTAGTGGGAAAGGAGTACAGTGGTCAAAGGCCTGGAGACAGGAATGCACAAGACAAGTTTGGGGCACAGCACACTCTTCCCTTTCTCCTTCACTGGCCAGCTCCATTCATCCGACAGGTCTCAGCTCAGACCTCACTTGCTCAAGTGAGATCTCTGATCTTCTTGGGCTGCCTTCCCCCATTATAAACTACCAGAGTACACAGTATCTATTTAGTTCATGTCCCCCTGCTACACTGTAAGGTTCACGAGCCTGGGACTGTGCATTTTCATTGTTTTTCATTTTATCCACAGTCCCATACAAGCGCTGCACATTTTACAGGTGCTTGTTAAATATTTGTTGCATGAATAATTGAATGTGGTCTTGTGGAACTAGAATGTGGAGTTCATGAAGGAGAACAGAAGATACAGCTGAGAGAGGTAGGTTCTTGAACAAAAACAGCTGACACTCACAGAACGTTTACTACATGCCAGGTACAACTCAAAGCATCTTATGGGTGTTAACGCATCCACGCCTCATAATAACCTTACAAGGTCAGTAACTGTTAAAATCTCCATCTCACAGATAAGGAAGGGATGTATTGTGAGGTTAGGTAAGTTGTCTCAAAAGTGACATAGCTTGTAAGTAATACAGCTAGGATTTTAAAACCAATTTATCTGCCCCCAGAGCCTGCTAGTTTAACCAAGGAGTATAGATGTTCTTTAGTAAAGAAGCATATGGTTGAGATTGCACAAGATTATTGTGGAAGTTCTGAAAGCCACTTAAAAAAATGACACTACCTCCCTAAAGCCCCAAACAGTCAGTAGCAGAGGTCTATAGCCTGGGGTGTAGGGGTGAGAATGGCGGCCCGGTGAATGTGGGACTGCACTGCTTCTGGATTTGGGGTCTAGCTGGAACTCCCTACCTGCCCTCTCCCATCCCATCACTAATAGATGCCTCAAGCCTACCACAGCTTCTGCTTTCCTTATTTCTGATAGCCCCTCCTCCTGCCTTTCTGTCTAAGTTTTTCTCCCACAACTCAGCTCTGCAGCTTCTTTCTGTCAGCTACTGCTGTCTGCCTCTCCACGGACTCCAGTCTTTTGTGAACAAATCTCTTTTGTCATTAACCTTTTCTTTAGAAGCTCATTCCATTTGTTTGCCTGGTTTTTCCTAGCAGTTAGTTAAGTGGCACAGATTCACAGCCTTACTCATTCGGTAATCATTTATTCAAAGTCCACCTTCCTTCACCCTACTGCCCTCTAAGGATATTTTCCTCTCCTTGCTTTTCTACCCTTCACTGTCCAACTATACTCTCATTCCTTACCACTTATAATGTGGCTTCTGTCTTTACTATTGCCTTCAAATTATTTTGTCCAGATTATTCTACCACCTCCTAATTGTCAGATCCAAGGCATTGTTTTAAATCTCTTAAACCCTTAATCTCTGTGGCACAGAGCACTCCTTGACCACTCGCGTCTTTTTGAAATTTTTTTCTTTCGGCTTTCAAAATATATTCTTCTTTACATCTTTCTTCTTTTATCTTTTCCGACTGTGAAAAATGATTACAGAGATTTACTGAAAGCCCTGGATTTGAACACTTAATGAAGCAGGTAGTCTCCTTTCAAAGAACTGCAAAATGGGGTGGAAGGCAGAATGCTTTTTATAGGATAAAGAATAAAGAACAAGAAAGAGAAAAACGAAAATACTGGCTGATAGTCAACTTTGGTTGGAGTGAGAAGGCCCAGAGTTGGCTTGGCATTTGGGGATTGGCTGAGGAATATGCTGCATTTCTGGTCAAACAGAGCATTTAAGTGTCTGTTTGCTGACATGGCACTGGGAGCAGGAACGGGTCCATCGTAAGCCTAGAAATTTATTTCAATGCTACCTCTTGGTACATTCCTTCTGTCTTTCTGTTTCCTGATATACCATTTCTAAGGATCTGCTCTTTGGCACCTTTCTCTATTAGCTTTTGTTCCTGTGCAGTCTTTTTTTTTTTTTTTAAGATTTAAAAAGTGTTTATTTATTTATTTTTGAGACAGAGAGAGCACAAGTGAGGGGATGGCAGAGAGAAAGGGAGACACAGAATCTGAAGCAGACTCTGGGCTCTGAGTTGTCAGCACAGAGCCCTACACGGGGCTCAAACCCACAAACCGTGAGATCTTGACTCGAGCCAAGGTAGGATGCTTAACTGACTCAGCCACCCAAGCACCACTCACTTTTCTCATCTGATGCTATTGAGGCTTAGTTGGTGTCTTAGAAAAAATTGGTGAGAAAAATGATACATTACATTTTAAAATGTTGTGTTATGGAGAATTTGGAATATATATAAAAGGTAGATAGAATAGTATAATGAATTCCTATATACCTAATAATAATAATAATAATAACACAGCCCCAATAACAACTGATTCGTCATGCTTCATCCATACCTCTGTCCACTATCCCCTCCCATAGTATACTTAAGCAAGTCTCAGTCATCATATCTCTGTAAATACTTCTGTATGTATCTGTAAAGAATAAGACTCTTTTTTTAACATGACAATTATTTCACCTATAATATTAATAATAATTATCCTAACAACATCAGGATAATTTCTAATTGTTTCATGTTAAATACTTTACACTGTATATGAATTAGGCTCCAGATAAGGTCTACACATTGTGATTGGTCCCTCTATCTTATAAGTCTCTCTTAATCTCTTTTTTTCTTTTATAGTTTATTGTCAAGTTGGTTTCCATATAACACCCAGTGCTCGTCCTGACAAATGCCCTCCTCCATGCCCATCACCCCCCTTCTCCTCTCCCCCTCCCCCATCAACCCTCAGTTTGTTCTCAGTATTCAAGAGTCTCTCATGGTTTATCTCCCTCCCTCCTGTGCAGTCTTTACATTATCACCTTTGTGTTGATGTCTCCTGCACCATTTTCTTCGGTCCTAATTTCTCTGTGGATTTCCAGGCCTGTGCTTCCATCTGTCTACAGGACATCTCTAGACTCTTAGACCGAGTTCATTTTCTCCTCCCCACCCCACCCCCAGTTGCTTTCCCATTTTACTTTCCAACTTATATTAAATAACACATTCCATGTATCTGATGTAAACTTCTCCATAGCTCTCAGATTCATTCAGACACAAAGTCCTGCAAATTCTACCTTTGAAATTTCCTTCTTTTTATTTTTTTTACTTTATTTTTAATTTTTGTAAATTTTTTTAATGTTTTTTATTTATTTTTGAGAGACAGAGACAGCGTGAACAGGGGAGGGTCAGAGAGAGAGGGAGATACAGAATCTGAAGACAGGCTCCAGGCTCTGAGCTGTCAACACAGAGCCCGACGTGGGGCTAGAACCCACGAACTGCAAGATCGTGACATGAGCCGAAGCTGGGCGCTTAACCGACTGAGCCACCCAGGTGCCCCGAAAGTTCCTTCTTTTTAATTCAGGTTCTAATCATCTCTCATCCTAGGTCTCCCTGCTAAAGTGATCTTTTTTTTGAAAAAGATAGGGTCACGTGCCTCTTCTGCTTAAAGATCTCCCACGAACTCTGCAGTGTGAAGTTCAGTCTCTGAAGAGAACATTCTAGGCCTTTCACACTCCAGCTTCATTCCAGCCTCTTTTCCTGCATCCCCACTTAACAAACTTGGCTCTGGTAATCCACCCAAAATATCTTAAGGAAGTCCTTATGGAAGGACTTTTCACTTGCCGTGTTTTATTTCTGATCTGCTCATAACTGCATTTTCTTCCTTATATATTCTGGATGTCAGGTTTAGAAGGTTGAATTATTGTGCTCTGCAGTTCCTGACATAGTATTGAAATCAGCCCTTCCAAAGTCCTTCACTGGCTGTTTATCTGTGCATTGCCCTACAACCTTTCAATGTATTTCATTGCTTTTTCATTTGTTTCTGTAAAATATCTGTTTTTTTGTGTGTGTGTCTATTTAATTTACAAATGGTATTGTTATAGATCTCATTGTGTTTCTTTTTAGCACTATGTTTCTAAGTTCTGTCCATGTTGTTAGTCTGTTGCTTCTGATTGCTGCATAGTACTTCTTGGTCTGCATCCAGCACATTTTATCTATATGCTCCCAGATAATGGACACTATGAATGTTTTATATCCAAACCCTGGACAAGGCCAGAGTTTCATCACTACCTAACACAGAAGTTCTCAACCCTATCAGACTCAACAGTCTTCCTTAAATAACAAAAGTATAATGTCTCCTTTATTATTCTTCAATGACATTCACAGATAATATAACCTACTGTGGTGGGCAGCATCTCAAAGAGCCCCCAATGATGTCTGCCTCCTAGTATTCTCATCCTTGTGTAAGGCCCTCTCCTTGTGTGTAGGCTGCAGTTATTGACCTCTAGTAAACAGAATAGGACAGAAGTGATGGGATGTCACTTCCAAGGTTAGGTTACAAAAACAAAAACAAGAAAACAACTGTGGCTTCTGTGTCTTGGGTGTTCCTGGTTCTCTCCCTCATCTGTGCTAATTGAAGTCAGCCACCATGTTGTAAGCTGTCATGTGAAGAGGACCATGTGGCAAGAAACCAAGGGAGGCCTCTGGCAATAGCCAGTGAAGAACTAGGCCCTTAGTCTAACAACCTAAGGGAACTGAATCCTGCTGACAACCATGTGAGTGATTTTGGAAGTGGATCCTTCCCCATCAATACTTCAGATGAGACTGCAGCCCCAGCCAACACGCTGACTGCAGTATAAGGGACCTTGAGCCAACTAAATTGTGCCCAGATAACCTGCACCCAGATTCCTGACCCACAGAAACTGTGTGATAGATGTTTGTCTTAGTCACTAAGTTTGGAGATAATTTGTTACACAGCAATAAATAACAAACATATCTAACTACCCAATAATTTTAAAATAATATCTAATACCCTATGTAATATAAAGGTAAAATACAGACAGTGAATTATAATATGTGTTTCAATATGTGACTGCTCAGGCATGACTACACTAGAGGGTATAATGATTTCAGATGCTTGGTCCTATATGTAGAATCACCGTGAATGTGGGAGCTACAAATGCAGAATTACTCCAGTGAGTATGAGCTACACAAATTATTACAAGTGATGTGATCTTTGGCTACGTTATTTCCTGAAATGGTTCACAGCTCTTTGTAAGTTCCAAACAAAACAAAGTATAATATCCCTCCACTTTTATGGTACTTGCTATTTTGGGAAAAACTCCAGTTCATTTCTGCCTGTGTGTCTTTCCTCTTTACTTTCACACACAACACTTCACTTCTGACACTTCTGGTTACTAAATGTGGGTTTCTTTCCCCACAATAAACAATTCTGTGATACCAGCTGGGTGTCCTACAATTTAATTCAATTTTGACACTATCTACCTGGAGATAGTGTTAGATCCCATGGGTTAAGGGCTCAGTTCCACAAGAGGGCTTCCTACTTTAGATGCCAATTACAAGTAGTAGGTCCCAGAGTACCCACATGTCTGTCCAACTTGGCTACATATCAGAGGTTCCCATGACTTCCTCCCCCTTGGATTTATTTCCTAGAACACCTCACAGAACTCATGGAAACATTTACTTAGATGAACATCCATGTGATGAGAGTGAGGTCTGAAAGGGTCCTAAGTGAAGAGCTTCTGTCCTTGTGGAGTTGGGGGTGTGTCATTCTCTTCATAGGTAGATATGTTCCCCAACCTGGAAGCTCTCCAAAACCCCTACTATTGGGATTTTTATGCCTCCTGTAGGCATGATCATTATTAACTACATTTCCAGCTTCCCTCCCCTGTCTGGAGAAAACTCCAACCTTCCAATCATGGTTTGGTTTCTGGTGACCAGCCCCCATCTGGGATCCCATCCTAAACTGCCTCATGAGAACAAAAGATGCTCCTATGCTCTTATCACTAAGGAAATTGCAAGGGTTTTAGGAGCTCTGTGCCAGAAACTGGCAGCAGAGACCGATATAGATATAGATATAGATTTATTTATATATTTATATCGATATATATATTTATATCGATATATATATATATTTCTATTATCTCACAGTTTCATTCCTAGAAAATTAAATGTAAGTTAAAAGCATAGGACATGCTTTGCGTCTATATGTTAACAAAGTTAGGTTCTAGGTTCAGATGATTATAGATTTTTCACTTGCATGAATGTTTAGCGGGACATTCAGAAATATTGTGGAACAACTTTTCCTTGTGTGGCATCATGTCTTGCATTGCAGAATATTTTGTATCCCTAGCTTTAGCCTTCTAACGCCGGTGGTTTTCCTAATGATTGTTCTGATCAAAAAACTTCGCACAAATATTTAATCCTCCAAGCACCGGCACAGTGCTTGGCAATTAATAATAGTGTAATAATAGTGTAACTATAAGTTGTTAATTGTTTAAGTGCACTCTTCGGGCAGCCCCGAAGGACTGCTAGGACCCCCCAACGATGCATAACTTCTCAGCCCCAAATCAGGAAGAGGTGATTCGATATGTAGAATCAAATTCAGGGCCCTAAGGAGATACACGCCCCGCCCCACCCCACCCCCGCCCGACCAGCCCATGCTTTCCTTTACTTGGCGAACATTTAGTTCACGGAGCCTAGAGCTCATCCCTCTCTCCCTACACTCGGCTTGCGTCAGCTCTTAGTCTCGGCCCATTTTTCCACCCCCGCTGCCCGCCCGGGACTAGGCTCCGCCTCGCCCCGCCCCTCCCTGCGCGTCACCGGAAGTGAGGCCGCGGAAATAGTAAAACTCGCTGAGAGCGAGGCGGCGGAGCTCTGTAAGCTGGCTGGTGGCATGGCAGACGAGGAGGAAGATCCTACTGTGAGTGACCGCTACTGTTACAGCCTACTCTTTTCTTCACTCCCTGGGGCGCAGAAGTGGAGCTTGAGTTCAGAACCACTCGAGATTTTCCTTAGCGAATTCACTGGAGAGAGTTCGGGGACTTCATGCTATGCTAGCCTTTCCTTCCGATTCATCTCTTAGTATATGGAGCAGGACGTGAAGGAAAAGTGGGAAGGTGGCCACTTTCCCTTTGCTTTTGGTCTGTATTTGTCAGACACTCTTGGACTCGCCTAGAGAATCATCAGAGGACAAAGCTAATATCTTTAGCTCTCATTATGAACCAACACTTCAACTAGTAACAAAACTATATACTTACTGTAAAGTAGTGGGAATAATGGACCGAAAGTCAGGGAACTTGGGTTTCAAAATCTCTATTATCTATGAGCAAGTTACTTAACTTTGAACCTTGGTTTTCATGTCGTAAAATGGGGTTAATGCTTACTTGAAGAAAGTTCCTAGCACTGTATAAGCAATGCTTAATAAACAATAAAGATTGTCTTACCTACTTTGATTCAATACCACTCTTAACAGTAAAACTGTGTAGTAATAGGCTAACTAGTTGGTTAAAAAAAAATGCGGTCATGGAAACGCTTATAGGAGAGGCAGTAAGATTATTTGTTAGGGACCCTGCAGGAGCCATTCCTGCATTGAGTGGAAGTTGGACTGGATAGTTTTTAAGGCTCCTAAAATGCTAAGGTTTTATGATTTTTTGCTGCTTGTTTTAGGCTTTCTGGCATGATATCAGTGTTGAAAGTGGAAAAAAATTAATGTTAATTATTTAAAAATCAAATGCAGTGCTTGACATTTCTGTATATACATTTTGACTTCTAGTTTGAGGAAGAAAGTGAAGAAATTGGAGGAGGTGCAGAAGGTGGACAGGGTAAAAGGAAGAGACTTTTTTCTAAAGAATGTAAGTAATATTTGACAATGATTTAATTATAGATGATAACTTTTGGACAAATTTGTTCAGAGTAGATTAATGTTCTGAATGTGTTTTTCTGTAGGGACAATATTTTCAGACTTGCCTATAAAATTGTTTAACTTGTGAATCATAGATAGTAATGATCCTAACCCCAATTTATATGTTTATATGTTTGTATTTATATGTTTATATGTGCGTGGGTGTTGTGTATACACAATTAAAAAAAAATTTTATTATAGAGAGGAGGAAACTCAAGCATGCTTCAAGCTCAGCGTGGAGCCCAACTTGGGGCTCAATCCCATGACCCTGGGAGCACAACCTGAGATGAAATCAAGAGTCAGTCGCTCAACCAAGTGAGCCACCTAGGTGCCGCCACATTTTTTTTAAATGTTTTTATTTATTTTTAAGAGAGAGAGACAGTGTGAGCAGAGGAGGGTCAGAGAAAGAGGGAGATACAGAATCCCAAGACAGGCTCCAGGCTCTGAGCTAGCTGTCAGCACAGAGCCTGACACGGGGCTCAAACCCACAAACGGTGAGATCATGACCTGAGCCGAAGTCGGACTCTTAACCGACTGAGCCACCCAGGCGCCCCCCACCCCCAACATTTTTTTTTTAATACCCAGTTTTTTAAAATTAAGAAAAGTAATCAGTGTTTCAACTCAGGGCCTAAAAACCTACCTCCATTACTTTTTATGTCCTTTACTATTACAGCGGTAGGAGCAGGGACTCCTTTGTCTAGAAGTCAAAGGTTATGATGGATCCTGAACAGGTGCTGAGGGTAGGAATTAAGTTGGGGCTTTGGACTAAGGCATTGGAAAATACAGAAAAATGGTGAACCGTGTAAGACATTACAGTGACATAGAGATTATAATGTATTGGTTCTCTAGTGTAACTCCCTCAGTAGACAGGTTTGACCCTTTTTGGCAAGCAAGTGGGAGAGCTGCTGTGTCTAGTGATGGTTAAAGCCAGCCCGTGAAAGGCACTGTGAGAATGCACTCGCCATCCTGTGTCCTTTACATATAGTTATGGCTGAGTACTGACAAATGAATATATAGTTTATTTATGCTGGGTCAGACTAAGTCGTTTCCAAATGTCTTGAAACTGCAGTCAGTATGTCTTTTTATTTTTATATTTTAAATGACTCAAATCGTCCATATCTCAATTTCTCACTTAAACCTGACCACTGTTTAATCCATCTCTGATCCTATTTACTCCATTTGTATGTGTTTTTACTTATATCAGCATAAGAAGGGGATTCCCACAACAGAGTTCTCAGTGTGATGTTTGCATAGTCAGTCATTAGCAGAAACCTTTGTTTTGCTTGAATTGCTTTATTTTTGTGATGATAAGAATTTGGAATTTTCACAGCCTTCTTCTGGGCCTTACCTGAGGCTTGATATATCTTACTGGCCAAGATCTGTTCTCCTAAAGCTTCTTTAAAAAAAAATTTTTTTTGCTACTATAACACAAAGTTTCAAAGCATTCACTGGCATTTGTGTCTTTATAAGCCCTTTAACCAAGTGTAGTTTACATACATACTGGTGAATTATGCCCATCAAAATGTTAATGACAAAGTACCTTATTCAAAATATTTAAGGAAAAATAGTAAGTTTACAATGGAGAATCCTGGCAGACAAGTAATGTCTAAAATGTTAGCCAAATGATCAGAGTCAACACTGCCAGTAATATATATTAACACCACGTGATGCATTAAGAGAGCACATCAGGGGCGCCTGGGTGGCTCAGTCAGTTAAGAGAGCACATCACGTCTATGGTACCTTTTCTAGTAATGGGTACCCACAGCCTAATCATGAAAGAACACCAGACAAACCCAAATTCCAGAACATTCTACAAGATAACTAAAGGGTATTCTTCCATAGTGTCAAGGTCATAAAAGACTAGAAAAGTCTGAGAAACTGTCACTGATCAGTGAAAAGTAAAGAGGCATGGTAATTAAATAATGTGGGATCTTGAAATGGAAAAAAGGATATTAGTTGAAAAACGGGTACAATCTGATTAAGTTCTGTATTTGTACCAATGTTAATTTCTTAGTTTTGATAAATGCCTTTGGTTATATAAGATGTTAACATAAGGGGAAAGTGGATATAGGGTATTTGGGAACTCTGTACTATTTTTTGCAACTCTTCTATAAGTCTGAAATTATCTCAAAAAAAAAAAAAAGTAGCAAAAGCGTTGTCAGAATCCAAAAGAGAAAAAAAATACTTGTTTTCTACCCTCTGTATCATACATGAAGGCTCTTACCAGTTTAAACTCTAGGGATACTTCTATCCCAGGCTGACTTCCAAATCACCTCTGTCTTTTCTTCCTTAGGCTTGATCTACTTAATTCTCTTTTCAGTTCTCCCAGCTTTTGGTTCTCCTAAACAGGAATTATTCTTAATGTGCTCATTTCTTCCTTTACTATTTTTAAAAAATTTTTTTAAATATTTAATTTTGAGAGAGAAAGAGAGCAGGAGTGGGGGAGGGGCAGAGACAGAGACAGAGACACAGAATCTGAAGCAGGCTTCAGGCTCTGAGCGGTCAGCACAGAGCCCTATGTCGGGCTCGAACCCACGAACTGCAAGATCATGACCTGAGCGGAAGTTGGCCGCTTAACCAACTGAGCCACCCAGGCACCCCTCATTTCTTCCTTTAGAAATGCCCTAGGAGTTCCTTTTTTTTCTTTACTATACTTAAATTGTATTAGTCTTAAATTAACAGCTTGATGAGTTTTATATATTTACATATAACCACCACTCAGGTCCATATACAAAACATTTCCAACCTATGACGTTTTTTTTTTTTTTTTAACATTCATATATCCCTTTTAGAACTGTTAAGAATTGATTATTCTTTCAAGAAAAATGAGCACACACAAATAATGTATAAAATTTTTGCATTTAATTTCAGAAGGGTTCAAGGATTTCTCAAAGCCTACCCATGGACTGAGAGTTTGTAGACTATAGGATGAGAATCCACATGGATCCCATCTGCCTTAAACTACCAAGAAGTGTAATACTGTTAAGTGTAGGAATATTGACTCTGGAGTAGGATCAGTTGCATTCAAACTGAGGTTCCATCTCTTACTGTCTGTGTGGAAAATCACTTAGCTTGGTGCCTCCATTTTCTCACCTAAATGGAATAGGGATAATAATAGTATCTACTTCAAAGGATCGTTGTGAGGATTAAATGAGTTTTGTATGTGAAAGGCTTAAAACTATATCCCTGGTATATAGTAAGGGCTATGTAAATTTTAGCTGTTAGCACTTACTTTTATTACTCTGTATTAGACTTTTCTTCTCTTTCGCATTTCCTATGGTTCTTTCAGTTGAAGCCTGGAAGGACTTTATTAGCAGTGCATTGATCCAGGGAATGAAATGTCAGGATTCTACATAGTGTGCTTTCTCCTTTCGATTAACTCTGTTCTTCCTATAAGAAGTAATTAGAGCACTTTCTCTCATGTCCTTTTTCCTATGTTAGTATCAGAAAGGATTTTGCCTTCTCTTTTCCAAAGCCCCACTGCCTGCTTTCCCTACCCCCAACTCCATACACACACAGAAACTCCCAGTAAGGGCTGAGCCATTGCTACTCCTGTCCCTGGCATGGAGTTTCCTATTTAAAGGTATTCTGGGGTTGTTGGTGAATAGGTAGTAGAGGTTAGGGAAAGAATATTGATATCAGGGTTCAGTTGCTGGGAGGGAATAGGAGTTCCTTCTGGGAAGGACAGGTAAGAACAGTTGTAGGAACAGTTGGTTATGAGATTGTGGTTAAAAATCTTTTATACCAAAATCCATACTTGTAGACAACAAATATAACGTAAATGTATGTTTATACAAGGATCTTCTCTTACTTGGTACATTTCTAATTTGAAAAAGGTGTTGGTAAAATTGTTAAATTTGTTCAAGTAAACAAAAATGATTGTTCTTTTGCAGTGCGATGTATGATGTATGGGTTTGGGGATGACCAGAATCCTTATACTGAGTCAGTGGATATTCTTGAAGACCTTGTCATAGAGTTCATCACTGAAATGGTAAGATTTTTTTTTTTTTGTAATTGGTCTTAGTTAATTGAATAATAGATTTGAAATTCTTTTTTTTTTTTTTTTTTAAGATTTTATTTTATTTTCGAGAGGGGGAGTGGAGCACTCACACATGCGTGGGGCAGGGGCAGAGGGAGAGAGAGAGCATCTCAAGCAGGCTCCGTGCCTCATCGTGGAGCCAGACATGGGGCTCTGTCTCAGGATGGTGATATCATGACCTGGCTCAGTCACTTAAGCATCCGACTCTTGGTTTTGGCTCAGGTCATGATTTCATGGTTTGGGAATTTGCACCTGAGCCTGCTAGGGATTTTCTCTCTCTCTCTCTTTCTCTCTCCCTCCCATTTTCTCTGCCTCTCCCCTGCTTGTGCTCTCAAGTACTGTCTCTCTCAAAATAAATAAATAAACTTTTAAAAAATATTTAAGATAATATATCATATACACATATAAACATATACACATGTATATGTGTACACACAATATTCTACCCTCTCCTGAATTTTATTTAGAAGGACGTAACTATAAGATCCTTGAATAAAATTTATAAATATTAACCATAATCCCATCATCTAAGATCTCCCCTTCCAGTA
>CM053570.1:13367049-13419547 GCA_028646485.1 Cryptoprocta ferox
AAAAAAAAATAGTTAAGGAGAGGGAGAGAGGCAAATCATAAGAGACACTTAAATACTGAGAACAAACTGAGGGTTGGTGGGGGTCGGGGAGAGGGGAAAATGGGTGATGGGCATGGAGGAGGGCACTTGTTGGGATGAGCACTGGGTGTTATATGGAAACCAACTTGACAATAAGCTGTAAAAGAACAAATAAATAAAAAAATAAAAATGTATATAGTGTTTACATGTAGTGGTAATCATAGTAAACATTTCTTTTACTCAGAGTTTTATAATACATATTTTCTATATCCTAATCACAATTTTTTTAGTAGTTAGATAAAATTCACTTAAATTGTTTTCTAATATGTTTAACCATTTCTCTCTTGCATAAGTTAGTTACAGATTATTTGATTATTTTGAACCAAATAGATAATGACCATATTTATTTGGTCTTAGAGCCTTCTTTTTCACTTTCCCTATGTCATTGCGTAATCTATAAATATTTTTAGTGGCTTCATAATATTAATTGGTTGGGTGTGCCCAAATTTGTTTCTTCAATGCCTTATTAAATGCTTACTATCCCCTTTTTTAGTCCTTAGAAATAATATTATGACGAACCTTTGTTTTTGCACACAATGAATATATGATAGGAGATGAGATTTATTTGAATTTAAAGGGAAAACTCATCACTATTTATTTAATTTATTTTTTTACTCACTATTTATTGGCTACTAGACAGAAAGCTTAAATGAAATGTGCAGTTACAATGAAATTATAGAATTATTTTATATAAATGAAGAAAAAGACTATATATACTAAAAACAAAAAAAGAAACAATAAGTTTTAATGTCGTTAGTATTAAAAAATGTCTATAAAGCCTTAAGAGAAGCATTGGTATAACAGAATAGCAAGTGGACAAAGACATGAGTAGGAAGACAATTCACAAATAAATAGCTGTCATTAGAAGAGAAAATCTTCAAACTCACCAGTATTAAATAAGTGCAAATAAAAAGTAAAATATTAGATTTTTAAAAATTAATTTATTTCTTTGTAATAGACTCACAAGGCAATGTCAATCGGAAGACAAGGTCGGGTACAAGTTGAAGATATCGTCTTCTTGATTCGAAAGGACCCAAGGAAGTTTGCTAGGGTTAAAGACTTGCTTACTATGAATGAAGAATTAAAACGAGCTAGAAAAGCATTTGATGAAGCAAACTATGGATCTTGACACCTTTTGTACTTAATGAAGCTTCATTATCTTCTGGGGAAACCCTGTATAATAACTGTATATTTTCCACTGTAAGGTCCCTATCTCTAGCCACGAAGGTGAAAGATGGAGGAACACAAAGTTTTCAGTTTTTATTTTCATGTCTTCAATTTTAGAGAGATATTTGAGCCTTGAATTGTCTGCCATTACTATACTTGAATTACTTATTGGGTTTTAATGACCACATGTAAGTTGAAGTACCTTGAAAACCATGCAGTTCCTTCTGACTATCTAAATGGTGAAGTAGTATTTATGTATTAGGTGTATTTGTGCCGTTAGGTATAGGCTATACTGTGGCTGTTTAATATATGAAATCTAAAGGGCACCTTTGACCAAGATAGCTAAGACATGTTTCATGTCTTCTAAAGTTTTTAGACTATAATAGTCTAAGAGATTATTAAAAGATAGTGAACTGGTTTGCTTTTTTGGGGAGAGAAGATATAAGAAAATACAGTCTTTTGCAGGAATGTTTATCTATAGTAGTCTAGGAGGTTATTAAAAGATAGTGAACTGGTTTGCTTTTTTTTTTAGGGAGAAGATACAAGATAACAGTCTTTTGTAGGAGTGTTTATCTGTCTTAAGATATTTGTTGTTTAATATTCTTTTCTTTAGATAATAAGAATTTTTTTTAACTAAAAGTTTCATGTGAATTCTTCCGTATTGGAAGGCTTTTTTGATTTAAAACCTTTTGAGCTTATAATATACTAATTGTCAAGTTTTAAGGGAACTCATTTTCCCAGGTTAGATTAAAGCTTCTAAAAATAAATGTTTTCAGTAGCAGGAGTGGTATTGCTTAAAAAGCTGATGGCAGGATAAGCATTTGGGATAGTGTTTTATTAACATATTTGTTAGTATTTGTTCATTGTGGAAATGTGTACTTGACTAAAACCATGTATGGTTGTGGAGACCACTTTTATAGTTCAGGATATACAAGTTTTGTGTGTGTTTAGCTTATTGTATTAAATTATTGCACTTAGTTTAAAATAAGGATTCAAACTGCATTTAAAGGGATCACTGAATATTACTCTGTGAAACAGTGTTTTATGTGATGCTTGTAACATTATAAATCAATATGTAAGAGAATTTTACTTTCTTAACCCATTGATACAAGGAATAAAGCCAAAAATTAAAAGGATGAATACGTGAATCTGACTGTGATTTATCAGCTTTTCCTCTCCATTACTAGTAATATAATTGTGGCTGCTTAATCTCACTAAAAACTTTTTTTCTTTTTTTTTTCTTTTTAAATTTTTTAATGTTTACTTAGTTTGGGGGGGGGCGGAGGGGCAAAGAGAGAGAAAGACACAGATTCTGAAGCAGGACCCAGGCTCTGAACTGTCAGCACAGAGCCTGACGTGGGGCTCGAACTCACAAACCATGAGATCATGACCTGAGCTAAAGTTGGATGCTTAACCGACTGAGCCACCCAGGTGCCCCTAAAACTTTTTTTCTATATTGATGATAGGAGAATTTTTCTGGTTTGATGAGATTCAAGATAGCTGGGCAGAACTTCTTGTTATTTAAAAAAGTAAAAAACCAGTTGAAAAGCTACTCCAGTCTAAACTGAAATGAAGAATGGGAATGGAATAATAAAATACCAATATATCACTATTTTTGCTAATCAGGGTCTACTTCATCCTGAAAGAACTGGTAGTAACTGGCACTAGGGGAGCTATACTGGTACCTGTCTGAGCTAGGGCTGCCGTAACAGAATATCATGGACTGGGCAGCTTAAACAACAGTTTACCGTCTCACATTTCTGGAGGCTGGAAGTGCAAGACCAGGGTGCCAGCATGATTGGGGTCTGGTGAGGGCTTTTCCTGGTTTGCAGATCTAGCTGCCTTCTTGCTATGTCTTCACTTTTCTGAGAGAGCTGTGTTGTTCCTTTTTTATAAGGGCACCAGTTCTGTCAGTTCAGAGTTCCACCCTTATGGCTTCATTTAACTTTAATCACATCTTTATTATTTTTTTAATATTTATTTACTTTTGAGAGCACAAGCAAGGGAGGGGCAGAGGATCCGAAGCGGGCTCTGTGCTGATGGCTGACAGCAGTGGGCCTGATGTAGGGCTCAAAGTCACGAACCACAAGATCATGACCAGAGACGACTGAGCCACCCAGGTGCCCCTTAACTTTAATCACCTCTTTAAAGGCCCCATCTCCTATATTGTCAGATGGGGGTGGGGGTAGGGCTTCAACATAATGAATTTTAGGGGGTTGCAATTCAGTCTATAGCAGTGCCATTAATCTTACTATTTTGCTAGTGACCCTAGCATTTGTAAGAAGTTTTGTGTGTGTGTGTGTGTTTTTGTTGTTGTTGTGGGATTTTTTTGAGTCCAGTGAGGCATTTTATTTGCATGAATATATTACATCCCTAGAGAAAAAAATCCCAGGATTTTCCCTCCTGTGTGTTTTCATCTTGCTTCTTCATGGTCCATGATGCCAGCTGAGGTTGTCAGTACAATGAAACCACACTGGCAGGACGGCAGCAGATTATTCTGCCGTTTTTTTAGATCTTTGAGTTGTACATCAAACCTGGGGCTGATCACTCCACACTTGTTTAACCTGCCCATGAGGTTCACAACACTTTTCCCACCTCTGATCATCGATTTCAAATTCGTCAATGTAACAATGCTTCATTCTCAGAGTTAAAAATCGGACGATGACTTTTGAGGATGGCCTAAGAAGAACCTGGCTTTTGCCTCTCTTTTCAGCATTGTTAATGCTCTTGAGAGTATCTGCCAGGACATTCATGTGCACCATTATGGTGGCATGGAAAGATGGTGGAAAGAGAGTTAAGAAGTTTTTTGTGGGACGTTGTATCGTAGGTTGCAAGTGATAGAACTTGACTCAAAAATAGCATAAGCAAAAGAGGAATTTATTATTGCATCCAGCTGAAACAAGGGAAAGAAAGGACGGTGTTGACTACCCAGGGCTGACTGGGTCTAAGAACTTGAGAATCAAGACTGTCCATCTTTATCCTAATTTTGATTTTACTCTCTCAGGAACTACTGTGTGTGAAGGGAACAGAATAGCAGTTCTAAGGTTTCCATTCATACAACTGATGGAGGGAGCTACTTCACTTACCGATGCAGAAAATCCCCAGAAGTGAGGATGGGAGGTAGGAGCTGTATACTATTAGCAAGCAAGGAAAAGAGAGGCTGGGCTGATGAAATAGCAGATGTGTGCTGACTTGATGCACGAGCTTAAGACAGCATGGCTCTCTTCTAATATCTAGAGCTGCACTGTGTAATATGGTAGCCACTAGCCACATGGGACTATTTAAATTTAATTAATGCAAATTAAATACAATTAAAACTTCAGTTTCTCATTTCAAGTGCTCATCAGTCCCATGGCCAGTAGCTACTGCATTGAACAGGGGAGATGCAGGACATTTCCATCATCATAGAAAATTTTGTTTTGGACAGTGCTGACCTGTAATGTTCAGGTGCTCTTTCTTAAGGTAATTCACTTAAAACTTACTATGAAAAATTTCAAGTATACACAATAATAGAATAATATGAGCCCCCAGCTTCAACAATTAACTAACCTTTTGCCAATTTTAATGTCTTATCTATTCTCCCACCTTTTGGGGGGAAAGGGGCAGTATTTTATTGTACTGAATATTGAATACAATGTATTCATTGTATCATTTCATCTATAAATATTTCAGTATGTCTTCTCTAGCAAAAAGTTTTAAAAGGTAGCTCAGATACTATTATCATACTGTAACAAAAGTTAACGTTTATTCCTCAATACTCCATTTAATACCCCATCCCTGTTTAAACCTCCTACTTTGTCTCAAAATATCTTTGAGTTTGTATATTTCTTTTCTATTATATCTGTAACAGATTACTGTAAATTTAGTGACTTAAAACAATATAAACTCTATCTTACTGGGTCTTTAGGTCAGAAGTCTGACAGGGACATCCCTGGGGCTAAAATCAAGGTGCTACATTCCTTTCTGGTGTTCTAGGACAGAAACTGCTTACTTGCCTTTTCCAGCATCTAGAGCCTACATTCTTTGGCTCTCAGTCCCCTTCTGTCTTCCAAATTACCAATGTTTCATCTTTTTGATTTTCCTTCCATAGTCCTATCTCCCTCTGACCCCCACTGGGAAAGGTTCTCAACTTCTAAGGATCCATGTGGTCTAAGCCACAATAACCTCCCCATTTTAAAATCCTTAACATAATCAGGGGCGCCTGGGTGGCTCAGCTGGTTGACCATCCGACTTCGGCTCAGGTCATGATCTCACATTTCGTGGGTTCGAGCCCCGTGTGGCGCTCTGTGCTGACAGTTCAGAGCCTGGAGCTGTTTCTGATTCTGTGTCTCCTTCTCTCTCTGCCCCTCCCTCACTCGTGCTGTGTTTCTCTCTCTCAATAATAAATAAACATTTTAAAAAGTTTTAAATTTTTAACATAATCACACCAGCAAAGTCTCTGACCATGAAAAGTAACATATTCACAGGTTCTGAGGATTAGGATGTGGATGTCTTTGGGAGGGGCTTCCATTCTGCCTCCCACTGTTTGTCCACAGTAGAATATTTTTTTAAAGTAGGCTCCATGCCCAATGTGGGTCTCAGACTCACAACCCTGAGATGAAGAGTTGCATGCTCTAGTGACTGAGCCAGCCAGGTGCCACATACAATAGAATCTAAACAAGGTGTCCCCCATTGCGTTTGGTTGCCCATTGATTGCACTGGGTAAAGTCTAAATTTCTGTTAATCTCTAATAGCTCTTCCCCCCACCTTGTACTTTGTTTAAATGAGGCTCTCTCTTTAAAAAAATTATACTCTTCTTTTTAACAAGCATGTTTATTTGGTGTTCAAGCAGAACATCTAATATAATCTATGATTCACTTGAAATGGGCTTTACTGTATAAACTGATTTTCTTAAGAGCTGTAATATTAATACTAAGTGTAGAAATTTTTAAGCGGAGGCAATAGCTCACTTGACTTCACATCAGTGGAGAGAGGTAGTATCTGGAGAGTCTGTGGGCCACTTCCCAAGAGGCTTCTGGAGGTTGCATTACTTGGGTGAATATGTGGTCCAGAGTTTGATTTGCATCACTGAAGGCTTGGAAACTGATTTCATTAGCAAATGGAAAGCACATCCATCTCTCAGGGCGGACTCACAGAAACCAAGCTAGGAAGATCAATGTATGAACACGGATGCCAATTTACAGCTAGAGATAAAATTTGCATAGGTTTGACCAGCAAATTTTCCCCTTTCCTAGGCAGACAATGTGGGAAATCAAAACATAAATATGAAGGTGAATTAGAATGAGGGGTATTAGATGAATGCATTGCCTAGAGCACCAAGTAAGAGGATAAAATTAATACCAAAACAGGAAGAATGGCTCCCCAGGGCCTGAAGCAATGCACTGGGGTGTGTTTCCTGAGGAGCATCCTTTAAGATTCCTTTGTTACTGACACTGGAAACTTGGCTTGGATTTTCATTTCCAGTGACAATAGCCATCCAAGCATCCTGTTTGTGGCTTTCGGGTGACTTTGTTTATTTCTACTCTAATTCATTCAAATGTTGAACTCAGAGGTAATTCAAAGAGGGGAATTTTACTTCCAGTATCTTCAGGGAAGCTTCGTAGTTGCTCCCAAGAGCTGACAACACTGAGCATTATGCCTGAAAATCAAGAACTTTTTAGGAACTCTGCCTGTATCCCAGAACATTCCCAATTCTCTAGGCCTGATTTTTCAGAGGGCTCTATGCTTACCTTCTTCTTGTTTTTTTAATGTTCATTTATTTTTTAGAAGGGGGAGGGGCAGAGAGAGAGGGAGACACAGAATCCGAAGCAGGCTCCAGGCTCTGAGCTGTTAGCCCAGAGTCCAGTGAGGGGCTCAGACTCATAAACCGAGAGATCAAGACCTGAGTTGAAGTCGACGCTTAACTGACTGAGCCACCCAGCATCCCCCCCCCCGCCACCTTGTTTACCTTCTTAGCACAGAGACTGAGAGGTGGATGACCAGTGAGCAAGGTGTTAAATGTGTTGTTACAGGTTGCTGCTTTTCCTGGATCCTGGTAAATGACTACATGAGCTAGATTGTTATATTATGATGGGGAAATGCTAGAATAAAATAGGCAGAGAGGGAAAGGTTTGGACCTGAGGTCCCTGGGTGAGGAAAAAACACATATTTTGGAACAATGCTGGGAACATTTGACCACAGCAAACCCCCTCAGGCATAAGGTTCCTCTTAAGAACATAACAGACACTACCTACTCCCTTTCAAGTTCCCCTCAGGAATTTGACTATCACAATACCTAACTAACAAAAAGTAAACCATAAAACTTATGTTACATGAGGGACAGTATGACCATAGTCTGACTCCTCACACAATGGAGTCGAGCCAATCAGGAATGGACAACCCAGGACCTAGAGTTATCTAGCCAGTAAGGGTAGAACCTGAGAAGGAACAGGGAGAAGAAGGGAGGGCAGACCTGAACCTTATAAAACAAAGACCTTTGCCTATTGTTGCAGAAATTCACTTTCAAAATGTCCCTTCTCTGCAAAGACAGCTTTCATACTAGTCTTCTTTTCTAATCTTTAATAACCGTTTTTTAAAAAAATTTAAGTGTATTCATTTTTGGGGCACCTGGGTGTCTCGGTTGAGTGTCCGACTCCGGCTCAGGTCATGACCTCATGGTTCGTGGGTTCGAGCCCCGTGTCGGGCTCAGTGCTGACCGCTGAGAGCCTGGAGACTGCTTCAGATTCTGTGTCTCTTTCTCTCTCTGACCCTCCCCTGTTCATGCTCTGTCTCTGTCTCTCAAAAATAAATAAATGTAAAAAAATATATATATAAACTGTATTCATTTTTGAGAGAGAGAGCACAAGCGGGGGTGGGGCAGAGAAAGAAGGAGACACAGAATCCGAAGCAGACTCCAGGGTCTGAGCTGCCAGCACAGAGCCCGACGTGGGCTCGAACTCACAAACTGTGCCATCATGCCCTGAGCCGAAGTCTGACGCCTAACCAACTGAGCCAGCCAGGCACTCTATTCTAATAAACTTTTGCCTGCTGCTTATTTTATTTTGTGTCCACCTCTTCAGTCTTCGAAACAGCGAGAACAAATCCCAGGTATTGAGGTAAAAAATCCTTCAACATTATGGGATAGGATCACAGAAAACATTCTGATATATCTGTAAGTATTTATTAAGCATCTATATTTTATTTGAGGCACAGCACAGATACTATTTTGCTATATTGTATCTTATGAGTGGAATTCTAAAGCTATCGAAATAAAGTAAGGACCAAATTTCTTATATGTTACCTGTAGATTGGAAAGAGTTTCAGTTTGAACTTTTGTACAAAATCCCAATTCATGTGTAATTTGTAGCATTGAGACTTCTATGCATATACTTACTATATTGTACTTACACAGAAACCCTGGTAAACTGTCTTGAACTTGGGTGTATCTTTTAGGATAGGAAGAATAATTGCTGAAACATAAAGCATTTTGTCATTTGCCTTTGTGTGGCTATTTTATTTTTATTTATTTATTTATTTATTTATTTATTTATTTATTTTTGAGAGAGAGAGAGCAAGCATGAGCCAGGGAGAGGGGTAAAGTGGTGAGAGAGAAAGAGAGAGAAGAGGGAGAGAGAGAGACACAAAGAGAGAGAATCTTAACCAGGGTCCACACTCAGTGTGGAGCCTGACTCGGGGTCCAATCTCATGACCCTGGGATCATGAGCTGAGCCAAAATCAAGAGTCAGACACTCAGGGGCGCCTGGGTGGCTCAGTTGGTTGAGCGTCTGACTTTGGCTCAGGTCATGATCTCACGGTTTGTGAGCCTGAGCCCTATATGGGGCTTTGTGCTGACAGCCCTGAGCCTGGAGCCTGCTTCAGATTCTGTGTCTCCCTCTCTCTCTGCCCCTCCCCTGCTCACACTCTTTCTCTCTCTCTCTCTCTCTCAAAAATAAATAAACATTTAAAAAGAGTCAGACATTCAACCAACTGAGCCACCCCGGCACTCTGTGTGGCTATTTGAGATAAATAACTCAAAATTTAGTCGGAAAGAGCCAATTTAGTTACTGGCCAAACTCTAAAAGAAATGCTAATATGGTACTTAATTTTTCTGAAGTAGGATTTTTATAAGTATTTTGGGGGCACATGACTTACAATAAGACATCTACCTAGACTCATTTTGGTCAATCTCTCTGTTTTTCTTTAATCTTTTCAGCAAGTTCTATTAAATAGTCTCAAGATTATTACTAGAAAGTTAGTAACCTTATCCCAAAATACCCATCCAAAACTATGATGCATAATGTGCTTTATGTATTATTATTTTTAACCTATAGTTCCCCCCCTTTTTTTAAATGTTTATTTATTTTTGAGAGAGAGAGCACAAGTAGGAAAGGGGCAAAGAGAGAGGGAGACACAGAACTGAAGCAAGCTCCAGGCTCTGAGATGTCAGCACTCAGCCTGACGTGTGGCTCGAACCCAGGAACCATGAGATCATGACCTAAGCTGAAGTCAGACGCTTACCCAACTGAGCCACCACCCAGGTACTCCTCCCCCACTTTTTTTGATTTTGAAGTATGCCAATTGTTTCATTAAAATAGAGTAAATGTTCTCCCCCCCCAAACAGAATATTAAAAATTTTTATTTTTGTTTTCAGTAGAACATCTAGATATTTAACATAAAAAAAACATCTCTTTTGTGTTGAAACAAGAATGTGTTGTGGGTTTTTTTTGCTAGGTTTAAACTCTGACATATAATTAAAGCTTTTGTTTAGGGGTCTGGATAGGAGCACTGGTAGACCCAGGTATTCTACCTACCTAATCCTTGAACCTATTTGAAAGAGAAGCAGCTGGTAATATTTTGTTTGTTCTCCCAGAGCCAGGGCGCTGCTGGCTGTAAATCACACAGCTCTTTGGTGTGTGTATTTATGTGTGTGTTCTAATAACGAGAGTGGAGCTTTTAAAACAAGTGCTCATATCCCTGCTGAACTTCCCCTGAACACCTTGAGGCAAGATTTCCTTTTTTAGGCTTGTGCTCAGATTCCTTTCCATTATTTGGGGAAAACCAAAAACTTCTATTTCCCTTTTTAGAAATGATATTTGAGAATTTTATTAAAAGGGGTACACCTTAGCCTATAGGCATTTAAGTCACAAGGCACCATGAATCATTCCGTCAAGTTAGAACTTGCATTTTCAAACGATGCCTAACCTAGTTCCAGTTCCAGAGTAGGCACTAGATAAATATTTGGTGAATGATGGAGGCAGTACCTCAGAATCTAAGGACAGTCCTTCAACTAAGAAAGCCTTGTCCTTTCCGAACAATTCGCTGCTTTGCAGCAACTAGAGTGAAAGACAAGAAGATCTAATCTTAACCAGTGTGGCTGAGTATAGAAGGAAAGGTGATACCTTAGGCTACCAGCTATTAAGGTTGTAGTGTAAAACTTGATGTTACATTAGGAAGTGAATATACAGTCGATGCATTTATCACTGAACAAGTGATAAGATGTGCCAGCTGTCTTATATTTCAGTGTTTGATCCCTCCCTTTCCCCCACCTCCTTTTTCTGGAAATACGGTTATGCATTTGCTTCTAACAATTCTGAGGACTTCTTACTGAAAATTCAGATGCACGTAAACACTGCCACAGGATATGAGGAATATAAACATAAATAAGACCTCTTATTCCCTCTTATCTTTTCAGGATAAGTCTGTTTCCCCCCCCCCCCCGTGCTAAAATATCCAGTTGATATACTGAAGTATAGTGCAAAAAGAAGGGTTTAAGAATTATAATGGTTGAAATCTTGGCTCCCCTACAGATCAGCTGTTTGCCCTTAGGCAAATTAGTCCCTTAACCTCTAAAATGGGAATAGTTAACAGGCATCTTGAGGGAGATTGTGAGGCTTAAATGAGAGCATAAGCAAAGTACTTTATTTTATGAATGCCCAAGCCAATCTAGTACCAGATCAGGTTCTTCCTTTTGTGTAGCACTCTGCCTCTAATAGGTGGTCAAATGTTTGTCAGGCTCCCTGATTAATAACTCTTTCTAGAAATGATGTGGGAAACAAAGGCAAACTGAGGGCAAAGCACAAGATAACAGCCACCCCTCTCCCGCCCCAGGTGGGATATGTGTGACATTCCTCAAGCACTCCTGGTTGCCCAAGAACAAAGGAAAGGGAAAAAAGAGGGGGTTAACTGATAAAGATCACAGTCCTGCAGGAGGTGAGCCTCTATCAGTTTGCAATGGTCTTTTTTTTTTTTTAAGTTTGTTTATTTTGAGGGAGAGAGAGCACAATCAAGGGAGGGGCAGAGGGAGAGAGAGAAAATCCAAATGCTCCGTTCTGAGCCAATGAGGGACTTTATCTCATGAATTCATGAGATCATGACCTGAGCTGAAATCAAGAGTCTTGACTCTTAACTAAAATCAAGATGCTTATTAACTACCTGAGCCACCTAGGTGCCCCAGTTTGCAAATGTCTTAATGATTTACAAGGAAAAAGCAATCTTATCAAGAGCCAAATTTCCAGAAACTTATAGATTGAATTTCCTAGGACTCTGACACCACCCTCCCCTCCACAGGATAGAAAAATCTTATATAATGTCATTCCTCACAATACAAGGGCAGCTATTTCTGCCCATGGGGCCTGTCCTCGTGCTTTAATAAAGCCACTTCTTTGCACTGAAGACGTTTCAAGAATTCTTTCTTGGCCATTGGCTCCAAACCCCAACACTTTAAACCACATGAGATTGAGCTGAAAATTTAAATAGTGCTTGGTTCCTGCAACTGGTATTGTTTGGGTTTCAAGATCAAGAGGCGGATTCCCCAATGAACTATACTGGCAAAAACTATACTGGCATTTCCAGGATATTATATCTGCCCATTTTCAATTTAAATATTCTGTAAAAAATTTTTGCCTTTTATCTTTTTAATATCAAGACCCGGGGTAACATTAATTTGTGTTTATATTTATTTGACTGTCATTTATCCCTGACAGGGTTTCTTAATGACAACAACTTTCTTCCAGGAGTTAATCAGGACTTGGTAATAGTTTTCCATAAACTGTTTTCACTGAATTTGTAAATACTTTTCTTAGAACCTTTCCTTCACACCATGGCTTCTTTTATCTTAAATTGGATTAAATGCTTCCTGTTCAGAAATGGTTTTGGTGTTTATTATTACCACTCCCTCTTATGTCCTTTCCCTCAGTGGAGGCCCAGCTCACTCATGGCATTTGGTCTTTATGAAGGTGAGGTTCTTACAGGTTTGTATCACTTTATTCTTAGTTCTGCATGGTTGTATACTGAATACTCAATTCAGCTGGGTTAAGCATCCTGCATGTTTGTGGAATCTACTGCACCGGTGGGGTGGAAAGTGAGGTTCGCTGTCAAGGGGCTTACAACTAATAAAAAGGGTAGTAAAAAACAAACAAACAAACAAACAAACAACCTGTGAACACATTAAGTAACTGGAAAATGCTCCAAGGCATATCAGCATCACAAAAGGAGAAATCAAGAATGGGGCAAATAAGCAGCTGGAGTTTACAGGAAGAAAGTGGGGCCAGGAAGAGCGGAGAAAGAAGGGGAGGCTAGATTTATCTCATTTGCCTTCAGTAATAAATTGTCGGTAAGGAATATTCATAGAGGCGATTCTAACACGCAGAGGACTTCTCGATTCCGAGGCGACAGCCCGCTCCACGCTATTTCGGGACGCAGGGTCACCGGCCAGCGACCCGTCTGCGTCCTGTCTGCTGGTCTCTCACCCAATCGCCAGGCCAGCTCTTCCTCGGAGTCGAGCAGGTCCTTGGAGGGCAGGCCGGGGCCCGTCCATCTAGGCGGGTCCCCACCCCTCCAGGCTTGGGCCCGCCCAGCCGACTCTCCCTTTGGCTCAGGCACCTGCCTGGCCGCCCCTCGGCGGGGTCCTGAGGCGCCTTGGAGAAGCGCGACGATTGGCTGCCGCACGGGGCTGGAGCTCCGCTCCAGCGCCGCTTGACAACCGCAGTCCGCCAGAGGCTGAGCCGAGCGGTCCTCCGGGAGGGGCAGACGCGAGGAAGGACGGACTGACGATCTGATGGATTGATGCGCGGGCGGCAGGAGCGAGGACCGACACCAAACCCAGACACAGACCTCCGCCCTCGCGCTGCAGCTCCAGCCCGGAGCCGGTCGCGTCGGGGTCCCGTTCGCCGGCCTCACAGCCGCTTTCTCCTCAGCAGCTTCTCCGGACTCGTCCCGGAACCCTTAGGTGAGTGACTCCGGGAGGCGGAGGCGGGGTCGGCCGCGTCGCACCTCGGGTTGCCATGGTCACCGGTCGCCACCTGTCACCGCCTGACAGGGCTCCGACCCAGGCGGCCCTTGGCCCCAAGGGTGGCGTTTGCGGCCCGGGAGAAGGGTCTCGGGTAGGCTTCGGTGCCTCCTGGGTGGGGACTGGGGTCGTGGGTGAGGCCCTGGCGCCGCCGGATGAGGACCTGGGAACTGCCGGCCCCTATTTCGAGGCAGCCTCTCCCGGACCACACCTTCCCCTCTCTGCCAGCCCGGCTCTGGGGTAGAGCGACGCCCCGCGCCCTGATACCGTGGGCCCTGGAGCGGGGAGCGAGCGCAGGATCCGTGCCCACCTCGCCGCTGCCGAGAGGCGGGAGGCGAGTTGGTTGCGTCGATTCTTCCTTCCTCGCCCCGCTGCCGAGCCCTGGCGAGAACTGAGGGGCGCGCTCGCGTCCCCGTCTGGGCACGCCTTGGCCGGGAGGAGGGGAGAAGCTGCGGGGCTGCGAGCCGAGCGGCGGCGTGGGGCAGCTCCGCGGGGCCGGCGTTGGCCTTTCTTACGTCAGTGGATCTGTGGGAGCAGCCTTTGGGGGTCTGGGCGGGGGGCGAGGAGAGGGGTACCCCCTGGGTTTGGAACCCGGCTTTGGTGGGGCTGATGAGCGCCGGCGTAGAAGAGGCGGGAGGCTGTAGGACTCTAGGGTTCGGCCGGTTCCTTGTACTGGGGAGAAAGATCGGGGCTCCAGCTCTGGGGCGAGGCCTCGGGCAAAAGGGGCTGGGTGAGCAGGGGCGGCATTTGAACAGCCTTCGATTTTTTTTTTTTCCCTTCTCTATTCCCGGACGTTCAGTCAGTAACCGCGCATGGTGTCTGAGCGCAGCGTTTTTGGCAACTTGGTTCTCTGCATAATGAAAGGAGAAGTCTTTGTTCCACCCAGATTCATAGGTTGTGATCTAACACTTATTTGCCTCCCTTTGTTGTAGACTTAATAGAATGCTTCAAGAAGTTAATGGCACAGAATTTACCATGTAGACTAAATACGCTAAATTCTTTTTCTCACAGTAAATCCAAGTAGAATTTTTTTTTTTTTTGTCTCCAGTGTTGGCATGAGTTGCATTGAAATTTTACTAGAGAGGAGAAACGCCTAAGAGCCCATTTTCCTTTATATGGCATATTCTAGGGGTCTCATTTAGGAAGAAGATGTAACGAACAATTTTACCTTAGGTTTTAGGGGGTAGATTGCTTCCACACAGAAAAGAAAAATTACTATACAGTGAGGGAAAAGACAGACCATTAGCAGTATATTGTGAGGTTAAAAAAAAGAAAAAACAAGCACCACAAAACACTGGAACATATATGCCATGATAAATATGTCATTTTTCGTGAAGGGATGTCAACATGTTTATCTCTCCTTCCTACTTCCTAATTCTTTTCTTTCTCTCACTTTTTTTTTTTTTAAAGCCAGTATTGGGAATATATCATAAGAGAACAGGGGTATTATTCTGAGTTCCTAGTTACATAATTGTGTTCAGACTCTGTTTCTGTTTGTGAAATTGAGTTTATCAGTTACTGAACAGACAGCATGGGATATGGTTGATATATACTGTAGTTTGAGAAACACTTAAAAATAAGTATGAAAAGATGCAGTTTTCCTTAGCAAATCAGTAAGCTGGAAATCAGAGTGCCTGGATTTAAGTTTCATTTAGCTCTTGATTACAGTCTTGGAAGAGCTACTTAACCTACTGTTGAGTCTAATATCTCGATCTGTAAAATGGGGATAATACCTACTGTTGTTTCAGTCTGCAATGGGCTCTTAAGTTGAACAAAATCTGTTTGAAAGCACTTTGGGAAAAAATTAAGGCATCTATTGATTACCTCTTAATAGAGTGGAGCGTTGGCAAGGATCATTAAAATACTTTGCATGATCTATTTAGCATTTTTTTTTTTTTACATTTATTCATTTTTGAGAGTCACTGAGCACAAGTGGGGGAAGGGTAGAGAGAGAAGGAGACACAGAATGTGAAGCAGGCTCCAGGCTCTGAGCTGTCAGCACAGAGCCCGACGCGGGTCTCAAACTCACAAGCTGTGAGATCATGACCTGAGCTGAAGTCGGCTGCTTAACCCACTGGAGCCACCCAGGTGCCCCTGATCTATTTAGTATTTTGAGGCCCAGGACGTTATTTCTTATGATGGCCTTACAGGGCTCACAGGAACCATTAAAGTGCATCCTTACTCTTTGGTGGAGATTCCGTATTGCCATGGTGACATGGAAAAAGGGTGTTTCTTTCCTATATGTGTGCAAGGATTGCTTTCCTGCTTTCAGTAAGATTATCTCATATTTAGAAAATAAGGCTATGGATACCCTGACTTTGAGTATCATTTGGTATTAAGTAATCCTCAGTTGGTTCATTGGTTCTTGAATAATCAAGAAATAGTTTATCCCCTTTTATCTATGCTTTTCAGATAGGAGTATTTGTACTGTTAGAGATAAGCTGCAAGAGATGTGCCAAGCGATAAATCTGTGGTCACATAACATGGCACTCACTTAAGGAGTAGTCATCAGTTTCACTTGAAAACTTGGAAAAAAATACTGTTTTTATATTAAGATACTAAATGATGACATGGAGAATATAATCAAACTAATTTCTAAGGTAAAATCAAACTAATTTCTAAGGTAAAATTCAGAGACTTCAAGGAAATTTCATGCTTAAGGGCCCTGGGGGATGTGTTCAGTTTTTTCTGCCCTTACAGAAAAAAATTTAAGAAGTATTTATTGCCTTAGACTCACTCAGCTAATGAATCACTACTTAGCATAGGAAATAAGTTGAATTTCAATTTCTAAAACTTTGACATTAGGCTCATTATTCTGATTATCTCCTTGTGTTTTTCTGCCCTGTAAATGTCAGCATGTTGTAGTGGAAAGGTCAAAGGATTTTAGTCATATAGACCACCTTGTCCCATTCATAAATACTGTATAGGAGTATTAAGGGCCTGACATAGTAAATGCACAATAAATGTTAGTACCTTTTCCTTTCCTGTCTCTGCATATTAGGATATTAACCGTCCTTCAAACTCATTCTTAGCAGGAAATCCCATTCCTCCTCTGGACTTCCATGGCATTTCATTTGTAATTATTTTATGGTGCTCTTTATATTTTATGGATATTACTTTTATATAGAAGACTTGAATCCAGGTCTTCCAACTCCAAATCCAGCGCTGGCCCATGCCTACGGATACTTTTTTTATTCCGTGTAATTTTGAGACCATTACATTGAATAGCAAAAGCTTGTATATTTCAACTGATTTTTCTTGTTTTTTTTTGTTTGTTTGTTTGTTTTTAATTTGTTTCTGTTTGGGTGAAAAGCCATCCTTACAAAACTCCATACACTCCCTTATAAACTTTGCTTTCGTGTTTTATCTTCTTCACTGTAGTAACTCAGTAATTGTATCCCTGGGATGCAGCATGGTACTAGCACAAGTACTCAAATATTTTTTTATTATTATTATTTTAATGTTTATTTTTGAGAGACAGAGAGAGAGAATGAATGAGCGAGTGGAGGAGGGGCAGAGAGAGGGGGGACAGCGGATCCGAAGCAGGCTCTAGATCATGACCTGAGCCGAAGTCGGACACAACCTACTGAGCCACCCAGGCACCTCAATAGTCAAATATTTTTAAACAAATACTGACCTCAAACAAGTATCATCATAAGTAAGAGTCTATTCATGTGGCATCTTCAACATAATTGATCTGATCAAACGTCCCAACATTTTGTTTTATTTTATTTTAATTTTTTATTTTTTAGAGAGGTACAAGAGAGCATGTGAGTGGCGGAGAGGAGTAAAGGGGGAGAGAAAGAGAATTGTTTTTTTAATGTTTATTTATTTTGAAAGAGAGGGTAAGTGTACATGTATAAGCAGGGGAGGGGGACAGAGAGAGAGAGGGAAAGAGAATCCCAGGCAGGAGCTCCTTGCTATCAGTGCAGAGCCTGATGTGGGCTCCATCTCAAGAACCACAAGATCATGACCTGAGCTGAAATCGAGAGTCCGGCGCTTAATGGACTTAGCCACCCAGCGGCCCCAAACTTCCCAATATTTTTAAGTTACACCTAAAATATATTTAAAACCAGGGTTAACTTTTTCTAAAGTAAAATTTTGTACTCTATCCACAGTGCAGTAACTCTGCCATAGCATGTTTTTAGTATCCCTTTAGTCATACTGGTTTTACCATGGATATGAACTCTGAAAGGGAGAAACATATTTTTTAAACACAATTTACATGCTTGGCACTCTGCCTGGACCTTTATCGTTTTTTTACAAGTCAACACCCTATTTTATACAGAAACAGTACTGCATGAAAAAGGACATAAACATTTTATGCTATTTGATATCTTGATTTAAATAATGAATTCTATAAAAGGAATAGATTTCTATGGCTAAGTATCATGTTTGTGACTTTTGTTGATGTATTGGAAAAGAAAATAGAATCTTGTAATAAAATTTTTGAGAAAACTTTACAGAACTGAACTAAAATTAGAGCCTTAATGTCCATTTTTGATTTAACCTTTTTTTAAATGTTATTTTGAAAGCCTGGAAATTGAATTGTATTGGTTTTCTTTCCAACTTCAAGAGAAGCATTAGAAATTAAATTCCGGGAAGTATAAAAACAGAATTGATGAATAGCTGATGATGTAAAGCAACTTTAGGTGTTTGGGTGTGTTTATTATATAGTGTGCACATCATGGGAAGTGTTCATTTCAATATATACATTGAAATACCATACCTGGAGTATTCTATTTTGGATGTTTTAAGAGGGTGATTAACACATGTTTGGAGGAGAATGATTAGAATGGTAGGGGATCTGTAAGCTATGTGAAGAATGGTTGAAGCATATAGGAAAATAGACATGATTATTGGTCAGATTCACATGTGTGAAAGTTTTAAACATAATAAACTTATAACATGCTGACCCTGAAGATGTGAATAACTAGATGAAAGTCACAAGAAAGTAGATTTCATTTCAGTATTAGAAAAGCAAAATTTTTATACTTGTGAAAAAATTAAAGGAGTATTATCTATTGTTGTGTAATAAATTACCTTTTCCAAAACTTAGTGGCTTAAAACAACAAATATTTATCTCACTGTCTGAGGGTCAGGAATCTGAGCACAGACCTGCTGAGTGCCTCTGATTTAAGATCTCTCTTAAAGTTCAGTCAAGCTGCCACAGAGGCTTTGGTGTCATCTGTAGACACAAATCAGGGATGATCTCCTTCCAAGCTCAGTGACTTGGGTCTCTGTTCCTGTGGGCTGTTGGACTGAAGGCTTCAAATCCTTGCTGGCAGTTGAGTGGGGGCTTCCAGCCTCAGTTCTTTGCCACTTGGATCTTTCCACAATGTTGCCTCATGACATGGCAGCTGGCTTCCCCTCAGAGTGAGCAGTCTGAGAGAGAGGGCACATGCCTGCACTCAGGACTCACACTGTCATCTTCTTACAAATCTTGGAAGTGACATCCCAACACTTTTGCTATGTTCTTGGATAGAAGTGAGTCACTAAATCCAGCCCACATTCAAGGGCCAGTGAGTACAAAAGGTTGTAAACACTAGTAGGCTCTTTGGTGACCATCTTAGAGACTGCCTTCCACAAGTGCCTTGTAAGGGGGTATAAAAATTTTCTGTCATTGGAGGCATTTATGTAGAGGTTGGCAGACCATCTGTTAGAGGTAAGTTTTGGATCTTCTGAACTATAGGAGAGTGGACTAATGAACCTTCCAACTCAATTCCGTGATGAATATATAAAAGCTAAGGAAGTAGGAAAGCTGAGGATAGAAAACTTTAATAGGTAATTATATAGTATATATTCTAATGTACTTAATTTCAGTAGTTAATGCTTGTGTAATTTTCCCTTTTTCAGTACATTTTCAAGTTTTTGTGACTCTTGGTTCAGTACATATCCTTATATGTGTCTGTATGTTGACCTACTGAATTTAAAGAAAAAAGCTATTTTTTTTATGTAGTTCAATTTTTGAAGTATACACAAATACCGTAAGTTCTGTTTTTCCCTTTGAAAAAAATAAAAGTATGTGTGGGAGTAAAACAACATGAAAGGCTTTTCTTTTTTTTAGAGCTCGAGTTGGAGAGAGGGGCAGAAGGAGAGAGAGAATTTCAAGCAGGGTTCATGCTCAGTGTGAGCCCAATGAGGGGCTGGATCCCATGACCCTACCATCACGACCTGTGATCTATTTTTTTATTTTTTATTAAAAATTTTTTTTAACGTTTATTTACTTTTGAGCGACAGAGAGTGAGCAGGGGAGGGGCAGAGAGAGAGGGAGACACAGAATCTGAAGCAGGCTTCAGGCTCTGAGCTGTCAGCACAGAGCCCGACGTGGGGCTCAAACCCACAGACCATGAGACCATGACCTGACCTGAAGTCGGACGCTTAATCGACTGAGCCACCCAGGCACCCCATGAAGGACATTTTTCATCTATTTTACAAAACATACCTCTGTACCTTGGCTTTAGGTGTGACAGAAAACTATACTGAGGGTCTCATTATATACTAAAAGGTGAAATTGTGTTCTTAGATAAAACATTTTTACCATAAATAAATAAAGTAAAAACACGCAAATAAAATAAGGAATATGATATGAATTTATATGAATATTTACTTTGATCTTGGTTGATATAGCATTAATTTGTGCTTGGAGTTAATTTTTATTACAAATATTAAGATTATAAACTTTCTAGGGATGCCTGGGTGGCTCAGTTGATGGAGCTTGTGACTCTTGATCCCAAAGTTGTGAGTTCAAGCCCTATGTTGGGTGTGGAGCCTACTTCAAGAAAAAAAAAAAAAGAGTATATACTTTCCACATTACTTATTTATATCTTTATAGGTTGAAACTCTGCTTAATAAACATTTGAATTTTCACCATGAGCTGCTGTGATGATTTAAGGAATAAACGGTTTAAAAATCTTTTAATTCTTTGTATGATTAACATCTAAAGCTTTTGGCTGGGAGTCAGGAGACCTGGAATTCTTAGCTTTGCCTAATGTCTAATAATTGTATAATCAAGCGGTGGCACTGTTGCTCACTAGTAAGTAAGATTCTCATTTTAAATTGTTTTAAAGAATAGACTTGCTTTGGTCTGCCCATACTTACCTGCTAGGTTTCTCTTGAGATCAGTGACACCATCTGTGAGTTTTCTGACTGGAAGCTGTTCAGTCTGAGACCAGAGAACACAGCAAAGGTCTGATAGGTTTTTTGTGTGTTTTTTTTTTTAGTTTATTTATTTATTTTGGGAGAGACAGAGACAGCGCAGGGGTTGGGGTGGGCAGAGAGCAAGCGAGAGAGAATCCCAAGCAGGCTGTCAGCACAGAGCCCGACACAGGGCTTGAAATCTTTAAGCCTAAGGTCTGATAGGTCTTAAAGAGATCTGCCGAACCATGTTCTAAGCAAGTGAACTAAAAGTACATTATTTAAGAGTAAAAAAAAATTCTCTACATATTTTGTTTTTTTGATTTAAAATTCTTATGCAGTAGGAGCTCCTGGGTGGCTCAGTTGGTTAAGCGTCCAACTCTTTGATTTCAGCTCAGGTCAAGATCTCAGTTCAAGAGCCCTGTATTGGGCTCTATGCTGACAGGCTGGGATGGTCTCTCCTCTTTCTGCCCCTCTCCTACCCCCTCTCTCTTGCTTGCTCGAGTGCTCTCTTAAAGCATATTATAAAACTTGAAGGGGAATCATAGAAATTACCCAAACTAACCCTCTTATTCTATTTTTAATATGTTTTTTATATTTTTAAAACATTATTTAGTGTTTTATTTTTGAGAGAGGGGGGAGAGGGGGACAGAAGATCTGAAGTGAGCTCTGTGCTGAAAGCAGCAAGCCCAATGCCGGGCTCAAACTCATGAACCACGAGATCATGATCTGAGCCAACGTTGGACACTCAACTGACAGAGCCATCCAGGTGCCCCTGTTTTTAAGGTTTATTTATTTTGAAAGAGGGAGGGAAAGAGAATCCCAGGCAGGCTCTGCACTGTTAGCGTGGAGCCGGAGGAGCAGCTGACGACCTGAGCTGAGGTTGGATGCTTAACTGAGCCACCCAGGTGCCCCTAACCCTCTTATTCTATGTATGAAGAATTGAGGCCCATAGACATTAAGTGACTTGCAGCATCACATTTATAATTCTGAAGGACCAGACATTTACAGTTAACTGGCACCAACGTAAGTTTTTAGAATGCTATTTTATTAAAAAGATAGCTAGTAAATTTATTTCTCCATTTTTTAAAGGAAAAGGTGCAGTAGTTTTATGTTACAGTTTGGTATTAAAAGGATTCATGGTGGGGCACCTGGGTGGCTCTGTCAGTTAAGTGTCCAGCTTCGGCTCAGGTCACGATCTTATAGTTCATGGGTTCGAGCCCTGCGTAAGGCTCTGTGCTGACGGTTCAGAGCCTGGAGCCTGCTTCAGAATCTGTGCCTCCGTCTCTCTCTCTGCCCCTCCCCCACTAGTGCTCTGTCACTGTCTTTCAAAAAATAAATAAAGTGTTTAAAAAAAAAGGGTTCATGATACTTCATTTCCTTAACCTGCATTTTGCCTGTAAACAGGAATCTTAAGGCACTATAATTCATTGTTAGGTACTCTGTAATACTTGGAAGATTAAAGAAGGTGGTTTTTATTGTGTGGGTTGGAGTTGGAGATTAATGGAACTTTTTTGAAGCATTCTTTTCTTGACTATAAAATCTGTAATGGCTGTACCTTGATTCCCTTAATCTTGTACTTGTGAATCATTCTTAGCTTTGTGCAGTTTTCTTCCTTCCTAATCTGTATTATAAGTGAGTAAAGGAACATTTCAAATGTTCCTCATTGCAAAGGAACATTTAAATCCTATCTATTTATATTTGATTAGAAAGCTACCATGATACTTTTTTTCATAAAACTTTTTCCATATCCATGTATAGAAATATACATAGAGGTCAATATATTTCTGTTGACATTCTTTTTTTCATGTTAACATTTTATCTTTAATACTAGATTTCTAAAAATAATTTTATTTTTTGCCCCTTAATATATTCTTCTAATCTTGTTTGACTAAGATGGGAATCAGTATGAGTATAGAGGCTGCATCTGGAATTTATTTTCTGTAGCTATTAATTGTATCTAAGTAATAAAATACTAACTACCTTCCTGCTGGTGTCCAGATATACTTATTATTAAAGAAAACATTTCTTTATCTCACCTAGTCCAGGATTTGGGTATAAGTAAAAAGTTCTTTTTTTTTTTTTAAGCTTATTTATTTATTTTGAGAGAGAGCATGCGAGGGAGGGACAGAAAGAGAGAGAATCCAAAGCAGGCTCTGCACCAGTAGCATGGAGCAAGATGTGGGGCTCAAACTCAAACTGTGAGATCGTGACCTGAGCCAAAAACCAAGAGTCAGACACTTAACTGACTGAGCCACCTAGACTCCCCAAGTAAAAACTTATTTTTTAAAAGAAAATCCATGGAGATATTTTTGTGATTTTTTTAATAGGCAAATGTGTCATTTATTATGGAATACAGAAACATTCTGATTTTTTTTTTCATTTTGTTTTCTATTTTTAGTGGAATACACTTTATTGTTGGCTCTACGTAAATTCTGCCTGGTGAGTAATTGTTCACATGCACCATGCGCTGGCATGTCTAACCTACAGTGTTGTCAGAGCTGACCTTGGCTTAAATAGATTAAATAAAGGGCCAGAGTTCTGTCTTTTTGAATGGGTTTTAGAAGAGTTGCAAACAAAATCATCTCTGCACCTTTTAAGAAGCGTTTCATTGATTTTCGCACCTTAAGTTAATTCAAGTAAACTTTATTGAGCACTTACACACTGTACATCTCATTTAAAAGATAATTTTAGTTATTTCTAAACTAGTTAACTCTTACTGTTTTATATCCTCCCTGTGAAGGGGGCATGAAGCATTTATTATTGAATTCTACTCTTCTGAATTAGAGAAAAATTCTGCTTTGTAGTGATTAATAGCTTAAGGAGATTAAGAATGTTTATGAATTATGTTTTTATGTGTTATCTTTACGAGTTATATTTATAATAATGTATTTAATTTCTTAATTATATAGCTGGGATTTGGCGAGCCTCTACAAATGTTTGAGTAACACAGAGTGGTTAGAAAAGAATAACTAAGATACAATCATCAAGCATGTGCCTATGTTTTATATGCTGTTCAGCAACAGTGAATCTTATAAGAATTAAAATTCTGGGTTGAGTGGCTAAAATACTATACTTCTATACTAGGAATTTCACAGTATAGAATTAAAGCCTGTCTTTTTAAAAACCCTGAACAATTCTAGGTTAATTAAGGTACATTTTTAATATCTATTCCAAATTTAAATGTAAAGTCAGTGTAAAAAATATGTATTTGTAAGAATGTGTTTCTTAGGCTTTATTAATCAGGCTTTAGTAATCAGAAATGATGGTGGCATTGAACTTGTAGTTATGATTTATTTTATTTCTTTAATGTTTATTTTGAGAGAGACTGTGCATGCGCACAAGTTGGGGAGGGGCAGAGAGAGAGGGGGAGAGAGAGAATCTCAAGCAGGTTCTGCTGCCAGCGCAGAGCCCGATGTGGGGCTCAGTCTCACAGACTGAGAGATCATGACCTGAGCCGAAATCAGGAGTCAGATGCTTAACTGACTGAGCCACTCAGGCACCCCATAATGTGAAGTTCATAGTAATTCCAGAGTTCTTCCATATGTAGACTGAACATAAAATAAATTGAGGCCTATGAAGTGTTCGGTATCATTGGGTATACTGAACAAATTGCATCTCAATTCTGCACTAAGTTGTATGGTTGGTACGTAGTTATATAAATGAAGTACCCACTAAAAACTTAAAAATGGAGGGGGCAATTATTTTTCTGATACTTAAATTAGGAAAAGCTATTCTGTTGCTAGTAAAAATTATATGAAGATTTGGGGAATACTAAAACCATTAATCCTTGTGCTCTAGGAGTAATCTCAGGCACCTCTGAAATGTAATTAAAATTTAGTGAGTGGAAATAACATTAATTTTACTATATCCTTGTTTGGACAAAGTCTGTGAACAGGAGAATGGTCAGCTCAGAAGAGAGCAAAGAGAAACCCAAAGCATGCAGAACTGGGCAGCTGCTCTTTGGAGAGAGAGAGGTGATTTTTTTGTTTCTTGAGGCAGGCGTGTCCTTATTGTGGTGATGGATGTTGGAGATTAACTGGATGTAGGAGATTAGCTTAATTCGATGTCATTAAATATTTACTACTCATCTGATATGAGCATTCTAGTCTGCTAGACATTTACATTTCTTATTATAAAGAAAGAAATTGACAAAATAATAAATTGGAAAAAAACATGTTTGCATACATATATGTTTGTTTCTGGGAACTTGGTTAAAGTTAGTTGGTCCTTTGAGAAAGGTGCTTACAGTAGTTTGCTTCATTGATGATGTGTGATGATGTGTCTTTGCAGCTATTTCCTTTAGCATGGTAGTCATTTGTAATGCTCTTAGCCTTAACAGTTGAAAATTGCAACAGCTTAGGCCATTTAACTTGTGTGGCATCTGTGAAATGATCTTCAGAATTCCTCCTAGTTCTAAATCTTTATGAATTCATAACTATGTGCTCAATTGTATCACTGCGAACTTTTAGGTAAAAGTTAGAAGAGATTGTAGAGAGTTGAAATATCTTTGTTTCATATTTAGGTTGCTATGACTTAAAGTTGTACTTTAAAAAAAATTTTTTTAACATTTATTTATTTTTGAGAGACAGAGAGAGAGAGACGGATCATGAGCGGGGGAGGGGCAGAGAGAGAGAGAGAGGGAGCCACAGAATCTGAAGCAGGCTTCAGGCTCTGAGCTGTCAGCACAGAGCCCGATGCGGGGCTCAAACCCACGGACCATGAGATCATGACCTGAGCTGAAGTCGGACACTCAACCGACTGAGCCACCCAGGCGCCCCTAAAGTTGTACTTTTTAACCAGCCTTGTTTTGTTTGACTCCAAAATACAAGGTATAATATTTTGTGTTGCTATAGACTATAAGCTTCTTAAGGACTAGGCCAGTGTCTTCTAGAAGTCTATCACAGAGAAAAAGCTGCTTATTGAATGAGTGTATGCCTACAGCAAGGTATTTAGGATATAGCTAATCATGGTTATTAATTACTTTTAAAATATTCTTTATTATGACAAATTTAAAAAATGTGTAAGAATAGATAGGATAATATTGTGTCAGTCCATTTCTGTTGCTGTAACAGAATACCATAGACAGGGTGGCTTATAAATAGCAGAAATTTATTGCTCACAGCTTTGGAAGCTGGAAATCTAAGATCAGAATGTTCGCATGGTCAGGTTCTGATGAGGACTCTGAGACTTTCTGGTTGTAGACTGCTGGCTTCTCAGTGCATTCTTACAAGGTAGAAGGGTTGAACTGTCTTTCTGGGGCCTCTCGAAGAACACTAATCCCATGAAGGACAGAGCCCTCAAGATCTAATCACCTCCCAAAGGCTCCACCTCCTAATACTCTCCATATGGGTATTAGGATTTCAACAGATTAATTTTGGGAGGACACAGATATTCAGACCATAGCAAATATAAATGAATCTCCCTCCATTTACCCATTATCCCACTTCAATAGTCATTAGTCTTGTTTCCTATTTACTTCCTCCAATCCCCTCTTGTATTATTTTGAAACAAATCACAGACTTTATATCATTTAATCTGTATTATTACAGTGTATATCTCTCAAAGATAAAGATTTAAAACAATTACAGCCATAACTTTTATTACACCTTAAAGAATGACTGGTTTTGATAAATATTAAGTTAATTTCATTTCAAAATACCTATACTGAATATTTCCAAGAATATTTTTGTAGTTTCCAGACAGTTAGTAACACTTAGAAATAAAACAATAGGACTAATTTTTGTTTTTGTTCTGTTTAATATTTAGGCTATCAACATGACGGCTGAAGAAACAGTGAATGTAAAAGAGGTTGAAATCATTAAGCTAATTTTAGACTTCTTAAATTCAAAGAAACTTCACATTAGTATGTTGGCCCTTGAGAAGGAAAGTGGAGTCATAAACGGCCTATTTTCAGATGATATGCTTTTTCTGAGGTATGATTTCATTAGTATTATGAGGTTTGTAGCTCCTTCAAAGAAGTGTTAAGTATTAATGAAGTAATGTGTGTATTTCAGGTAGATATTTATAATCGCGAAAAGGCTATATAAATCTAATTCTTAAAAATAATGTTTGTTTTTATAATAGAATGTTTACAAAGTAATGTTTTCTATAGAATCTTTTCGATAGTAAGATCCAAAGGTCCATTGAAAAAACTAGAGTCACAACTCCATTGTGGTTGTGGCATTGTCATAAATTCTTGATTAAAAAATAAGAAACTCCAGAAGGATAAAGAAAATATTTCTTAAATACCATCATTTTGGCCGTAGAAATGAATCTAAACATATTTATTATAGAAAATATAGAAAAGGAAATGAGAAAAATACCCATCACCCAGACTCACTACATGCTGATGATTTTCTGTGCTTTTAAAAAAAAACAGTAATTCTGTTACATTCTATTATAAGGATAGCTTAGTATTCTTCTTTATCCATTAACATCATAAGGATTCTCTGTGTTATTACAAATTTATACTTAAAATTTTTTCAATTTAATTAATTTCCTAATTGTTCCCCAATTTTAAACAAATTATTTTCAGTTTATCTTAAATAAATGCTCTGTTGAACATCTCTTATACATAGGACTTTTTCTGTATCTTGGATTATTTCCTTAGAACAAGATTCTTGGAATTGCAGAGCAAAAGGGAATTAACATATTTGCCAAAATGGGAAGCTAAATATATCCTAACTTGAATTAGATGGAAGAAGAAAAACCCAGATTTCCAGACAGAAATGTACTCTCTGCTTATGTGATACTTGAATATCCTTGACAAAGAGTACAGATTCTTGGACATGTGGCATTTTGTCACTTGGAAAGCCTTAAAAAATGAAGCATTCCTAAGTCACAAGAAAGGAACTTAAAAAAAAAAAAAAGAAGCTTCAATATATTAAGAGTTTATTTAAAGTCCTTGAACTTCCCTGTATTTGGTGTTATGAATGTCATTTAGCCATGGGGAGCTTTAGTCAGTGATATCAGGAACCAATACTGAGGCCGTATTCTTTCAGCCCTTTCTTTCAAGCATTGCTACTCCTAGAATTTAGCAGTGGTTCTCAAATATCCCCCTTCCAAGAACCTGCTGGGTTTCTGATGAAGTTTTACTGGTCTGAGGTGAAGTGCGAAGAATTGTAGAATAGCTAAGTTTTTCATTAAATTAAATGTATTCATCTTAAAGGACTAACCTTTGAAATTCTGCCCTTTCTTTTTAAATATTAAAATGCCTCTTTGTAAAATGATTATGATATATTATGATTGCGTCTTATTAATATTCCTTATTTGCAGGCTTAAAAGTTCGCAATCTGATTTAGATCCTCCTGCCCATCCCTTTTTAAATTTTATTCTAAAAATCTAGAAGTAGAGAAATTCCTATTATAAAAGAACAGCAATAAGAATGCCTTATAACTTTTGGAAATTCCTATAGACCACTAAAGTAGGATGAAACCTGGTCTTATTCCTTGCTGTTTTTATTCTCAGAGTATACATTTTAGTGTTTTAGTGTTATATGCCTCAAAGATATAAAAATCACAGTTTAGAGCAGGATTTCTCAACCTCAGCACTAGTAACATTTTGAGCCAGATAATTCTTTGTTGTGTGGGGGCTGTGGGAGTTTTCCTGTGCATTGTAGGATGTTTAGCAGCATCTCTGACCTATAGTCAGTTGATGCCAGTAGCTCCCCCAAATTGTGACAACCAAAATGTCTCCAAACGTTGTCAGGTGTCATGGGGACAAAATCGCCCCCAATTAAGAACCATTGATTTAGTGAGTCTGAAACATAGCCATACACTGGCCCCTAAATAATACAGAAGAGCTTTAAAACTGTAAGATGAATAGGAAAATAAAGGGACTTTTAGACTTAGCCCGATGTTTTTATATAGGTGAAAAAAATTCACAGATGTATTAGAATGAGAAGTGGTTGCAGATTCACAAATTCTTCTCATATAGGATATGTTGCTACAAATAAGTTGTGAAAAATTTATTTTATTGTATTGTTTGAGGAACCAAGTAAGATGTTAACCTCATTAGACTTCAGACTGAAGTTTTAATGCTATCTTGTCATTTATTCTGCTTTTAATTAGTGTAACCCAAATTTGATAACATGCATGGGTTTTTCTTTATATAGGCAGCTAATCCTTGATGGTCAGTGGGATGAAGTTCTTCAGTTTATTCAACCTCTAGAATGTATGGAAAAATTTGACAAAAAAAGGTAAGATTTCATGTAAAGTGTTTACTGTCTTATCGTTGGTACAGGCTTAGCAAAACAAAACAATAAACAAATTTAAAAACATGACCATTAACTTTCCTGGAAAATAGTATACTCAATCCCATTGAGTTGAAGCACTTCTAGATGACAAGTTGTATGTACTTAATTGGTTGCAAATCTGATTTATATACTACCTTTTTTGACAGTGTATACAAAAAGTCACAAGGGCCATACCTGAAACAATTGTTTCTTCATAATTTATTTATTTTGAGAGAGAGAGAGAGGGTGAGCAGGGGAGCGGCAGAGAGAGAGAGAGAGAGAGTGGGAGAGTGAGACTCCCAAGCAGGCTCCATCTCATGACTTAGAGATCACAACCTGAGCTGATATCAGGAGTCCAACAGAGCTCAAGCAAGTGAGCCACCCATATGCCCCAATAGTATGAAGATTTTAAAGATGTCATTCCATTGTCTCCTCACTTCCATTATTTTCTGATGAACACTTAGCTGTGTTTGTATCCTTAGCCAATTCTCTTGTATGGCTTTGTTTTTTTGTTTTCTTTGTTTTTATTTTTTGTTTTTGGCTGCCTTCAAGATCTTTCTTTTTTATTGAGTTTGTGTGTGTGTGTGTGTGTGTGTGTATGTATAAATATATGTATTTGCCTTTTTTTTTTTTTTGAGAGAGAGAGACAGCACGGAAGGGGGGGAGGGGCAGAGAAAGAGGGAGACATAGAATCTGAAGCAGGCTCCAGGCTCTGAGCTGTCAGCACAGAGCCCGATGCAGGGCTTGAACTCACGGACCACGAGATCATGACCTGAGCCAAAGTCGGATGCTTAACCAACTGAGCCACCCAGGCACCCCTATTGAGGTATATTTAACATACAAATAACATTATATTAGTTTCAGGTGTATAATACAGTGATTAAATATTTGTATATATTGTAAAATTGTGATCATAGTAAGTCTAGTTAACATTCATCCCCATACATAGTTATAAAGACTTTTCTTTCTTGTGTTGAAAATTTCTAAGATCTCTCTCAGCAATTTTCACATGTGCAATACAGTATTAACTATAGTTACTATGATGTACATTACATTTCCATGACTTATTTTATAACTGGAAGTTTATACCTTTGGACCCACTTCACCCATTCTTCCTACCCTTCCAGCTCCTGCCCCTGGCAACAAGATTTGATCATTTGCTTTCAGCAGTTTGATTATGATGTGCTTGAGTGTGGTTTCTTTGTATTTTTCCTGCTTAGGGTTTGCTGAACTTTTTGGATCTGTAAGTTTATATTTTTCATCAAATTTGGGAAGTTTTTGGCCATTACTTCTTCAAATATTTTTTTTTTTTTGCCCTTTTCTCCTTCTGGGACTCTCTGCAGTATTAGATGACTGATATTGTCCCACAGGACTGAGGCTCTGTTCATTTTTTTAAAATTATTTTTTTGTGTGGATTATTTCCATTGATTTACCTTCACTGTTCACGGACACATTTTTCTGCTGTTAGCAGTCTTCTCACAAACAATGAATTTTTTATTTCAGTTAATTGTACATTTCAATTTCAGAATTTCTTTTTATTTATAATTTTCCTGCTGCTATATTTTCATCTGTTCACTCACTGTGACTATATTTCCCTTTAAATCCTTGAACATACTTATAGTAGCTGTTTGTTTGCTATAGTCTTTGTTGCTAATTCCAACTTCGAGGGCATTTTAGGCTAAATTTCTATTGATTGCCTTTTTCCTTTTCTTTTTCTTTTTTTTAAATTTTAAAAGTGCTTTTATTTATTTTTGAGAGAGAGACAGAGAGACAGAATCTGAAGCAGGCTCCAGGCTCTGAGCTGTCAGCATAGAGCTTGATGCAGGGCTCAAACCGTGAGATCATGACCTGAACCAAAGTCAGACGCTTAACCCCAGGCGCCCCTGATTGCCTTTTTCTTAACCATGAGTCGCTTTTATTTATTTATTTATTTATTTATTTAAAATATTAAAAAAAATTTTTTTTTAACATTTATTCATTTTAAGAGACAGACAGAGCCTGAGTGGGGGAGGGTCAGAGAGTGAGGGAGACACAGAATCTGAAGCAGGCTCCAGGCTCTGAGGTGTCAGCACAGAGTCCGATGGCGGGCTCAAACTCATAAATCATGAGATCATGACCTGAGCCAAAGTCGACGCTTAACCGACTGAGCCACTTAGGTGCCCCTTCATTTTTTAAAAATATCTAGTCATTTTTAAAATGTATTCTGCACATGTGGATTCATTGCTGAGACCCTGGATTCTGTTATCTGCCTTTGAAAAGTGTTGACCTTTATTCATGTAGGTAGTTAACTTGGTTACACTCCCACTTAGTGGATGCTAGCTGAGATCTTTGTCAGTTAATTAGCCTTCCATCTGTTGCTTTCCCTGGTCTCCTTAGAGTCTCCCTTGCATCTTACCAGTTTCAGGGACAGCCAAAGATTTTATCTGAGTTTGTACAGTAGATTTTGGTGTATTTTTCATTATGGCTTCCTTTGTGTTTGGATGTCCCCCTGCTTTTCAGCTAGCTACTTTTGCAGTACCAAACCTTTTTGCTGACTTTTCAATAAAGTGAAACTGTAGCTTTCTGTTTGAGTTTTAGCTCACGTTGTGTTGACTGGGGAGTGCCCCCAGTTGGAAGACCTTATACTCTTGAATCTCACTCCAAAGGTTTTTTATTTTTTGCCCCCAAAGATTGACTTCCCTCTAGTTATACCAGCTTTTTGTTGTTCTTCATTGCTTTCAAATAGTTATTTTTAACATTTTATCTAGGATTTATCATTGTTATTTGCAGAAAGGTTAGCCAGATACAAGTGACTCTACCATTAATGGAAGTGTACAACCTTATATTGTTTTTTTGATCTTCTGTTCATACTACTGGTGCTGTTTGATACCTGTTTGCTTTTGTATATTCTTCATTTATCTGTCAGAGTATTCCTTTTACCATCTCTTGCCTTTATATAGCACACATCTGATCATCTTCCAAGAGTCAGCTCTTATAAAACTTTCCTTATATTTTCCACCCCTTCTGGTAGACTTGGTTTCACACTTCTTTGAGACTTTGCTGAAACAGTGTACATATTTCATACAACTTACTAGATGTTCCTCTTTTTGAAGGCAAGTATTTTGTTTTATTGGACATATATTTGTTACCGTAACAATGGTTGAAAGAATGACTGAAGGTTCATTGTTATTTCTTTCAGTCCTTAAAAATAATTTTTCTTTAAGGTGCTTAAGGCATCCAGAATTTTTTGTTCTTAGACAATTCAAGTAGACCTCTCCCTGAAAAATCTCTGTTAAAAAGTTTTAAAGTTTATAGTTATTTTATGACTTCAGAAATGTTCATTTCTTCCTACTTTTTCAGCCTGCTTTTAATTAGACTTCTCTCATGTTGGAAAGAAAAAAACATATTTTGAATAAAATGCAAAGTAATAAAAACATAATAAAACAAAACATTTTGAATGTAAAGGATTTTGATTTCATATTAGATTATAATTGATATCTTTCATAAAACTTGATTTTTGTTTAGAATTAATATTAGAAATAGAAATCCTTTCTTTGAGTATTAAATTGTATTTACTTCTGAAATTATTTTAACTGTGACTTCAATGTGATAAGCTTTTAAGACTTTTAAGAATTTTTTTTAATGTTTATTTATTCATGTTTCAGAGAGAGAGTGAGCAGGGGAGGGGCAGAGGGGGAGAGAGAATCCCAAACAGTCTCCGCACTGTCAGTGCAGAGCCCGACACAGGACTCAGACTCACAAACTGTGCGATCGTGACCTAGGCTGAAATCAAGAGTAAGATGCTCAACCAACTGAGGTACCCAGATGTCCCAAATTTTAAGAATTTTTTGAAAGCAGGGGCACCTGAGTGGCTCAGTCAGTTACGTGTCCTACTTTGGCTCAGGTCATGATATCAGGATTTGTTAGTTCAAGCCCCACCTCCAGTTCTCTGCTGTCAGCACAGACCCCACTTTGGATCCTCTGTCTTCCTCTCTCTCTGCCCCCTCCCCAACTCGCCTGCACACGCGCACATGTGCATGTATGTGTGTGTGCACGTGCATACTCTTTTTCTCTAAAAAATAAATAAAGTATTTTTTGAAAGCAGAGGTAGTTATAGTAACTTATAAGGCCATTTGATTTATGAGACATTGGGAAATTAATTTTTCTTAACTCTCTTTTTTTAGAGGAATAATAGCCCTTTAAGACAAACTTGGCCTGTTTTGTTCTAAGAACCTGGGTTTCATTTCCAATCTTTGAGTTTGTTGTAACTCAGCTTTTTAATCATTTTAATGTTTTGTATTTTATTTTTTACAGATTTCGGTATATTATCCTGAAGCAGAAGTTTTTAGAAGCCTTGTGTGTTAACAATGCAATGTCGGCAGAAGATGAGCCCCAGCATGTAAGATTTTTATTCCTGAAGGTTTGCGCCATAGTCTTGTTTCAGTCATAAGTATTTTATTTACTAAAACAAAAGATTAGTATCATGAGTTTTCAAAGTTTTTATGAACTGGGATGGAGTAAGATCTACTCTTTTGCAGCTCTAGTACTTTCAATCTATAATGCTTCTGAACTTGTTCCAAGATTCAGACACAGATGATAAATGAATGGCTGGCTGGTTGGAGAGTGTGTGCTCCCCTCTCTTTAAGGTGATTTAGATTGCAGTAGACGTTTAACTTGAAGATTCTACATCTTGCTTGTTTTCTTATCCCAGAAGTAGATTATGTTTACCTCCTCTTTTTGTTTTTTCAGTCTTTACATTTATCCAGAGGTGGGTTTTTTTTTCCCTCCCAAGTTTTTATTTAAATTCCAGTTAACTTACAGTGGAATATTGGTTTTAGGTATAGAATCCAGTGATTCATCACTTACATACAATACTCCAGTGATCAGTACAACAGAGGTGGTTTTTGATAAAATATGTATATCTTTATGACAATTTAAATTTAATGATACTAAGGGTTTTTTTGATTAGAGAGTTATTTTTAAAGTTTTAATTATAGTATTGTTGGAGTGCCTGTGTGGCTCAGTCGGTTAAGTGTCCGACTTTGGCTCGGGTCATGATCTCACGGTTCGTGGGCTCAAGCCCCATGTCGGACTCTGTGCTGAATGCTTGCTCAGAGCCTGGAGCCTGCTTCGGATTCTGTGTCTCCTTCTCTCTCTGCCCCTCCCCGCTCATGCTCTGTCTCACTCTATCTCTTAAAAATAAATAAATGTAAAAAAAAATTTAATTATAGTATTGTTATATGCAAAATCAAGGAAACTTATTAAGTGCCAGTAAGTATTCATTGAAATAAACTCAAAAGATATTACAATGAGAACTTTCATATATAACAGAGAAATGTTTGCCAGACAGTGATGTTTAAATGTGAAAAGAACACTGGAATCTAAGTCAAAAGACTTAATTTTTATTTTGTCTTTGCCACTAACCGTTAAGCTGAGTTACTTTGGTTAGATGTGCTCCCTAACTTTTCCCAAATGGAAGCTAAAGAAAGGTGAATTCTGTAAATTCTAAAATTCCTTACATCATTAAGAACTTATGATTTAAGATAATATACAGTATACAAATTATTGTGATTTGTCTCTCAGCTAAGCTTCCTTTGTTCTGTCTTCATACTAGATTTTTTGTTTTGTTTTGTTTTGAGAGAGAAGGAGCATGAGTTGGGGAGGGGCAAGGGATGGGAGGCGAGAGAGAGAGAATATTAAGCAGGCTCTACACCTAGCATGGAGCCCGACGTGGGACTCAGTCTCATGACCGTGAGATCGTGACCTGAGCCGAAATCAAGAGTCAGACATTTAACCGACTGAGTCACCCAGGCATCCCACATACTGTTTTTGTAGTAAATGAACTGTAGATGTTTTTTGCTTTTTGGGTTTTTTTCCGATTTGCCTTCTTTCCCCATACAAATTTCTGTTACGGCAAATTTGAGAATGACTTTTTTGCTTTTTGGGTAATCTGGAGTGATAGTAAACTATATAAACAATTGAATATTGGCATGCTTCAGTTTTCATTTCTAGAGTACTAAATTATTCTTGACCTTAAAAAATTATACACTTGAGAATGATAGTCTGAAACTTGAACTAGAACAATATGTTTTAATGTTTACTTAATTTGAGAGAGAAAGAGTGCTAGTGGGGGAGGGGCAGAGAGAGAGAGAGAGGGAGAGAGAGAATCTGCTGACAGCACGGAGCCTGACTCAGGGCTCGATCCCATAAACATTCAGATCATGACCTGAGCTGAAACCAAGTGTCAGATGCTTGACTGACTGAGCCACCCAGCACTGAGGCATCCCTATAACACTACTTTTTTTAATATCTTTTTTTTTAATGTTTACCTATTTTTGAGAGAGAGAGAGAGAGAGAGAGAGAGAGCGCACGTGCGCGCAGGCGCGTACAAGTGGGGGAAGGGCAGAGAGAGGGAGGGAGATACAGAATCTGAAGCAGGCTCCAGGCCTGTGGGACACAGGGCCGAACCTACAAACTGCAGGATCATTACCTGAGCTGAAGTCGGACGCTTAATCGACTGAGTTGCCCAGACGCCCCGCACGCTATTTTTATAGTAAGAGTTTAATTTACTAAGTAACCAGATTATTTGGTATTTTTATTTTAGTGGTGAAAAACATTTTGGCTCCTGACTTGAAAGTTGTTAAATAACCTGCAAATTATATGAGTACTCGGTGACGCTAGAGTTTATCCTTTTGCAGTTAAAGCTTACAAAAGTTTGTAAAGTGTCTTTGTATTTGAATAAAATACTTTTGTTTTCATATCTCACAGCATTCCTCTTTGTAGCGATCACTTATATTTTTCTTACAGCTGGAATTTACCATGCAAGAAGCTGTGCAATGTTTGCATGCCCTAGAAGAGTACTGTCCTTCTAAAGATGATTACAGCAAGCTCTGTTTGCTTTTGACTTTGCCTCGTCTGACCAATCATGCTGAATTTAAGGACTGGAATCCTAGCACTGCACGAGTTCACTGTTTTGAAGAGGCTTGTGTCATGGTTGCAGAATTCATCCCTGCTGATAGGAAGCTAAGTGAGGCTGGTTTTAAAGCAAGTAGCAATCGTTTATTTCAGCTTGTGATGAAGGGCCTGCTTTATGAGTGCTGTGTAGAATTTTGTCAAAGCAAAGCAACTGGAGAAGAAATTACAGAAAGCGAAGTACTTCTTGGCATTGACCTTTTATGTGGTAATGGTTGTGATGACTTGGATCTGAGTTTATTGTCATGGCTTCAGAATCTCCCATCTTCTGTCTTCTCTTGTGCATTTGAACAGAAAATGCTTAATATTCATGTTGACAAACTTCTGAAACCTACAAAAGCGGCATACGCTGATCTTTTGACTCCTCTTATCAGCAAACTTTCTCCCTATCCATCATCTCCAATGAGAAGGCCTCAATCAGCTGATGCCTATATGACTCGCTCTCTGAATCCTGCTTTAGATGGCCTCACTTGTGGCCTAACCAGTCATGATAAGAGAATCTCAGATCTTGGAAACAAAACTTCTCCAATGTCACACTCCTTTGCTAACTTCCATTATCCAGGGGTACAAAACCTCAGTAGAAGTCTCATGCTTGAAAACACAGAATGTCACAGTATTTATGAAGAATCCCCTGAACGGTAAGCATTTGCTTGTAAAAATTAGAAATGATTCACAAGTGTGAGATTGTGTGTGTGTGTTTAATGTCCAAGTCCCTTTAGTTGAAAGTTAGTCCTTAAACGTTACAGAGCATTTCTAAAATTTTGATAATTAAAAGTATCAAGGAGAATCTTTATTTTTATATCCTATATTATTATTTTGCTTGTTATTAAGGCAATGAATGTGCATTGACATTTTGGAAAACACAGGAGAGTATAAATATGAGAATTAAAATCCCGTGTAATCTCACACTTAGATGATGTCTTTTTTCTATGAATACAATTTTAAAAATTGGGAATGTACTATATATATATATATATATATATACACACACACACACACACACACATATATTCATGTAATTTGCTTTTTAAAATTTGGCCATGAATATATTCCCATATTTTTAAACATTTATTGGGATAAGTGATTAACAATGGATGCAGTATTCCATTGTATGACTGTATCATAATTTTACTTAATTCCTTTATTTCCACTTTTTTTCTCCTTTTGTGACTAGTACTGGATAGTCAACAGTATTGAACGTGTGTATGTAAAAATCTCTGATTATTTCCACTCTATTTTTTCTGGTCACTCTTTTTTTTTTTTAAGTTTATTTATTTATTTTGGGAGAGAGAGAGAGAGAGGGAGAGAGAAAGAATCCCAAGCAGGCTCCACAGTGTCAGTGCAGAGCACGATGCAGGGCTCAAACTCAAGAACCATGAGATATGACCTGAGTCAGATGCTTAACCGATTAAGCCACCCAGGTGTCCCTCTAGTAACTCTTAATATACATGAAGGAAATAAGTGTTAAAGCCAGCACTCAGTTTTTCTTTCAAACTGGGCATGAAATAATAATTTCCTGGTTAGCGGTTCTTTATTTCAAGAGTTAGAAAATTTCTTCCCTCACTTTCTAAGAAAACCATTGGGACAAATGGCTGGTTTCCTATACTCAGAGTTGATGCTATGAAGTATTACTATTCACTGCAAAAATTTATTGAAAGAGGGGTGCCTCGGTGGCTCAGTTAGTTGGGCATCTGACTTCAGCTCAGATCATGATGATCTCCTGGTTTGTGGGTTCAAACCCTGCATCATGTGGACCCTGCCTGGGATTCTCTCTCTCTCCCTCCTTCTCTGCCCCTCTCTCCCTCAAATAAATAAACTTAAACAAAATTTATTGAAAGAGCACAAAAACTAAACCTTATTTTACTATTTTTAATTTTTTAATGTTTATTTTTGAGAAAGAGAGAGACATACACAGAGCATGAGTGGGGGAGGGGCAGAGAGAGAGGGAGACACAGAATCCGAAGCAGGCTCCAGGCTCTGAGCTGTCAGCATAGAGCCCGATGTGGAGCTTGAACTCACAAACCACAGGATCATGACCTGAGCCGGAGTTGGACTCTCAACTGACTGAGCCACCCAGGCGTCCCAAACTAAACCTTATTTGATTCACATATGATAGTTGGAGACATTATTGAGGAAGGAGCACTGGACTTGGAATTTGTTTCTAATTAAAGTGAGAGAAGATCTTTAGTTAAGACACAGGAAATGAAGGATAAATATATATGGAAGCATTTTCTGTTAAGGTGCTACAAGATTGTAGAGGAGGGGGGTTGTGATATCTTTGTTTAATGTTCCTTAAAGGGAAGGGGGGATTTTAGGATGTTAAATGAGGAGACTTTCTAAAGCCTAGGGTGACTTTTTTTTCTTCTTTGGGGGGGGGAGGGAAGGAGGGGCGAGAGCGAGAGCGAGAGCGAGAGAGAGAGAGAGAGAGAGAGAGGGATTGCAAGTAGGGGAAGGGCAGAGAGAGAATTTCAAGCAGGCTCCACACTGTCAGCGCAGAGCCTGACGTGGGGCTTGAACTCACAAACCACGAGATCATGACCTAAGCCAAAATCAAGGGTTAGATGCTTAACTGACTGAGCCACCCAGGCGCCCCAAGCCTAGAGTGACTTAAGAGGCATCTTACTGCTCTACCTGAAGATAGAGATGATATCTAGTAATGAAAATGGATGAGTCTGACTTAACATTGAAGCATCCTGTTATCTAACTCCCAAAGGAACAGAGAGTCTTGAGTATTGGTAGAGACTATCTTAAACTTTTCTTGGACTTTCCAATCTCCATAAAGAAATTTTTCATTGTCTGGGATGTTGGACTTCAATTCTAGGGGAACTTTCGTTGATATTCTTCTGAGTACATAAGATGATTGGAACTTCGTGGTCAGTATAATGTTTGGACTTGTACACCAAGGGATTGTCTTTGTAAAGAAAAGAGACACAAAAATCCAGCCAAATCTGACTCTACATGTGCTGTTGCCCATGTAAAGAAATCGTCGAGATTGAGGAATGACTAGATAAAGATGGAAAGAAGTGGAGTATAAGCTACTAGACCGTTATAGAATAAGTAGAGAAGTAAAATGTGACATATTAAAATGTGAGTAGTACATGTGTTATTAGCTGAGCAGTAACATAACCAAGAAAATATCTGTCATACCTGTGAAATTGGAAAACATACGAGGCAAAGCAATGTGGAATAATGAATGGTCTTTGGAGTCAGACTTGGACTCGAGCAAGAGCTTTGCCATTTACTAGTTGTGTGACCTTGGGACCGTTACTTAATCTCTCTGAGCCTAAGTGATCTCTATAAAATAGGATGTTGACTTGCAAAGTGAGATATAGCTCCTAGCAGAATGGCAAACATGTGCATAGTGCTTAGTAAATACAAACGTCTCCCCTTCTGAGTGTCATACTCCTGGTAAAGACAGTATGTCAAAAGGGCTGCTGATAGCGTGCTACGGGTAAGTTACTGTGCTGTGGGTAAAGTATAAAAATTTACTTTGGAAAAAGTTAACCTTATTTTTAAAAATATCTTAGGTGTGGGATACCTGAGTGGCTCAGTTGGTTAAGTGCCCAACTCTTGATTTAGGTTCAGGTCATGATCTCATGGTTTGTGAGTTTGAGCCCTGCATCTGGCTCTGTGCTTACAGTGTGGAGCCTGCTTGGGATATTCATTCTCTCTCTCTCTCTCCCTCTCTCTCTCTCTCTCTCCTTTCTCTCTCCCCTCCCTCCCCCTCCCTCCTTTCCTTCCTCTCCCTCCCTTCCTCTCCCTCCCTCTTCCTCTTCTGCCTCTCTCTCTCTCAAAATAAATAAATAAGCTTAAAAAATATTTTAGGTATAATTTAAAAATATTGGAAAGCTTAATTTAATCTATTATCTTGAAGATGCCACTTGAAGATACCATTATTTGTGGTAATATATGTTTGAAGTCAGTATTTGTTTAAAAATATTTGAGTGTCTACTCTGCTAGCATCATGCTGAATTCCGGTGATACAGTGATGGAGTTACTATGATAAACAAGAAGATAAAACACGAAAGAAGAGTTTATAAGAGAGTGTGTGGTGTTTTGTAAAGATAGTTTTTCACTCGAACATAAACTCCAAACAAAAAGAAAGAAAAATCCATTGAAAAATAAAAGCTTTGGCTATTCAGTGTACTGGTCTCAAAATTAAATGGCAAAAACAAAAGAAAACCAAACAAAAACTCAGGAATGAGTCAGCATTGGATTTGGAGCCTGAAGATCTGGATTGAAATCCTAGCTTTATTTAGTTTTATTTACTGGTTATGCAGTTTTAGGAAAACCACTTTATTCCTTATCTGTGAAATGGGAGTTACAACCTATTTCACAAGTTAACTGTGCAAGTTAAATGAGATAATACATATGGAAATGTATAAATTGCAAAATTAAATGTTACTCTATGAAGGTCATTTTATTTTAGATATAGTTAATAACTCTTGTTAAATCTATCTTGTGGACATAAAATGGGGGATCTTATGGTCATTAGCAGGTTACAGCAGAGATTGGTAGCTGAAAACTTCTCCCAAGTCCTTCTACTTCCTCTTCTGGGTGCATGTGTGTATATGTATGTTGAGGTACTTATCAGTTAGAAAACTTCTGACCAATGGGTGTCTTTATGAAGATAACTATTTCGCTCTGCTTCCTGACCTCTAGACCTGTAATTTGTTAGGTATTACATACTCCACCTGGAGAGGCCATTATAAGCCCTCTCCTAATCAAATTCCTTCAAGGCAAAGGTCATTTTACTTTTGTATATGTTCTCATGGTGCCTTGTGCCAATAGGTTATCTGTGTAAATGTCTGAGGTATTCATCATCTTTGGATGATGTTAGTTATTAAAATTTTTGAACAGAGTAATTATGAAAAGTAGAAATTGCTAGTGTTTATAAGAGTATTAGGCACAACCTGACACAAGATGTTAAGCTCACTAACTAGTATCCATTAAAAATATTGGAAATGTGTGCTTTTATGTTAAGTGCAAATAAACCAAAGAAAGCCTTTTAATAAACAGTTCTTAAATTTTTGTTGAAACATATTATAGGGAAAAAAATTTAACATTTGGGTAACAGAATCACATATTAAGATTCATAAAGAGAATTTAGGCATTAGGTCATCCAGCTTATTCAGTTCAGTTTATAGATGAAGCTGAGCCACAGAGAATGTAAGTGATTTTCCCAAGACCACACATCTTGTTTTTGACTGGACCCCCTACCCTCCTTGCTTAATAATCCAGTGCTCTTCCATTTTAGGCATATTCTATTTAAAAACAAAACAAAACAAAAAACCTTACATAGTACACTTAAGGGAAAATTCAAAAATCTATTTTTGCACATTTGGTAAACATTTAGACTAAATAGTCATTGTGTTAATTAAAATTTCTCTAACTAAAATAACTTTTCCTTCACCCCCACCTCTTCCTTTTTGTTTTTTGCACCTTTCTGGAAGAAGTGATACACCTGTTGAGGCACAGCGGCCTATAAGCAGTGAAGTCCTGGGCCAGAGTTCAGTTTCAGAAAAAGAGCCTGCAAATGGAGCACAGAATCCAGGACCAGCTAAGCAAGAAAAAAATGAGGTATTAAAACACCTAGTGTTTTTTAGAGTTACTCTCTTTGTAAGAAATAATAGTGTTTGCTTGAGTAAGTGTAAATGGAATTTTTTAATATTTGGGAGTAAATGACAGAATATCTAGACTTTATTATTAAGTCATTTTCTCCCTTAAGGTTATATGGTACTTTTAGTTGTCATATATTTTGAAGAATTTTTAACAGGTGAATTTATTAACAATCTAAAATACCACAGTTTACATTAATCTTACATATTTCAGGACTCAGATAATTGAACTCACATTAAATGTGGATAGCTTGATATGCTCTATATTTTACTAATTAGATGAATAAGAAATGACTTTTTAAAACATTTTTTAATTTTCTTAATTTTTATTTTATTTTTTTAGTTTTTGAGAGAAGGAGAGACCGAGCGAGCAGGGGAGTTTCAGAGAGAGAGGGAGACACAGAATCTGAAGCAGGCTCCAGGCTCTGAGCTGTCAGCACAGAGCCCGATGCAGGGCTCAAACTCATGAACTGCGAGATCATGACCTTAGCCGAAGTCGGATGGTTAACTGACTGAGCCACCCAGGCGCCCCAGAAATGACATTTATAAAAGGAAGTGCTTTTATCCAGGTCTTTAGAGTTCCAAATTATTTTTCTGTGGTGTTGCAGAAAGGAAAACTGTTTTATGAAGAAGAGTATAAATTTTATCTTCTATATTATGCCACTTAGAAGTGAAGAGGTAGTTTTAAAAAGTTCAATAAATTTTTTTTTGTTTTCGACCAAATATTAAGAATGAAGCAGAAAAATTACTGGTAAAAATACATATGAGGGGCACATATGTATGTAAAAATACATATGAGGTCATGATCTAATTGTTGGTGGATTCAGGCCCTGTGCTGGGGTCTGTGCTCACAGTGCAGAGCCTGCTCAGGATTCCCTCCCCCTCCCCCTCCCCTCCTCCTCCCACTCCTTATGCTCTCTCTCCCTCAAAATAAGTAAACTCAAAAAAAATAAAATAAAAAAATATGTATGAATATTCACCAAACAATAGAACCACAAAATCTATGAAGCAAACTTTGGCAGAGTAGAAGGAAGAAATTCTAGTTGGAGACTTCAATACCCTACTTACAATAATGGATAGAACATCTAAACAGAAGATCAGTAAGGATACAAAGTACTTGAACAACACTATAAACCAACTACATCTAACAGACATCCATAGAACATTCCAACAACATTGTTGCTTGGAGGCTGCACCTTTTTTTTTTTTTTTTTTTTTTTTACCCAGAGGTGCCAGTATGTCTTTTTAGAGGAAGTTGTTTTCTTAGGCCCTCAGGTCAGTGAGTATTCCACGTGTTTGTAACCTGTTTTGCAAATATGCGAACACAAATATGTAAATAAAGTGATACTAACAAAAAAAAGAACACTTCAACAATAAGAGGATACACATTTTTCAGGATAGACCGTATGTTAGGACCCGAAACAAATCTCAGTAAGTTTTAAAAGATTGAAATCACATGAAGTGTCTTCTCTGACCATAAGGGGATGAAGCTAGAACCTAATAACAGAGGGAACATTGGAAAATTCACAAATGTGTGGAAATTAACACACTCTTAAATAACCAGTGGGTCAAAGAGGAGATCACAAGGGAAATTAGAAAATACCTAGAGACTGGGGCACCTGGGTGGCTCATTCAGTTGAGCGTCCAACTTCAGCTTAGGTCATGATCTCGAGGTTCGTGAGTTCGAGCCCCACATTGGGCTCTGTGCTGACAGCTGGGAGCCTGGAGCCTGCTTCAGATTCTGTGTCTCCCTCTCTCTCTGGCCCTCCCCTCCTCACACTCTGTCTCTTTCTCTCTCAAAAATAAAGACATTAAAAAAGATTTAAAAAAATACCTAGAGACTAATAAAAATATAACATACCAAAGCATACAACATTCCAAATTTATGAGATACAGCAAAAGCAGTGTTCAGGGGAAATTTACACCTGTAAATGCTTACATTAAAAAAGAAGAGGGGTACCTGGTGGGTCAGTTCGTTAAGCATCTGACTCTTGATTTTGGCTCAGATCATGATCTCGCAGTTTATGAGATTGAGCCCTGAGTTGGGCTCTGCATTGACAGTGTGGAACCTGCTTGGGATTCTCTCTCCCTCTCTTTCTGCCCTTCCTCTCTCAAAATTAATAAATAAAACTTAAAACAATTTTTTTTAATGTTTGTGTATTTTTGAGAGAGAGAGCTCAAGTGGGAAAGGGACAGAGAGAAAGGGAGACACAGAATCCAAAGCAGCCTCCAGGCTCTGAGCTGTCAGCACAGAACCTGATATGGGGCTTGAACTCATAAACTGCGAGATCATGACCTGAAGTTGGACGCTTAACCTACTGAGCCACCCAGGTGCCCATAAATAAATAAAACTTTAAAGGAAGAAGAAGAGAGACTGCAAAGCAATAACCTAACCTTATGCCTGGAGGAACTAGATGCCAGGTCCATTCAATGGGAAAAGAATAGTCTCTTCAACTGATGATGATGGATCAACTGGATTTCCACATGAAAAAGAATGAAGTTAGACTCTACCTCACATAACATACAAAAATTAACAATAGATCAACAACTTAATTATAAGAGCTGAAAGTCTAAAACTCTTAAAAATAAGGGCACATCTTCTCGATCTTGATTTTCTAATGTGTTCTTAGATATGATACCAAAAGCTTGAGCAACAAAAATAAAAATTGATAAATTGAGCTTCATCAAAAGTAAAAGCTTTCACGGATCAAAGGACATTATCAAGAAAGTGAAAAGACAGCCAGCAGAATGGGAAAAATATTTGCAAATTATGTATCTAATAAGGGTTTAATATTTAGCATATATAAAGAACCACGGCTCAACAGCAAAAAGACAATCGAACTTATAAAAAAGGAGTTGAGGGGCACCTGGGTGGCTCCATTGGTTAAGCATCTGACTCATGATCTCAGCTCAGGTCTTGATCTCAGGGTTGTGAATTCAAGCCCCTCGTTGGGTTCCATTCTAGGCAGGAAGCCTACTTAAAAAAGTTGAATAAACATTTCTCCAAAGAATACATTCAAATGACCAATAAGCACATGAAAAGATGCTGAATACCACTAGTAATTAGGAAAATCCAAATCACAACCACAATGAAATACAGCTTCACAACTGCTAGGATGGCTAAACTCAAAGCAGTGGAAAATACGAAGTGTTGGTGGGGAAGTAGACAAATTTGAACCCTCATACATTGTTGATTTGAATGTATAATTGTGCAGTCACTGTGGATTGGTGGTACCTTAAATATAAAATTAAATATAGCTAATTTATAGCTTAAATATGCTAAATTTAGAATTACCATATGACCCAGTAATTCCACTCAGAAACATTGAAAACAAGACTCAAACAGGCATCTGTACATCCATGTTCATAGAGGCATTATTCACAGTAGCCAAAAGGAGATACAACCCAAGTGTCCACTCACAGATTAATGGATAAACAAAAGTGGTATGTCCATTCAATGGAATATTATTCAGCCACAAAAAGGAATGAAATCCTGACATATGCTACAGCATGGATGAACTTTGAAAGCATCATGCTAAGTGAAATGTTAGATACAAATGGACAAATATTATATGATTCTGCTTATATCAAATATCTAAAATTGACAAAATCATAGAGAAAATAGAATAGAGGTTACCGGGAGCTTGGGGGAGGGAGAAATGGGAAGTTATTGCTTAATGGTTACAGAGTTCCTCTTTAGGGTGATGAAGAATTTTGGAAATAGTGGTAATAATTGTACAATGTTGTGAGTATAGTTGATGCCACTGAATTGTACACACAAATGGTTAAAATAACAAGTTTAAAGGACACGTCGATAATTTGTTCTCAGAGTTACTGCTATTAAGTTATGAAATAGAAGAGGATTGTTACTATTTCCTGGAAAAGGGAGACAGTTTTCAGCTTAAGTTAGCTGTATAAGACTCTTGGCTAAGCTTATTGTTGCTGTTGGCCAATTTTAGAGATGATTGATTTGTTCCAGAGTAACCCTGCTTCACTGATCTGTGTAATATGACCAGACTCCAGCTTGGCAGAGGAGTCTTTCTTTGCCAATATTGAAATTTACTGAGTATCCAATCCTGTAAATTTGAATGCTATACTATTCTTTTAGAAGAACGAAGTAGGGATGTTGAGATTAAGTTTACCACTCATTGATTCCACTTTCTTGTGAAAATCCTTTTGAAACCTGAATTAAAATACTGTTTTTGAAGGAAATTTTTGAAGTTTCTCTCTAGAGTAACCTTATTAAACCATTTACATGTTTCAATTAAGTGTGTTGGACAAAGTTAATACTGTGTTTAATAAATCCTAATGTATTCTCTCAGTATTTTTTAAAATAATATAGATCTAACCCTGTGACCCCTTATGATCACTATAATGTGTATTTTTCTTTTGCATTAGTCAAAGGTTCAGGATGACCATTCATTTTGGTCAGTCTCTTGCTATAGAAGAAAGTAATTTAACTGATCTACTTGACTATAAACACTCATGTTATTTTTCAAAGAGCAATATATTAATTTTAAATATTGATTAAATATTAATATTAAATTAATATTTTCTAATTGTTAAATATGGCTACTTGTGTATTTCTTTTTTTTAATGTTTTATTTATTTTTGAGAGAGAGAGAGAGAGAGACAGCGCGAGCAGGGGAGGGTCAGAGAGAGAGGGAGACACAGAATCTGAAGCAGGCTCCAGGCTCTGAGCTGTCAGCACAAAGCCTGATGCGGGGCTCGAACCCACATACGTGAGATCATGACCTGAGCCGAAGTCGGTGGCTTAACCGACTGAGCCACCCAGGCACCCCATCTATATGTGTATTTCATCCTGCGTTTATAGAAGTTACTGTTGAGTAGGGACATATATTTAATCATAGTCTGCTCAAATATATTTTCTAATATTTTTAAGCTTCGAGATTCAACAGAACAATTTCAAGAATATTATAGGCAAAGACTACGCTATCAACAGCATTTAGAACAGAAGGAGCAACAGCGGCAGATATACCAACAAATGCTGCTCGAGGGAGGTGTGAATCAGGAGGATGGTCCTGATCAGCAGCAAAATCTTACAGAACAATTTCTTAATAGGTATGTCTTTCAGTCATTTTTTCAAATGTAAGGAATTATTTCAAAGTGATGACAAGCAGGCAATGACTGCTACTTTTCATGTACAGTTAAAATTTTGAAGTGTTTGAAGTAATGTAGAGTTACAGAATATCTTGTCACAGCATTCTGAGGGTCTAATTTTCTTCTTTTTTCCTTTAAACCTTTTTTCACATCTAAGCAACGAGAGCAGAAGTGTGGTGGTTCATCTGACAGCTGGATGCAGATGGCCAGGTGGATCCAGCTCTGTGCCAGGGCATCTGAGGTCCCAGGGGTCCTAGTTACTTAGCTTCCTTTTGCTTGTTTCCTCATCTACTGCACAGAACAGCCATGAAGACGAAACAAGTTAATCTATGCAAAGTGGTTAGAACAGTACCTGGCAGATAGTAAGCACTATGTTAAGTGTTCTCTATTGTTTTTATTGTTGTTTTGGGTGCTTGAAGTTCCAGGTTCTTTTGAATTCGATATATTAAAATTATTATTGAATTCAATATAGTAAAGTTATTCTTTCTTATAATTTCTGCCAAGGCAATATGCACTTATATTGTTCTTAATTATAGGAGGGGTGTGTGTGTGTGTGTATGTATGTGTGTGTGTAGATGGGTAGATAGTAATGTGTCTGTTTAAGAATCAGTAAATTAGAATATATGTATTTGAATGAGCAATGCTTGTTGGAAGATTAAATGAGTTAACATATAAAAAATTACTTAGAATAAATCCTGGTGCATGTAGGAAGTATACCATAAATGTTGGTTATTATTGTCATTATGATTAGGCAATGCAGTGGTGACTATCAGTTCTTTACTTGGTTCAATAATACTGGAAGTAATCTGCTTAAAACTCTGAGGGTTGGCAAGTCAGTGAACCTGAAATTGATTTTGTCTTCAAACCTTCACACAAGGAATGTTTAGTGGTAATCTAAAGAGTCTAAGTAGGCTTCTGAACATTGCATTTGAGGATCATTTTCTTATCTCCTCTGATAAATCAGTCAGTGGCTTACTAGAATTACCCTAATTTGATGAACTGCCATTTCTGGTTCTTCTTCTTCATATCCGTAAAGATCATGGTTGCAATTGGATTCTCTGACCATTTTATTTTGCAGTGAAAACAGATAGCTGGCATTAAAGCAGAAGATAAAGTGGCAAGGTTCTGTGATCCTAATAGTGGTAAAGGATGTACTTCCTCAGGAAAAAAGTTTAACTATTCAAGATGGTTTATCCTTCCTTTAAAGACCATTATAAATAGAATTCAAGTTATTTATTGTTATTCAGCTTTTGAAAATTAGTTTCATATAAATTCTCTGTTCTCTTAGCCCTCTCTTATCTATTGTTTTCTAACCCTTTAATATTTTATTCAGTCCTTTTTTTCATATATCTGAGGCTGTACCAGGACTTTATTTATTTGAAAACATTTTTTAAAATGTTTATTTTTGATAGAACGTAAGCAGAGGAGGGGCAGAGAGAAAGGGAGACACAGAATCTGAAGTAGGCTCCAGGCTCCCAGCTGTCAGCACAGAGCCCGATGTGGGGCTCAAACTCACAAGCGGTGAGATCATGACCTGAGCTGAGGTTGGACGCTTAACCGACTGAGCCACCCAGGTGCCTTGCTGTACCGGAACTTTAAAGTACCTAATACCATAGACAAATTGAATAGAGATAGAATCTATAAAATAAAATATCCTTTCCCCAAAATGTTAATGTTTTATTTTTTCAAGTCATTCTAGCAACAGGAGCATAGTTTCCATATTTAAATTTTGCATCTTTTTTTCCAAGAGCCATAGACAGAGGGAAAGAAATGAGTCATGTTACATAATAGATCTTATTGAAGAGAATAAAGCATGATAGAATTTTTATTAACCATTCTGTATCACTACTTTATACTTCTTGATATTTTGTTTCTACTAATACTAATAATCACCACTGATTTGGCACTGACAGGCATATTCTGCAACATCCCCATCTTCACTACTTTAGAGAGTCAAAATGATAGCATTTTACTCTTTATACTTACCATTTCCCAAATTTACTTGACCTCAGACTCATTTTTATGAGGATCATTTCACAGGATTAGTGTTTCGTAGAACACAATTTGGGAAATGCTGTCTGGTTAAAATTTTTAACATAAATAGTAATGGCTGGCAGTTCCTTTAATAATAGAATGTAATTATATAATATATATTATTTATGTAATATATATTATATAATTATAATACATATAATATAATATTATAATATAAGACTTTTTAAAAGTCTTTTCTAAGCCGTAAACACACACATACACACACATGCCAATGTTTAATGTAGGGAAACTAGAAAATACAATAAACCACAGCACCTCTTAGAAATCCTACCCCTTGTGTACTCCTCTCTCATATTGAATCTAAGCTGTAGAAAGTGGTGCTGAGCCAGTTCTGGGTCTAAATCTTAAGAGAGCTTGTCAGCTTCCTCTTTGTGCTCTTTGGAGCCCTGAGTCCAACAAAAGAAGTCAGTCTGTCCTCATGTAGGGAGACTTGTGTTGAGGGAAAGACCTTGAAGCTCACTTGTTTTGCTTTCTCTTTTATCTCCCTAGTACCTAGATCAGAGCCGGCAGATAGTCTGTGTAGATTGAATGCATGAGTAATAGGATGCCACTTGACTTTGTCCCGTCATGGCCTGCTCTAATCATACGTTTCCTAGTTAACATGATATTACTACAGAGATTAAATGAAAATGGTTTATTGTGTTTTTTGGTGAGAAATTTTGGTAGTGGTGATATTTTTGTTGACTATTTTGGGAAATTAAGTTTTAAATTGAAAATTAAACCAACATTACACTGGAGAAGAAACAGATTTTTTTTCCTGCTGTTACGGTAAAAGGTGGTTTTATGCCTATACCCTTCTACAGTGCCACACTTTAGGAAAATTTGGATCTTCTTTCAGTATCTTGGTTATGTCTTAAGCCAGTTTTTTAGTACTAAAAAATTACCATTTATCTATTACCATTTATATATTCCATTTGTATGTTATATATGCATGTATTCATCTTCTCAAACTTCTAATCATCTGTATGTTAAGAATGTGGGGCACCTGGGTGGCTCAGTTGGTTGAGTGTCTTGACTCTTGATTTCAGCTCAGGTCATGATCCCCAGGGTCGTGGGATCAAGCTCCATGTTGGGCTCTGCACTGAGCATGGAGCCTGTTTGCAGTTCTTTCTCTCTCCTTATCCTCCTCTCCCCCACTCATGCTCTCCCTCTCTCTAAAAAATGAAAAGAATAAAAGGAAAGAATGATTGGGGTGCCTGCCTGGCTCAGTCAGGAAAACATGTGATTCTTGATCTTGGGGTTCTGAGTTCGAGCTCCACACTGGGTGTGGACATTACTTAAATAAATTAAAAAAAAAAAGAATGTGATTAAGTTTTTTAAATGTAATTGCATTGTTTTATTTTATAGGTCCATTCAGAAGCTTGGTGAATTAAATATTGGAATGGATAGCCTTGGTAGTGAAGTATCCGTGCTCAACCAGCAATGTAATGGGAATAAAAGCAATGGATCTAATAATTCTTCTGTAACTAGTTTTGCTACACCACCCCAAGAGTCTAGTCAGAGATTAACACATGATGCTTCAAATATCCATACAAGCACCCCTCGGAATCCTGGATCAACAAATCACATACCTTTTCTTGAGGAGTCTCCTAGTGGAAACCAAATGTAAGTACTTTATTTTGTAAAGCCTGGAGATACTAACTTCCTGCAAATGAATGGAAATCTATAAAGTCGAACTTCTCTTTAGAGCCTTACAAATAAAAGTTTTTGGAGCTCTTGGGTTCCTGGGTGGCTCGGTTGGTTAAGCGTCCGACTCTTGGTTTCAGCTCAGGTCATGATCTCATGGTTCATGGGATCGAACCCCTTGTTGGGCTTGACATTGACAGCACAGAGCCTGCTTGGATTCATTCATATTCTCTCTCTCTCTCTCTCTCTCTCTCTCTGTCTTTCCCTCCCTCCCCCCTCCTTCTCTCCTCCTCTCTCTCTTCCCACCTCTCTCTCTGTCTCTCTCTCTCCATAAATAAATAAATTTTTAAAAAGTTTTTGGAGGGGCGCCTGGGTGGCTCAGTCGGTTAAGTGTCTGACTTCGGCTCAGGTCATGATCTCAGGGTTTGTGGGTTCGAGCCCTGCATCGGGCTCTGTGCTGACAGCTCAGAGCCTGGAGCCTGTTTTGAATTCTTTGTCTCCCTCACTCTCTGCCCCTCCCCCACTCACGCTCTGTTTCTCTCTGTCTCAATAATAAATAAACATTAAAAAATTTAAAAAAAATTTTGGAGGTATTACCTACCAAATCTTTTTCTAATCTGTCTTTATCTATATTCTTTTCTACTAACTTCTAAATTTCTTAGTGGTCTTTTTTTCTCCTATTTTTATTTTTGCTTTCTCATCACTACCAAGAAAATTCTTTTTTTTATACATTATTTTACTCAGATTTTAAAGTTTTATCTTCTCCCTGATTTTCTTCTTTCTTGCTATTGGTAACATTCAACAAACGATATTTAATTCACAGATGATGAAGGCACAAGATATTTTATAACATGTTGGGATGATGGCAGCAAGACAGTCTTGGCTGTTCTGGCAGTTACAGCAGTTGAAGGCATTTTGCATATTTATGTTTGCACTAATCAAGGAAAGTTTTATCTTGCTATCATTAGTAAACAAGTGTTACTTTATGCAGTGGGAATAGTTAAGGAGCATTTCCTTCATCTATTCTTTTTTTTTTAAGTTTTTATTCACCAGGTGCTCATCACAAGTACCCTCTTTAATCCCCTTCACCTATTTCACCAATTCCCCTACCCACCTCCCCTCTGGTAACCATCAGTTTGTTCTCTATACTTAAGAGTCTGTTTCTTGGTTTGTCCTTTTTTTCCCCCTTTGCTCATGTGTTTTGTTCTTAAATTCCACATAGGAGTTTCTTCATCTATTCTCAACAGTAACCTTTGAGAGTGGTTCATTTAAAAATGGATAACTTGCTTTTGGCCTCTGAATGCTTATAGGAATTAGATTAGCCTTATAAAATTTGTATCAAAAATTCTAGGGTTTTTTCCTATTTTTATTATTTATTTTGAAAAATTCTAGTTTTATATACAAAAGCATAAGTTCATCTAATATTTACTTCCTTATTACAGTTTCTATAACTGTATTTTTGCACTATCACAACAGAACTCAAATTTTAAAATTGATTTTTTTAAATTAAAGTAACCTACATACATGATTTAAAAAGACAAATAGCACCTCAAAGTTATCTTACCCATTTTTATCTGTGATTTCTATTTCTGGTATGCTGCCGTTTTCAACCCAGTTAGCTGTTTCTTTTGCTATGTATTTCCACATTTCTCAATAACATGCTTCTGTTACTATTTTTATTATCCATTGACTCCCTGCCAATTACATTTAGCTACCATACTCCTCACCCACAATACATTGACTTTGTCTACTCTTTCTTTCCAATATGTATCAATTTTTGTTTAAATCAGTATTCAATGTTAACATTACCATAGGCATTTAATGTTATTTACACCTGACTCGTGTAATATGATTATGTTTCCTTTTCATATAACTTTTTGTTTTTCATGGAGACAGTAATTGCCTCATTTTTGGTGTGCCTTTTTATAGCGCACACATGCTTAATTTTCTTAGTGCCTATCACTAAACTCTCTGTTGATATTTTAACTAAACTGTAAATTCATAAAACTTCTCTCATTATAGTACAAAATATCAGGTAGTTTTCTCTTTTCCACTTTTCCCCCTAGGAGACATCCTCCAAGATCAGTCATGCTTCACTTTATATTCATTACTTCTAGGCCATTTTATTCAGGCCTGGAGTGCTGAGACTTCCCTTCACCCTCCTCCTGGGAATTTCCTTTGCCTCTTCCCTGTATTGGATCCCTTGTTTTCAGGATCTCATATAGTTTCCTGAAAATGGGCACA
>CM053570.1:13420047-13486069 GCA_028646485.1 Cryptoprocta ferox
AGTCTCTTCAACAAATGGTGCTAGGAAAACCCACAGCAGCATGCAAAAGAATGAAACTGGACCACTCTCTTACACCATACTCAAAAATAAATTAAAAATGGATTAAAGACCTAAGTGTGAGTCAAAAAAACATTAAAATCCTAGAGGAGAATGCAGGTAGTTACCTCTTTGACATTGGCTATAGCAGCCTCTTACTAGATATGTCTCCTGAGGCAAGGGAAACAAAGACAAAATAAACTATTGGGACTTCATCAAAATAAAAGGCTTCTGCACAGCGAGGAAAATAATCAACAAAACTAAAAAGCAACCTACAGAATGGAAGATATTTGCAAATGACATATCTGATAAAGGGTTAGTATCCAAAATATGTAAAGAACTTACAAAACTCCAATACCCAAAAAACACATAATCCAATTAAAAAATGGGAAGAAGACATGAAGAGACATTTTTCCAAAGAAGACCTACAGACAGCCAATAGACACATGAAAAAATACTCAATATCACTCATCATTGGGAAAATGCAAATAAAATTCCTTTTTCTGTTTGTTTTAGTCTCTGACTTTTATGTAGGAGACTTTCTTAAACTATCTGGAAATCTTTGACTATTTATAAAGAGTGCGGCATTAAGGGGGAAAGATGATTGGAAGGCTATGGATATAGATGGAACATGGCAAAAAGTAATTAAGGAGAAACATTCTTTTATTAAGACTTGAACTGTCAGTTTCTGTTAGTCTTTTCTCTTGGGCCGTATAATTTTCCTAAAGAGCAATCCAAGTTCCTGTCTGAGGTAGCATTTAAGCATAGTATCCAGGATTCTAGAACTTAGCAGGGGAAAGCTACTTGACATCTCACTTTAAAATTTGTGGACTTTGACTTAATCTCCTTTCCAGAATGGCTTCTCATTCCTCCTTAAAACGGTGCTTGGTGTCACTGAGTTCAGAGCCTCTTAATAAATGGCTTCAGAGAGTAACCTTGACTGGGGTCAGTGCAGGTCATTTGCCAAAAACAAAAAAAAAAATTGAAAATTGAAAGGATAAATTAGTTTATGTTTTGATATTCAGAGTAAACTTTATTTGAATTTCTATTCACACAGCTCATCAGAACATTCGGTCCTTAAGCCACCTCTTGGAGATTCTTCAGGGAATCTATCAAGGTCAAGAGGGGAAGAGGTAATACTTTGGGAAGGGAGGTTTCATCATTATTTTTATATACTTGCAAATTTTACTAAGGAATTCTCAATTCATAGAACCATTTTTAGAAATAATCATTATTATTCATGCTGTTATTTGTCTCAAGGCAGTTGAACTTTCCCTGGGCTAAGTGAAGAGGATGCCTCAGAAAATATTTGAAAGTATTCAGTTTAATGGCCCAGTAGCCATCCTGGCTTCTGAGTTGGGCCTGTGCACTAATCTCTGAACCCTGTGGTTAATTTCTTCAGATATTATTGGTATTTCCTTTGGGCTTATCTTCAGTGCAGCTATTTTTTTGCTTTGGAACCAGATATCCTTCCCTAATTACTATATAGCTTCATTCTATCTTATTTTCTTTAGTTCAAATTTTAACCCCATAAACACAGCCATTATTCCAGATGCTTATGGGCTGAACAGATAACATAAATGAATAAAGTTGACTATTGTGATAAGCACATAAGAATATTTGTCCCTTGCATAAACAAATATGCTTACCTAGTGTTTCTAGTTCTTTTCATTTTCAAGAAATTATAGTAATGTAGATTTTTATTTGAAATATGTTTTAACAATAGCAACAAGTTTTTTAAAAATTTAAAAACACTGAAGATGAGGAAATAAAGTTAATTGGTGGCTCTGCCACATCTGTTCTAAAGCAACCCTTTGTAATTATTATTCGTGTGCTAAAGGCCTTTAATCAGTTAGTCATTTCCTCCCATTTTCTCTTATCTACCAATGTTATTTGACAGTCACATTTCCCATATGTGGATCAATGGGAAATGTAGCATTTCTAGTCAAATAAATTCAAGAGAATAATTAAAAATATTTTTTTTGTTAATGTTTATTCACTTTTGAGAGAGAGAGAAAGAGAGAAAACGAAAAGAGCAGGGGGAGGGGCAGACAGAGAGAGGGAGACAGAATCTAAAGCATGCTCTAGGCTCTGAGCTGTCAGCACACCTGAGCTGAAGTAAGATGCTTAAGCGACTGAGCCACCCCGCAACCCTCAAATGAATAATTGTAGAAATGAATGAGTTCAGGGGTGCCTGGGTGGCTCAGTTGGTTAAGCGTCTGACTTCGGCTCAGGTCATGATCTCATAGTTCGTGAGTTTGAGCCCCAGGTCGGGCTCCGTGCTGACAGCTCAGAACCTGGAGCCTGCTTCGGATTCTGTGTCTCCCTCTCTCTGCCCCTCGCCCACTCATGCTCTGTCTGTCTCTCTCTCAAAAATAAATAAACATTAAAAAAAAAAAAAAGAAATGAGTTCAGTTACATAAGACAGACATATAGTAGGATCTATCAAGTTTTTCCCCTATTCCTCCATGAGGATGTATTACATGAAGACATAAAAGTTTGTGTAGGAAGAGGCATAATCTCTTCATTGATACAGTCACTGTAGGTCCTAGAGCTTTCAGGTTACAACCAGAGTGGAGGTGATTTGCATTTTTGTGTGTACTTGACATCTGTATTTCCCAAAGATAGGATTTGGTTAGGTCTGTTGACCACACCCAGTCTAGAGGTCCCTGTTCCAGGTCCAGTCCATTGTAGTCAGGGTAGCAGGGTAGTTTCAAACTATACTAATAGCAGAAGTCACAAAAGCTTTTATATAACCACCCAGGCTTCAACTTGCCTTGCTCAGAAGAGGACAGAAAGTTTGACAGTTTAAAATAAAAATGAGGTTCAAATTAAATGTTCTGATTAAACTTCTTTTCACAATTTTAAAAGGATATTTTACAATTTCAATGTGAAATATTACAGTATTCATTGCTGGAAATAATGAAACTATCCCCCAACCCTCAAGTGGATTGAATAATAGTCTTTTATACTTCCTACTTTTTGAAACACAAATGAAATTCTGTTAACTTTGTGAGAATTATATATGTGGGCTATTTTTTTCTTGATAGTTAAAGGTAACTATATAGGAATGCATATTATTATATTTTGTCATAGTAAGCAAAGAAAAACTTGAATGTGTGCTCTCTGAACTTAGTTTAGAAATGGGCAGCAAAAAAAAAAAAAAGAAAAATTTGGCTTAATATGAATTTGCCATTTAAAAGAATATGTGATTGGGGCGCCTGGGTGGCTCAGTCGGTTAAGCGTCTGACTTCGGCTCAGGTCATGATCTCACGGTTCATGGGTTCGAGCCCGCATCAGGTTCTGTGCTGACGGCTCAGAGCCTGGAGCTTGTTTCAGATTCTGTGTCTCCCTTTCTCTCTGTCCCTTCCCCACTCATACTCTGTCTCTCTCTGTCTCAAAAATAAACTATAAAAATAAATAAATAATAAATAAAAGAATATGTGATTGTAGGTAGTGAACGTAAAGTGATAAAGTAAATAATACAGTTCAAATGAATTTAAAATGGACTAAAGATGAATTCTTTCAAATTCACTTTTTTCATAGAATGACTTTCATATTTATTCTTTCCATAGGATGACAAATCAAAAAAGCAGTTTGTTTGTATTAACACCCTAGAAGACACACAAGCTGTTAGAGCAGTGGCTTTTCATCCCGGTGGTGGTTTATATGCTGTAGGTTCAAATTCAAAAACTCTGAGAGTATGTGCCTATCCAGACGTAATCGATCCAAGGTAAGTAAGGATAGATGGTTTGTACTGTCAATCTTTAGTTTTTAATTTAGCTATATGAGTTTTTCTTTTCAGAGTTGCCATTCAGTAATGTTTAATTTTTATTTATTTTTCTTAAACGTTAAAATTTTTATTTTCAATGCTTAAGAAATATACATCAGAATTGTCAATTTTAGAAATTTTTGTCAAAAATGTTTTTTATTGGGCCGTGAATTCGATATACAACTGAAAAGAGAATCTTTTGACTGATCTGTTTTCTAGATCAATATTAAGCACCTTCTAGGTACTGGCAATTTATCAGTCTTCTTTTTCTGTTTTTAATTATTAAACTTTTCAAGCATATACAAAAGTAGATATTAGTACAGGGCAGTGCAGTAATTGTTGAGATTGTTGTCATATTTGCTTCATCCTTTTTGTTTGTTTATTTGTTAAAGTATTTTAAGGTAAATCCCGGATATGTCATTTCACCCTTTAGGATGAATCTCCAAAAACATGTACATTTTCTTACACAGACTTGATGTTACCTAATAAAATTTTTAGTATCCTCTTAGTCTGTGTTTTAAAGTGCAGATAAACTTTACTCCACTAAACCAATGTTTGACTCCCATTAAAGGCCAGACTTACGAGCATGACATTCAGGGCCTTCCCCAGCCATGCCTGTAACTCCTCACCTACCATGTCAGTCAGTCTCCAGCTGGCTCTTGCCATACTATATTTTATCTTCATTGGAGCTATTTGGCCGTCATCTTTTTCTGTAAAACTTCTCCCTGTTCTTTAAGGCCTAGTACTTTGTACTGGACCAGAACACTTACTGTATGTGGGTGATCATGACAACATCAACCCTCACAAGATTTTTTTTTTCTTGAGAGAGAGCAAGAGACAGTGCACATGCTGGAGGGCTCACGGGGGACGAGCAGAGGGAGAAAGAGAATCTCATGTAGGCTCCATGCCCAGAGCAGAGTGAGATCATGGCCTGAGCCAAAATCAAGAGTCGGATGCTTAACCAACTGAGCCACCCAGGCGCCCCAGTCCTTGTAAGATTTAAACTCTAGAAAGAACACTCGCCTCCTTTCTTTTTCACTCATCCCTTGCATTCCCGCAGGCCCAGTCAATTGCTCATATTGTATGTTTAATAAATGTTTTTGGAACTTATTGAATTTGGAAGCATTAGTAGCTCTTTTTTTCATTCTTTTGTGTCTCTGAGTTAAAATCCATGAAAAATATGTGAAATGGAGATTTTTTAAATGTTTATTTTTTGAGAGAGAGAGAGAGAGAGAGAGAGAGAGACAGAGTGTGAGTGGGGGAGGGGCCTAGAGAAAGAGAGAAACAGAATTCCAAGCAGCCTCCAGACTCTGAGCTGTCACCATGGAGATGTACACGGGGGTCCAGCTCACAAACTGTGAGGTTGTGACCTGAGCTAAAGTTGGGTGCTTAACCGACTGAGCCACCCAGACTCCCCAAGTGAAATAGAGACTTTTAAAAAAATAATCTTGTTCCCTATGTGGTCTGAAATACGTTAGTCTAATAATAGTTTATAATTTTACTTTTCCATGTTAAATATACTTTAAATTCATTTCTTTTGCTTAGAGACTTTGAAAATTGTTATTGACACGTTTTCTGATACTCTTTTCTGTTCCCTCCCTCAAGACAATCGTAATAGAATTTCATTAACTTTAGTAAGCAAAAAATTGAAATGTCTTTCTATAATGTTTCTGTTTAGTGCACATGACATCCCTAAGCAGCCAGTGGTACGTTTTAAAAGGAATAAACATCATAAAGGATCCATTTACTGTGTGGCTTGGAGTCCTTGTGGACAGTTATTAGCAACAGGATCAAATGACAAATATGTTAAAGTTCTGCCCTTCAATGCAGAGACTTGTAATGCAACAGGTAGGTCCCAAGTATGTAAGCAGTAGCCTGCTAATGTATTCTTAATGTTTTTCCTATGTTGTATCTTTGATATATTTTTGTATTATTTTCAATAAAATCTAAGTATATAGCCTTAAGAGTTTTCTTATAATTGCTTAGTTGCATTCATAAGGCATTATTCTTTTTTAGTAAGTTCTTATAGGTGTTGTCTAATTCTTAGAAAATTACTGTTATTCAGAAAGATAACTTTTGGGGTGCCTGGGTGGCTTAGTCGATTAAGCGTCCAACTCTTGATTTTGGCTTGAGTCATGATCTCTTGGTCTGTGAGTTCGAGCCTCACATCAGGCTCTGTGCTGACAGTTTCCAAGAGGAAACTGCTTGGGATTCTCTGTCTCCCTCTTTCCCTGCCTCCCCCTCTCAAAAATAAACATTTAAAAAAAAAAGGAAAGATAACTTTTAAATAACTACCAGCAGGACATTAATTAATATGTTCCAGAGAGTACCTGTCTTCTCTTTCTTTTTCTTTGAGGTAAGAGAAGGATAACTCTATAGCTCTATTTTGATGATAACTGAATCAGTATTTTGATTTCTTGAAGTTTTTTGCCCAGTAAAGTGAAATTGATTATAGTATCAATCCCTATAGTATCAGTCCCTCTCTACCATTATTCTTGCTTAGGTTTGAGACAGTTTAGCAATATCAAATTATCACAGTAAGTTGAGCAGCATCTTTTTTTTTAATTCTTATTGTTGTTTCAGGACCGGATCTGGAATTTAGTATGCATGATGGGACAATTAGAGACTTGGCATTTATGGAAGGCCCAGAAAGTGGTGGAGCTATTTTGATAAGTGCTGGAGCAGGGGATTGTAACATTTATACAACTGATTGTCAAAGAGGACAGGGCCTGCATGCTCTGAGTGGACATACTGGTATGTGATAGTTTCAGATGCTACTTTTCTTTTTGTTCAACCTGTGCTTTTATCAAAAGTGACTTCTTCAAGAGAAGAAATATTTATTTAAAAAATTTAAGTTGGGAACTTTAGATTAAACAGCATCTTAACGATGGGTAACATTTCCCTGTGTGCTAAATCCTTTGCTTATACACATAATTTAATCCTTACAATAATCTTATACGTCAGGAAGTTTTATCTCCATCTTACATATGAAATAAACAAAACTTGAAAAGGCAAAATGACTTGACCAATATCTTATAGTTGAATATGGCAGAACTGAGATAAGACCTCAGGTCTGCCTTTTGCAAAGCCAGTGTTCTAACCCCACAGTTCTGTGCTTTGCCATAATTTGCCATAATTTCAAATGATAACTTTTTTTCAGTACTAATTATGATATCCTAAAATGCTCAATAACAAAGAAGATTCTTTAAATGGTTTTGATGTGCATTCTAGTGAATTTTAGTGTTTTGAAAATTGCTGATACACTTGATATATGTGGAAAATCTCCACCCCAGTGTATTTGATTAACCAGACTGTCGCATGTCTAATAATGAGGAGTACCTAGCTTTGAATGTGTTTAAAAAAGTATTGTTCCACAATAATAACTGAGTATATGATCTTTTCCAGGGCATATTTTAGCACTTTATACCTGGAGTGGCTGGATGATTGCATCTGGTTCCCAAGATAAGACTGTTAGGTTTTGGGATCTTCGAGTACCAAGCTGTGTTCGTGTTGTTGGCACAACATTCCATGGAACTGGTAGGTTTTCCTGGAATTTAAATGAATTTATATGACAAAGAAACTTTGTAAAATGTACTTACCTACTTCCTCTCCTGTGCAACACATATGTTAAAAAAAGGTAGGAACAAATAGTAAAACAAATACTTGGTATTTTACTGATTACCTTAAATTCTTTCAAAATACTTTCATCTCTTACTTTCTTTGTAAAAATAACATTCAGCTTAGGAAACTGAGGCCCAGGGCCATCAAATATCATCCCCCAATTGTTCTGTTAGCAGGGCTCTTTTAGAACTGAGACCTTTATATTCTTTCCTGCTTTGTTGAAGATTAACCTTATAGTTGACCCTATAAGTTGTGAGTTCATTTCTGAATTTTCTATTCTGTTCTATTGATTTTTGTGCCAGTACTGCTGTTTTGATTACTAATGTTTCGTAATATAACCTGAAGTCTGGAATTGTTGCCTCCAGCTTTGCTTTTCTTTTTCAAGATTGCTTTGACTATTCAGGGTCTTTTGTGGTTTCATACAAATTTTAGAATTGTTTAAGTTCTGTGAAAAATGCTATTGGTATTTTGATAGGGATTGCATTAAATATGTAGGTTGCTTTGAATAGTATAGACAGTTTAACAATATTTATTCTTCCTATCCATGAGCATGGAATATCTTTCCATTTCTTTGTGTCATCTTCAATTTCTGTCATCAGTGTTCTACAGTTTTCAGAGTACAGGTAACTTTTACCTCTTTGGTTAGATTTATTCCTAGGTATCTTATTATTTTGGGTGCAGTTGTTAAGGGGATTGTTTTTTAACTTCTCTTTCTGCTGCTTCATTATTGGTGTACAGAAATGCAACAGATTTCTGTACGTTGATTTTTATATCCTGCGAGCTTACTGAATTTGTTTATTAGTCCTAGCAGTTTTTTGGTAGAGTCTTTCAGATTTTTTATATATAGTATCATGTCATCTGCACGTAGTGAAAGTTTGACTTCTTCTTTACCAATTTGGATGCCTTTTGTTTCTTTTTTATTGTTTGATTGCTGTGGGTAGGACTTCCAGTATTATTTTGAATAAAAGTGGTAAGAGTAGACACCCTTTTCTTGTTCCTGATCCTAGGGGAAAAGGTCTCAGTTTTTCCTCATTAAGGATGATGCTATCTATAGATATAAAATTTTTTTTTATGTTTATTCATTTTTGAGAGAGAGAGAAAGAGAGAGACAAGAGACAGGGCATGAGCAGGGAGGGCAGAGAGAGAGGGAGACACACAATCTGAGGCAGACTCTAGGCTCTGAGCCATAAACACAGAGCCCCATGCGGAGCTTGAACCCACAAGCTGTGAGATCATGACCTGAGCCGAAGTTGGGCGCTTAACCGACTAAGCCACCCAAGTGCCCCTATAGATTTTTTACATATGGCCTGTATTATGTTGGGGCATGTTCCCTCAAAACCTACTTTGATGAAGGTTTTTATCTTGAGTGGATGTTGTACTTTGTCAAATGCTTTTTCTGTGTCTACTGAAATGATTATCTATGGCTCTTATCTTTTCTCTTATTGATGTGATGTGTCACATTGAGTGATTTGCAAATATTGAACCACCTTTGCAACCCAGGAATAAACCCCACTTGATTGTAATGAATAATTTTTTTTAATGTATTGTTGGATTCAGTTTGCTAGTATTTTGTTGAGGACTTCTGCATTTTCGTTCATCAGGGATATTGGCCTATAGTTTTCTTTTTTAGTGGTGTCTTTATCTGGTTTTGATATCAGGGTAATGCTGGCCTCATAGAATGAATTTAGAAGTATTCCTTCCTTTTTTATTTTTTGGACTAGTTTGCGAATAGGCATTAACTTTTCTTTAAATGTTGCACTACTAGGTATTCACTCAAAGGATACAAAAATTCTGATTTGAAGGGACACATGCACCCTGATGTTTATAGCAGCATTATCAACAATAGCCTAATTGTGGAAAGAGCCAAAATGTCAATCAACTGATGATGGATAAAGAACATGTGGTCTTTGTAATCTTTAGGTCTCATGAATCGTGAGATCATGCCCTGAGCTGAAATCAAGAGCCGGACACTTAACCGAGCCATGCAGGCACCCCTGGCCCTAACCTGCCTTTTATATCTCAGCTACAAACTACCTTTTATGTTAACTTGTTGAACCAAGGCGACTCCAGCAGACTAAGCCACCTATCCTTTAACATTTTAAAACTTTTCCTCTAAACATATTTCATGTAATTCTTCTTGCAGGCAAATACTATTTTTACATATGTGTATAATAAATACAGACACTTTCTTATTTATACTATTTACTGTTCTGTAAGATCTAACTTATGCCCCTTATTTCTGTGATGTATTCCCAGGCCACTTCAGTCTAGAGCAGTGTTCTTCAGCCTTATTTTCATTATTGCCCCCTGCAAGGAGAAAAACTAAATTAAATTTTTTCCTAACAAGAGAAATGAAATACTAACCAATAAGATTTTATTGGGTGGTGTTAAGCTTTGGGGGAGCTACAAACTAATGCTAATATTTTATTTTTTTGGTCCCCTGGGAACCATTTTGTACCCCCTTGGGGGCATTATTGCCCCATTGAAAATGCATGGTCTGGATTTAGGGGTGCAGCCTGTGAACTCAGCACCTGTGTTGCTCAGACACATTTCCTCTACTATGTCCTAAAATATATTTTATTATTTAATTTCTTATTCCCTCAACTAGACTCTGAGCTGGTTATGGGAGTATTTCTGGAGACTTGCCCAGCAGTGACAGCACTGCTTTAGGATTAGTGGCTTGTCTATTGTACAGGTAATGGTGTCCCGGGGGTTCTCTCAAATGATTAAAAAAAAATGGACTTTCTCATTTCTCATAGAATCTTGCTTACACATTGTCTCTAAAAAGGATGAAAGTGTTTATTGGTTGAATGGGTTTTTTAAATATTTATTTTTGAGAGAGAGAAAGAGAATGAGAATGTATGTGTGCATGGCGGTGTGTGGAGAGAGAGAGAGAGAGAGAGAGAGATGATCTGAAGTGGGTTCCTTGCTGTTAGCACAGAGCCCAGGGTTTGAACTCATGAATCACCAGATCATGACCTCAGATGAAGTCAGACACTGAACTGACTGAGCCACCAGGTACCCATGGTTGAATGTTGATTTGGATTTTTCCTTAACAGTATTGATAAGCTATATTAAATTTTTAATGTATGGTTCAGTGAACACAATTAGCTGTATTGGTTTTTCCATGTGAAATGTTTATTCTGTCTTGTATACAGGCAGTGCAGTGGCATCTGTAGCTGTAGATCCCAGTGGACGTCTCTTAGCCACAGGACAAGAAGATTCTAGCTGCATGCTGTATGATATAAGAGGAGGAAGAATGGTACAAAGTTATCATCCTCATTCCAGTGATGTTCGCTCTGTTCGGTTCTCTCCTGGAGCTCACTACTTGCTAACAGGATCCTATGATATGAAAATAAAGGTGACAGACCTACAAGGTGAGGGAGATTGACCTCTTCCTTTTTTGTAATCTTTCCTCTTTGGGATTCCTTTTTAATCCATGCATCATTTTTTAAAATTTATTTTTAAAATTCCAGTATAATTAGCATATGGTGTTACATTACTTTCAGGTGTAAAATATAGTGACTCAGCAATTCCATACATCACCTGGTGCTCATTGAGATAATTAGACTCTTAATCCCCTTCCTCTTCACTTATTTCACCCATCCCCCCTGCACCTCCCCCCTGGGAACTATCAGTTCTCTATAGTTAAGACTCTGGTTTTTTTGTCTTTTGTTTTCTTTGTTTTGTTTCTTGAATTCCACATATGAGTGAAATCATATGATATTTGTCTTTCCCTGACTTATTTCACTTAGTGTTATACCCTCCATCCATGTTGTTAGGAAGGCCAAGACTTCATTCTTTTTTATGGCTGAGTAATATTCCTGTGTGTGTGTGTTCCACATCTTATTTATTTGGTTGCTTCCATACCTTGGCTATTGTAAGTAATGCTACCATAAATATAAGGGTGCATGTATCTTTCGAGTTAGAGTTTCTGTATCTTTGGGTAAATACCCAGTAATGGAATCACTAGATCATATGGCAATTCTGACGAACCTCCATGCTGTTTCCCACTGCGGTTATACCAGTTTGCATTCCCACCTCTTGGCTCATAAGAGTTCCTTTTTTCTCCACATCCTCACCAAAACCTGTTGTTTCTTGTGTTGTTGATTTTAACTGTTCTGACAGGTATGCGTTGATACCTCATTGTAGTTTTGACTTGCATTTTTCTGAGGATGAGTGATGTTGAGCATCTTTTCATGTGTCTGTTGGCCATCTGTCTTCTTTGGAGAAATGTCTGTTCATGTCTTCTGCCCATTTTTAGTTGGATTATTTGGGTTTTTTGGTGTTGAGTTGTGTAAGTTCTTTATATATTTTGGTTACTAACCCTTTATCTTTCTGTTTTGTTGATTGTTTCCTTTGCTGTGCAGAAGCTTATTATTTTGATGTAGCCCCAATAGTTCATTTTTGCTTTTGTTTCCTTTGCCTTATGAGACGTATCTAGAAAATGTTGCTTCTATTGATGTCAGAGAATTTTATGGCTATTTGGGATTTTGTTGTTAATCTGGTATAATCAACTATATAACATTTTCAAATTTTAGTTTCATAGTATTCACTGGGCAAATTACTGGTACTATATTGATGTGAATTACAACAAATTATTAAACAACTTGTTGAATATTTTATTAAGTAGTTGTTAAAATATTGAAAAGAAAGAGCACTTACTACACTGACTCATTTTGAGTTCAATGATGGTAGATGTTAAAATACACATTTATGTGCTCCTATTTGCTTCTACTTTAAAGTTTATTTATTTTGAGAGCGAAAGAGCTCAAGTTGGGAGGGGAGGGGGAGGGAGGGAGAAAGAGGGAAGTAGGGAGGGAAGGAGAAGGGAAGAGAGGGAGAAAGAGAAAGAGAATCCCAAGCAGGCTCCACACTGTCAGTGCAAGCCTGATGCAGGGCTCGAACACATGAACTGTGAGATCATGACCTGAGAGTCGGCTGCTTAACTGACTGAACTACCTAGGTGACCCTGCTTTTTTAAAAAACTTATAATATGTGTAACTATATCTTCATCGTTTTATTTTTAATCATTTAGTATGCAAATACTTATTTTGTATCAACTAGGGACAGAAGAGAGATGAATAAGACAGGGAACTTCTTCCTTGATGGAGCTTACATTTTAGAGGTCAACATAAAGTAAACCAGATAATGATGTAATTTCAGGTATTGGTAAGCACTATTAAAAAATTAGCAAGGTTGGGAGAGAGTGACTGGGTGGATGGGAAGGGCTATTTTAGGTAGGCTTGGGTAAGTCTCTAGGGAACTGCCATTTGTGCAGAGACTTGTGTGATGAAAAGGCACAAGCCAGCCAGGACCCCAGGATAGACCGTAACTACTGGAGAGGTGCTGAGGCAGGAGTGAATTCAGCATGTTCACGACACCGCAAGAAGCTAGTGTGGCTGGGACTTAGAGAACTAAGGGAGTGAGAGACAGAAGAATAAATCTGAGGCAGGGTTTTCCAGGCATTTTAAAAAAAGATAATCCTTGGGAATGTTTAAAACAGGAAGTGATCTGACCTGATAGCTATCGATATTGTTTAAAAGATAATTTTTGAGTTCTGTAGGGAGAATGGATTAGAAGTATAAATATCAGTGAGGAGGTTATTGGAACAGTTCAGTTGAGGGATGATTGTAGCTTGGGCTAAGGCGGGTAGAGGTGGAGGTACGAAGTGACTGAATTTGGGATATATTTTAATTTGGATGAAATTTGGGGAGTGAGGGGAATGCTGATTCCTAGGTTTTTGGCATGGTGCAATTAATTGAGATAAGGAAGATAGGAGGAACTGGTTTGGGCAAGAAAATCAAGAGTTCAGTTGAACAAATGAAGATGACTATCAGGCAGTCAAGTGAGATGTCGAATAGCTATTTGGATGACTAGTCTGGAGCTCAGGTGAGAAGTCAAGGTTGGCGGTGAAATGTGTGAGTCATAAGTATACAAATGGCCATGGTCCCGTGGTACTAGATGAAATTTCATAGGAAGTGGGTATAAAGTAAACAGAAAATGTGAAAGCTGATTCCTGGGAAAGGAACAGCAGACGAGCAAAGGAGACCAAGATGTAGTGGCACCAAAGTCAGGGAGAAGTCAAGTTGAGAGAGTTTCAAGGAGAGAGTGGCAGCTGTGTCAAATGTTGCTGTCTATATTTTACCAAATACTACTAACATAATTAGATATTCAATAACTTATCCCTGTTTAAACTTCTAAATGTATTAAATTGATGTAGTTTAGGACTTTGTATATTATAATGTCTTCAAGTAACAGGAAGTCTGTGAAATCCATACATACACTTATTTTGTATTTTAAATCAGTGTCTCTCTTTTTAATTTAGGAGATCTCACTAAACAGCTTCCAATCATGGTGGTGGGGGAGCACAAGGACAAAGTGATTCAGTGCAGATGGCACACCCAGGATCTGTCCTTCCTGTCGTCCTCTGCAGACAGAACTGTAACCCTCTGGACTTACAATGGATAGAGCACACCCAGTGTCGATCTATGCAGTGAAAGCACAGAGACTTAAGACTACTGAGTTGTGAAAATAACAAATCTGAAGAACATAGACTGACTGGGAAAGTGGCTTAGCAGGAGGAGGCCCCTTATTACGATGTATCCCTTTGATAGGAACTCTTGGGTGGTGTTATTATGCAGTGCTTTCAGTCTCCCATGTGAGCTCGTGCTGCTGTGATCTGCTATATGTAGTCTTGTTGCCAAAGTCCGTGGAAGAGCTCGTATGTTGTCGATGTGCACTCCAAGTCAAGGTGGACGATGTGTTTACGGTTTAGTATTAAATGCATTCCTTGGTCTTTGCCTAAATAACAGTTTTATATACACACTGAGATTGAACTATACTTTAAGCATATTACTACATGTAACGCAACCAAGCTCTACACAAATGAAACATAGGTGTTCAGAAATTACTTTTCTCACAAGCCCATGATACTGTATCACTTTGTCAGCTAGAGGTCAGAATTTTATATGTCTCTCAATAGTTACATGGTTATTTTCGCTAAGGATCATTATGGAGTTGAAAGATGGATAGAAAACTGCTTCTTAGTTCATTATGTGGTATTGGCCTTTTCTTTCTTAAACCCAGGGATATAATTGCTATTTTGTCACATTATTTTGTTCCAGGCTTAAAAGGTAAATACGTTTGCTTCAGAAACTTGTTAATTTCAGTTTTTTGAATGCAACAGGATACCTCCCTTCTAAAGTGTACTGTAGAAGCAGAGCAGCAGCGTTATGTGATGCCACACTTGATGGTACAGGAAGCTGACTGGCTAGCATTTTTCCTCTTAAAAAGAAGAAACTTTGCCATAGACGATAGCATGGTTTGAAATGCTATGTCTGCATGATAATTTAAAATGGAAAAATTTAAACTTTGCACTCCAAAAGCTTATTTGGATTTGTTTCTTGCACTGTTTTGTGTAATGCAGAATAATGATTTTATTTCTATGGCATTGTAGATCCTAACATTTATGTATCTTTATTTTCATATTGTACAGTAATTTTACTTTAAATTATTAAATAGGCTATTTTATTTATTTCAAATGCAGTTGAGTTGGTTCTAATAATTGAACTGTCTGTGCACTGTATGTAGCAAGCATTTTTAATCTATTGTATACAGGTGGAAAGGACATTAGAAGTGTAACTGTGCTATTATTTCAATAAAGACCTCTTGACATCTAGAAGAATTCCTCTTCCTCAGTGTTTGTGACTTTCAATTTAGAGTGTTATTTTTTTCCAGTTTACTTAGAGGTGGTGTGGTCCAGTAGGTGAGCCCCGCAATCAGTTTCTTAAATTTCTTTGTATAGTTCTTCTAACTTACTTTTTATTTTTATTACTGTTTTTTAATTAGAATGTGAGCAGGGAAGGGGGGCAGAGGGGGCGGGGAGAGAGAGAGAGAGAGAGAGAGAGAGAGAGAGAGAGAGAGAGAGAGAGAGAGAATGAATCTTAAGCAGGCTCCACACTCAGTGTGGAGCCCGATGTGGGGCTCGATCCCACTGTTGTGAGATCATGACCTAAGCCAAAATCAGGAGTTGGATGCTTAACCGACTGAGCCTCCCAGGTGCCCCTACTAACTTACTTTTTAACTCCTGGCAACTGCCTAACTTTTGTGTGTCTCCTATCTTTTATTCACAGTCTAGGGAACTGTCCATCCTGGATATATTGTGAAAGTTGATTAATAAAAGCCCAGCAAAATATATAAATTGCAAGTTAGTCTACAAATATGTTGAACTAAGTGCTTTGGAAAGAAATGAAATCTAATTAGTTGTATATATTCAGTAGGTACACAGTTTTCCTACCTTTGCAGAGGGGAATCCTGCTGAAAGTTTGCCACATCTCCTCTTCAGTTTACTTTCATGCTTAATTTTACACAGAGCCTGATGCAGGGCTCGAACCCACGAACTATGAGATCATGACCTGAGTTGAAACCAAGAGTTGGACGCTCAACTGACTGAGCCAGCCAGGCACCCTTCAGAAATTCTGATTGTACTAAAACACTTCAGGCTGGATCATTAAAAAAAGATGGACTCATGCAGCCAACAATTAAAGATCTGACTGAAATAAAAGAAGACACAGTTTTGATGGAGAGGTTTGTACCACACCAAAGGCACGGAATCCACTAGTTACTGTCCCTGACCTGCAGTGTGTTATCCTGAAACCCAACTCCAAAGTGTAACCAATTCAACTGACAAATGTCTTCTTTACTCCTGGTAAAAGCCAGATAGGTCCTTGGAAACTACTTAGGAAAGTCGCTGTAGAGAGGAGCCCAGGTGGAACCCCACCTACCAATAAAGAAAAATACAGAAACAGGAGCTAGGTTGACTCCAGTCATGACCCAGACCTTAAGGAGGAAGTTTCAGTGGGATCACCTTGGAAGCCCAACTCAAACTCTGCCACTTTCTACAGGCAGCTTTGTTGAACAACACTGATGCCAACTCTCTCTGACTGCATGTGATGGTCCAAAAAATACACAGATAAAATCACCCCAACCTTTTTTTAAATGTAGTAGAGTATGTAGAAATAGTTATACTAGTATATAATTCTATCTGAAGAATTAGAGTATGTTTGGAGCCCATTCATACTGTGGTATAAAGTGGGTATTTGGATATTTTTTGGTTTGTATGACCAATAAGAAAACAGACGAGAAAATGCAATCCCCAAAGTGATGTTTATCCTGCAATTACCCAAATTAGGTTGGAGAGGTTGTTCATATTTAACTAGATAGCAAATTTGTACTTAATAGGTACAGTTATGACATTAAGAAAATAACTTGGTGTCCATTCATCTTGAATATTCTTGGGTAATTAAAAATAAAAGTATTTCAGCCTAGAAAGCTAATGCATTCATTAAGTGCTACAACTTGATCAGTAAAAAAGACCTAGATTTGTTTTGTGTTTGCTATAAGCAATTAGGAGGTAAGACCAGCCCCCATCCAAACCCAATTATTTTCCAAAAGGATTTGAAGCAAAATGTCCAATGTCACCTTAAAAGTCAGAATGTATCATTTCTAGAATCGTAAGTCGGTAGTTATTTGTGGCTCACTGAAGTCTGAGATTTTCCTTACTTTGATATCTGCTGTCCACATTCATGCGGCTATATATAAGTTTCACGAGAACCTCAACATGAACCTTGTATGTTCCACAATGCCCATAAGGATTCTCTGAAGTCCATAGCAGATTCACTGTGAGACCTAATTCTCTGTCCGCAAGAGCCTGTCGATTCAGTAACAGTAATAATGCACACCTCGTTGGATCTTTGTTCTTTCCAGCCCAGAGTTGCCAGATTCAGCAATTATAAATACACAACACTCAATCAAATTTGTATTTCAGATAAACAACAAATAACTTTTATTTTAGAGAGAGGGAGCATGTGAGCGGGGGGAGAGAGGCAGAGGGAGGGAGAAAGAGAGAGAAAGAGAGAGAGAGAGAGAGAGAGAGAATCTCAAGCAGGCTCCATGATCAGCATGGAGCCCAACACAAGGGCTCCAACTCACAAACCATGAGATCATGACCTGAGCCAAATTCAGACGCTCAACCCACTGAGCCACCTAGGCACTTCATAACAAATTTTAAGTATAAGTATGTTCCATTAAACAATGGATGATTTCTTTTAGTATATGTATGTCCCAAATATTGCATGGGACACAGTTATACTAAAAAAATATTCATTGTTCATCTGAAATTCAAATTTAACTGGGCATTTTATATTAGGCAACCCTATCAGTCCCCTACAAAGTTGCCAAGTATTTCTGGGAGCCCCCAGTTTCTCAGATATATCTATTTAGAGGTGGACACTACTATAGCTTCAGCCAGGATCCTCATCACTAACGTGTTAAATATCATGGAGGAAGGGGAACTCTCATTAGGGACGAATGTGACTGAAGGCACAGGATTAGCTTTGGTGCTGATAACCTCCCCTGCAGTTCCAAGAATAAAGATAGCAGCGCTTCACAGATAGGAAACAAGGGGTTTTAGATCTTCACTGAAGTTTCTAGCCTGACAGGAAGCAGCTGCATATATGGTATCCTTGAAATATCTCCCCAGTTAGCATAGGCTAAAAAAGATATTTTAGTAATTTCCCAGAAATGCCTAGATTTCCACAAATAGTGCTTTGAGATGCCAAATACAGTGAGTGTTGTGGAAAGTCACCAGCCTGGAAAGCAGACCTGGGGACAATGTTTTGTTCTTAGGAGACCCACAATTATATTTACAACACATTTATGAATGAAAATTAAACATGATGAAGTTATGAAACATATTTGATTCTAGTTTTTTCAAAAAACTTGCTAGCTACATTTATATTATGTAAGAATAAAGGGAATAATCACTGAGAATAAGACATTGAGTATTTGGAACAATATTTTAGGGGCACTTATAATGTTTATAATATTAAGAGACCACTGTGTACTGTCTCTAATTTAAATGATGATTTGATCATTCTTGTGGAATAATGGTTCATTAAAGATGGTATAGAATAAAAAATGCTATAGAAATTCTATAAATAAATACTTGTAAGGCTGCTGTTTGCCATTGTACCAGTATTAAAATGTGTCCTAACATTGCATCTTTTACTAGTTTTGATAACAGGTTTATATTATTCCCACTTGAGAATCCTATAAATACTATGGCTTCACTAAACTGTTGCTAATCCTATAAAAATGGTTCATGCACTGTAGAACACAGGATGGTGGTTTTCAAAAAACTAAAAATGGAAGTACTATATGATCCAGCCATTCTCACTTCTGGATATATGCCCCCAAAAATTGGAAGCAGGGTTTGAAGAGATATTTGCCTACCCATGGTCATAGCAGCATTACTCACAATAGTCAAAAGGTGCAAGCAACCCAGGAGTTCATGAAGAGATAAATGGATAAACAAACTATGTATACAATACCATGAAATATTCAGCCGTTAAAAAGGATGGAAATTTTGACATGTTACAACATGGATGAAACAGGAGGACATTATGCTAAGTGAAATAAGCCAGCAACAAAAAGACAAATATGGTATAAATCTACTTAAGTACCTAGCGTGGTCAGATTTCTAAAAATACAAAGTAGAATGGTGGTTGCCAGGGGCCAGGGAAAGGGGGTGGGGAAATGATGAGTCGTTTAAAGGGTAGAGGTTTAGTTTTGCAGAATGAAGGAGTTATGGAGGATGGATGGTGATGATGGTTGCACAACAATATGAATATACTTAATGACTTGAACTGTATACTTAAAAATGGCTAAGATTAGGGAGCCTGGGTGGCTCAGGCGGCTAAACTTCCGACTCTTGATTTCAGTTCAGGTCATGATCTCAGGGTTGTGGGATCCAGCCCCCTCTATCAGCACAGAGTCCCCTTGGGATTCTCTCCCTTCCCCGCTTGCGTATGTCCTCTCCCTCCTTCTCTCTCTCCAAATTAATATTCAAAAATATTAAAACGTGGCTAAGATGGTAAAATTTATGTCAGGTATATTTTAATCTTAAAAAACTGTAATAAGCAACATGCACACTCAAGTGTACCACATTACACATTTAACACGCTTTCAAATTTGTTGCCAGTAACTCTTGTGTACTTCTCTTTTCTTCCTAGTGTGTAAAGCTCATCATTTCGTCTTTGGAGTTTCCTGAAACTGCAAGAGCAGCAGCAGTTAAAGACAAAATAAAACAAAATTTACAATTTACAACTACACCATAGTGAGCATCTCCTCCTCCACCCCTATATATAGGACTATCCTCGCCGTTCACTATACCCTACTTAAATGATTACTGTAGATGTTACACATTCGGACTTACAAAATATATCAATACCAAGAAAACACGCTTCGTATTCGTATATACTTGGCTTCCTTGCGAGGTTTCGCTTACAGACAGTTCAGCAAGCTGATCAAACTGAAAAAGCCCTGGCCTAAAGGCCTGCCGACCGAGCCAGGCTCCGCCCCCCCGGCGGGCCAATCAGCCGCGCGCCCGGGAAGGACGCACAGCTGCCAGCCGAGTAAGTCGATGAGGCCGCGCGAGAAGCCCGACGCCCGCTGAAGCGTTCGCGCTGCTCCGGCAGGCGGCTCGCCATCTTTTCCTGCCAGCCGGGTAGGTGCCCTTCTTCCCGGGACGCAGGCTGGCGGCCCGGCTGTGAGTCGGCGCGGTCGGGTGTCTGCGCTGGGGGCGGATTACGGGTTCGGGCCCGGTGGGTTGGGCGGGCGGCGGACGCTACCTGGGGCGGGGACCGCGCTCTCCGGAGCTGCGGTGCCAGGATGGGCGAGGACCCGCCGCCTCTTCCTCGGGAGCAGCGCTCCGCTGCCATGGAGTTACACGGTTCCAAGAGGGGCCTAGGGAAAGGGGCAGCGAGTGCAAAGCCAGACTCGAGCGAACGCTGAATTTCGTGGGCTTCAGTTGTCTCTGAAAACTTTACGCAGCATTTGGTCAAACACCACCAGCGGAATAGCTCGGATTTGGTTGTAGTTAATTTTTTTGAACTCTAAATCTGATTTGAAAATAAGGACTTAGAGTTACTTATTTATGAGTGGGTGATGAAAAACAATTCATATTATCTCCATGGCAGTGGTTATGAGAGTGTGGTCCCCAGATGAGTGTCATCGTCATCTGGCAGGTTGTTAGACACGCACATTCTCAAGTTTGAGAGCCACAGGCACACGAACTAAATTGCGAACTCCTGACTTTTGTGCCCTGCAACTTCTAGGTTAAAACCGAATTTGACTCAAGTTAGTCTTGTCTTTCTCATACACGTGTAATTCATCGAAATCAGATACTCTTCTGTGCTGATTCCCACTCAGTAGCTGGAACTTTCCTTGGAGATCCCAGTCTTGGTAGCTCTCCATGCAAGTTATTTATTATCCTCAACTGTAAAATGAAGATGACAGTACTACTTCCGAGAATTTTTGTGAGGATTGAATGAATGAATGTATGTAACAGTGTTTGGCATGTAGTAAGAGTATTATATATATATATATATATATATATATATATATATATATATATATATAAATTTTGATATTAGTCTCAAAGCCTGAAGCAGATGAGAAAAAGATTATAAAAAAGTAAGACAGAGAGGAGAGAGCTTGTTAGTCTCTGTCAAGTAGAAGAATCACTGGTGCCCCTCATTAAACTAAACGGACACAGAATGGTTACTTTTCCTTAATACTTTGCTGCTCAGAGTGTGGTCTGTGAGCCAAAGTCTCTGCCATTAGGAGCTGTTAGAAATGCAGAATCTCAGGCCCATGTCAGATGTATTCAGTCAGAAGCTGTTTTTAAAAGATCCCCAGCAGGTTTAGATGCAGCTTTGTTTGGAGGGAGTGTGGAATCAGCTGTAAGATTCCTCAAGGAATTCTAGCCGTCAGTCAGTGACCACGGGGATTTGGCAGGACTTGAACTTGCAGCTGGTTCCACTCTTCTACCTCAGCTCCTGGTCTTGCATCATTTTTCATTTCTAATTCCTAGTCCCAGATAAAGCTCTGGATCTGCTGATCATTATTGGAGAAAGTAGCATAGTTGCTAATAGCATGACTTTGTAGGGGTGGTAGTCAAAACTCAGCTGCTTGAAAGGTTGTCGGTTTCCTTTTTTTTTTTTTTTAAGAAGTGACTTTTTTTTTCAATATTTGTTTATTTTTGAGAGAGAGAGAGAAAGAGGGAGGGAGTTAGAGGATTCGAAAAAGTCTGTGCACTGAGAGCAGAGAGCCCGATATGGGGCTTGAACTCATGAACCGTGAGATCACGACCTGAGCTGAAGTTAGTTGGACACTTAACCGATTGAGCCACCCAGGCGCCCCTGCTTGAAAGGTTTTTTGATTCCTCTCCCTTTGCATAATGCTCTTTCTAGAGCTGTTTTCCCAGATCCCCATTCCTGCATCCCAGGTTCCTCACACAGTGACGTTCCTGGCTTCCTAGTGGATCATTTCACCGTCTTCTTGATACATGTACTAATGTGACTCTGTCAGCTTCTCTTCTTTTTGCTTTAGAACCTTTATTTCCATTCCCTCTTATTCATTTCTATTTATGAAGGAGTGTAAATTCTTGTCACCTCTGAGAAAAGCCTTTTCTGGGGGCTCCTGGGGGCTCAGTTGGTTAAGCTTCTGACTCTTGATTTTAGTTCAGGTCACAACCTCATGGCTTGTGAGTTCGAGCCCCACATCAGGCTCTGTGCTAAGCCTGCTTGAGATTCTCTCTCTCTCTCTCTCTCTCTCTCTCCCCCCCGCTCTCTCTGCCTCTCACCCACTCATGCTCTCTCTTCTTCAAAAATAAAATAAATAAATAAATAAAAACCTTTTCTGTAGCCTTGATTTTTATACACTGCCTGCCATCTTTTCAGAGCTTCCGCTCCATTCAGAGACACCCTTTGTCACCTACTTAGTTCTTTATTCCTTAGAATTAGGTTTCTCCCTATCAGTCTCTGGAAGGCATTTTACAGATGACCAACTAATTAAGCAATTCTGTGTCCCGCCCCCCAACTTTATTTTTCTCAGCTTTTTTGAAGTATTTAATACAGTTGACTAATGCCACTTTCAAATTAAGCCCCTCTCAGTTTCTACACATTGCTTTTTTTTTTTTTTTTTTTTTTTTTTGCTTGTCTTCTATTGCACTCATTAGTCTTAACTGTCTTCTCTTGTGTTTAGGTCTTCTCAAGACTTCATTCCTTAGTTTAACTTTTTTCCGCCCCAATAAAGTATAAAGTCATCCAGTATTGGTGTTTTTTTTAATGTTTTATTTTTGAGAGAGAGAGAGACAGAGCGTGAGCAGGGGAGGGACAGAGAGAGACACACACAAAATCCGAAGCAGGCTCCAGGCTCTGAGCTATCAGGACTCAGACTGATGCGAGGCTCGAACCCATGAATTGTGAGATCATGACCTGAGCTAAAGTTGGATGCCTAACCGACTGAGCCACTTAGACTCCCCAGTTTTACATTTTTAAACATAAAAAGTTATGGGTTAAAAAAAAAAGTTGTGGGTGTTGTGGTGGTGTTTTTATTATCAGTGGTTTACTTAATTTATCAGTATATTTGACCAGTTCCTTTGCTCATCATTGTTTCTTTTATTCACACCTTTTCTTATTGAGGTTAAACTTCTTTAACATATCAAGAGTCTGTGGGATGGAGACTTTCTCAGTCTTTTTATGCCTGAAGATGCCTGAAGAAATCTGTGTTAGTTTGCTATGGCCACCATAACAAAATACCACAGTTTGGTGCTTAAACAACAGAAGTTTATGTTTGCACAATTCTGGAGGCTAGAAATCCAAGATCAAGTTGTCAGCACAGTTGGTTTCTTCTGAGGCCTCTCTAGGCCTGTGGATGGCCACCTTTTTCCCCATCCTCCCATCATCTTCCCTCTGACCTGTGTCTAAATTTCCTTATAAGGGCACCAGTCATATTGGATTAGACCCATGCTAATGACCTCATTATAACTTAATTACCTCCTTAGAGACCTATCTCCAAATAGTCATATTCTGTGGAACTGGGGCTTAGGACTTCAGCATATGAATTTTGGAGATACACAGTTCAGACCATCATGGTATCTCAGTCTTTCTCATTTTAAAAAAGGCTTTTGTAAAATCTAAAATATATATACAGAAAAGTGTGTAAAATATTAATCTTCATCTTAGTAAATTATTAAAAAGCATACACCTATGTGACCACTTTCTAGATTAAGAAATAGAACATTTGTCAGGGCGCCTGGGTGGCTCATTTGGTTGAGCATCCGACTTCGGCTCAGGTCATGATCTCACAGTTCGTGGTTTCAAGCCCCACGTCAGGCTCTGTGCTGACAGCTCAGAGCCTGGAGCCTGCCTTGGATTCTGTGTCTCCCTCCGCTACTCATTCTCTGTCTCTCTCCATCTCTCAAAAATGAATAAACGTTAAAAAAAAAAAAAAAACTAGAACACTGTCAATATCCCAGAAACCCTCCAGAGCCTTTTCCTTGTCTCCTTGATCTCAGAGGGAAAGATTTCAGTATTTATCATCAAGTATAGTGTTTGCCTGTAGTACTCTATCTGGCGGTTTTCTTTTATTCCTGCGTTGCTAAGTGTTTTAATCAGGAATAAGTTTATCCTGTTTCATTCTTGATTTGGCGGGGCGGGGGTGCAGTTCTCTTTTCTTTCATTAATCTTACTATAGATATATCAAACTTAGTCATTTCAAAGAACTAACTTTTGGTTTTATTTTCTCAATTATGAGTTTGTGTCCTAAATTTTTTGCTCATGTTTGTTTGTTCATTTATTTATTTGGGGGAGAGAGAGAATCCAAGCAGTCTCTGCACTGTTAGTGTAGAGCCCCATGCGGGGCATGATTGATTAAGTCATTGGCCATGTGGTTGAACTCAATCTCCACTTTCCTTCCCTCCCCTGAGGTTGGATGGATGAAAGTTCCAACCCTCTAATGCTGTGCTTGGTCTTTCTGATGACCATCCTCCACCCTGAAGGTACCTGGGGCCCAGCAGAGTCACCTCATTAGCACCTCATCACAGAAGACACTTCTGTCACTCAGGAAATTCCTAGGGCATTTGGAGGAACTGTGGTCAAAGACCAGATATCCTTTATTATATGGCAGGGACCGTCTGCAGATCTCTGGGGTTCCGTCTCTGCAGCTTTCTCTGCCTTGATCCCCCCAGATACTCAGCTCGTTTCCTCAGCTTTCTGGGCTCTTCCTGAGTTTCCCCTCCCTGTGCTCGTGGCCTGGAAACTGTTAAGACAGTAAGCTGGGGCAATGGAAGGGCTGTCTGTGTTTGTTTCCCATTTTTCTTTTTTAATTAAAAAAATTTTTTTAATGTTTTATGTATTTTTGAGAGAGACAGAGTATGAGCAAGGGAGGGGCAGAGAGAGGGAGACACAGAATCCAAAGCAGGCTCCAGGCTCCCAGCTGTCAGCACAGAGCCCAACATGGGGCTCGAACTCATGAACTGCAAGAACATGACCTGAGCCAAAGTTGGGCACTTAACTGACTGAGCCACCCAGGCGCCCCTGTTTCCCATTTTTCAAAGACAATCATACTTGCTCACCTAGTATCCAATGTCTTGAAAAGTGTTCTCTCATAGATTTTGTGCAGAGGTTTTGGTTTTTCAGGCAGGAGAGTACGTTTGGCCCCTGTTACTTCATCGTGGCTGGAAGTAGGAGTCGAGGGAGTGCTTTGGAGCACGGGGTGCTATGCCATCTTGACCTTCCTGCTATTCTTTGAATGCTTCAGATTTTCTCCCCACTTTGATCTTTTGTTTGCTATGCCCAGTCTCTAGATGTTCTTTTCCCAAGTCTTTCTCAGGTTAGCTTCTTACCATTTTTCTGCTAAAATGTCATTGTGGTTATCTACTGCTGTGTAACAAACCACCTCCAAGTTTAGAAGCATTCAAACATTTTATAATTTCTCATGATTCTGTGGGTTTATGGGGCTTGACTGGACTCATCTGGGTAGTTCTTTTATTCCGCATGATGTTGGCTGGGTCACAGGTCCGTTTCCATGGGATTGGACTGGAACCATCAAGATGGCTCATTCACATGGCTGGCCATCGATGTTGGCTGCCAGCTGGGAGCCTAGTGTGCCCCTACACGTGGCCTCTCCATATGGCTAGGTCTTCTCACAGCATGGCAGCTGAGGGCCACGAGCAGGTGTTCCAAAGTGCTGAAGTAGAAGCAGCTGGGCCTCAGAGAAGCCAGGCCCGGCCCAGAACCAGCACAGCATCACTTCTACCACAGTATTTTGCCTAAATATTGTGACTGTATAAAACATTTGTGCATAAGAGACTCCATTTTGTGACTGAAACTTTATCCTGTTTTAAAATTTTTTTTATTTTAGAGAATGCAAGGGAGGGAGAGGGACAAGACGGGACAGGAGGGGAGGTGCGGGGAGAGATGGTGGGGTGGGGGAGACAGTCTTAAGCAGGCTTCATGTGGGGCTCAAGTCTGAGATCATGACCTGAGCTGAACTCAAAGAGTCAGATGCTCAACCAAGTGAGAGCCACCCTGGTGCCCCATTCATTCTGTTTTTGAAACAGGAATTGCATCCCACTGTTGAACTGGGCAAGGGCATATGACTGAGCACCTGACTCAAAATATCTGTATTTTTAATGAAAATTGGTCACTCTGCAAAAGGGACTTTGCTGGCAACTATAATATAATATACCTAGGAAACCAATGAATTATAAATTGTAATAATATCCCCCAGTTATAATTCTTGGGAAACTACTGATGTAAGGTATCTTATGTTTCCTCCTTTTTCTTATAAAAACCCCTAACGTTTTCCCTGCAGTGGGGCCACAATTTGGGCTGCTCCCCAAATTACAGTTTTAAACCCAAAATAAATGCTTGTGTACCAGTTCTTCCTCTCTTCTTGGTTGACAGTGGTCACAGGGTTAGCCCAGATTCAGGAGGAGGGAAAATACACTCCATCTCTTGCTGGGGACTTGACAGAATTTGTGGCTATCTTTAATCTCCCCAGAGGCCTTCCCTAAAATACTCAACATTTCCGAACCTAGTCATACCATTGTCCCGCTTTATTTTTTTCACAGCACATATCACTACCTGAAATTAGATTTATTTTTTGGTCAGGTTATTGTCCCATCCTGTCCCCTATCCCCATGTACTCCATGTAGCTTCTTCACAAATCATGGCCGGTCTAGTTTCTTGGTATCCCTGTCACATAAGACAGTGCCCAGTATCCAGTAGGTATTTAGTAAATGTTGTACAAATGAATGCCGAACTTCCCCCCAAAACTATGTTCTTATTCTGAATTTCTTTTTGAAGTTAATAATACCACGTTTTTGTAGTCGGTCAGCCTTGAAATCTTGGCCATGCTTGCCATCTTTCCTCTTAACGTACGTTCAGTGGCTGAGGCCTGTATAGCTCATCTTCAGAATGTGATTCAGCATCTTTGTGCTACGTCAGCCTCCATGGAGGACTCTCTGAATACAGTTTTTCTCTCATTCTGTACACTTACTGCTACTTTCATCTTCCCCAAATGTAGCTTCCATGCCACTGAAAGCTACTGTTGGCTAACAAGTTGGCCATAACCTTTTACATCGACATTGTCACCACCTCGTCACCATCCTGCCGTCTCCTAGTCCATCTCCCACCGTGTCCATCCTCTAATTGATGGTTTCAAAGATTCGCTTTGCTCCTCTGCCTCCCTTACCTCTCACTTTTAGCGTGTTACCCACACTTCCCGGTCTATTTCCCACGCCCATTCTTCCATGAAATAATGCCCGTGTCTCCCAGTCAGATGTGCTTTCTTCATCCTTTGAGCCTCTAAAACCTTGTGAATCCCTGTACGGCTTTGACCATTTGCAGCTTAACATGTATTGGGTATCTCTCATGTGCCATCTCTCAGGCGTTGGGCTTGGAGAGGTGGAGGGGACAAGATGGAGAGCCACCAGGAAGGTGAATTCCGATTACAGTAAGATAGTCCCTTCCCCTGGAAAAGCTCGCTTTATAGCACAGTGCTCTTCCACCCTGGCTGCATATCAGAACCACCTGAGGCACTTTAAAATTCCAGTGCCTGGGTCCCACTCTTAGAGATCTGATTTAATTGGTCTGAGATGTGGCCAGATATTGGGATTTTTAGAAGCTTGTCAAGTGATTCTAAACACACAGCCAAGACGGACAGTCACTGTGCCAGCGGAAGAGACTGGCCAGGAAGTAGCTAATTGCATTGTGTGTTGTGCTAGAAGAATAAACAGAGCACTAAGGGAGCATTGAGGAGGAGTGTTCCATTTAGTCTGGAGCTCCTTTATTTTTACAGGTAGACTATAAACCCAGGGCTTTCTCATCTTAGAATTCTCTTATTTGACTTTTATTCATACTAGGTATAAGATAAGGTGTCCAACAGAACTTTCTGTCGTGATGGATCTGTACTGTCCAGTATGGCGGCCACTAGCCACATGTGGGTGTGTGAACATTGAAATGCCACTAGCGTGAATGAGAAACTGAATTTTTAATTAATTTAAATTTAAATAGCCACATGTGCTTGGTTGTTTACTGTATTGAACAATGTTGAATAGAAGAGGTATTAAGTATTGAAATGATTTGGGGCGCCTCGGTGGCTCAGTCGGTTGACCATCTGACTCTTGATTTTGGCTCAGGTCATGATCTCAAGGTTTGTGGGTCTGAGTCCCACATCGGGCTCCGCGCTGTCAATGTGGAGCCTGCTTGGGATTCTCTCTCTCTCTGTGTCTCTCTCTCTCTCTCTCTCTCTGGTCCTCCCACACCCTCCCTCTCTCAAAATAAATACACTTAAAAAAAAATGATTTGACAGTGTTTCTGCAGAGGCTTACATGAAGCAGGTTGTCATCTTTGAATGGTTTGGGAATTCAGTCACCTCATTTGAATCTTAATTTTATACCTTTCTAATTTTCCATGTGTTAAAAAAGTTGAGGGGGGGGAAGGATTTGATTAAATACCTGTTTATTTTAAAGCAGTTTTACTGATAAATGATTCACATATACAATTCACCCATTTAAAGACCACGACTCAGCGGTGTTTAATATATTCACAGATACATGCAACAATTAACCACAGTGAGTTTTCGATCATCGTTCATCGCCACAAAAAGAAGTCCTGTACCATTTAACTACCAACCCTCCATTATATCCTCAGCCCTGAGGACTTACTAATTTACTTTCTGTCTCTAGATTTGCCTGTTCTGGACATTTCACATAAATGGGATCATATTATGGTCCTTGGTGACTGGCTTCTTTCACCTTTTCAAGGTTCATCCAAGTTGTAGCATGTATCGGTATTTTATTCCTTCCCACGGCCTAATAAGATTCCTTTGTATGTCTAGCCCACATTGTAATTATCCGTCAGTTGATAGACATTTGAATTGTTTCTACTTTTTGGCTGTTGTGAATAATGTGGCTATAAACATTTCTGTGCAGGTTTTTGTGTGGATAGGTATTTTCATTCCTCGGATATAAACCTAGGAATGGAATTCTGAATCATATGAAAAATTCTTATTTTCTTCTTGTCTTGGCAAAAATATATGTGTATGTTTTTATATGTGAATAAACGTTATTACAAAACCATGTCTTCTCAAAATAATTCTATTTCATTATATCTATTAATTTTTTTTTTTTTTTTTAGCCCTCATGCAGGATGCTGTATTCTCTGCTCCTTTGTGTAGGTCTGTGGCTTTTAACTGGTTATGCTTATGATGATGACTGGATTGATCCCACAGACATGCTTAACTATGATGCTGCTTCAGGAACAATGAGAAAATCTCAGGTATTAAAAGAAAAAAAAAAAAAAAGCATGTGTGTGTATGTAAGACCTTCCCAGTTCTGTACTGGAAATAGTCCTCTTCTGTTGCTGTTTTTCACAGAGCTGTGAGAGCTGTGTATCAGTGCCTAGTGGCCATGCAGATTATCTCCCTGACCTTAATCTAAGATAATTTCAACTCCATTTGGTTATTTCTGTTTTAAATTGGAACGTAAAGCCCGTTGAGCAGCAACTGATTTGATTTTAGTTCTTAGTATGAAAATTTGACTCTTTTTTGATTGTTCAATACAGTTGAAGAATAGAAAAAAGTCATTAAATGAAGTCAAATTTTAGTATTAACTATAGGTTTTACAACTGAACTATAAAAGAAATAAAATCTCTATTTTGCTTTAGGTGAAATATGGTGAAGAGAAAAAAGAAGTCAGTCCTGACTTGTCGTGTGCTGATGAATTGTTGGAATGTTATAGCAAACTTGATTCTTTAACTCATAAGGTTTGAATTTTTTTTAATTCATGAATTTTATATTTATAGTATGTTTAATTGTTCTGTTTCCTGTCTTTGCTAACATTATATGTGTTTCTATGTATGTATTGTATGATTTATATATCATTTTTTCTTTGACCTTTTTTTTAAAGAGTACTTTTATTTTCCTGTAATAACATTTATTTCACCATGTTGTAATTATTTTTTTTGAGACTGAGCATTTCTTGGTATAAAGAATGTTTTATTTATTTTTTTAAGATTGTACTTTTTTATTATTATTTTTACGTAATCTCTACACCCAACATGGGGCTTGAACTTACAACCCCAAGATCAAGAGTCGCATGCTCTACCAACTGAGCCAGCCAGGAGCCCCTATTTTAGTCATTTTTGATCCTCTGTCACCTGTCATGGTGCTTGGTCATAGTAGACTCATGACAGATGTAGCCCAGGAAGAAATGGGGCTATGACCACCTGATGAGTGTAAGAATTACTCTTGCAAATATAAGCGATTATTATAATTTAGTGGGTGGTAGCTATTCCTTCATTTATTCAGTCCTTTTCTTTGTGAGGCTGAAGTAGAGATGATGAGAAAGGAAATAAGTCACGATCATTAAGGGGTTTGAATGCGTGTTGTGGGGTGGGAACCAGCCTCTTCGCTGTGGAGACCATGAGTTGGTGGCCCCGCGAAGAGGCCTCAGAAGGAGAGGGGTGATGAGGGTCCAGCAGTGCTGAATGCTCCAACCGAGGCAGTGACAGGAGTTGCAGAGGGAAATGTTGGACTTCTCCAAGGTGGACTAGGCAACTTTGGGTAGCCGAGGGAGAAGGGAGAGGGATGGAGTGAAGGAGGGAGGTTTCCAGCTTGAGAGACTGGGAGAGCTGTGACCGGAGACCCGGAGATCTTGATTCCAGATCTGCAAGCACTGCTGTGGTGCCTGCCAGCCGTGAATGCCGCTCACCCAAGTGCCAGCAAAGCAATGCTTGGAGAAAATTTGCCTCAGTTTAACTGTGTTTTGTAGTATCGTGAGTTTGGCTACATGCTAGGAAATGCAGAAATGCCTTTTTACAGAAATTTTTCATTCCATTCTTTGCAACATGGGCTCGACACTGTAAAAATATGATTGGCAAAATGGAGTCTTGAGTTCTTGTTTTAAAAAACATTCCCTTTGGGGTGCCTGGGTGGCTCAGTCAGTTAAGTGGCCAAGTCAGATAAGTGGCTCAGGTCATGATCTCATGGTTCGTGAGTTCAGGCCCCATGTCAGGCTCTGCGTTCACTGTGCAGAGCCTGCTTTGGATCCTCTTTCTGGCCCTTTCCTGCTCTCTCTCTCTGAAAAATAAATGTTAAAAAATATTAAAAAAAGAAAACATTCTCTTTCGGGTGCCTGGATGGCTCAGTCAGCTAAGCCTCTCTGACTCTTCGTTTCGGCTCAGGCCATGATCTCACAGTTTGTGGGATGGAGCCTCAAGTCAGGCTCTGTGCTGACAGCGTGGAGCCTGCTTGGGATTCTCTCTCCCTCGGCCCCTCCCCTGCTCATGCACATGCTCTCACTACTCCCTGTCTGAAAACAACAACAACAACACATTTTCTTAAAGAGAAATTTGCTGCTGCATGACTTCTCAAGTGTCCTTCTATCCAAAGTCTGTGTGTAACGCTCGGTTATTGTGTTTTATCCTCTGAAGCCCATTTCCATGCTAACTCAACTCATGGTCCACACTCAGAGAATAAAAGTTGCTTATCATGGGTTCTACTGTCTGTAAGATGGGCACTGCCCTCACTCAGCGACTTGACCGCTGTGGTGGTTGTGGAGCTGAGCTCAGAGGAAATGATGAATTACATGCTAAGGGGTTGCCGTGTGTAGGACACTGGAGCAGCCATGTTCCTACCCTCCTGAAGCAGCCCCTAGAGTTGGGGATGATCAATCATTTATAGGAAAAACTGATAAAAGGTCAAAAGTAATATGCACATTTGAGAAACTCCTTGTGGGGCCCTTCATTTCAGCTTCTGGCTTCCTCTTGTGTTTCTCTTTCTCTCTCTCTGTTCTTTCTTCCCTTCCTTTCTTCTTTTGTTCCTTTGTTCATCGAGTCATTACTTTGGAATTGGGAAGAGGCAGATGGTCCTGGATGTTCTGCTCACCCACATCTCTGCCTCCTTGCTTCCTGAGTTTTAGCTTTAAAATTGCCAGTCAGAGCTAAGCGCTGAACATGTTGTTGCTCATTTGTTGCCTTCCTGCCCTTTGCAAAAAGAACCCACAGAAAATAGGAAGTTCTACATTTTCACATAGTTGATGATAGCAAGCTGCTACCTTGATCTTGATGGGATCTCTAGGCTAGAAACTTGACCCTTACATTAAACTTTGATGCTAACTAACGTTGAATTTATTCTGTGATTACAGATCAGTGAGTGTGAAAAGAAAAAGCAGGAAGACTATGAAAGTCAAAGCAATCCTGTTTTTAGGAGATACTTAAATAAAATTTTGATTGAAGCCAGAAAGCTCGGACTTGTGAGTATTGATGTGATACTCATCAGTGTGGCAGATCTTTTCATTATTTATTAATTTCACATGGGGGGAGGTGCTTTAAATTTGCTATTTGAATTTCACTAAACGGTTGTAAATGTAATACATTCATGGATTGGCAAGGAAATTCTATGCTGGCCCTTGTTTTCTACCACTTACACACTTTCTCATTCTTATGATGTGAGATCATTCTGTGTTGAGAAAGAGAACAATGTTTTTTAAGTAGTTCCCCCCGCTCCCGCCCCAGCCCCATCACCAAAGCTTTGTACTGTGTCAAGTACTACTTTATACAATTGCATGTCATGTGCATAGTGTTCATAATTAATGTTAGGATTCTAGTTTTTAGAGTCATTTTTTTCCACTCTGGGGGGGTCAACACATCAAGAAAAGTGCTTTTTGTTTTAAACGTTTTTTTCATTTTTGAGATAGAGACCGAGCGTGAGCGGAGGAGGGGCAGAGAGAGAGGGAGGCACAGAATCTGAAGCAGGTTCCAGGCTCTGAGCTGTCAACACAGAGCCTGACACGGGGCTCAAACCCACAAACCATGAGATCATGACCTGAACTGAAGTCAGACACTTAACCAACTGAGCCACCCAGGTGCCCCTAAACATCAAGAAAAGTTTTAAGAGGAAAGGAATGTTAGATGAATATTAAATAATCCCATCTTATTTTGGAAGTGAAAAAGCAGATGTTCTCATACATGCGCCATTTAATTCAAGTCTTACAAGTGTGTGGGGTGAGGACACAGATGAAGGCAGAAAATACCTACAATGAAAATATTTAATTTAGTATTTTTTAAAAAGTAATTGATGACTGCTACTGTACACTCAGTGACGACTTGTGATATTACATGATACTTTGTTTTCTTCTGATTTTGTATATCTTTTTATATAGATATCTGTATTCTTAGAAAAGAAAAAAATAGTATTTTATTTGTTTACTGGTTAATGAAAGTAAAACGTTTGTAATGATTTTGCTAACCTGAATTCACGCTAACAAAAATAGTTATAAATATGTATGTTCATAGAAACTCCAATTTGGCTGCTTTTTGAGATTCTTTTTCTCTTTCGTATTACTGCATATTTTAGGCTCTTTGAAAATTCAGTCAGCAAATGGAAAGTTATAAATGAATCCTAAAGTAAACAGCTGATGTTCATTATTTGTGGATTCCATAGTTGCGAATTTGCATACACACTGAACTTTTTTTTTTTTTTTTGATGTTTTAACGTTTATTTATTTTTTGAGAAAGAGAGACACAGAGCATGAGCTGGGGACGGTCAGAGAGAGAGGGAGACACAGAATCAGAAGCAGGCTCCAGGCTCTGAGCTGTCAGCACAGAGCCTGACATGGGGCTCGAACCCACAAACCGTGAGATCATGACCTGAGCCGAAGTCGGCTGCTTAACCGACTGAGCCACCCAGGCGCCCCCACACTGAACTTTTTTTGTTAGCCCAGAGTGCGTCCTCGCAGAGCTGTTGTCGCACGGATGCACAGAGCAGCACAGCAGTTGAGTCGCCTGGCGGGCAGGTTCCCAGCTGAGGCTGTGCAGCGTTGTGTTCTGTCTTCCTGTTTCAGTTCTCAGACTATAAACGATTACTTTTTCGTGCTTTCTTTTAGTGATATTTCACACTCTTGTTGATGTTGTTATTTGGCTGTTTAAAGTAACGCCCAAGAGGGGCACCTGGGTGGCTCAGTCGGTTAAGCATCCGATTTCGGCTCAGGTTGGGATCTCACGGTTCTTAGGTTCGAGCCCTGCGTCAGGCTCTGTGCTGACAGCCCAGAGCCTGGAGCCTTCTTCCGATTCTGTGTCTCCCTCTCTCTCTGCCCCTCCCCTGCTCGCATTCTGTCTGTCTCTCAACAATAAATAAATGTTTAGAAAAAAATTTTTTTTAAATAATGCCCAAGAGTAGGGACACCTGGGTGGCTCAGTTGGTTCAGTTTCCAATTCTTGATGTTAGTTCAGGTCATGATCTCATGGTTGTGGGATTTAGCCCCGCGTGGAGCTCCATGCTGGGCATGGAGCATGCTTTAGATTTTTGTTTCTCTGTCTGCCCCCCCTCCCCTACTCATGCACTCTCAAAGAAACAAAACGAAACAAAACTCCCAATAGTAGTGCTGTCCAGTGCCTCTGAGCATGAGAGGGCTGGGATGTGCCTTACAGAGAAAAACACACGTGAGATAAGCTTCATTTGGGCATGAGTTACAGTGCTGTTGGCTGTGAGTTTAGTGTTAATCAGCAACATTAAATAAGGTATCTACCTTTGAATAGAAACACATTAAAGGGCTATGTGTTGACAGGCTGATGAAAATGTGTTGTTCGGAACCTGGCCACGTATACTGTCCGAGCCACCGTTCAGCATTTGTTGACTACGAGTCCGAGGTGACTTTATACAACAAAATCTCTCGTTTTTATGTGACAAAAATAGGTGGATAGTATTACTCTTATACGTGTGAAATAAGAACCACATACATATTTAGTTCCAGACTGGCTTTTGTCTTAAAATGTTTCTCTCTTCTATTGTTTGTTTTTGGCAAATTTAATTCAGCCCGAAGAAAACAAAGATGATATGCATTATGATGCTGAGATTATCCTAAAAAGACAAACCTTGTTAGAAATACAGAAGTTTCTCAGTGGAGAGGACTGGAAGCCAGGAGCCTTGGATGATGCCCTAAGTGATATTTTAATTAATTTTAAGTTTCATGACTTTGAAACGTGGAAGTGGCGATTTGAAGACTCCTTTGGAGTGGATCCGTATAACGTGTTGATGGTAAGATGGCACCAGGGGGACATGCGTGACAGCTTGTCTTGCAAAAGTCCCTTAAAATCCCCGCCGTCCTTCTGTTCGGAGCCTGTGCGGGGACACCGCTGTGCTGATGAGCGCGCGGCAGAGAAGCACACGTGGTTCGGCCTCTGAGTCCGGTTCTTTGGTTTCGGTTGGCGGCTCCCGTTTTCTGCCGGCGAGGATGGCGGGGCGGTAACTCCGCCTTCCCCTTCTTTCTCTTTTTCAGGTGCTGCTGTGTCTGCTCTGCATCGTGGCGCTGGTGGCCACCGAGCTGTGGACGTACGTGCATTGGTACACCCAGCTGAGACGGGTTTTATTCATCAGTTTTCTCGTCAGCTTGGGCTGGAATTGGATGTATTTATATAAGGTATTAAATAGGCGGGAGGTTTTAAAATTTTCAAATGTCACTTCATAACGAAAGAAGACTACGGTGCATGGAGAGCAGGTCCGTGACCTTACCGAGGGCTGGAGGCCGTGGTTGGAGGTGGGGGTGGGGAGGAAACCGGCAGCTGCACACCTGCACCTGATGTTTTGGGTCCTTGACCAGTTGGTGTGGTCCTCATTTTCACAGCCCAGTTCCTGACGGGTGACAGCTGGGCAGCTAAGTCAGAATAAAGCTAGGTAGCTACATTTTTAAAGGTTTAATGTAGGTAATTTAGGGGTTTGTCCTTTTATTCTTCGCCAGAAAAGATACCAAGAGATTATTTTGTAAAAGGTCGGTTATTTTCTGAATGTGAAAGTGATATGTTGATGGTAGACGCTTTAGAAAAGATATAGAGAACTTCAATTTTTTTTTATTACCTATAATTTTATCACCTAGAGATAATCGCTGGCAATATTTTGAAGTATTTCTTTCCAGTCTTTTTCCTAAATTTCAATTCTTTCGGGGCACCTGGGCGGCGCAGTCAATTAAGCGTCTGATTTCGGCTCAGGTCATGATCTCACGGTTTGTGGGTTCGAGCTCCCCGTCGGGCTCTGTGTTGACAGCTCAGGGCCTGGAGCCTGTCTTGGCTTCTGTGTTTCCCTGTCTCTCTGCCCCTCCCCCACTTGTACTCTGTCTCTCTCTCTTTCAAAAATAAATCATAAAAAAAAAATTTTTTAAAGTTTCAATTCTTTCAAACTTGGGATTGTACCGAACGGAGAAAGTCATATGAAGCACTACTCTTCCTGCCAAAACAGCACGTCCATTGAAGGGCAGTTTTAGATCTTTCTAGCAGGGTGAGTCAGGGGGCAAAATATTTTCAGTGCGTTTATCTGATTTAAATCATTGTGATACATCCTTAACTTTTTGCTCTTAAGTCCTGTAGCTTCTAGAACTAATTCTTTACAGATTAAAGGAAGCAAGTTGGGTTGAATATTGTCATCTCAGTGACTTCCCCTAGGGCTTTGATATATAAAAGATATATTGTCTTTATATAGCCCATTTGTGCTGAAAATCAGAGCAAAACGTTTTATTGTGAATTGGAAAAAGAAAACGAGAAGTAGTTATTTAATATATATACATATATTTTGGGATGTGCTTTGAACTAATTTTTTTAAACAATCTTCAGCACACAAGTTTTCTTGTCAAAAGTATTTATAAAGAAGGCAGCTGTAGTTCTTTATCCTCACTTGTATTAAGACTGTTCTTTGGGGGCACCTGGGTGGCTCAGTCGGTTAAGTGTCCATCTCGGTTCAGGTCACCATCTCACAGTTTGTAAGAGCCCCACTTCCAGCTCTGTGCTGACAGCTCAGAGCCTGGAGCCTGCTTCAGATTCTGCGTCTCCCTCTCTCTGCCCTTCCCCTGTTTGTGGTCTCTCTCTCTCTCTCTCTCTCTGTCAAAAATAAACGTTAAAAAATGTTTTTAATTAAAAAAAAAAAGACTGCCACGAGGTGAAAAGAGCTACTATTTTAAAATAATATGGTCCTTTTTTTGTATCAAAAAATGTGAACAGTCTGGTGTCTGGTAAAGACACGCTTTGAAGTAAGGTTTTTGGATATGTAGACATAACCTCACGTTAGCAGCTGCTCACAGCTCTCTTGTGGTGTTGGTCAGCTAGCCTTCGCACAGCATCAGGCCGAGGTTGCCAAGATGGAGCCTTTGAACAATGTGTGTGCTGAGAAGATGGACTGGATCGGAAGTCTCTGGGGTAAGATGTTGGTTTACCGGGCCTTATTTCGAACAGAATTTCCCAGAAGGAGAGAACATATCAGTAATTACAGAGAAATGGTAAAATGCCAGAAGGAGGCTTCCCATGACCGAGTGAATCTTCATTATCAGAAGAACATGCAAGAAGAGTCAGGTTTCAGACCATGACTCCTCTGCTCATGTAACGTCACAGGAAAGGTATAGGACCTGTCTTTGCCAGCTCCAGTGTCACCTGTCTTCTCCATTGGACCGTGATGGAGCCTGTGCTCATGTCATTCATCTAGTCCTTAGGAAGAGGGTCTAGCATGTTTATTAAAGAAGTGAATCAGTGTTTATATAAGTTAATATCCATCTTAGACTTAATCTCCTGATAATGACTTCTGAAACCTTATACTGTAACTTTATGTTTTTTAACTAAGAGGAAAATTATTTTATTTTGTATCTCACAGACTTTATAAACATTGTCACTCATGTTGACCGTCTTTTAGTTCTATATATCTAGCAGTAGGAATGGTTTAGTGTTTAAAGGCACTTCATAAATGCACGTCTATAACTGACCCAGAATAGAATCTCAGCGGATTGTACAAAACAGCATGTCAAATTAGCGTTTCTTCAAAAGTTATGGGAACTAAACCAATGCAGCCTTGCTTCTTGGCTGCCAGGGAAGCGTCACGGCCAGGATGGTAACTTCCACATAATCCAGCGATCTCTGATTTCCCCAGTTTTACTTGGATTCATTTGTATGTATAAAGAACAGTTTTTAATATTTACTGTTTAAAAATTTTCATAAAATGTTTTATCTGCATAAGACTTGTATAATTTGAAGGGATTTTTAAAATACACATTTTGGACATAAGGTGAAAAATTTTTCAATCAGTGTTACAGGGAGTCTATTTGTACAGCAGTAAAATTGGTTGGTGGCAAAACCAAACAGGGACAAAACCAAAATGTTTTCTTATTTGGGAATGAAATGCAACTTTTTTTAAATGACTCAGTGTTTTGTCTGTTTCTCTAAATAGAAGTGTTTAGAAGTTCATGGACCTATAAGGATGACCCGTGCCAAAAATACTATGAACTCTTGTTAGTCAACCCTATTTGGTTGGTTCCACCAACAAAGGTAAAGAACACATTTTGTCAAAATTACTTATACAAAGTCAAAAATCTCTTGTATATATTAAAAGTTAGTGTTTTTACAGTCATTTTGCTAATGATAAACCTTTGCTCTAGAAAAAATACTTCCATTCCAAATGATTTTCACATTAAAAAGCATTTGAATTTGTGAACATAATTTTATCCCAGTGCAGGTGAATTTTGGCTTGTTCTGTGCGCTCAACCATGTGAGGGAAAAATTACGTTGCTTGTTATGTCTTGTTTTAGGCAATGGCAGTTACGTTCACCAACTTTGTCACGGAGCCATTGAAACACATTGGAGAAGGAACTGGTGAATTTATTAAAGCGCTCATGAAGGAGATCCCAATATTCCTTCAAATTCCAGTGCTGATAATTATGGCATTGGCTGTCCTGGTGAGTACAGAGCACGACTGTTAACAGGACTTGCAGGGAAAAGGCAATTCTAAAATTACAGACTTTTTTTGCTGTTGTAAATCAGGCTAAATCATGCTTAATGGTATGAAAAGATGACTTTAAAGTGATACAGATGTATTTATACTTACATGTGTATTCCTTGCTTACATGTAGAAGCAAGGAGATGATTAAGTGTGATTGTGGGTGTCATGGCAGGGACTTGAAAATAACACCCTTTTAAATCTGTTAACTCGGTGAATATACATGAAATCGGTTGTTTGTCTCCTCTTTGAGAAAGGGGGCCTTGTTTCAGTCTGAGATTTTGCAGCACTGAGAAGGGAAGAGCGTTGGCTTTAACAGAATCAGGCAGGGATGTAGAAGAAGGTGGTGTACTGAGAAACACTTTGGGGATCCAGGAACAGACATTTATTACATAGAAACATTATTCGTCATTCATCCATGGCCTCTTCAGCCTTCTTATTGTTGATTTTCAGCTCTTACCCTAATAAAGCAGTTGTCACATAAAACAAAATACAGATGTGCCATGGGAAAAGCCAGGTTTGTATCTGTAAAGAAATAAAGCTATTTTAAGTTTACAACTTTAAATAATTTTCAGCATTTACTTTCTGTGATGGGTGTGAATATACACAACACATGAGCAATTATCAGACAATTAGTACCTTCCAGTTTTAATTATTAAATTAAAAAGGATTATCTTCCCTAAGGATACAAAATTTACACGCCTCGTTCGCTTTGAAATTGTTCCTGTTTTGTTTTTGTTTTTTGGTCTTGTGATTTTAGGAGTCAGGTTTAGGGGTATGATTTTGTTAGGTGACATTAATTGTGTAGTTGTGCAGATTTCCCTTGACTGATGATGGGGTTACGTCCCGGTAAACCCATTGTAAGTTGAAAATATCATACGTCAAAAGTGCATTTACGATACCGGCCTACAGGGCATCGTAGCTCAGCCTAGCCCAGCTTACACGTGATCAGAATGCTCGTGTTAGCCTGCAGTTGGGCAAAATCATCTAACACAAAGCCCCTTTTATAGTGAAGTATCAGGTGTCTTGCCCAGTTTATTGAGTATTTTACTGAAAGTGAGAAACAGAATGGCTGTGTGGGCAGGAGTGATCGAAGCCTAGGGGTTGTTCATCCTTGTGCCCGAGTGGCTGACCAGGAGCTGCCCTGCTCAGCATCGCCAGAGAGGGTCATACCCCAGATCATTAGCCCGGGAGAGATCCAAATCCTAAATTTGAAGTACAGTTTCTACAGAGTGTGTATCACTTTCTCACCATCGTGAAGTCTCACAGTTGTAAGGCGAACCATCCTAAGCGGGGGACTGTCTGTAGTCTAGCGTCTGACGAAACCCACCATCTCTTGTTCATCTGCCCAAGGAAAGGGTTACCACTTCTGTCTTCAAATAGTTTCTCTAGCTCAGTGATTTTCAAATTTTTTATTCTCAGGACCCTGTTGTACTCTTAAGAACTGAAGCCCACAAAACAAAAACAAAAACAGAGGACCACAAAGAGCTCTTGTTTATGGAGGTTTTATTTATTGATATCTTCCATATCAGGAATTAAAACTAAGAAAAATTTAAAATGCAAGTCTACACAAACATATAGTCCATGAGCCGTCAGAGTGAGGAAGTCATTCCAGCCCTAGAAGATTCCACGCTCAGAAGGGAAGAGTGAGGGAGACTAAGGTCTTTGAAGTAGAAAAAAGTTTGGCCTCACAGAGTCCCTGAAACTGTCTCAGGGATCCCCTCTAGGGGTGTCTGGGCCACACATTGAGAAATGCTTTTATGAAATGGGACTCAAAGCCTGTTGAAAAGTTAACCTACCTGAGAATGTTTACATCATGATGTGCAACTCAGATTTTAGCAATTACCTTATGTGGTGGGTGTGAAAAAGAGACAACTGATGAGCAGTTACTAGTTAGTACCTTCCAGTGTAAGTTTCTAGACTTTAGCCAAACTACCCTTGTTACAATTCAGTCAGACTGTGTTCCACTGACTGAAATGTCTATGTAACGCTTCATGATTTCTCACATTTTATTGGCTGTTCTGGGCTAGTATTAATCTAAAGAAGAGATCTCTAATGAAACAGTAGTGAAATAAATATGTCTCTAAATGCCACAAGTCAAGTAAGATAATTTTGTTAGCAACCTGAATAATTTCCTTGTGAGTCAGCCATTAAATACTCCGGACTATGTATATCTTTTCCTTCTAGGGTTTCTGCTATGGTGCTGGAAAATCAGTCAATATGCTGAGACAAATAGGTGGTCCCTTGAGAGAACCACCCGGGGCACTTGAGCCAGGTGACAGAGGACGGCAGAAGGAAGTTGGTTATAGACCCCATGGTGGAGCAGGTGATGCAGATTTCTATTATAGAGGCTCGATCGGCCCCGTTGAGCAAGGCCCTTATGACACAACATATGAGGGTAGAAGAGATGTTTTGAGAGAGAGAGATGTTGACTTGAGACTTAAGACTGGCAACAAGAGCCCCGAAGTGCTCCGGGCATGTGATTTACCAGACGCAGAGGCGAGAGAGCGTCCCAAGGCGGTACCCAGTGTAAGTCAGCAACTGTTCATTTTGCCGTCCCGTCACGCTAGGCCTGAAGGCTTCCTACGGAGCTTCTGGTGAAGCATTGTTTTCTCTCTTACCTTTCACAGTTAATTATATCATTATTGATATAATTGCTTACTCTCTCCTCCTTTCTAGTCAAAAGTTTGGCCTTCTCAGAAGAAATAAAGCAAGATTTCATTTTTATGTAAAATACTACTTAACAGTAGTTAGAACAGATTTCATTAGGAAGCCGAGCAAGCATGACTAAAATTTCTACCTTTAAAGAGCGCAGAGAGATGTCCTCACTGAAGGCCCGGAACCCCGGGGAACCCGCAGGAGGGCCCTCAAGGCTCAGCCGGTGGAAGAGTGGGCGGGGAGGGGTCACACCACACTTTCCCAAGTCTTTGGTATCGTTGGCTGGCTAGACTCTACTTTCTATCTGCAGAATGTTGAGGGGTTTACATTATGGGCCGTTTAAAGGGACATTTCCATTTCTCTTTGGGAGAGGAATTTATATTGTCATCTGCGAAGTTCAAGTTGCACCTGTAACCTTTGGGAAATAGCTATGAGCACAGTAGAATCTGGGACATTATAGAATCCCTTCCAGGGAGTTTCTTGTAAGAAGAAGAAACGTACCTGCGTGTACATCTAGGAAACGTTCAGATGTGCCTTTCGGCTTTAATAGGTAATGGTAATGTACCATTCATCCCAACTCCTCGGGTGAATCCCCATCTCACTTAAAGGGAAAGCTAGTTACCGTGGTGACGCGGGGCTCCCTTGATCTGCCCACAGCCCCCCTGTGTTAGTGCCCAGATCTCTGCTCCTCCTGCTCTCCTGCTGTGCTTACTTTCCTTCAGCCACAGTAGCCTCCTCACTATTCTGTGAACTTAGAACCTTGACACTCCCGTTACCCTGTCTAGACTGCCCTTCCCGTATATTCACATGGTTCATTTCCTCAGACCTTTACTCCTGTACCACCTGACTTAAAGCCAGTGTGGTACTTTAATCTGTTGCTTCTTTCCCTAAGCTCACTGGGAGTTCCCGTGAGGGCGTGGGTTTTGTCAGTTTTGTTCCTGCTGTATCCCCAGCACATAGAACTTAAAACAGACTTAGTAAATAATTCAAATGAATTATTCTCACGAGGCAAGAGGAGTTAGCAGGGTTCACCAGTTCTCTTGACCTCTTCTAAATCTGGGCCACAGACCGCCTGCCGTATCCTCAGGGATATTCCATCCCTCCCTGTACGGTTCTGTGAAGCTTAGTAGCATCTATATCCTTACAGTGCAGCACTGGAACTGGGATTTGAAAGAGTTCTGAGTTTGATACCACAGATTTGCATAGGAACTTGTTAAACATGTTTGATTCCTGAGCCTTCACATTACATTAATTAAACAAGTAAAATGTAATTCTCTACAGCATAAATTACCTGTTTTGGATGCAAAGCCCAAAGAGATTGGTGGAATCCCAGGAGGCACGCCGCCAGAAAGCAGCCCTGAAAGCAGCCAGTCCACTGAGCCCGTGTCTGGTCCAGAGACATCAAAGAAGGCGGAAGGTGCATCTGGGGAGGAAAAGGGCCAGCTCAGGACCGAAGCCAGAGGCAGCCCAGAGGAAGGCGGTGCATCCGGCCCCGCCAGCTGTGGAAAGGATCTGGATGGTGGCCCATGTGGCTAGAGGAACACAGACTCGGACCACAGCTCCGAGGTCGTCTTTGGGTTTTGTAAAGTATACTCTTCACAGCCATGCACTGTTCTCTCCACATATTCTGACACTTACTATACAGGTGCCAACTTCTACATTAATATTTTTCTTGACCATCACAACGAATGAATACGCATTCATTTTTCTGTTTAGTTTTTAATCTTTTGTCAGTTTAATTTCATTTTCATATTGATACCTCCCATAAAGTTTTAAAGTGTTAATTTTGGAAGAGACTCTCATAGATGAACACATGGCAGGTGCCACTGATTTTGAATAAGGAGGTCGGTTTGAATCAGGGGAGAGTGAAAAAGAAGTGGATGGTTCACAGGCATAGATAGGAACCAACTAGCCAACATGCGTGTTGCCTTGCGGGGAAGTCCGAGAACACTTACCTTAGTTAATAATTTGTTAGTTGTGCGTTGGATTCGATGTTTCTGCAAGCAGTAGTACTCAAAAACAGTTTTTAAGGAAAGTCCACTGTCGTCAAGTTTACCCTCTTCAGGTACTGTGGCGTCTTAATGCAGCCACGGAGTATTGTGTCCGTTTGTCCCTGTGTTGGCTGGCCCAGCTCACCATGGCTTTGTCATTCCCTATCCCATCTCCGTCTCTCAACTCCCCGCGATGACTGGGCCCGCTTCCTGGCCACCTCTCTTACTTTACCCTCAGTTAAGACAGAGCTGAAGACTGCCAGGAGAAGTTAGCACAGCTTAAGTCGGTAATCTCGGTTTTACATAGTCCGTAGACTTTGAGAATAGCTCTATTCTTTCCCCACCAAATATGTACTTTACATATTGGTCGAGTGAGTACATAATTTCTGCGCAACAGCATAATCTCTCTAGATCCTTGGTCAAATATTTAAAAATGCCATTGTCAATGAAGATTTTAAAAAATTACCTCAGCAAGAGGATGTAAAATTTAATGTTAATATTATTTTCTAGTTTAATATTGCAGACATCTTTAGTATTTCATCAAAAAGTAATTTTTTCCCCAAAAAATGCAACAGGATTTTGTGTAAAAATTTATAACATAGTAGGTATGTACTATATGAACTAATGCAAGGATGCCTGCAGTTTGGAGCAGATTTGTGAACAGCAATACATATAAAAGCCTCTCGGGGCGCCTGGGTGACTCGGTTAAGTGTTTGACTTCAGCTCAGTTCACGGTCTCACATTTTGTGAGTTCAAGCTCCGCGTCAGGCTCTGCTTATGGCTCAGAGCCTGAAGCCTGCTACGTATTCTGTGTCTCCCTCTCTCTCTGCCCCTCTCCTGCTCATGCATGTGTGCTCACTCGCTCTCTCCTGTCAAAAATAAACATTTAAAGAAATTAAAAGAGCCTCTTTGAGGGCCAGACCTGTTCACTCTAGTTGGTGACTATGCACCCAGGTGGTGAGGTGTCCTCTGAGCTGTGATCAGACTCTGAAGAGCCGTGAATGGCTCAGGTGACAGACTGTAACAATGAGAGTGAAATTAATGCTGTTTGAACTCCTGGTTTTGTCAGTCCAAAAACGAATCTGTAAAAAATTAAGTAAAATTTCATCTTTGTATTCCTTCATTACAGATAACCATTTGGGGATGCAGTCCACTTTGACAGCTAGCAAAGCGACACACTACTGCTGCTGAATGACAGCAATTTAGGGAAGACATTAAAGCAAACTGAACAGATCAAGGCCAGTTTATAACTTGGGAGAAATAGGCTTGTTTATTGTCCAGTTCATATTTATCATTAAAATCAAGGATTATAGTAACAGGCTTTTAGGAAAATCAGTAGGGTATATAGCTTTTTAAAAGCAGTTTTTAAATGGAATAATGTTGAATGTTTGTTTACAGGGCCTAAGAACTATGGTATACACAAAATAAACACTTATTTTTACATTACTGTGGTTTGGTATGCTGTTCTGTTCATTGAATATGCTTATAAGAAAAAAACCCCATGAAACTTACATGCAGTTTTTAAAAGGATGCTATTTAGGACATTATATCCTATATATAATATATAAATCATAAAGTGATCCGGGTGTTAACGGAGTTCTCTTGGCAAGATTTGTCTGATCTTAGGACCAAGAATACTTTTTTCCCCCCTGAGCTTTTAATGTGATTCCAGATTAACTTTCTTCTGTTTTATTTTTGTGAACATTGGCCATTTGGAGAAGTGGTTCTCACTGCCCATCAAGTCACCTGAAGGACTCTGAGAAAGGACAGAGGCCCGAGCCCCAGATACCATTCCAGATGTGCAGAGTCAAAAGCAACCAGAGGTGAATGAGTTCTGGGTGTGGGCATTTGCGTTTTACGATTCAGCCTTAGCCTGGGCCCTGCTCTGTCCCATCCTTGCTGTTGTCTTTTGCTAAGTTTACTTCCTGTCATGTTGTGTTACATACCCCTGTAAACTGCCTTCACTTCCGGAGAGTGGGGGAAGCTTAATGATGACTGAGGGCTTGACCTACCTACAGCTTTCATACTTTAGTTTTGTGAGTTTTCATCTGTTCTCTATTTTCATGGCCTACGTTCTTGATACGACCACAGGAGTTTTGGTTGGTTGGGTTTTTTTTTTTTTTTATATTAGGTCTTAAAAACTTTTTGCAACAGAAGATGTAATTTTAAGCCACACACACTTTAAAATTAAAGGGTCCAAAACATGCTAAAAGTTTATTTCTTAGAGTTGCTTTTATAATGGCTTTGAACTAATAACATTGAAAATGATTTTTAGCAGGAAAAAAGATCTAGATTCTTTTAATAAGACTAACTTTTTTACACATTGGTCAAGTATGTTATTTTTTATGAAACAGCATCATTTACTACATCCATGTTTCAGTATAAAAAATGCCATTGTCAAGATTAAAAAAAATTATCTCAGCAAGAGGATTAAATTCTAGATTCATTTATGTTCCTACTTTACAAACATTAGGTAAAGGAATCTAACAAGTTGCCAAAGAACACGATCCCAAGCATTACTCAAAAAAGTTGATGAAGCACCTTGTAGAAGACACCTCCACCCTGAAACAAGTGAGTGTCCAGAGAAATGTGAACTAATGCTATACTATTAAAGGTTAAATATTTACATCATTTTAAAAACATTTTAAGCTGTATTACAGTGCTATAATTTCTCCTTTTAAGGAAAAAAAAAAAGAGTTTCCCCTGCAGTGTTCTGAAAGGAAATAAGGTCATTTAAAAATATATATCCATAATAGCTAGTGGTTTATTTTTTTCCTGTATTTTTAAATTCCAACAAAGCATTACTTTGCAAAATGTCCTTCAGCCCAAATTCAGTGTCTCTGTTTTGATCTCTTTGTAAAAGAACTCTCTGTTCATCCATTCTTTTAGCCTGAGAACGTAAAATCAGGCTAAAGAAGTCCTCGTCTGGTACCGTTGGTCCCTTTGTGGTGGCAGGTGGTGGAGCACATCTTTGATCATCTAATCTGGACCCCTGAAAATTTATGAGAAAGAGATTAAAACACAAATATTGTAGGGAAGGAGAAACACCAGGTTACATTATGTTTGTCATCACAAGAAAAATTTTTGCCTCATCTCAGAAATTTAATCTTTAGACCTGAAACCTAATAAAACCTTTTCAAAGACTTACATAATCAGAAACTAACAAGTACTAGAAGTATGGCCGTAGCCTCAGGGCTTTGGTAAGATTAAGATACAAGGTCAAAAAAAAAAAAGATATAAGGTCAAATCTTACATAATCAGCATTGACAACTTGCCCAAATCCTTAGAAATATAATATGTATAAAACCCCTGTAGCACTACTGTGTCAGGTCAGGGGTCAGCAAACCATAACCTGCTGCCTGTTTTGTACATAAGTTTCTATTTCACCACAATGCTCATTTGTCTAGAGTGGCTGTTTGCCCGCAACAATGGCAGAGTTGAGCAGTTGTGAGGGCCTGAAAAGCCTAAAATACTTTCTATGTAGCCCTGTACACAAAGTTTGCCTTGCCCTATCTTAAGCATTTAAATCTGTTAAATAGGCCAGATTTTTTCCTTGAAGCTCTAACTTATGATTCTTATTTTAGAAGTACATTACAAATGTTACCAAATAAAATATATAAGCACTTAAGCATGTACAGTATAGTGGAATTGTAGCTCCAGAGTGGGACTATGACAGCTGACATCTGAGTGCCTACTATGTTGCTGGGCACTGTGCACTTATATGCCTTAACATTTCACCACACAGCCCTGTGACCCTCACTGGTCTCCTTGTCAGCAGCCCCCTCCCACCCCCCCACCCCCCTCACACCTGGCTCATGCATCATTTCTCCTGTCTTTACATTGGGGTGATTTCATTGTCCTCCAATTGATCCAACACCTGGGCACTTCAGTCCTTAGACTCTGGTCTCTATTCTTTATCTCTGCCTTATCCATTAGCTCCCATCGTCATAGGTCAGACTTGGTCATTTTTAATAACTATACTACTGTCTTGAAAATCGGATTTCAAACATCTCATGTTGATCGCCACCTCCAATTTTCCAGATCAGGCTAGAGACTACGCCCCCAGGAATTTTTTTTTTAAATTGTGGTTAAAATACAATTTACCACTTTAACCATTTTTAAGTGTACAGTTCGGTAGTAAGCACCTTCATGCTGCTGTGCAGTCATCAGCATTATCCATCTCCAGAACATTTTCACTTTGCAAAACCAGAGTCCTTCCCTCTTCAGCCCCTGGCAACCACCATTCTATTTTGTCTCTATGAATCTGACTACTTTGACTCAGGTGAGCGGACTTGTATTGTCCTTTTGTGACTGCTTACTTCTCAAAATAATGTCTTCAGGGTTCATCCATGTTGTAGCCTGTGTCAGAATTTCCCTCATTTTTAGAGCTGAAAAATACTCCACTGTACATGTATACCGCATTTTATTTATTCATCGGCCAATGGGCCCTTGGTTGCTTCTACCTTTTGGCTATTGTGAATAATGCTAGCTGCTTGAAGGTGGGTGTAGGCTATTGTGAATAATGCTGGCTGCTTGAAGGTGGGTGTACAAATATCTGTTCATATCTGTGCTTTCAGTTGTTTTGGGTATATACCCAGAAATGAGATTGATGGATCATATTGTAATTCTATTTTTAAATAATTTGAGGAACCACCATACCATTTTCCATAGCAGCTCTGCCATTTTGTATTCCCACCTGCAGTGCACGACAGTTGCAATTTCTCCACATCCTTGCCAATTCTGTTTTCCGTTGTTTTTTTAAATTTGTTCTTAATGTTTATTTTTTAGGGAGACAGCATAAGCAGGGAGGGGTAGAGAGAAAGGGAGACAAAGAATCTGAAGCAGGCTCCGAGGAGACAAAGAATCCGAAGCAGGCTCCAAGCTGTCAGCCCAGAGCCCTACACGGGGCTTGAACTTGAGAGCTGCAAGATAATGACCTGAGCTAAAGTTGGATGCTTAAGCAACTGAACCACCCATGTGCCTGTTTTTTTTTTTTTTTTAATGGTAGCTTCCCAGTGGGTATGAAGTGGTATCTCATTATGATTTTGATTTGCATTTCTCTAATGATTTATGATGTTGAGCATCTCTTCCTGTGCTTATTGGCCGTTTGTAGATCTTTTGAGAAATGTCTACTTGGATTCTTTGCCCATTTTTGAAATAGGTTTTTTTTGGTTAAGTTTTAGAGTTCTCTATAATTCTGAATTAATCCTTTATTGATTATATAATTTGCAAGTATTTTCTGTGGGTTGGCTTTTTACTTTGTTGATAGTGTCATTTGATGTACAAAAGTTTTAAACTTTCATCAGGTCCAGTTTGTCTATTCTTTCATTGCCTGTGCCTCATAACTAAGGTCTCATAACTTAAGAAATCACCACCAAATACAAAATCTTGAAGCTTTCCTCTTATGGTTTTTTTTTTAATTAATTTTTTTGTGGGGGAGAGTGCAAGTGGGGGAGGGGCAGAAAGAGGGGTACAGAGGATCTGAAGCAGGCTCTATGCTGACAGGCTGACAGCAGTGAGCCGGGGGCTCAAACTCACGAACTGGGAGATCATGACCTGAGCTGAAGTTGGGCTCTCAACCGACTGAGCCACCCAACTGCCCCTCCTCTTATGTCTTCTGAAAGTTTAAAGTCTTACTTAGCTCTTACATTTAGGTCTCTGATCCATTCTGAATCAGTTTTTACATATGGTGTTAGGTAAGGGCCCAGCTTCTTTTGCACGTGGATAGTTTTCCCAGCAGCATTTGTTGGTGAGATTCCTTTCCCCGTTTCATAGTCTTGGCACACTTGTGGAAAGTCATTTGATGATATATTCAAGGATTCATTTCTTTTCCATTGGTCTGTGCGTCTGTCATCATGTCAAATACCATACTGTTTGACTACTGTAGCGTTGCAGTAAAATCTAAAATCAGGAATTGGGAGTTCTCCAACTTTGTCCTCCTTGCTCAAGATTCAGTTTTAGTTATTTGGGTTCCCCTGAGATGGCATAGGAATTTCAAGATGGAATTTTCTGTTCTGTAAAAAACTTTATTTATTTTTTGATAAGGAATGCATTGACTGAATCCACAGATTACACTCTGGCATTTTAACAACATTAAGTCTTCCAATCCATGAACATGGAATTTTTTTCCATTTCTTTATGAAGTTGTAATTTCATTGTTCGAGTCTTTCACTTTCCTGGTTAAGTTCATTCCTGCTAATGCTATTTTAAGAAGAACTGTTTACTTCGTTTCCTTTTTGGTCTGTTCACGGTTAGTGTATGGAAACACAACTGATTTTTGGATATTAGTTTTGTACCGTTATTTTGCTGAATTTGTTTCTTAGTTCCAACAGGGTTTGTGTGTGTGTGTGTGAAATCTTTAGGATTTTCTACACATAAGATTCCTTTCTGAACAGAGATAGTTTTACTTCTTCCTTCCTATCTGGATAGTTTTTCTTGCCTAACTGCTCTGCTAGAACTTCTAGTACCATGTTGAATAGAAGTGGCAAAAAATCAGCATCCTTGTCTTGTTCGTGCTCTTAGAGAAAAGCTTTTGTCTTTTACCACTGAGTGTGATAGTAGCTGTGGGTGTTTCATAAATGACTTTAATTATGTTGTGGTAGTTTCTTACTATTCCTGGTTGTGTGTTTTATCATGAAAAAATGTTTTTGCTGCATCAGTTTAGATGTGATCAGGTGTTTGTTTTTTCTTTCATTCTATTAATGTAGTAAATGTATCACATTGATTATTCCCCTATGTTGAACCATCCTTGCATTCCAGGAACAAATCCCACCTAGGCATGGTGTATAATCTTTTTAATATGCCCCTTGATTCTGTTTGCTAGTATTCTATTGATGATTTTTGCATCTGTATTAAAAAGGATTAGTGCCTTGTCTGGCTTTGGTATCAGGGCAATGCTGACCTCAGAATGACTTATGAATACAAAGTATTCCTTTTTCAGTTTGGTAGAATTCACCAGTGAAGCCATCAGAGCCAGGGCTTTTGTTTGTCAGGAGGTTTCTGATTACTGATATAATTTCCTTATGGATTATGGGTCTGTTTTCTATTCATGATTCAGTTCTGGTTATTTGTCCATTTCATCTAGGTTATCCAACTTATTATTAGCATATAAGCATTCAGAGTATTCTCCAAAAATTCTTATTTCTGTAGAATTAGAAGTGATGTCCCTACTTTTAATTTTAGTATATTCTTTTTCTAATCCCTTAAGCTATAAAAAATTAGGTTGTTGATTGCAGATATTCTTCCTTTTTTAACATGAGCATTTACAGCTATAAATTTCCCCCAGAGTACTGCCTTCCTTGCATCCCAAGGTTTTAGGAATATTGTGTTTTCATTTTCATCAGTATCAGGTTATTTTCCTATGGCTAATTTCTAAAAATTTGTGAATTCTCCATTTTTCCTTAAGTTTTATTATTTTGAGAGAGACTAAGACAGTGTGAACCAGGGGAAGGAGAGAGATAATCCTCACTCAGTGCAGAGTCAAAAGTACAGCTTGAACCCATGAAACCATGAGATCATGACCTGATCCAAAACCGAGAGTCAGATGCCCAACCAAGTGAGCCACCAGGTGCCCCTCCTTGTTATTGCTTCTAACTCCATCCTGTTGTGGAGAAGATGCTTTGTATGATATCATCTTTTAAAATTGTTGACACTTGCAGCACCTGGGTGGCTCAGTTGGTTAAGCATATGACTTTGGCTCAGGTCATGGTCTCACAGTTCACAGGTTCGAGCCCCACGTCGGGCTCTGTGCTGACAGCTCAGAGCCTGGAGCCTGCTTTGGAATCTGTGTCTCCCTCTCTTTCCGCCCCTCTCCCACTCATGGTCTACGTCTCTCTCAAAAATAAAACTGTTGAGAATTTGTGGCCTAACATATGGTCTATCCTGGAGAATGTCCCATATGTACTGGAGAAGAATGTGTATTCTGTAAGAACTAGTTGAATTATTGTGTTGTTCAAATTTATAATCTGTCTGGTGGGGGGGGTGGAGAGTCTTGAAATCTCCAACTATTTTTGTAGAAGTGTCCATTTCTCCCTTCAATTCTGTCAATTTATGTTGATGGTTTGTCATTAAGTCTTCACTTTTTTTTTTTTTTTATGTTTATTTGAGAGACAGAGAGGCACAGAATCTGAAACAGGCTCCGAGCTGGCAGCACAGAGCCCGAACTCACGAACCATGAGACCATGACCTGAGCCGAAGTCGGACGCTTAACTGACTGAGCCACCCAGGTGCCCCAGGTCTTTACTATTTCTTAAAGCCACCAGGATCACTGACAGCTGTCACTTCCATACCTTTCATCTAGATGCAGCCTAGGTTCCAAAGCCCATTAGTAAAATCACTTCCTGGCATGTGCTTCTCTCCCCCTCCATCCTATTCTCTCAAATTACTGACCTTGGTTAAATCTCTGTATCCTTAAGTAGCTGGTTATGCCATGAGAAAATACACGACTGTACTTATTTCAGTGACTGTGAACTTCAAAGGAGTCCTCAGAGTAGCTCAACAATCCCATTACTTTCTATACCTTCAGTTTCTCAAAATAACTACGTTCTGTTCTTTCTCTTCAAAATTACAATGCTCCAACTCCAATCTCTGTTAACGGCCCTAGTTACTTTGATAACCAGAGAATTCCTACCTGCACGTACCTCCATTTGCAGACATATACTCTGCTGCATCACTGGTTCTTCCCTCTACCTGATCATTTACATCAGCAGACATGAAGTATTGACTCCCCAAAAAAGAAAAAAAAAACAACAAAAAAAAACTAACCTCTATCCTTTATCTCCAACTCTGAAAATCCTTTGAAAGTTTTATGTTTACTATCTCTCCTTTTACACTTTCCATTTTGTCCCCCCATGTCATTAAAACAGTATTTTTCAAAATGCACTTTCTTCAATTTGCTTCTACCACTCCCCAGGCTGACTGCTTTCAGTTAGATTTGGGAATGCCCAGGGCTTAATCCTCCTATTTCTGTATCTATTCTTTAGGTAGTATCTTCCCAGGGCTTTAATACCAGCTACATGCTGAGGACTCCCAAAGTCCTTTCTTTCTGAGGCTCTAGGTTTTTGTGGGTTTTTTTTGAGAGAGAGAGAGTGCGTGAGCTAGGGAGGGGCAGGGACTGCGCTGAGTGTGAGGGGGGGCTTGATCTCATGACCACAAGATCATGACCTGAGCCAGTGTCAAGAGTCAGATGCTTAACCTACTGAGGCGCCCTGGGGCTCCAGATTTTTATATCTAATTGTCTACTCAACATCTCCACTTAAATACCTACTTATGTAACTCAAATTTACATACCTAAAGTAGAACTCCTGCTTTTTCTTCTCAAACCTGTTTCTCAACTTCTCTATTTTAGTAAACTGCACTATCCACTGACTCAGTTATTCAAAGCCAAAAAGGTAGGAGCCCTCCTTGCTTCTTATATCCTCCATCTGATTTATTAACAAGGTCTTGCCAATCAACCATAACTTCAAAATAAGCCCGTTTGTCATCACTACTACCACCACACTAGTCAAAGTCGCCAATATCTTTTGCCTGAATTATCACACTTGTTTTCTAGCTGGTTCTCCCACTAACAGCCTTTGCCACACCACATGCTTTCAGACCCTCCAATACCTTCCTATCACGTTTGGAACACAAGACCTCATCATGGCCTAGAAGATCATAAGATCTAGGCTGGTTACTTCTCCATCCTTATCTCCTACCACCCTCCCTTACCCTTAACTTACTCCATGCCAGTCACTGGCCACCTTGCCACTCCTTGAACATGCTAAACTTTTATATCCAAGAAGGGACTTATGTTTGCACAGAATGCTGTTTCACTAAATATTCACATAGCTATTTAACCTTATTCTGATACCTGTTCATCTGTCAGTCCAGGAACATCTTCCCTAACCACTATCCCTGGTTACCCACCCCTTTACTTGCTCTAATTTTCTTTATAGCAAGTATCAGTACCTGACATACAGTGTCTATCTCTACACATGCACAGACTTACTTATTGTCTCTCCCACTAACATGTAGGATCCTTTAAAAGCAAGTACATGGCGGGGCGCCTGGGTGGCTCAGATGGTTAAGCATCCAACTCTTGGTCTCGCCTTAGGTCATGATCTCACAGTTTCAGGAGTCTGAGCCCCATGTTAGGCTCTGTGCTGACAGTGCAGAGTCTGCTTAAGATTCTCCATCTCTCTCTCTCTCAAAAATACATAATAACTAAAAAACTTTAAAAAAAGGATTCTTTTCCTCCTGGTCATGTTCAAGCCATCTGAGGTATTCCTTAACCATTTTGGCAAATAAGTATTAAAATAAATAAAAATGAAATCTCAAGATGTACATTTTGCCTAAAGCTGTCTAAAGAGGCCCCCGGCTAGACTCTCCCCATATTAATCACTGGTTGCTCCTGATACGCTCTTACGCTCTAACATTTAGGAAAGCAGGGCTCTTTTCTAGGTCTCCACCCATGCCCTTCCATCTCCTCTCCACCACAGCCCAGAGGGCAGCATCAGCAACACCTCACCTTACCACCCAAAAGAATACAAAGTAAGAAGCTATCACAGGGCTCTCTAGTGTCTGAAGGATCCCTGAATGATAAGTGTGTCCCTAATACAAAATGAGCCCTTCCCAAATTAGAATGATAATACTGCCAAAGCTATCAACAGCATCTGAGCTACACACAGACTGACAAAAATATGCATACGTACTTGACATTTTACAAGGATGTCAAAGAAGTCTTCATCAGGCTCTTTGTTGTCATTAGTCATCAGGTGGCCAAGTACAGACTTATTGTTGTTTTGTGTCAGACGGAGCCCTGGCAAATTACTGAAACTGGCCCTCTGGTCATCGAGACGGCGGCTCTGTGAGCTGGCAAGAAGGTCTAAAAACTCATCCGTGTTGGGGGACATCACAGAAACAGACGGTGCTATGAACAGGGAAAAAATCCAAAACATTATGAAAATATTTAAGCGCATTTTTAATATATGCTTAAAATATAAAACAAGGCAGTTCTTTCTGCCTTGTTCAGTGCCAACAGCCACTGTCCCCCAGCTTTAGCTCTCACTGATAGGTCTGACCAGATGGATAGGGAGGGAAGAATGAATCCCGGAGTACTTCAGGTGGTCCACTTGGAGGTAATTCCTTCAGATTTGACTATCTTTCATCAACGCCTGCTCAAAATGTAACTTTACAAGATCTTGGGCTAGATTTCAGAAGGTAAATAGTCTTCTTACATAATTTCTCACGTGAGGATGAATGAGACAGTGTTTTTATTCTATGCCCTGCCTGGGAACCACTTGGCTAACTTAAACTGTTGCTGCTAAGTCCTGGTCGACAGAGGAAGTCTCCTGGTAGCTGAAATAGAAAATCTTAAGTAACCCATTTTAGACTTTTCTAAGGCTCAGACAGGCCTTAGCTTCAGCCTGAGTTAGAGGTTCCTCTTCAGTCTGTCTTGGCTTTTCTTTTTTAATCCAGATAGAAAGCATCTGCATTTTACATAGAATTATAAGGTAAGCATACCTAAATTTTTTCCTCACTATTTTTACTTTTAAAGTTAGACTTTTTTCTCCAGTCCCAAGGAATCTAGGGAGGACATATGATATTGTTAGTAGAAAGTACACTGGACTGAAATACAGACAAACCTAGGGAAACAAAACCTTGTTTCAAACTGAAGAAATACTAACATTTCAGATACACCTGGATTCAGGCTGATTTACTGTACCAGCTCTGAAGAACTAAACTCTCAGAAATTACAAGAATATCAAAGGCAACTACCAAAATTGGGGGAGTAGCACAGATCACTCACCTTTTAGCATCACTCGAGGAGGAGTGGAAGAAGCTGCAGCGGAAGCAGTCCTGCAGCCCTGTTCTTGTAAGCAGCACCTCTGATCATCCATCCGATTGCTCTGAAATCGGCTTACCAGGTCAAAGAACCCTTCATCTCCAACAATATCTGCACTGATTTTCTGAAATATTGAGAGAAAATTTGAATATTCCAGCATAATAAATAAATAAACCTTAAAGAAAAATTGGCATTTTCATTATAAAGAATTCAAGATGGCAACCCTGGTAATAAAGTTATTTCAATCCAATTAACAAAAAGTATTCCTAGTTATTTTAGTTTTTAATCTCTGTATTTCCAAGGCTAAAGAATAAAAAAATGTACCTCAACTCTGGGGAATTGCTCCAGATACTGAATGAATTATGTAAATATTAGTGATCCCAGATTCAAAGTTCAGTTCTAAGATTCTACAACAGAATTTAAAAGTAAACTAAGAAAGCATAGTGATTTCCAAGGTCCTCTATTATATTTACAGATTTGAAGATCTTGAAAAAAATATAAACTTCAAAGGAGTATTTGAAGCAGAGGGGGAACTGGTCATACTTTATTTGGAAGGCTTCAAAGCTTAATATGATAGATGCAATGTTTAATAAAAGTTTCATTCTTCATAATGATGTAAATATTATAGTAGAGGCACATATATCTGTACCTAGGCCTCAGGAGAAAGGCAGAACTAATTCTTCAGGGAAACGGGGGAAACTGGCTCCTGAAGAATGAATAAGCATTAGCAGGGCAGATATGTTTCCTACTGATTCACGTGCAATTCCAAGATCTGGACTGTTCAGAGGATTAAGAACTGAAGGGTAGGGTAGGTGAAGGAAGAAGCTGCCAAAACAAGGGCCTCTGTATGACATACAGGTTATACTGTGTGAAATAAGAGGAGCACTGGTAATCATTTTTAACAGAACTGGCCCCTCCAGAATGTTGCAGAGATTAATTAATGTAGAGAAAAGATCAGTTCAGGTGCATATTCCAAAAATCTGGGTAAGAGATGCAGTACTGCACTAAGAAATAAGACATAGTAGCAGAGGTTATTTTCAAAAGGTGGGAGTGGGGTCAGATCTGAGGGATGTAGGGATTGATTGGACATGGTTAGTGGAGAGGGAGTCTAGCATGACACCTAACTTGGGTGACTGAGTAAATAGCATACAGAAACAGGAGGGTTTGACAAAGTACAGTTTTTAACGTGTACGATCTCAGGTTTGGGATTAAATATATACATAAGAGGAAGCCTCCAGAAGTGGACATTTTCAATTGAGCTAAGTGGGTTAAGACCTCAGATCTTGAACAAAGGTAGGCGTTTGAGATCTGCTCTAGATCTACAAAAACATTCCTGAACCATTTTTATATACCCCATAAAGTTCCCTTTTGTTAGTCATACACATATAAACAACTGATAAAAATCAAGACAAAGGACACTACCAGGATACAGATATGATGGAATGCTGACAAGAGGACCAAGAGAAATCGGTCAAAAAAATAAGAGTAACAGTGTTTTTCTAAAAGCTCTTATGAGGGGTGCCTGGGTGTCTCAGTCGGTTGAGCATCCAACTTCGGCTCACGTCATGATCTCATGGTGCCCCGCGTCAGGCTCTGTGCTGACAGCTGTGTCTCCCTCTCTCTCTGCCCCTCCCCTGCTTGTACTCTGTTGCTCAAAAATGAATAAACGTTTTAAAAAAACTCTAATGGAAAAATGGACTTGATAATTGGAAGTATCATCTTTGTAATTTATTTTGATTCTTTCATCAGAGTGTAGGGTAGCTAGATTAGAGATATTCCTGGTATTATTTCTAAGTATTTTAAGTTATATTTAACAACCTGATTCCTGTGTTCATTTTTCATCAAAACAGTTAACTATTATTAAAATTTCAATATAAATAGAAGTTGATGCTGGCAGATAGTATTTTAAATTCCCTGAACATGTGAATTTAATTTGTTCTAACTTCTCTATGAAAGGAGAGTTTTACTGGGAGACACTGTAGTAAAATAAAAGGTAGTATTTTTGTAATTAGTGACAATTACTGTCCAAAGCAGTGAAGCAACATATCCATGAATGGAGTAACTAGTTTCTAGCTTTGAAGAAGACAGAAAAGATAGGGAAATACGGAAGACTTCTTTGAATAAAAAAGATATTTTGTATTACATGTCTAATATAAGTTGTCAAATATTCAGTATGAATACAAGAAAACTAAAATGAAGGTACTCAAAGCACAACACTCAAAAACTTATTTCATACGTACCCTCTCAGAATTTGGAATTCGGTGATCAATGGAATTACTGGCATCTTGGAGAACTTTAGTGGAGGAATTAGTTTTGCATTTTTTCCCCTTCAATCTGTTGACAAAGAGTAGCTTCGCAGAAGGTTTGGCAATAAGAGGTTTTTGTTTAGCAAGAATTTCACTGTTCCAGTTCTGTACCTACAAAATTATAAACAGATATGGAAAGCAGGGCATGAAAAAATAAAAGCTATCTCTGGTTTTCTAATATTAACCTGCCATCACCACTCATCTAGTGTGGGGTGCATTTAGATCTCTTAATAAATTCCTTTAACAGCTTGTACCAAATGTATACTGTGAACTTTTCATTACCGAAACATTAAAATGGTGGCTTAGGGACTTAAGAGTAAGAAAACAGAGGTGCCTGGGTGGCTCAGTCAGTTAAGCGTCCGACTCTTGATTCTCGCTCAGGTCATGATCTTACAGTTTGTGGCACTGAGCCCCATTAGGCTCTGAGCTGACAATGTGGAGCCTGCTTGGGATTCTCTCTCTCCCTCTTTCTCTGTTCCTTCCCCACTGGTGCCCTCTCTCCCCCCCTCCCTCACAAAATAAACATTTAAAAAAAAAAAAAAGGAAGGGGGGCCTGGGTGGCTCAGTCAGTTAAGCGTCCAACTTCAGCTCAGGTCATGATCTTGCGGTTCATGGGTGCTGATCGCTCAGAGCCTGGAGCCTGCTTCAGGGGTGTGTGTGTGTGTGTGTGTGTGTGTGTGTGTGTGTGTGTGATCTTGCGGTTCATGGGTGCTGATCGCTCAGAGCCTGGAGCCTGCTTCAGGGGTGTGTGTGTGTGTGTGTGTGTGTGTGTGTGTGTGTGTGTCTGCCTCTTCCCACTCACATTGTCTCTCTCTCCTTCAAAAATAAACATTAAAAAAAATTTTTTAAGAAAACAAAGTTTGCCAAAATCCCATAAAAATTTGAAAGGTCAAAGAGCAAGTTTTATTCTGGATGTGAATTAAGAGGCTGTCACAACTGGAAATTTTGTATATACATGAATTTTCAACTTTAGAAATTAACATCTAAACCATATAGCAGTAGTAATTTTTTGTTTTCACTAACTACTAAATTCTCAATAGGGAAAACATCGGTCATTTATATAGCTCTAGACCTGGTTTAAATATACTTAACCTCTAAATAACAGACTCAATATCACAAATATGTACTGGGGGTTGTGGGAGGGGGGATGGGCTAAATGGGTTAAGGGGCATTAAGGAATCTGCTCCTGAAATCATTGTTGCACTATATGCTAGCTTGGATGTAAACTAAAAATAAGAAAGTTACTAAAAAAAAAATAGAACCCCAAAAATAGTAAAAATGACGAAAAAACCCACAAAAAACAAACAACAAATATGTACTGAGTGGAAAGGAAAAACATACAGCATGTACAGTAGCCACATGACCTTTGCAGCTTTAACAATCAGTCTTAAGTGTTTGTAAGTAAGTCCAAAGGTCTGTGTTATGTAGTAACCGATAATAAAATTACATCACATGAGACACAAATTAGGGTAAAGCCTTGCCCTGAGGCCACTGTATCTGAGTGAGAGATAGCTAGTGAGTGAACCAAGCCAGCCATCTGTGCATCAAATGAAGTTTGTTTTATTTTTTTCCCTCTGTCCCTTTTCTCATAAAAGTGACAAGGAAAAACTATTTGTTAGAGTGGACTACAGGGTCTACTGACTCGAGAAAAAGTAAACAAGCCCAACTATTAAAACATGAAACTCCACCTAAATCCCAAGTGGAAATGTGAAAAATTTTTAATATTTCCTATATACTTATTTGGACTTCTCAACAGAAACAGAATACAGACTGAACGATGTCTTCAAAATTATGAAGGAAAATTATTTCCAATTAGTAATTCCACAGGAAGCAGAATTACCAATCAAAAGTGAGAGAAGCAAAAAGGCATTTTCAGACATCCAGGGTCTCTCGAGTTCCCTACAACCGCGTTCTTTCCCAACAAGTATCTTTAACACACAAGTCTCCTTTCTTCTTTACATATGCTTCTTTGCTTTGTTGAGAATAATGAAATAATGAGTTGGAGCTTTATTATTAGGAAAAGAAAACACAGAACTAATTCAAACATATTTTAGAGACCAAACTGCCATCAGTTGGCTCTTGAATAATTACAGGGTTGAATCCAGTCAGCTTCTTAATGAAATCTACTGTTAGTACCACTACCGAGCTAGGCACAAGGCAGCAAATTAATTTTGCTATTTACTAGTATGTTCCTATAAGAAATAGGAAAAGATACCTAAATTGACTTAAAAGTTGTTTGTTTTTTTCTTTTAATAATTTGCAGGGGCGCCTAGGTGGCTCAGGTCATGATCTTGCAGTTTGTGATTTTGAGCCCCAAGCCGGGCTCTGTGCTGAAGCTGGAGCCTGCTTCAGATTCTGTGTTCCCCTCTCTCTCTTCCCCTCCCTTGCTTGTGCTCTGTCTCCTGTTCTCTTTCCAAAATAAACATTAAACAAATAAATTGCAGATTAGCAGATTGAATGAATGAATGAATAAATAAACTACAGATCAGTCTGATTTGTGAACTGACAAGGTAAGAGGTAGATAGATATCTGGGGGAAATCATGAAGTTCTTCAGGAGTTAACTAGAATTTCTGAACTTTAATTATATCTGGCTGATCTGAATTTATAAAAACTATTTTCACAAAAAATGTCAATATTAAAAAATCATATGCCTATTGAATAGGGCAGAAAAATGTTTAATGACATGGAAATAATACATTAACTACATATTATAAAATATCTGTGATAAATATTTATATGAAAATGCAAGATGAATAAATACCAAAATATTAATTGTAGTTACTCCTGGGTGTGGGTTACTGATAAAAAAAAAGTAATTAAAAAAAGTAATAAACGTACATGTTAAATATTCCAACAGTTCAAACTGTAAAACTGTATACAAAGTATCTCTTCTAACTCAGACACCCAATCCTTTTCCCAGAAGCAATTCTTAATTAGCAAGTTTTTTAGATTCTTCTGAAATGTTTTACACATCTACAAAGGATATACGCATAATACTTTACTTAAACAGATGGCAGCATATTGTACACATTCTTTTTAGACTGTACTTTTTAAAAACTCTTTTTAAAGGAAAAATTTAAAGTGATGTCCATACAAGACAAGGTTTATTTAAACTATTCATTTAAGTTAAAAGTTACTTGGGCCGCCTGGGTGGCTCAGTCGGTTGAGCGTCTGACTTCGGCTCAGGGCATGATCTCGTGGTTTGTGGGTTCGAGCCCTGCGTCAGGCTCTGTGCTGACCGCTCGCTCAGAGCCTGGAGCCTGTCTTCGGATTCTGTGTCTCCCTCTCTCTCTGACCCTCCCCTGCTCACGTTGTCTCTCTCTCTCTCTCTCAAAAATAAATAAAACATTAAAAAAATTTAAAAAAAGGTTAAAAGTTACTTAAATATTTGATTATAACAGTTCAAGAAATTTAAAAACCTAAAGGCTGCCAACCTTTTCTGGCGTTAACTTCATAAGTTCCATGTTTTCCATACTGTGTCGGCGTTCAAACTTGGGGCGTGCACCTTTGTAAAAAAAAAAAAAAAAAAAAAAATTTTTTTTTTTCAAATAAACGGGGTAAGTCCTTAAGACTACAAATTCAGCATGACCAGGTTATTCAATTTTAAAGTCTGTTACACAACACCATATGGAAGGAGGAAACATGTATTATTTTAAGAATAATAATTTTCGTATCATACCAACTACATAAAAATAGAATATACACTTCCTCTAGAATGCTTTGATGTAGGGAAGTTACATTTTGGTTGGAAACTAACTTTGGTTACTGACGTTACCCCTTAATTTAGAAAAGGCATTTTATAATGACTGGTTTTATACTATCCACGGAAACTCTTAAAAAATGAGAAGGACGAATCTGTATGATCTTATAGTGGAATCTAAAAAGAAAAAAAAACAACCCAAACTAGAAAAAGATCAAACCTGTGGCTTACCAGAAGCAGAGGATTACGGGAGGAGGAAAGAAGAAGGTGGGACAAACACCTTCAAACAACAAAACGTACAAACCTCCGGTCATCAGGTAAGTAAGTACTAGGGAGAGAACGTACAACAGGATGGCTACCGTCAACACTGCTGTATGACACTTGGGAAAGTTGCGAGGAGGGTTTATCCTAAGAGTATTCATCATAAGAAGAAATATTTTTCCCTTTAGCTATACGAGAAGCTGGGTGTTAACTGAACCTACTGTGGTGATCATTACTACATATGTAAATCAGGCCATCATACTGTACACCTTTAATTTACAACATGCATGTTAAATATTTCTCAATAAAACTGGAAAAAATACAAGTTAAAAAACACACTAAAATGATTATAGTAGGGAAAAAAAAACCTGTAGGGTAATTTAAGTAAGTAAAAACCGGGGCACCTGGGTGGCTCAGTCAGTTAAATGTCTGACTTTGGCTCAAGTCATGATCTCATGGTTCATGGGTTCGAGCCCCGCATGGAGCCCGCTCTGGATCCTCTGTCCCCCGCTCTTTCTGGCCCTCCCCCACTCATGCTCTCTCTCCCCAAAATAAACATCTTTTAAAAAAAATAAGTAAAAACCCAAGGAAAGGGCTTTAGGCCTTCAATTCCAAGGTAAGAATCAAAATAACACCTCTAGTTCTATATTGTTACTCTTTTCTAAGTTACTCATACCCATTTTAAGATCACATTAGATGACAGATTTACTGCTGATCAGGACATGTTAAATAACAATGTTAAATAAAATGGTCCTCACAATTTTCTTCAATAAAGTTATCATTAAATATAGAGAAATATATTTTCATATCCATTTTCACATTTTCATATCCATTCAACATTTTAAAGATTAAGCAATATTTTAAAGGCATAAGGAATATATGATATCTAATACCAGCTTAAGAAATAAACCATTATCAACATATTAACTACTCTTTGTGACTCTGAAAACGTGCCTATCATTTTTCATATTTTCATTACATATGTATAGATCTCCAAGCAATTTAGATTATATAATAAATGCTCCCATACTGTATATATCTAACTTGCTTCCTTTGAGCAACTTTATGTGTGTGAGAATCAGCCAAGTTGCTATGTGTAGTTTAATTTTGACTGCCATTTTAGGACTAGGAAATTCTTTAGCCGTTTTACTGGGGACAGAGATTTAGGGTGCTTATTTTTTGTTATCATAAGCAGACTACAGAAATTATTGAAAATGTGACACAAGCTTAGTGACACGAGCGAGTGTTTCTTCCAGTTTGGGTATCAGTGGTATGTAACTGGCAGTGGAAATGCCGGATCATATGCTTAGTACATCCTCAACTTTACCAGAATGTTGCCAAATTGTTCTTGAGAGTAAACACATTTCTATCACCATCAACACTGAATAGGAGCTTCCATTACCCACATTTCAATACTGGTATTATCAGACCTTTTAATTTTCATCCACAGCATAGGACCTAACTGTGGTTTTCCCTGATTAAATGAGTTAAATATCTTTTCATATATTCATGGGCTATTTGTGTTCTGTTCATCATTTTACCCATTGTTTAGTTACGTCTTATTTTTAATTTACAAGCATTCTTTTTTTTTTTTAAGTTTATTATTGAGAGAGAGCTGTCTCTCACTGTCAATGCAGAGCCTAATGCAGGGCTCGATCCCACGAACCATGAGATCGTGACCTGAGCCAAGATCAAGAGCTGGATGCTTAACCGACTGAGCCATCCAGGAACTCCTACATGCATTCTTGTACACTCAGGATACAAATCCTTTTTTAATTGTATGTGTGGCAACTTTCTCTCAATTTACGTTTTATCTCTTCATGATATCTTTTAATGAAATGAAGTTCTTAATTTCAATGTCAAGCTTTTCCTTAATGGTTTTTTGTCTTAAGAAGGGCTTCCTCTCTCACATCATGAAGACGTACTCCTTTATTTTCAGAGGTCTTACAGCATACTGATTCAGCCTATAAGACTCTGAAGCCAGACCAGTCACTTACTTGTGATAAAACCTTGGACAATTCCCACTCTGGGACTCAGTTTTCTCATCTGTAAATAACAACAATACCTACTAGGAGTAGGTACTGTGTGATGGTAAATGCATCATTCCCTATAAAGGGGTCAGTATGCTGCCTGGTAATTAGTAAGCATTCAGAAAGTGTTAGCTAGCCATCATCATTATTATTGCTTTAAATCCATCTTTCATATTTAAATCCATAGTCCATCAAGATATTCATGTGAATATTAGTTTCCATACATGCAAGAATAAAGTATATAGGCTCTATATTCCATTCCTCTGGTGTTTATCTGTCTCTATGCCAAAAGCTCACTGTCTTAATTACTGTGGCTTTATCATCCTTATGTCTGTAGAGAAAGCACTTCTCATTTCTTGCTTTTCATCAGGAATATTCTGGCTTTGAGTTCTCAGACCTTTCTTCTTTCATATACATTCATGAATGACCTTGTCAAGTTCCATAAAGAACTTGTTAGCTGCTTGGCAGTGCACTCAATTTATATCATTTTGGAAAGAACTGACATCCTTTATAATATTTAGGTTTCTGATATGAGCAATTACTGAGAGAAAGGTGCTAAAATTTCCCATTGTGCTTCTGGATTTTCTCATTTCCCCTTTTTGTTTGGTATGTGTGTGTATGTGTAGTTTAATTTTTATTGCATTTGTTATTAGGCTTACTAGGCACACACAAATTTAAGGCTTTTATCTTCCAGGTGAGCTGAATTGTTAATCATTGTGAAGTGACCCTTCTTATTTCTAACAAGATCTTATGCCTTAAAGTACAAATATTAATATAGCTATCCCAGCTTTCTTTTGATTTGTTTTTCCATGGTGTATCTTTTTCTATCCTTTTATTTTCAGGCTTACTATATCCCTACATGTTAGATATTTCTCTTGCATTTAGTTGGATTTTACTCTTTTTCCAGTCTGATACTCCTGTCCTTTATGTAAAAAAAAATTTTTTTGATACTCTTGTCTTTAAATGAAACATTCATATTTAATAGAATTAGATATACTTTGATATCCAGGCTATTTTCTCCTTTACTATGTTCACTGGTGAATTACATTAGTTGACTTTCTAATATTCAATCCATCTGATTTCCTGTTTGCTTAAATTCACTGCTGCATTTGGTTTGCTAAAATTTTGTTTACGGTTTCTGCATCTATATTTATGAGTAAAGACGGACTTGTAATTTACCCTTCTCATATTATTCCTGTCTAGTTTGAATATCCAGGTTATACTGTTCTCAGAAGGACAGATAAAGTTTTCTTGCTTTTCCAATTATCTAAAAAATTTTGTGCAAGGTTAGACTCAATTTTCTTGAATGTTTGGTATGTCTCATTTGTAAAATCATCTTGGCTGAGTATTTTCTTAGTAGGAAGACTTTAAATTACTGATCAAATTTCTTTTGGTTTTAGGCATTAGGGATGCCATTCACATTGCATCCTACTATTACATTTTTTTCTAGATTCAATTGTAGGAATGTTTTTCTAGAAATTGTCCATTTCTCCTAGGTTTTCAAATATTTCTTCATAAAAATTTTCAGGATAATCTCTTATCTTTTTAATCTCTACTGAGTCTTTATTATGTCCTCTTTCACTTTAAAAAAACCTTGCTATAGATTCCTTTTAAAGAATCAAATTTGGGACAAGAGCAAGATGGAGGAGAAGTAGGGAGCTCTGTAATCTGCGCCCGGCCGCATGGATTGAACTGAGAAGGACTGAAGGGATAAAACTCGGATTTGCAAGTCGGGGAAAGAAGAAACAGACGCCAGAAAGAAGATAACCTCAAAGATGCTTGAGTGAGTGACTGTGATCTGGGAAATTGGAGGATGGGCGGGTCCCAGTGGTGCAGGGGGAAAGAGCCCCAACCCAACACAGGGAGAGCTCGCTGTGCCCTGGAGAGACCAGGGGAAGAGAAAGAGAGACGGAAAACACACATAGAACCATCTCTAAGGGAGGAAAATCTCGCCCGTCTCCCCATATATCACTGCCGGGCGCGGGGAGAGAAATCCATCCCATCTGGCCGGCGTATTCTTCCTTGGGCGCAGCGGCAGCGGCATCCATTCCAAGCAGCACCGCGAAAGGCGGTGGCACAGATAAAGGCGGTGGCGCCAGGAAAGGCGGCTAGAAAAGCAGTAGCGGTGGCGGTGGCGCCGTGAAAAGGGCAGCGCAAGCCGGACCGAGAGGCCGTCCGCCAACGGGAACGCATCTCATCCCTGGTGACAGTGTTGAACTGCATGGACTAGGATTTGGAAGTGAGGCAGAGCTTGGAGAATACAGTTTGGCTCGCCCGCGGCACAGGGAGATCGGACTCAGAAGGGCGGCTTGCAACGCTTGGTTCCGGCAAAGCTTTGAAGCGGCGCCATACTTCTCCCCACAACCACCAAGGCGGGGCCTCGGAGAGAGCAGCCCCCGAGACCTGACCTGACGCCAAACCACGCCCATCCGCACAGGGGAGTTGTCTTTTTTTTTTTTTCCTTTTTTCTTTGCTTCTCCTTCTTTTCTGCTGCCATCCAGATATATATCCCGTAGCATATTCTTATCCCTCCTCTTGGCTGGTTATATGCTTTTAGACTGTCCATAGTTTTTTGCTGTCTCTGTCCCCACCTTGTTTTTGTTTTTTATTTTGTTTCTTTTTCTTCTTTCTTTTCTTCTCTTCTTTCTTTTCTTTCCTTTCCTT
>CM053570.1:13486569-13866737 GCA_028646485.1 Cryptoprocta ferox
ATGGATTAGGAAGATGTGGTTCATCTATACAATGGAATACTACATGGCCATGAGAAAGAATGAAATCTGGCCATTCATAGCAAAGTGGATGGACCTCGAGGGTGTCATGCTAAGCGAAATAAGTCAGGCAGAGAAAGGACAGATACCATATGTTTTCACTCACAGTTCTAACAGGAGAAACCTAACAGAGGACCATGGGGAGGGGAAGGAGGAAAAAGAGTTAGGGAGAGGGAAGGAGACAAAACACGAGAGACTCTTGAATACTGAAAACAAACTGAGGGGGGAAGGGGAAGGGGGAAAGGTAAAGGGGGGTGATGGTCATGGTGGAAGTCACTTGTGGGGAAGAACACTGGGGGTTATATGGAAACCAACCTGACAATAAACTATAAAGTTAAAAAAAAATAAAAAAAATAAAAATTGAATGAAAAAAATATAAAAAGAAATAAAAAGAAATAAAATTCAGAAAAAATAAAATAAATTTTAAAAAAGGAATCAAATTTGTGGTTTTCAAAATTCTATTGAATATCTGTTTTAAGTTCATTAACTTCTGTTATTTTTTTGCCTTCTACTATTTTTTGAGTTTATTTTTTGTTTTTACTTTTTATTTTATTTTTTTATGTTTTTTAATTTATTTTTGAGAGACAGAGAGAGATGGCGCAAGCAGGGGATGGTCAGAGACAGAGGGAGACACAGAATCCGAGGCAGGCTCCAGGCTCTGAGCTAGCTGTCAGCACAGAGCCTGACGCGGGGCTCGAACCCACGAACCGTGAGATCATGACCTGAGCCGAAGCCGGACGTTTAACTGACTGAGCCACCCAGGCGCCCCTGTTTTTACTTTTTAAAAGCTGGATATTTAACTCACTTTTCAGTTTTCCTTTTTTTTTTTTTTAATTTTTTTCTTTTATTACTTATGTTTTGAGAAACAGAGGGAGCAGAGAGAGAGGGGGACACAGGACTCAAAGCAGGCTCCAGGCTCTGAGCTGTGAGCACAGAGCCGGATGCGGGGCTCAAACCCACAAACCGTGAGATCATGACCTGAGCTGAAGTCAGACACTCAACCGACTGAGCCACCCAGGCGCCCCTCAGTTTTCCTTTTTAATTATAATATAAATTTTGCTCTAAGGTACCATGTAAGTCCTATCCCACAACATGTAATTCAGTCCTAAGTTAATTTCTAATTTTATTTATGATTTCTTCTTCAACCCATAACTTACTTAGAAATGCATTTTAAAGTTTTCAAATGAATATGTTTTATACATTATCTTGTTAATTTCTTGTTTAACTCCACTATGCTCAGGGCATGAAATATATGTGATACAGATTCTTACAAGCTTTATTGGCTTATTAGCATGTGGTCAAATTTTTTGCAAATGTTTAATGAAAACTTTAAAAGAATCTGAATTGCTGGGGTGCCTGGGTGGCTCAGTTGGTTAAGCGTCAGACTTTGGCTCAGGTTATGATCTCATGGTTCTTGAATTCAAGCCCCACATCAGGCTCTCTGCTGTCAGTGCAGAGGCCACTTGGGATCTTCTGTCTCCCCCACCTCCCCACCTCTCTGCCCCTCTCCCACTCGCATGCTTTCTCAAAAATAAATAAATGTTTAAAAATAAATTAATTAAATATTTGAATTTAGATGCTAGGTGCAGTATTCTACATGTCCATTAAATGAATGGTTTTCAGTTTTTAACTGTGACATATATAAAGCAATACATTTGCATTACAATCCTGACACACACACACACACACACACACACACACACACGACAAAATTTTCACTTAATAGTACTTGCTCTTATCATGTCAGACGCTTAACTGCCTGAGCCACCCAGGCACCCCATGAATTCAGATTCTTAAGGAAGACTCCTTTTCTCTACCCTGAGCCAACACCAAAAATATGTTTCCTTGCAGTTCCTTCAGCCAGCAGACCTTTCTTGGCACTGGAGATACAGCAATGAACAAAAGAGACCAAAAAGTAGCTTGTCTTCTTGCAGCCACAATGAGCAAAGGCGGAGTGGTAGGAAGTGATGTTGAAGAAGTAGGTCAAAATTACATAAGGTCTTTTAACCCTGGTGAGGACTAAGGATTTGGTTCTAGGAGTGATGGAAAGTCACTGGAGGGTTTTGAACTGATGAATGACAAGGCATGATTTACATTTTAAAAGAGCACTCTTGCTGCTGTGAGAAAAAGTCCGTGTGAGGGATTAAAAATGGAAGCAAGCCTGGGTGCCTGGGTGGCTAAGTTGGTTTAAGCGGTTTAAGCTTGTTGGACTCTTGATTTCGCATCAGGTTGTGATCTCTTGGTGAGATCAAGCCCTGCATCAGGCTCTGTGCTGACAACATGGAGCTTGCTTGGGATTCTCTCTCTCCTTCTTTGCCCCTTCCCCACTCTCTCTCTCTCAAGTAAACAAATGAACATTAAAAAAAAAAAAAAAGAATGGAAACAAGAGAAATAGTCGGCAGGCTAGTACCCTACTGGGAAATGCTGGTAGCTTGTACTAAGATTGTGGTAGTATACATTGTAAGAGAGATTAGACATATATTTTGAAGGTAGGATTTCTGATAGGTTGTGTGCAGATATGAGTGGAAGAAAGGGAACAAGGATGACTTGTAGATATTTGGCCTGAACACTTCAATGAATGGTGGTACCGTTTCCTGAGATGGGGCAGACTAGAGGAAGAACATGTTTGGGGAGAAAAAACAAGAGGTCTGTTTTGCACATGTTAAGGTTTAGATGCCAATTAGATGTTCCAATGGAAATGCTATATATATGAATCTTAAAACATAAAAGAAAAATTATGGCTGGAAATATCAATTTGAAAATCATTAGTATATAGATGATATAAAAAGCCAACCAACTGAATGAAATCATCTAGAGTTGTCTATTTGATATAGTAGTCACATGTGGGTTTTATTTATTTTTCCCCTCCCCTTTCCCCCACATGTGGGTTTTAAATTTTTAATTAATTATAGTTAATAATACTAAGAATTCATTTCCTCTTTTTCACTAGCCACACTGCAAGTACTCAAGAGCCACACATGGCTAGAGGCTATTATATTGGACAGACTAGATATACAATATTTCCATCTTCACAGAAAGTTCCGTTAGAAGCATTGATTTAGAGTACAGAATAAGAAAAAAAAAGGATAAAATCAGAAAGGAAGGAAGGACAGGATGGACAGAAGACAGGGAGGGAGAGAAGGACACTTTCTGGGCACCACAAATTTTGAGGATGGAAAGATGATGAGGAGACAGTAATGAAGACTGAGCATGGCCAGTAAGGTGGGGGCAAACCAGAAAAGGAGAGTAATCCTACAAGCCGAAAGAGGAAAGAATTTTGAGAAGGGAATGATCAGCTGTAGGAAATACTGCTAAGAAATCAAGTAACTTGACATCTGAAAATTGATCAATGATTTGATCAATTAAATGGAGCTCTCTGGTAACCCTGAAAAGGTTTCAGTGTCATGATGGAGCCAAAGCCCAAGTGAAGTGAGTTGAGCAGAGAATGGGAGGTGAAGTAAAGAAATGAACATTGATACTATTTTCCAGTTTTGTTGTTTAAGTGGGAACAAAGAAACAGGTCTACAGTTAGAGGGGTACATGAGAACAAGTGATACTTTGTTAAAATATGAAACCTATTACAACATAACCTACTTGAAAATTAAGCACAGGAAAACTTTTTAGCCCATTATTTAGTTGCAAAGCACAGGGTCACAATTTATTATACTTGCTCATACTTCAGAAGCCTTCACTAAATGTTCTTTCAAAGTCTTCATCAGATCACTAGCTGCTAATTTCCTTTCCTTCTTCCTTTCTTTATATGGTTTTTAATTTTTTTAATGTCTTTATTTTGAGAGAGAGAGAGAGAGAGAGACAGAGAGTGAGTGGGGGAGGGGCAGAGAGAGAGGGAGACATAGAATCTGAAGCAGGCTCCAGGCTCTGAGCGGTGAGCACAGAGCCTGACGTGGGGCTCGAACCCACGGACTGTGAGATCATGACCTGAGCCGAAGTCGGCTGCTTAACCGACTGAGCCACCCAGGCGCCCCTCTTTATATGGGTTTAAAGAAGAAAACTGGAAAGATAAAAGATTTTTCATTGACTTTTAAGTTCAAAACATTAATCTCTATCAGTAACTTTGTTCAGACTGAGAATTTTTAAAGCTTCAGCCAGATCTATAAAATGGATCCCATATAATCACATATAGATAGTATTCAAAAATGTGATTCTGATCTTGTCCCTTTTTATTTCTTTAATCAAAAACAGAATTTAGGGGACACCCGACTGGCTCAGTCAGTAGAGTGTGCAACTCTCGATCTCTGTGTTGTTAAGTTCAAGCCCCACATGGGGTATAAGACTTACTTTAAAAAAAAAAAAAAAAAGGGAGTTTTTTTTTTTATATACAAACAAAGATATTCTAGCATGTTTTTCCCTGTAACAATGTCAAATAAAATCTTTTTTTAGGTGCTGACCTAAAGAAAATTTCCCAGGTTTTTTGAATTTAAAAAAATGGTAATAATACTAAAAGATCACCTTAGAAATGAAACAAGAGCTAAACAAAAATCAAATACGTAAAATCATTTGAATTAAAAATAACTAAATAAAATATTTTAATTGTCATCTTCACGTTTATAAATTTGAATGACCCCATAGAAAATAATCATACCTTTACCATTCCTAAATTCAAGATAACAGCTGTAAAATACTGTATTCTATAGTGATAAATCAATAGGACTCTGGTAAAGCAAAAAGATTATTATAAAAAGTTGAGCTTCCTATGTTATATATTTTCTCTGGAGATGGTAAACATGTGACAAATAATTTAAATGTAATGGAGGATAAATAAATTGGGTTTGAAGACCTGTTACTTACCATGCACACTGTTGTCAATTTCAATATTTTCAGACATGATTGAATTATTTGTGCTGTAGCTCAGACCAAGAACCATCTGAAGATCTGAGAGATTCAGTCGTGCTGTTAGTTCACCACTTCTATCCCCAACCTACAACCATAAGCATTTATATTTTAGAGTAGTATTTAAGACAATGGTGAAAATTAGTTGAAAATGTTATGAACCTAAAACTGGAAGAAAATATAGAGAAATGAAAATAGTTCTATTAGATTTAAGAGACTGAATGAAATGGGTCTTTTCAATAATAGTTGCTTTAAAGAAAAGGGAAGCTTCTAAAATATGGCAATAGGAAAGCTGATTACATTCTACCAATACTTCCATTCCCTAAATATTAATTGCTCTCAATCTCTGTATCATATTTAATAATAATGTAGGTTATTCTGTGACACACTAACTTTCCAACACATGAATAAAATTTCCTTAGAATATTGTTTCCATACCATAGTAATAATATCTATTAAGCCAGCAACAGACATTACACTAGGCAGTTTTATATACAGTATCTCTAATTCTTATGATGATTTGCAAGGTAGATCTTATTCTTCCCATTTTACAGGTGAGAGAAATGAGGCTCAGAAAAGGTTTTCAAGCTCAAATAGCCAGAAGGCAGAACTGTAACAGAAACAGTTACAATCTTGATTATAAATCCCTGCTTATAAAAACCATGTTTAAAAAAAAAAGACAACAAAAAAAAACACCCATGTTTTTCTTTCCATACCATGCTGCTTTTCCATGTAGACATAGGAGGCATATTTTAGTAATCTTTCCATTCCCCTATGCCTGGTCTTGCCTTCCTATCTTCCTACATCAATGCCAATGCAAACAGACCTCTGATCTGTATCTCAAAATGCTTTGTGCAGTTTTTATGCCAAGGGAATAACACAGTTGGATTTATGACTAGTTTATATAGGAGAAATCTAGAGAAATAATAGGGCTTCCCCCCCTGCTAATTTGTGAATCACAATAGCAGAGACAGCCATTTTTAGTTTCATACCTCTCTTGAAATTTCCAAGTGCTTTTCAGCAAAATGCATCGCTTGATCATGATTCCCTAGAGCTGTGTATGCATTTCCTAAGCTCCAACATGCTCTTCCTTCACCAATTCTACAAAACAAGTTAAAGCTAACATATAGTTATGTGAATAGAGAGCTATGTGTGGAATAAAAGCTATTTAGCAGTAATTAAAGGTATAAACAATGCTTCGGATTTGGTCTTTCATATAAAGAACATACTATTACAACACTGGAGACATATGAAAATACCCAGATAATACCAAACTCAGAGTTAAGCATGAAAATGGGATACATCCTTTTAAAACATACAATTTATTATAAAATAATAAAATCTAAGGAATTACTCTTCTAGTTAAACTACCCCATTTTCTTTCCATGACAGCGCTACCAGGTAATCATTCAGTCCAGGTCTGAACACCAGTGGGGAGAGAGAAAGTACTACCTCCTGAAGTAACATACTTCATTTTTAACAATTATAGAAAAGTAGTTCATCATACTGAAGTAAAAATGTGTCTTTCTAAAGCAAATATCACAGACTAAATGCCTGCACAGATACAGTTTTATCATACAGTTTTTTTTAAATAGCCACCAATATTTAAAATTCAGATTTCATATACAACTCAGGACTTCCAGCTTCTCTTGAAAAAAGCAGAGCACCCGAACATTACAGACCTTGGTCCTGCCTGGCATCAGTTAGCTGGAGCTGAGTCACAGCTGCCCCCCTACACTAGGCCTTATCTCTAAGTTCACCACAATTCCCACACTGTCGTAGTCAGGAGGACCTTTGTAGGTAATTGAGTTTGTGACCTATTTATTGATCTTGGTTCAAGGCTATGTGGACCATTGTAAACTCCTATGACATGCTAGCCCTTCAAACAATAATTTACAGAGGAGGTAACCAAAACAGAAAAAATTCCTTAAAAAATAATTAAGAAGAAAACAAAGGAAACAAATTTAAAAACAAAGGAAAAATTCTAGGGATTTGACAATGCATCTATATTTTACTATAATTATAGTATGAAGGTGTATAACTTACCTATCATTTAGCTCTTGAGCAATTGCTAAGTGCTTCAGATGATAATCAATGGCCTTTTCATAGTCTTGAAGCAAAGTATATGTGTTTCCAAGACTATAACAAGACTGTGCTTCTACAGCTCTGTCTTTAAGCTGTCGAGCCAATAGTAGTGTCTTTCTAAAAAAAGAAATTAATTCTTACATAATGATCATTTTTATTTTTGGCTATAATAATCATAAAATAAAACACTTATTTTTCTTCCTGCCTCTAAATTAAATTTATTTTAGAGTTTAATATCTCCTACTTTCTCCATCACTTTTAGACAAAATGAAAAGTTGTCTTGGAAACACAAAAACCAAATCCAGACTCTTAAAATAAATTTGAGGGCCCTATTAATTCTTCAGAGAAAAGGAATACTGACACATGAGTTCAAGTGTCTCTAAAGACAAATATAGTATTTTTAATATAAAAAAAAAAAACTAGGGGCACCTGGGTGGCTCAGTTGGTTAAGCGTCTGACTTCAGCTCAGGTCATGATCTCACAGGTTTGTGAGTTTGAGCCCCATGCCAGGCTCTGTGCCAACAGCTCAGAGCCTGGAGCCTGCTTCAGATTCTGTGTCTCCCCTCTCTTTTCCCCTCCCCTGCTCCCTCTCTCTCTCTCTCAAAAATAAAATAAAAACATGAAAAAAATTAAAGAAAAAAAGCTCACAGGGCCTTAAAAAAAACTATCCAAGTTGTAGTGGAAAAAACTTAAAAGAAAATTTTGTCCACATAATCTCTTTTCCATCATACTGCTGTCTTTGCATTTTGTCAAAATTCAAAATACAGCACTTAAAATTCTAATGTGTAAGCCATTAGTCACTGATTCATGAAAAATATTAAATGCCGCATTTAAACACAAACCAAATTCTACCTAATACACACTGAATCATCAATGAGAACCTACTGTCGCAGTTAAGAGTGTGGGTCCTAGAGCCAGACTGGGTTCGAATCCCAGCTTGCCAATTATTAGCTCTGTTACAGGGCAAGTCACTCAACCTCTCTGTTTCCTCATATTTAAAATTAGGAAAATATCTCACAGGGTTTTGTGAGGATGAAACGAATTAGTATATATGAAGTGCTTAAAATAGCATCTTGTTCACAGTAGATGCTAACAAATGTTAATACTATTTTATTATCAGTGATTAATCCTACAGATGCTTTAGATCCAATAACTTAAATACTCCTATAATTTCTCCCAAATAGTACAAATATTTCATGTGATTTAGAGTTACATGAAAAATAAGTATATGATAGATAATACAGTTTTAAGCAAACAAACCTGAAATTTTATATTTAATGATGATACCTTCAAAGGTGAGCCCTCTGATACCTCACCCAAAGGTGAGCCCCACGTTGGGTGTAGAGATTAAATAAATAAAACTTAAAAAAATAAATAAATACAAGTAAAATCAAAATCAAAATATGTGCTTCTTATATAGTAATATATTTTATTTGGGAAGATACTTTATATCTAACTAATCAACAAACATATATTAACCATCAGTCAATGTTTAAAGTAGGGTGGGATGACATTCTAGTTTTTTTAGATGAACCTAAAGCAATTTTACCTTTTTTTTTTTAGATGACAAACTATCCCAAACATTGGATTCTTTAACAATAAAATACAAATCAATCATTGTATCTTTGGTTCAACCTGGCTTTTGCCTAAAGTCTGTATGGGCCCCAATCCCCACCAATTAGAGAAAACTCCAAACTAGAAAGCACAGACTAGACCATCTCAAACAGTCTACACTTTCCTATTATCTATGTTTCAAGTCTACTGACAGATCAAAAAGACCCTTCCCAGAAGAAGCTAGGTTTGCCAGCCCCTCAGACAAGTGAGCAGGGCCTCAGCTTACGGTGAGGATCAAAGATGGGCAGCAGAGGGTGGGAGAACTGTTAGACACGAGGGCACAATGGTGGGGAAACTCAGTGATCACTGATGAAAAGCAGGGCATATTTTTGTTACCAGACTTTCTTGTGGCTTTTTGCAAACACATAACTGGGTGAAAAAAAGCATACATACCACACATGCCAAACAGGTTTAAAAGACTTTAACAGTTTAGAATTTCATTTAAAAACAGTTAGTTTTAAAGATAAAAACTAGGGGTGCCTGGGTGGCTCAGTCGGTTAAGCAGCCAACTTCGGCTCAGGTCATGATCTCACAGTCCGTGGGATCGAGCCCTGCATAGGGTTCTGTGCTGACAGCTCAGAGCCTGGAGCCTGTTTCAGATTCTGTGTCTCCCTCTCTCTCTGCCCCTCCCTTGTTCACACTCTGTCTCTGTCTCAAAAAAAAAAAAAAAAAAAATTAAAAAGAAATTTTTTTAAAGATAAAAACTAATAAAGATATAAAGGAGTCATACTGCTATCATTAAATCGAAGGTACAATAATATTTACTAGTGTACAATAATAATGTGTACCAGGTCCTATGCAAACTAAGTGCTTAATATATTCTTTCATTCAATCCTCACAACAATCCCAAAAGCAAGGTACTGGCATCATCCATTTCAGATGAAGAAACTGAGGCTTAGAAGCAGAAGAAGGTCCTGTTGCTTGTGTGTGCAAAATCAAGTTTTAAACCCAAAGCCTATCATTTAATAGGACTGGATAACTATTCATTTTACATTTATCTATAGAAATATTAGACTAACTTGTAGTATTCAGAGGCAGTTTCAAATTCACCAAGAAATATATATGCATTTCCAAGGTTGCTATATGCTCTTCTTTCAGCTGCTTTATCTCCAAATTCTTTTGCAATAAGGAGACGCTGAAACAGAAAATTCTGGTTAGATATAGCTATAATAAAACTAAAGCATAATCTAATCACTATTCAGAACACTGATGGAGAATATGATCTGGCTACAAAGCCTTGCACTATACCTGTTCATGAGCTATAACCGCATCCCTGAAGTTGCCAAGGAGATAATGTGTGTTTCCAAGATTGCCAAAGGCACGTCCTTGGGCTGCTCGGTCACCCAAAGCAGTCACTAGTGATAAGTTTTCCCTAAATGATAACAAAAATTGTGAAAAAACATGTTTGAGAAAAAAATTTTGATTTAATTTACAAATAAAATTCTCATAAAAAAATTCTTTAACTAAGCTTATAGTCATAATGTGCCACATTTTAAAGGTATATCAATGATGGAGGGAGACTACAGGAAATAACTGGGAACACTTTACTGAACCATTCAGGCAGGTTTCTTTCCAGAGTCAAGGACAGAGTCAATCTTGGAACTAAGATTGACTAAGAAGTTCTATGAAATTTGATTTATAAAAGACTAAATTTACTCCAAATAGCTTAGACTAACAATTGATATTTCTTGTTTTTGCCACTAAGTGGCACTGGTTAACAATTTAAAGGAAAGCTTTCCTGGGGAGGGGATTACTCTAATCCAACACTATAACATTTTAGCAGTGATTTGATGGTTTATTTTTACTTGCTAGTCCATAAATCTAAAACCTTTGCCAAACTTAAAAATGTATTGGTGGATAAAGAATGTAGAGCAGGTCCAAGCCTTAGGTGGGCCACAGGACTGCATCAGTGCTACTTACTCATAATAATCCACAGCTGCCTGCAGGGCATTTCTCACTTCTTCTGGAAATTCTCCTATATCCTGAGGACCAGGACAGCCAAAACTTTTCCCTTTGGCGTGATACACATTTCCAAGATTGTAAAGTGCTCTTGCCTCTCCCACCTAGATGAAGATATCAGCAGAATTTACATTTTGAAATCAGAAGCCAGGTATCATAATGCTTATCACATATATTTATTTATAACATTCTTTATGATCAAGAGAAAGAAATGTTTACACTGGCCATCTATACAGAACCAAATAAAATTCTTCTGAAAGAAGGAATGTCTTACTACTTTTCTCCACTATTTTAAATTTTTTATTCTATTTTTCTATGAATATTTTCTTTATTGCCATTAACTTTTAGATAGAATTAAAACACAAAGCAATTTCAAAGAAAACATTGGCCTACCATCTAATATTCCTTATTACCTTGTCATTAAGCTCTCTGGAAATATCTAGGTGTCGCTGACAACAAACTACAGCTTCATCAAAATTGCCAAGAACTTTTAAGGTGTTTCCCAGATTACCGCTAGCTTTGGCTTCCCCCAGCTGGTCTCCAATAGTCCTGGGGGGGGGGGGGGTGGAAAAGTAAATGGTGTTAAAGCAGCCAGAGTACAGTTTTCCCTAGAGGACAACTAACATGTTTTAGGTAAGAAGGACCTGTTATTGGCCTTGAAACCTACTTTAAATAAAAATGTAAAACTTACATTTCTGTACTTAAATGTAATTAATTTTCATCCATTTAATTAAACTCTAGTGTCACTTCACTACTATTAAAGCATTTAATTAAACTGTGATCAGCCTAAAGATTAGTTTTAAAATGCAATGCTAGTGAATTGGAACTCACTAAAATGTATTAAGTTCATTTTTTTAATTGAATGAAAATTTTTTTTTAAGAAACACTCAGGGAGAAAGAGTATTAAAAAGCTTAAATTAATTACCTTGCTAGAGTTAAATCATGATGATGGTATTCTAATGCTTTGGCATAATCATGCAAATAGAAATAAGCATTGCCCAGCTGGCTGTAAATAGCACTAAGTGTTTTTAGGTCTTCGGTTCCAACTTGAACTGCAGCTTCGAAGAAGGACACACCAGCACGGCAGTCTCCTGATTTACACAGACGTTCCCCTTCCAAGGCCAGTTCTAGGCAAGAAGCTTCCATTCTATAAAATTATATAGGACAGACATTTACAACATTACCTTACAACTGCACCACAGTACTTTTAACTTCGGGTAATACAATTTTAATGTTGACTGTGGCTACTCTTGCTTAGAAGAGCTGCCTCTATAATTGAAGTATATATACATTATTGATAAAACAGTAAACTATTATTTATAGCAAGAGCTAATTTGCCTAATCAAATGTCTCTGAGCCCTCGAGGTCTTTTATATAAGATAGCTAAATACCTCTATGTGGAGACCATTTTAATTGGCCCACCCAGAGCAACTCACTTCACCAACGAGAGAACCTAAAGTAGTGTTTCCTAAAGTACTCTGAGTTGTGGCAGACGTCCGGACTTCCTCAGAGTGTGGGGAAAAAACGGGTACCAGGGGAGGTGAGGTTCTATAATTGATACTCTTCTCCATCCAGGTATCTAAGTGATCTACTCACCCGCACCTCAGACCTTCCTACCACCCGGATCTCTTTCTCGGTCTCAAACACTCACACACACTCCTTTCTTGTCCTTACCACCACGTGATATCTACACCTCGGAAAAGAAGAGGAGCAAAGTATTTTGATCTATAAGGCACGCTTCTACAAGAGAACTAAGTGACAAGAAACTGTATGTTGGAAAGCAGTAATTTAAAGATTTGCAGAAATTCTAATTCTCAAAGTCTGTCACTGGATTTTTAAAAGCCAGAAGAATTAAGTTATTGTAAATCTACGTTGGAGAAAAAGCACTGATACTTTAGATTCTAATCCTAGATTTTATAGTAGGTGCCTTTTACCAAAGTTGCCACTGTGCTTCTTCAATATTTTTATGATTTCTGCCAGAAATATATATGTCTACATTTCTGGCAGAAATATATGTCTATATTTTACACAATCATCCACTTAAGTATGCTTCTATAATTAGGGAAATTTCTTTGAAATTGGCACCTGTAATTTTTAAAAATCTGGCTTCAAAGCAGTATCAATGGAACTGTGAGGAGTTTGATGTGATACTTATGTTCATTTTCTAATGCACATTAAAACAAATATGTAAGTATTAAAATAAAAAAATAAAATTACCTCATGTAACACCAGTGTACACATATTACCCTTTGGAAAACACTGACTGAGCTTATCAAGCATTCTAATTTTGTGCACAGCCTGAAATTACTCCTTGCTGGAATTGGCTTTGAACAACTCTAGCAGAGCAGTGATTCCTAATCCTGGCTGCACCACAGCAGAGCTCATATGGAGTGCCTTTTAAAGCTCTCAATGCTGGGTCCACCTCTCTGGGTATAAGGTCTGGCTCACAGTATTTTTTAAATGCCCCTAAGTAATTCCAACATATAAGCCAGAGTTGAGAATCATTCCTTTAACAAGAAATATAAATTAAACCACAACTTGCCCTAAATTCATTCAAATAGGATTATACTTTTGTATTTCTAGTAGCAGGCCAATTAACATGTTTCTTCAGATGCTGTCTTTTAGCCTATAAAACTTCAACGTTCCTTAAAGCCATAAATTAAAATGGAATTGCAAAAGTGGAAAATAAATCTGATAAAGCTAAGAGAAGAGTCTAGACTAAGATCAACAGAGCCAATTGCAAAAGTTCCAAGCAGACTTTTGGTTAGGAATAAACAGATTTATGTAGTTATCTATGATAGGTAAATTTCAAGTTTTACATCCAGGTATCCTTTTTTTATAATTCAAGTAATTAATTGAAAGAATACTGTATGATCACAATTAGACTAGTGATTTCACTCCCCACTTAAAGGATTTAGGCAAAATAATGCAAGTGAACCTCTAACATTTTTCTTCAACATTAGACCATTTATATACAAAGAAGGAAGAGCTAAATAAAGCACACGGAAAAATTTATCAGTTAAATCAGAAAACAAAATTTTGCTATATTTATTTATAAAATTTTTTTAATGTTCATTTATGTCTGAGGGAGAGACAGTGCAAGCAGGGGAAGGGCAGAGAGAGGGAGATACAGAATCTGAAGCAGGCTCCAGGCTCCGAGCTGTCAGCACAGAGCCCGATGAGGGGTTCAAACTTGTGAACCATAAGAACATGACCCAAGCCAAAGTGAGACACAACCAACTGAGTCACCCAGGCATCCCTGCTATATTTATATTTCATGTCCTTTCAAATCAATAAAACCAATTTTCATCTTTCACAAGTAAAAACTGCCCTTTAAAACTGTATTTTTGAAAATTAGAGACTTCATAAAGAGAAAGATTATTTTTAAGGTTTTATATGGTTATTGCTGTACTTTGTGTATGAAGAGAAATGAGGCAGTGAAAGACTATGTAAAAAATGTGATTTTATTAAAGGATTCTTTTGCCAAATTAGCTACCTCAACTAGGTGTCTCTGTCTGAATACTGAAACCACTGAACTTTCAAAAGAATTACCATAGGAAAAAAATTGGAAAAGATATTTTTACATATAAAATACTTTTTCTATTAAAAATTTTTAACTTAAGCATGATTCTAATTATGTAAGAAAATTATATATTGAGCAATTTCACTGGTAGAAATTGATCTTAAAGTTATATGTACACAAATTCAAGAATATATATGTGAAAGGATGTTCACAGCAGCAAAAACAAAAACACATACACACAACTTAAATGTCCATCAACAGAGTATTAAAGAAAATTACACGCCATGTACAATGGAATACTAATAATGGCACATGATTTCACTGAAGGAGAGGTTAGAGAATGAGTTACATATAGCAGCACCACTTGGCTGGCCAGGAAAATTAGGGATAAGGCAGATCTGCCTATTCTAGATAAGACATGTAAAAGTTGGAAGTTTACAACATGTTTGCCTATATCCCTATCAACCAGAGAAGTGTCTCTTCAAACAAATTATCTTCACCGCAAATATGTGACTTTCTGGATTGAAACTTACACATTACGCTAGAACCATCAATCCAAATGATGTATGTAACAAAATTTAGCTAAAACTGAATGGTGTTGTAAGAGCTACAAATTTTTAAAAAGACATTTTAGATAACTTCATTAGAAATAGTGACAGCAAACTGGAACCCTGCTGGCTACTCAGCTGTTTCTGAAGTCCATGAAGTAAGAATGCCCTGTAAGAGAAACTACCTTGGAAAAGTTATTTCAGTAACGAATTCCCAAAATAAAGTCCCAAACTCTCTAGTTTATGATTAATTCTGAGATATATCGTAGCTCTGGTATGTTTTATTAGAAAAGAAGTCAATATTTTGGCAAAATCTCCAACACTTCAATCAAATATATCTAATTGCATAATAATCAAGGCAGGTTGGTTTATAAATTTTTTAGAAGATCATTAAATAGTAAGAGAGAAAGTAATTTCATATCCTCTCTGTCTCTGAGAATAGAATTACTTCATTTGTTTACCAGCTGAATTGGAAACAAAGAACACACTCAGAGTACAAGACAAACTAGGAAAATACCTCCATTAAAATACATCCCACATACAAGTTTCTTTTATTCTTCCTAATGGCCTAACTCGTTGTGGAATCAAAGAAAGTACATTCCTAATAACCAAACACTACTACTATACTTAATTGAAATGTTTTCATTTTTGCCAAAATGTCATAATTACAGTTATAGTTATAATTCCTCATTTTTGCACAAACTCATGTCATTTCAATTTAATTTTTATATTTTTAATTGTTATTACTATTTACTTTTCTTCCACACTAAATTTTTCCTTTACCTTCTTAATTTTGGTTGGTTTCTTGTATTCATAGTATATCAATGAAAGCAAACGAGGATGAAAACCTCAAAGCTACATCATTTTAAAACATTTGATACAGATTATGTTCATTCAAATCTGACCCTCCTCTCAAAAGGTCTACATACTATTTCAGAATAAACGATGGGACTTAGGACTCAGGATTGAATGCAAGAGTGCTCTGCAACTTCTCCATCGTGCTGTCTTCTAGAGTGGTCCAATCTCTTTACAGACCTTAGTTCCACCTTCTATGTGTTCTAATTGGGCCTGGATCTTTTCCATTACCAATTCTACCTCCCACAAACAATTTTCATCCATTCTATTTACCACATATATCTATTCTAGTTTACTTGTGAAAGGGAAAGTAGTATAAATTTATCTTGATCTAGGTTTAAGTTTTGATTGGTAACTTAGTTTTAAAAGTGATTTTACTGTATATTATATTAACTTTAATTCTCAAAATAACTTTCTGAGATAGGTATTACTACAGAAGAGGAAACTGATAATCAGACAGGTTGAGTGACCTATTAAGATCATAGGATTTCAAAGCTGAGAAATGAAATCCTGTCTTTGTCTCTAAACCCAGTGCTCTTTCCACCATTCTGCATTACCTCAAACTATTCTTCAGGAAAGAATATTAACAACTACATTTACCTAGCAAAACTGAAGAATTCAACCCCAAAATTGTATTCCTTTGCAATCTGTGTGCAATAAGCTAATTTTTACAATATGAAAGTTATTAAAGTATGAACAAAGACATTTCTCAAAGACATACAAAACTAGAGAAACTAGTTTAATAATGAACCTGCTATATCTATCTTTCAACATCAACAATTGCCAATATATAATATTACCAATATGTTTTTTCTCTACTTCCATCCTCACTCTCCAACCCTAGAGTCTTTTGAAGTACATTCCAGAAAGCATATGATTTCATGTGCAAATATTTTAGTATGTATATCTAAGAGTCATTTTCAAAAAAATTTAATAATACTATCATGCCTAAAAAATTAATTACAATTACTTTAAAAACAATCATATACTGTTAAAATTTTTTTTTGTTTATTTTTGAGAGAGAGTCAGGGCATGAGTGGGGGAGGGGCAGAGGGCAATGGAGACACAGAATCCGAAGCAGGCTCCAGGCTCTGAGCTGTCAGCATAGAGCCCGACGTGGGGCTTGAACCCATGAGCCATGAGACCATGACCTGAGCCGAAGTTGGCCACTTAACTGACTAAGCTACCCAGGTGCCCCAATCATATACTTTTAGAAACTGATTTCATTTTACTATCAGTCTTCATTTCTCTCTACCTTCATAAATAGGTCACAAAATATTTCATAAAGCATTCTGATATCTCTCAGGAGGTTCCTTACTGTGTAAAGAATTATTCTATTTCAAAATTACAAACTCATCATGTCAAAGAAAGTTCACCAAGGATGGAAGAGGACCTCCACAATGAAAGAACAAGATGGATAAAACATTACATGCTACCTGTTTACCACAGAATAATAATTTATACTAGGCTATGACTCCTAACATAAAGGATAAAAAGTATTACCTGCAATTATACAATAATCCAATATACAGAATATATATTAATATACAGAATGCTGATCCTAAAGCACTGATGAAGCTAAAGCTTTGTTTGACATACTGTTGTTGTTGTTTTTTTAAGCCTGAACTTAATCTTGAGATTAAGACCTGAGCTGAGATCGAGTTGGATGTTTAACTGGCTGAGCCACCCAAATACCCCATGGCATATTCTTACTAAAAATAGTTACAGAGTTTAAAGTTTCTTTTGGTGAAGTCCTATACCAATATATAACTATGTCTGACCTATGCTATATCATAGAAAAAGGACAAATCTAAGACTTTCCCATAGGCAGATGTATAATCCACTCCTCCTTACCTGCTGCTCTTACACGGTGTTAAGAAGTATACCACTCTTGAAAATGTTTAGCAAGACAAAATCTTACTAGGTTCAACTGATAGTTATGTCCAATAAAGTTCAGTGGACATTCCATCAAACGTGCACTATGAGTCAGATAACATGCTAAGCATCATGGCTGCCCTAAGGAAGTTAATGGTCAAAGGGAGTGGTCAAAGAGGACACAAACATATAAACAGATACAATGAATTTTAATAAAATTGATGTAAAGAAAGAGATATGCAAAGGATGTTATGGGAGCAAATGGAGGGCACAGAAGCCAAACTATGGCATTTAGAAGTGGTTTCCAGGAATAGGTAATTCAAGTCACAGAGTGCATCATGAACAAAGGCACAGGCACATGGAACAGCAGGACATGTATAGAAAACCAGGGCTCAAAGTGCAAGGTTAGGACTGGAAGAAAGTAAGAACAAAGGAATACACAGAAGCTAGAAAAAGGAAAATATTGGATACTATGTTAAGCTTGGCTCTGCCCTACAGGTGACTAAGAGGCACCACAGTGATTAAGCAGAATTTGCAGTTAGCTCCATGTTTTTAGACTGAGCCCCCTAGTGGCAAATTAAAAAGACGGCTTCTAAGAGGTAAGAATGGAGAATGGAGGGAGTCTAGAGAGGGAAGATGATGAGGGCCTAACCCACAACAGTGATAGGAAGACCCGGACGGGTAGATCAACCTGAGCGACATTCAGGAGGTAACACTGACATGACTTCACACTGGATACACAGAGTGAGAAGGGGAAAACAAACAAACAAACAAACATGTAAGATAACTCCTAGACTTCTGGAACTATGCCCAAAAGGGTAGAGTTACATTAAAAGCTCATTTTAATTATGTTGAATGTCCTCCATTTCTTTTATTCAAAACTCTTTTTATTTTTAATAGAAATACCCTCATATTATCTATATAGACTTCCTTGGCACCATGCCCTAACACGAATCTGCTCCAAAGTACAATACATCTATTTCCTAAACATGTGTTAAGATATCTAGGATTTGGCAACCAACACCTTCAACTTATTAGATATGCTGAAAAATCCTCATTGCTACAAGTTTTTTTTACTTACTATTAACTTATGACTATTATGATAAAGAATCTATTAGTATTCTAATCACCTTACTAATAGTTACATGCCTTTCATTCTAATATTTATGTTTATGTTCATTTTTATAGTTTAGTGCAATGACCAGAACTTCTAGAATAAATGTTAAATAATGATGGGGGCACATGGGTGGCTCAGTCAGTTAAGCATCTGACTTCGGCTCAGGTCATGATCTCACAGTTCATGAGTTCAAGCCCCGCACTGGGCTCTCTGTTGTCGGTGAGTGCAGAGCCTGCTTCAGATCCTCTGTCCCCCCACTCTCTCTGCCCCTCCCCTGCTCACGCTTTGTGCTCCCTCTCTCTCTCTCAAAAATAAATAAATAGAAATTTTAAAACTAAATAATGCAGATATCATTGCTTTGCTCCTAAATGTTAGTTTATCATGTTTAGAAAGTACCCACCCGGGGCACAATCGGCTGGGCGTCGGACTTTGGCTCAGGTCATGATCTAACTGTCCATGGGTTCGAGCCCCGTGTTGGGCTCCGTGCTGACAGCTCAGAGCCTGGAGCCTGATTCAGATTCTGTGTCTCCCTCTCTCTGCCCCTCCCCTGCTCACTCTGTCTCTCTCTCTCTCTCTCAAAATAAAATAGACATAAAAAAAATTAAAAAAAAAGAAAGTACCCACCCATTTCAATATTAGTGACTTTGTTAAAAGCTCACTTATCACCATTAAAAACTGAAACATAAAAATTACGTCATTCACATCTGATCCTATTACAAACCCATTCTTTTACCTCAAACATTTGGAAATATATTTCATTTTTATATCTGTATTAAAAGTTACAAAATATAAAGTATTCATAAATTCTTCCAAGAAATGTTAATAAAGTATAATATACAATTGATCTCTATCACTATTTTCCTATAGAAAGGATATAAAATCTTACAACAATCACAACAAAAAGAAAATATAGTTTACAAGAGATACTAACTACAGCTAGTATATTTTGAATATATTCAAATTTAAATTTGAAATGATCAGCGTGAAATACATGTTTAATAAGGATTTAAAGTCACCCACTAAGAAAGCAGCGGTCTTACCTGTAACGAACATGAAAAGAATGGTCCTCCCTCATGCTTATCAAATTTTCCTCCATCAAGTCATATTATAAGCTGAGTAAAATATGAAATTATTTTATTTTCAGCCAATCCAGTTCTTTACAATGTAGAATTGTTGCAGAACATTGTCCGGTTAGTATATTAATGAATTGGTGTTAATACATCCTAAGCTCCTGCTTCTTCTTTATTAATAATGAAAGGAGGTCAATGTCAGACAGCTTAAAGGTTCAAAATGTGTCCCAAATCCTTGCTTCTCTGGCCCTTTCAGCAGCACTTCAGCAACATTTCTGCAAAAGGAATACAAGATGCTTTGCTTGAAGTCCTATTTTCAAACAATAACCTAAAGTACTTCTAAGCTGTACATAATCACACAGCTAACTCCACAGACTGCTGTCCTGCCAATCAGGGGAGAAAAACAGCAGAGGGCTCAACTGTCACCATACAGCTTCTAAATCAGAATATAAATATATATGATATGATTTCATCTGAGACCTGTACTTTAATTTTTAAATTGTCTTAAAACATGATAATTTTATGTAATATTTTCTATTATAAACAAATTAAGGATAACGTGCTAGAGTATCTAAAGACAAAATTATGATACTCTAAGCTTTTAAAAACTGCTATATAACAAGTTAAATGGAAAATCAGTAATTATTTGAACATGCCAAATCCAAACTTTAAATTTATTCAAGATATTTGTGATCATTAGATTATATTTGTATTCATTTGTTTTCAAAGTATATTCTATTTTTACTTTTTAATATCTTTAAAATGTTTTTATTAATATCAAGTACAAAAAATTTAGAAAATATGTGTTTAATAGAATAACATAACATTTATATAACACCAACCAATTTTAAGAAAAAGAACATTATCATCACTGCCTTTGAAGTCTCCTGGGTGCTTCGACCTAAGCCATCACCCTTCCTTTCTCCTCCTCTAAGGTGATCTCTAAACTGAATTTTGTTCATTAGTCCCTTCTTGTCTTTATAACTTTAGTACAATGCTTATATAGGCCTAAAAATAATATCATGAGTTTTACATGGTTTTACTTAACATTATGTTTCTGAGATTCATCTTGTTGCACATAACTACAGTTTGCATATTTTAACTACTGTGTACCAAATATATTTTTATTCTGCTATTGACAGGCATTTGGGTTGTAATTTTTGGGTTTTTTGCTACTATTAAAGTACTGCTATGAACAGTGGTAGTAATAACTCAATGTACTGGGTAAACAGCACAGCAGATAAGCTAAAGAGAGAATGAGTGAACTAGAAGAATATCTGAAGAAATTATCCAGACATTCACAAATAGATAAAGAGATAAAAAATACTGAAGAGCAGTTCAGAGAAAAGGAAGACAAAATGAGAGGCCCTGACAGAAGTCTGATTATCGTACTAGAGGGAAAAAACAAAGAAAAGTAAGGCAAAATCTTCAGTGATAAAGACAGAATTAATCAGAATTGAAGACAGATTTGAATTAACAGATTGATGAAGCATACTTAGCATACTAAGTCCTAAACAGGATAAATAAAAATGAATCCCGTACCCAGATCTATCACAGAGAAACTACAGAACATCAGATATAAACTATAACTCCTAAGGTAACAATTGAGAGAAACAAAGAAGATATATGTATGTGTATATATAAATAGATATAATTTACACACACACACACACATACACGTATACACAATTATTATTAAGTCCTGGAATCTCAATGTTATAAACAACCCTATATAGGTCAATTAGTCTAACATTTTACTACCTCACTCCCAGAAAGGTCTTAAGGCAGCTAATCCTAATTTTGAACAGTCCTTTTAGAAAGTTGTTCCATACTTTGAGCAATCTTTTCATTTCTACCCATTTTTTCCTTCTGCTGCCATCCAATAAGCCCAATTCCTTTTTCCACATAACATCCTTTTAAATATTTCAACTACAGGTGCCTGGGTGGCTTAGTCGGTTAAGAGTCTGACGCTTGGTTTCAGCTCAGGTCGTGATGTCACGGTTTCATGAGTTCGAACCTGGCACTGGGCTCTGTGCTGACAGGGCAGAGCCTGCTTGGGATTCTCTCTCTCCCTCTCTCTCTGCCCCTCCCCCATTCAGGCTGTCTCCGTCTTCTCTCAAAAATAAATAAACTTGTAAAAATAAATAAATAAATATTTCAACTATAACATAAACTAGACTCTAAATCACACATACCACTGTTTTGTTAATCAAGTACAGTTTGAGAGAGGTTAGTAGGAAATAGAGCAGTAAGGACCTGTGAGGAGGAAGAAGGTAGAAGGTGGAAAGGACCAGCCTTGGGAATATTGACAAGCTTCCCAGAGGAAATGAGGTTTTCATATTAATAACCAGTTTGACACACAAAAAACACAAAATATTATTCCTCTTATCCTTCTCTTGGCCAGCAAAAGAAGCAGTGTCTTAAGAAAGGATGAAAAGACAGGGTAGCAGCTATTAATCCAACAAACCTCTTTTTCTTTTGTTCAGAATTCCATTGTGCCTCCTTAATAATAATGATGATAATAAAAATAAAACACTATTAACACTATAAGTGTAGATATTAATAGCAATAGCTTCAACGTACATCTAGGTTACACAACAGCTAACTGTCAACCAAAAGGTCTTCCCCTATCCACATTGTGGTTTAGGCTATTTAGGCTGTTATTTATAAAATGGGGCAGAAGGTGAAGTACTAGAATAAATTAAATTTTGAATAAAATTAAGTATTAATTTAACTGAAATATTATTTTATTCAGATAATGAAATTCCAAATTTTAGCAATCATTAATATGTTAACTTCATACTTATTAAAATGGAAACATGTAGCCAAATTAACAAATGTAAATTAATGGAATTGCGAAATACCTACTTAAGACTGCATAGGAAGCATTTTAAAAATAATTAAAACAAGCAAGAAGATAGAATGCTATTCACCGTTTCTGTAAGGACAATTTATAACACGGTTTTACTATTCCCAAAAGAAGTGTATCCCCAAAGAAGTCATTCTTTCATTTACAATCATCATAATAAAATAGCCTTTCTTATAATTATTCACTGAACAAGTAATTCTTGATTCAGTGATTAATTTTGCAAGAACTCTCTAACCAATTTAGTAACAATGTGTTCATTTATGCTCCACATTACAAAGAGTTAACAGACCCACTTCATATGTAACACACAGTTTATATATTACCAGTGTGACAGTAATAAAATTTGTAATAAATATTACATTATGTTCATTAGGATAAGAAAATTTAATGACAGGACCAGGAAATGGAATGGAAATTATAGGTTTGAAAGAATATTAAGAAGTCATCAAATTTAACCTCCAAACTCCATTAAGACTTATAATTAATAATTCACAAGGAACATATATGTGCTTAGTAGTATCTCCCAGATTTTAAAAAACAATACTCCCAAAACCTCACTGCTAACAAAAACTCTCAGCATCTTTTGGTCTGACCATACAGAAATAAAGAGTAAGAAATAATTTTATGCTAGAAATTGACAAAAGCATATTGAAAGATAAGCTAGTATATAATTCTGATTGCCTCACTTTTAATTACCTGATTAGGAAGTCAAAACAGGCAGACTCCCATTACACAGCTAGGTGGACTTCTAGGCACTGTCCAAGGTTTGTAATCAGAGTAAACAATAAATCCTATCCTTGCTTTACTCCATCAGCAGTAAAATATTTGCAAACTAAGTGATGGGGAAACATAGGGGATACACAGTTACACGTATCATCTTTTGTCCTTCTTTCAATTTATTCAAACTACCAACTTAAATGCCAATAACCTCTGGTCTGATTCTTTGCGTTATCTCTAATAAACTGGTAACTCTCATCAGACAATAAATATAACTTACTTTTCTTGCCTCCAGGTTAGATAATATGAATTCCTTAAACTTCTTTCATCCTAATAGTTCCCTCTAAGGAGCAACTGTCAAATTCTTCAAATCCCTTTCAGTTGTAATGTTTCAAATCAGATACAGTAGCCCTTTCACAATTTGGGCAGGGATAAATACGGACAAAGAATCAAGAACACATTTAAAATGAAGTTCTTTTATATTAGACTTAAGGGCACAGGTTATAAAAAATACACATCACAATAATGGGGGTAATAAAAAAGGATGCCAAAACAAAGTCCAATGGAGAGAAGAGTTCAGAGCTTGATTTTCGTGTGGCAGGGGCTGAGGGAACCAATTAAAGCAAGAAAAATTATTTTGACATCAGAATACATGACTGGCGTGGAGAAATTAGTGCCTAAAGCAAGGGAAGTCAGACCCTAGAATGGCTGGGTACTTGATCAGGTAATCTGGCCAGGAATACCTAAAGAAAAATGAAAAACAATGGCCACTGACTAGATATGAGAAGTAAAGGTCAAGCAGTAACATAGAGCATGCAAGATTTCCAATTTTCAAAGTAGATGGAACAGTAGCAGTACACAGTGACTGACAAATTGGATTGCAAGAGGGATACTTCCAAGGGGAGAAAATGGAATACTTTGGTATACTTAGACTGTGCTGACAGTGCAAAGCCTGCTTGGGATTCTCGCTCTGTGCCTCTCCCCCAGTCATGCTCACTCACCCTCTCTCTCAATAAATAAATAAATAAAAATCAATCAATCAATCAATCAATCCAGAGCTATGGCCTGTCAAAATGCCAAAACAACAAATGCAACCATTTCAGAGTAATATAATCTAAACAATTTTAACGATATACAATAAGAATTCCTTTTCATATTTTCAATGTTTACAACTAAAGGCTCACCACTCTAAACAACTAAACTATGCATAATCTTCCTTTTTTGATGGGGAACATCTGTATTTAAAGACTCCAGTGAATTATCCCTGGATAACCAAATACAAATATATATACAATTTCAAATTAGATAAATACTAAAACAAAATGTAATGTAGAAGAAGAAAAAGAATTGAGTATTTCAAGCCTTCATCTTAGCATTGTTATTAAACAGTGAGAAAGGACCAAGTATGCGTCTACTTATACGAGAAATGCTGAATGTTTGTAGGTCAATAGCAGTTTCCAAAAGTCTCTACACAAAGCACTATGGATATAATAATTATTGCATGAGCAAACTCAGTGTCTTTGGTTTGGCGGGCCATAATAAATCAGGAAAAAGTTGAATATTGAAGATTTTTCTGGGGGGGTGATAAACTAGAAAGGGGCTCCAGTTTTATATTATACATGGAGTCACTCTGAATTATGCCAATGACTACATCAATCATTAAAACTGCTGTTTTGTAATTACAATCCTCAGTAATTACAATAATTCAAGAGGATGAAATAGTTGTTTAAAAATTTCAAGGGCAAAAGACAGATTACTTTTATGTAACATCCCCAATCTTGGTTTCCTTTGTTCCCTGCAAAGCAGTTACTGAATCATAAGTACTGCTCCAACAAGATTATTTACATTTAAAAACATAGGTATGTTCAACTAAAAGAATAGGTATGTTAATTAGAAAAATTAGTATTTTTCTCCATATTACTTGGTTTTATTTCTCATCAAACTGAAGCCCAGAGTTTACAAATAATGTTAATTTTCTCTCCTACAAAAAATGTTATAGTTTTTTAATCTATTAGTAAAATTAACAACCTTCTGAAAAAGTTTCAATTAAACACTTACATAATAAAAATTATTCATAGTTAACACTTATAAACACATAAAAATGGATTCATAGAAGTATTACAATACCAAAGTTATAAAAGACACAGTAATGACTGAGAAAAAAAAAGACATTCTAAATTTTCGTCATTCCCAATTATATATTCACTGCTTTCCAAAGGACTACTCAGGTTAAAAGACCAAGAGATCACAAGAATATGTCTGCAATCCAAAAACACTGACAATTTATACTATGCCTAATTTCTACCAAAACAAAACCCTTAAATGTATATATATTAGTCCTGGCCCTTTCTGATCTGTAATCTTTTTGTAAATAAATAAGTAAGTTTATTTATGTGTTTTTAGGGCCCATATAAATTTCGGACAACCATGATGCAATTAATTGGCGCTCAAAGAAACAAATTAAAAATAAATATAGCTTTCTGAAGACACTGCTGTGCCAAAAAAAAAAAAAAAAAAAAGGAGTGAGAGACAGAGAGAGAGAAGGAAAGAGAGAGAAGAGATAGATACACAGAATGGGGAGAACACAACTTACAGAAAAACTAGTTACCAGAGAATACTGACCTATAGCTATTCAGTACTATCAGTGTTGGTCAGTCATCAGCTTAAATCAACAGATACATGAAAAACTCAGTAGTGAACAGAAGTGGTCCTTTCTATTAGCCATTGCTCTAGAGTTAAGTGACAACAAACCAGCTCTCTTAACAGAAGGACTTTAAAAAGGCAAAACTGGTTTCAAATAACTTTTTAGGCAGAAATAAGTCCCAAATGCACAAGGGTTAAAAATGTCTAAAAGAGTCATTAGAGAGTTTGAATTTAGAATTCTTTATAAGAAAATATATCTTTGTCTTTTTCCAAAAGTTATTATCCTGTGGAAAAATGTGATTATTCACAGGATGAGCACTGGATGTTATATGTAAGTGATGAATCACTAAATTCTATTACTGAAATCATTATTACACTATATGTTAACTAACTTGGATTTAAATTCAAATTTAAATAAATAAATTTTTTAAAATGTGATTATTCAGTTTAGTAATGCTATGAGATATGGAAAGAATCATTCTTTTTTTTTCTAGGTTTATTTTTAGAGAGAGACAGCACGAATGAGGGAGGGGTAGAGAGACAGAACGAGAGGGGGGGGGAGGCAGAATTCCAAGCAGGCTCCGCGCTGTCAGCGCAGAACCCAACTCAGGGCTCAAACTCACTGAACCATGAGATCATGACCTGAGGGGAAATCAAGAGTCGGACGCTTAACCAACTGAACCACCCTGGCGCCCCTAGAATGATTCTAAATAAAAAGGACCAGGGAAAGCTTTGGGGAAGCAAGGAATCCACCCTGCACCTTGAAGGATGGGTAGACCTTATTAGGCAAATGGACGAAAGGCATTCCAGTCACAGGGAAATGGCTCAAGCGGGAAAAAAAAAAGGAGGTAGGAATGCACAGACTGTGTGCCCAGGACAAGCACACCAGGTTAGGAGTAGGAAAAGAGAAGTCTAAGAAGGTACTAAAGTGTTAGGGATTGTAAATATGTATGTGGACTTGTATTTAACCTTGTAGTTTTTTGAACAGAGGAATAACAAAGTTGGATCTGTGTTATTAAGATAAACTGGCAGCAACACAGAGGGTAGAACACAGAGAAAGAAGAAAGATACTTCAAAAATTCTAGAAGTGGGGCTGGCTCAGTCGGTTAAGCATCTGACTTCAGCTCAGGTCATGATGTCATGGTTCCTGAGTTGGATTCCTACTTCCCCACAGCTGTCAGCTCAGAGCCTGCTTAGGATCTTCTGACCCCTCCTTCTCTGTCCCTCCCCCCCCCCACTCACACCCTTTCTCTCAAAATTGAATAAACAAACAAACAAACAAAAAAATTCGGGTGTACCTGGGTGGCTCAGTCAGTTAAGCATCCAACTCTAGGTTTCAGCTCAGGTCATGGGGCTCTCTGTGCTGACAGCAAGGAGCCTGCTTGGGATTCTCTTTCCCCCTACTCTCTCTCTGTCCCTCCCCTGATTGGTCTCTCTCTCAAAATAAAATAAATAAACTTTAAAGAAAAAAAAATTTTTTTTAATTCCAGGAGAAACTACTGAATAGAAAGTTTTCTCTTGTCATCTCACAACAAACACCAAGCAAATTGGTTTGCACATAACTGATGTTCAACAAACTTTTTTTGATTTCTTGCCTGAGAAGAAGATAAGAAGCGGCAAAGAATCCTAGAATAGTGAGAAAACTCGGCTTTCATACATATCTGCTCCACATAAAGAGTATATTCATATTGATGTAAATACCTCAGGAAAGTTTTACTCAATTTTTTACTGTCTTTATAAAATAGATGATTAAAGGATATGGAAAATGTTACAGGATTTAAAAGGTCCTGAAAGGAAGACAGTTGTCCTGAAAGGAGGACTGAAATATTTCTGCATAGTTACCAACAAAACACAACACCTACAGGCATCTTAAACGTGGATTATGTCCCTACAAATGGAATCCAGAGATCTGGAGGAGATTTAAATAGTCGCACAGAAGCAATACAGCGAGTGCTCTGGGATCAGGCCACAGTTTGAATCCTAGCACAGTGACTTACCAGTTATATGATCTTGAGCTAGTTAAACTCTCAGAGTTGGTTTGGGCATAATGACACTTATCCAACATGTGTGGTGATGATGAGAGAGAGGATTTATAAAGTACCTAACTGACCCAGTGCCTGGCTCTGGTACTTAAGGAGAGTACTCAATAGATAGTAGCTGTTATTATTTTTTTAATGTCTATTATTGGACTAATCTAAATCCACATGAGGTTTTTGCTTTTCAAATTCCAGAGAATTACAGAATTTTACTGTTTGGGTAAATCTTAGACAAATTTTATGCTTAAGTACAAGGCCATTTAAAAAAAAATCACTATAGGCTATCTTCGTTGTAGGTAGCCTAGCACCAAGTCTGAAATTTATATTAAAATATAGTATTTGTTAATACTTCATGCCTGACTTAATAACATTAGAAAATACAGCTGAACTGCTGATCTAGCCAAAGCAGATTTGGGGGGAAATGTCTCTACAGCAGCAACTTTTTACTTTGTATCTATCTGCTCCACTTCTTATATTATAAGTAACACAGAGCCTCAAGAGCGAGCTGGCCAGACTGAATCCACGGTAAGGTGTAAAGCAGAGGAGGTCCGAGACCGCCCTCATCCCGAGCCCTCACTCTCCTCACTCATCCCCGTGTCAACCGACAGCGACCGTCCCTTTGTTTAGAAGTAAGCAACATAAAAATCAACTAAAGCTGCTTCTCCAACAGTGACAACCCTAGCAAAAGTGGTTTTTATCTGCGGTAATCACAGCGGTGTTATCAGACCGGAAATCTTAGCACACCCTCCTAAAGTGGCAGCCTGAAAATTCAGCTGCGTTGGTTGGTACATTAACACCGCCCCCCCCCCCCCACCCCGCACACCACGAGAGCCTCCAACACAAACCGGCAGAAAGGAAAGCCAAGAACCTACTTCGTTTAACTCGGCGGCAGGGTTAAATTATGCATGAAGGCAAAGAAAATTTCCGTCCTTACTCGTTTTCTTGAACAGGGTTCAAATGCTACTCATTAATATGATCTAACTAGTTACCTTTAAAACAAGGAAATTATAGATTTTCCACTTTTTAGTCTTGGAAGATTTTCCATAGATGATACAGAGTTTCGGATAAGGGCTTTCCTAACATTCTCTTCTAAAACTTTCCGCAGCAACTACCAATTTCTACGATAATTCGACAAGCCGGTGCCCAGAATCCGTGAACTGAAACGACGAGACGCAGGTGTCTGACCACACTGGCGGCTTGAGCGAGCGAGCGAGCGCACGGCCACAAGTGAATGCTGTCGGCCTCCGGTCAATTCCACACGCATTCGGGGTTTTAATCCACCGTTTGTTACGCTCAGAATACGTGAGGAGTCGCTGTACCCTATCACACTTCGTATTTTTAAAAAGGGAACAAAGCTCTTAAACTTGACTCTCATTTAAAAATCTCGCAACAAGAAAGCAACTTGCACCTCGGCCAGCTGCTCCCCATCCCGTTTCTGGTTTCCTCACTCGGGTCTCCGCAGCGCCGGTCCCCGCCGACCACCCCGAACAAAGCGGGCGGCCGCGGGACCCCGGACCCCGGACCCCGGACCCACCCCCTACCCCACCGTCCCGCACACACACGTCCCTCACCGTCAGCTCCCTCCGCGGGGCGCCCTCAGACGCCTCAGAACTCACCTCCCGCGGGCCGGCGAGTCCCGGGAGCGCGGCGGACTCCACGGAGCAGCAGCAGCGGCCGCCCGGGGCGACCGACGGGTGGCTGTGGCCCCTCCCCCAGGCGAGTCCGCGCGCCGCGGGCGCCTCACCAGGCAGGGGCACCGCGGGAGGCAGGCACGCGGCCTCCGCCCCAGCTCGCTGCGGGTCACGTGAGCCAGAGCGCCCGCGGCTCTCCTCGCCCCCCAGAGTGCCCCTCCCCAGCCCAGGGGTCCAGCCACACCGCCCGGCCTCCGCAGCTCCCTCCTCTGCGCCTGCGCCCCAGCTCCAGTCGCTCCCATTCAAACCGACAACGCCCCGCGTCTTTCGTACCCGCCAATGGCCGGCGTGGGGGAGGCGGGGCGGGGCGGGTGTCGGCGCTTTTGCCTCGGGGGTCCGGGGCGTGCGTGCGGGAGGGCTGCAGGGCTGAGGGAGACTGTGGGGGGCTTGCCCCCCCCTGCCGCGCCGAGGCCTGTCCTCAACAGTCAAGTTGAAACCGCCCTGTTATATACCTTCTTCAGACACTGAAGGGTGGAGCGATAAATATCTTCCAGAAAAATGTTCAGAAAGGGTGGGCGCCGGGAACACATGCGTCCTGCGCTTAAGACTCTGTCCGGCCTGGAGAATGAGTTTCCCAAGCGGCATATGCGGGATATTTAAGAAAAAAGAGGGCTCTGTGACGGAAACAGAGGCACCCGTGTGAAAGTCAAACAAGGCAGCCTCAGTTCTTGCGGGCCTGTCACAATTCTGGCGTTTCCAGCTGTCAGGAAAGCAAACTTGTGTTGACTGCAGAGTTGCCAGTTCCCAGGAAAATTGGGAGGCAGCCTACTCAGTTTCAGGCTAATGTATTCCAAACACACTGGGAAGAGAAGTTTTATTTCCGTGCACCTCCTCGCCATGTCAAGTTTGACCAAACAATTGGTCTCAGTTCTTCACAAAAATACCAAGAATCAGATGAATTTAATTAAATTATTTTTCAAATATTTCCCCACCGAAATGAAATGTAAATGTTTCTGCCGGCTTACGGATGCGTTAGAGAAATCCCCAGTTTCTGTATCTCTCTGAATGATGGCCAAAACCAGTGATCCAAGCAGCATTTCTCTTGCTGGGAGTGTGTTACTGCAAATTGGTTAAAATAACAGCCTTGGCATCAGACTAGACCTGGATTTGAGTTCCATCTCTGCCAATTACAGGCTAATTGACCTTGAACGAGTTACTTATTCTTCTCTAGCCTTAGTTTCCTCAACTGTAAAACACAGGTAGGAAATCCTCTTGTAATATAAGCGTGGTTGTGATACTTCAGTATGTGTCGTTAAGCAGTTAACATTGCCTGACTGCTTAATATATGGTACTTATTATCAACAACTACCTTTAATATCAGGTACTTATTAATAACAACTGAATTAGATGGCTGTAACATTTCAGAGGTAGATATTATAATACCTTCTTACTCATAAATTCTTTTTTGGGTGTTGATAGGAAAACCACAAAGGAAGTGCGGTATATCAAATTCAACATGTCAAAAATGAATCATTATTTCCCACCTGCAGATCTTTTCTTACACGTCACTTTCTATCACTGGTATTAGTTATCTCCATCTTACTCAAGTTGAATTAATTTTTAAATTATCTTTCAGGGGCGCCTGGGTGGCTCAGTTGGTTGAGCGTCCGGCTTCGGCTCAGGTCATGGTATCAGGGTTGTGGGTTTGAGCCCTGCATCAGGCTCTGTACTGGTATCTAGCTCAGAGCTTGGAGCCTGCTTCCGATTCTGTGTCTCCCTATCTGACCCTCCCCTACTCACGCTGTCTCTCTCTCTCTCTCTCAAAAATAAATTTAAAAAATTATCTTTTAAAAGGCATAAATCAGATTATGTCACTCTCCTATTTGAAACTTTTAGTTTTCATTTACATTAGATTCATTGAGATTTCTCATTTGATTTAAAATAAAATCTAAGTTCCCTCTCATGGCCCACAAAGCCCTAGGTCATCTTGCCCTGTATTTCTCTCCTGTATTTCTCTCCTCCTAGCTTGCTTCCCTCCAAGTACACAGGACACTCCTCTATCCCTAGAATAGACCAAGCCTCAGGGTTCTCTCAGGGCCTTCTCCTGGCAGTTCCCCCTGCCAAGATTTTTTCCCTCCGGCCCTTTAAATGGCTCGCTACTTTTCAGCCCTCAGCTTTCAACTTATTCATTACAGTATTTAGCAAGTATTTATTAAGTTTCTGCTATGTCTCAGGAACTGTTGTAGGTGCTGGGAATATAGTAATGAGCAAGACCAAGCACAGCCCCTGCTTTCATGGAGCCCAATAAAAATAAAAATAAAAAGAAAAGTATCAGGTTGTGACAGGTACCATGCAGAGAAATCAAAGTAGGGTGATGTGAGAGTGAGTGACTGAAAGACTACTTTACATTAAGGGTCAAGGTAGTAAGAAAGCCCACTTTGGGAAGATGGTATAAGGAGCCAACTTTTAAGCAAAGCTCAAGGAAGAGAATATTAGGGAGAGGGAACAGCTAATGCAAAGCCCTGTGAGGGTTTGGGAAATTGGAAAAAGACCACTATGGCTTAAGTGAAGTGAGGTAGAGAGGAACATACAAAGTGAAGTCATACCAGATCCTGTAGACCTCTGTAAGCCAGGATAATGGGTTTGGGCTTTGTTTTCTAAATGTTATAATAGCCAGAGGAAGATTTTCAACATGAGAATAACTTCATTTGTTTATATTTTTAAAGGAGTGCTTTGAAACAAAACCAGAATCTCAGACATTCTATAAGACAATTAGCCCAGACTCTTCATAAACATCATTGTCATGAAAAACAAACCAACCAACAAAGGTACATGAATCTTGATGGAGTCCTAGTCAGAGAGGGTGGGAGAGAAAGAGAGAGAGAGAAGGAGAGAGACATACACATTTTAGAAGCAACTGGGGAAATTTGAATGTAGATAATATATCAGATAATATTAGAGAATTACTGTTATTTTTCCTAGAGGTGACATAGAATTATGGTTACATGGGAGAATTTTTATTTTTAGGAAATGCAAGCTTAAATACTCAAGGATAAAAAACCATGACTTCTGCAACTTATATTCAAATGGTTTGGCAAAAGGTAGAGAAAGGAGAGAAATACAAACTAAATATTAACAATTAGATCTAGGTGAAGATATATCTCTTATTCTTGTACTATACTGTTCATGTACTATTCTTTTACATTTTCTAGAAATTTGGAATATTTCAGAATAAAAAGTAGGGAAGAAAATCACTCTGTAGACTTCCATGTCTGATAGTAATAAACCAGATTCCCTGTTCAACTCTCCCACTGAAAACCACTTAAAACGCTTTTAAATATTAACAAAATAGAAAATGTATCAATGAGCCAGCATTCAAGTTAGGATTACTCAGAAGCTAGGAACTAGTGAAATAGATTAGCAGAGGAACTTAAGTTTTCGTTGTTGTGGTCTCATGAGACATGGAAAAAGGAGACAAAGGCCAACTCCTGCCAAGATGAGGAATCTAATAAGAGATTCCACACATAGGTCAGGATCTCCCAAAGTCCTCTCCAACCTTTTACCAGAAGACAACAAAAGAAAATTGCCTATAATCATCCTTAACATAGAATGAAGGAGGAAATATCTCCTCTGAGACTTTTTTTTTTAACCAAAGTCAATAATCTGCTCTACCTGGCTTGTCTGAAACTCAAGCACATAATTTAAAGTGGTTTCAGGTTGGTGGTGCCCCCAGCCAGCTGGCAAAGGTAAACTAAATCACCTCTAGAGAAAACCAACTGCTATAGACTGAATATTTGTGTCTCCCCCAAATTTTATGTTTAATTCCCAACGTAACAGTATTTGGAGAAAGGGTCTTTGATTAGGTCATGAGGGTGGAGCACTCATGAATGAGATTAGTGCCCTTATATATTTAAAAAAAAAGACCCTAAAAGCAGCCTCTTACACATGGACACAGTGAGATGACAGCACTCTGAGAACCAAGAAATGGGCCCTTACCAGACACAATCTGCTGGCACCTTGACTTAAGACTTCCCAACTTCCAGAACTGTGAGGAATAAATGTTTTGTTTAAGCAACCCAGTTTATGGTATTTTGTCAGCTCAAATTGACTAAGACACCAACTTATTCCAGACCCCAAAAATTACACAGAAAAAATTCCAAGAAACGTGAACTGTCAGTCAAATTACAAATCATACAAAGAAACAAGGCATCTTAAACAAGAATTAGCAGGAAAGAAACAACAGAATCAAACTCATAAAGACATTGAAATTGGAATTACCAGTCATAGATTATAAATATATTTAAAGCAATAAAATAAAAGATTGAAAATATAAATAAAGAGCAAAGTTCTGCCAAAAATGAACAGGCAGATTTAAAAAAGAATTGAAAAAAACCTTCTAGACTTAAGAAAAAAAGACACATAATAATTAGAATTTAAAAGTCAATGGGCAGGGTGCCTGGGTGGTTCAGTCGGTTAAGCATCTGACTTCGGCTCAGGTCATGACCTCACAGTTCGCGGGTTTGAGCCCCGCGTCAGGCTCTGTGCTGACAGCTAGCTCAGAGCCTGGAGCCTGCTTCGGATTCTGTGTCTCCCTCTCTCTCTGCCTCTACCGTGCTCACTCTCTCTCCCTCTCAAAAATAAATAAAACATTAAAAACTTAAAAAAAAAAAGTCAATGGGCAAGTTTAAAAGCAGATCAGATATGTTGAAGAGAAAATTAGCAAATTGGAAGCAAGAACCAAATTCATTTTTTCATATAAAAGAGAAACATGGAGGATAGAGGGAGCTCTAGTGTGTATAATTGAAATTCTAAAATAAGAAGAAAACAGGACAATACTTTAGGCAATATTTTAAAAAGAAAAGATATTTACACATAAGATAATGAAAATGCAGAGCACCAAAAACAAAGAAGTAACTTTACAAGCTGTACAAGAGAAAGGGCTGATTACCTCCAATGAAACAACACTTAGCTGATAGGTAACTTTGCAACTGTAAAAATATAAGCCAAAAGAATGTGCTGAGAAATGTGCTGAGAGAAAATGACTGTCAACCTAGAATTATTTAACCAATGGAAATATCTTCTAAAAAGGAGAGTGAAATAAAGGCATTTTTAGGTGAACAAAAACTGATTTTGCCATCACAGGCTCTCACTAACGGAAGTTATAAAGGTTCTCCTTCAAGAAGAAGAAAAATGATCTTAGGTGGATAAAGATGAAGGAAGGAGGTGATAATCACAGTAAGCGGTAAATATGTGAATAAATATAAACCACTATTAACCAATGTCATTGCTCTTTCTTTGTAAATTCACTCATTCATCTGGTCAGTAACGCATATGTTCAAATACCTATTATGTGCCAAACACTATTCTGGATGCTAGGGACATAGTGGGGTTTTTACTGCATTTCCACATTTCTTGGAAACTCCTCCGGTGTTGACAATTCCTTGACCATTTTCCAGGGCCTTGGAGAAGGGAGAGAACAATGAGGATGTGCATAGCCTTACAATGTGCAAGGTTGTTGGGATAGCAAGCTTAGTGTCTTCGTTTTGTTTTGTTTTGAAGATAAATCGAGGGTGGCTGGACTCTCCTCTGAGTTATAAATAACCCCACTGAGTCAAGGCAAATTTGAATAATCAAGGAGAAAACAATTGTTTGTTCCCTTTCCAATGAAGTCTATCGGAGAGCAACAGTGCTTCCTTAATTAAAACCAAGTCAGAATGTTAGGTATAGGGTTTCCTCAACAAAGATGTGGACTTGGTAGCTCTCTACCTTTTTGAATAAAAGGTGGGGGGGGGGGGATGAGAGGGAAAGAGTTTTCCAAAGGAATATCTAAGAAAAGGGGCATACAGTCTATTAACAGCCTTAACAGACTTAATCATCAGGGAAATGCAAATCAAAACCACAATGAAATAAATTCACATGAGTCAGCATGGCTATCTATTATCAAAAAGATAAGAAATAACAAGTGTTGAGGCGCCTGGGTGGCTCAATCAGTTAAGCATCCGACTTCAGCTCAGGTCATGATCTCAAGATTCAAGCCCCGCATCAGGCCCTGTGCTGACAGCTCAGAGCCTGGAGCCCACTTGGGATTCTGTGTCTCCCTCTCTCTCTGCCCCTCCCCTGCTCATGCTCTGTCTCTCTCTCCTTCAAATATAAATAAACATTAAAAAAATAAATAAAAATAACAAGTGTTGGCAAGGATATAGAGAAAAAGGAAGACTCATGCACTGTTGGTTGGAATGTAAATTGGTGCAGTCACTGTTGAAAACAGGATGGCAATTCCTCAAAAATTAAAAAATAGAAATACCATATGATCCAGTAATTCCTCTACTGGGTACTTATTTATCCAAAGAAAATGAAAACACTAGTTTGAAAAAATATATGTAGCCCTATATTTATTGCAGCATTATTTACAATAGCCAACATATAGAAGTAACCCAACTGTCTATCAATAGATGAATGAAAAAGATAACATATATATATCAGATACACATACAATATTTGCAATTTGCAATTTGTGACAACATGGATAGACCTAGAGAGTATTGTGCTAAGTGAAATAAGTCAGAAAGGAAAGACAAATACCATACGATTTCATTTAAGTGTGGAATCTAAAAAACAAAACAAATGAATAAACAAAGCAGAAAAAGACCAATGATACAGAGAACAAACTGGTGGTTGCCAGAAGGAAGGGGGACTGTTGAGCAAAAAGCTGTTAAGGGCAGTGGAAGGCACAGGCTCCCTTTTATGGAATGAATAAATTATGGAGATGGAAGGTACAGCATAGGGAATATAGTTAATGGTATTGTAATAGGGTTGTATGGTAGGTGAACTTACAGTGACAATAGCATAATGTATAGATTTGTCAGAATCACTATGTTGTACACTCGAAGCTAATGTAACATTGTGTGTCAACTATATTTCAAAAAAAGAAGGCTTAAACATACACTGGTTGACAGATACGACCAATACATTTGATTGAATTCTTTAAGGAGCACTATGCGCAGCTATAAAACACTATCAATTCTAACATGTTCTAACACGTTTCACAACAAACTTATTACTTTTGTAATTAGAAAAAACTAGTCATATTGTAGATAACAGATAAATGAGCAAAAGACTGAGGTAATTCACAAATGAAGAAATAAAAAAGACCAACAAACATACAAAAAATCTCCAACCTTCCCAGTCATCAAAGTACTGCAAATTAACACATTGAAATACTTTTTTTTTAATTGACTAAGATTTTTTAAAATGTTACTGTTCAGTGTTACAGAGCATCTCAAAGTATCACTGCCATGTTGCTGGTGAGGCTATATGCTTGTACAGACTTTTTGAAATCAGTATTAGGAACATTAAAATGTTTATATTGTGTCCTAATACCTTCCCACCTAAGAATTTATCCTGAGGAGATAATATAAATATAGGTAAGGATGTTTACTGTTATGTCATTTAAAAATATTGAAAACAATCTAAATGTCTGTTGTTAGGGAAATGAGTAATTACAGTATAGCCATATAGTGGGTATAACCATTAAAAACATATTATTTCAAAGTATAATAACATGGGGAAATGTTCTTTATGTCTAGTGAAAAAAAAAGCATGTTGCAAAATTGCTCATTTATTATGACCCCAACTATGTAAAACACGTTTAATAAATAGAGGGGCGCCTGTGTGGCTCAGTCAGTTAAACATCCTACTTCGGCTCAAGTCATGATCTCACAGTTTGTGAGTTTGAGCCCCACATCAGGCTCTGTGCTGACAGCTTGGAGCCTGGAGCCTGCTTCAGATTCTGTGTCTCCCCCTCTCTCTGCCCCTCCCCAGCTCATGGTCTGTCTCTCTCTGTCCCTCAATAATAAATAAATGTTAAAAAAAATTTTTTAAATAAATAGAAAGAATTATGTTGAAGTCTTCTGACTCTGGACATTTCTGTACTTTTCCCATTCTATACAAAAGTAAAAGCATAAAGTAATAAAAAAAAAGGTTAAAAACTAAGACAAAATACTATGGAGATGGATATACCCCCATAGGGTGCTTTCTGTTACTTCCTTCTGGTGGGTTTCTATTAAAAAAATACATAGATATGAAACAGGGATAAATAGAGGTGAGGGGATAACAGGTTAGGAGTTTGGCAGGGGTGAAGGTGTCTGCCCTACACTAGGGTGACTAATCATTCTTAGACCGAGGGCATCCCAGGATGAGAACTTTCTACTTTAAATCCAGGACAGGAATTGGTAAAGGCAGGTGAGCAGGGCAACCTTTTAAGACTTGTGGAAAAAAGAAGGCCGTTTTAAGAAGGTTGTCTGAGAAAGAAAAGCAAGTGAGTAGTTCAGGGCTTTAATCAGGAAACAGCCCTGTGTTCGTTTATCGGGTTAACTTTTGGTGTTCTCTTAAGTTGAAGTGGTCAGTATCACTGCTTAACAGCAGATTTAAAGGCTGCTTGTTAGCAAAGCAATCAAATGCTTTTAATTCACCTGGTGTCAGGCAGAAAGAAGTTGCACAATGAAACTTACTACTCTGTTATACTAAAGATCACTTAGGGTGGATTGCTTAGAAAGGAGGCGGGTCTCTCTTATGTGTTGCAATCTGTGTTGAACTTCTAAGAGTCTGTTTGCCTTTAGGATAGTATACTACTCAGATGTTTCCCTCTGAAGATTATAACTATTATTTTATGACGCTATTATCGGTCTTAATTATGGGATTGCAGATGTGCCCAGAGGTTCCTTTGATGGCAAATCATATGAATCTAAATTGTGGTCATTTAGAACTCTTTCTACTTTAGTGGCTAGACAAGACACCTCATATAGTTGTCACTGACCCTTCCCAGCCTTTTTTTTTTTTTTTTTTTTTTTGCATCAGTAGGACCTCAGTGGGACCCTGATCTCAAGACATAAAGGACTAAGTAACTTTTTAGAGGTGCCTCACTTCCCAGTTGGCTCACATTCCTTCCAAGAAACCAGGTATAGTCATCCTACATATACTTGCTAGCATGCTGGAAGAATTATGAAGAGATCTTTCAAGAATATTGAGCAACACTCCACGTCAGTGTCTATGAATTCCCCTCATTGCTTCTACTCACAACCTATTACAACCCTGACCACAGGCTTTCCTTAAGACATTTGTGAGTTCTCAGAGTCCCTTAAGCCCATTTAGAAGGCTTATAGAACTTCTCTCCGTCAAGCTCGGCATCAAGGTTTTTTTAGTCCAGCTTCCTCAATAAATTTCTGCATTTACATGCCCTTCCCTTGGGGGAAGAGGAGGGAGAGAGAGAAAGAAGGTTTGGCATTTACCGAGTACCCTCCATGTGTCAGTCACTGAGCAATATACTGTGTATACTTCTTTTAATCTTCACCAACACCCTTACGCCCATTTTGTGGATGAGTAAACCAAGGTTCAAATCAGGTAGGTCAAGTTCGTCAATTAATAAGGAGCAGAGCTAAGAGTCTGGTTTTTTTTAAAACATGTGTTATTTCTGGGGCACCTGGGTGGCTCAGTCGGTTAAGCGTTGGACTTTAGCTCAGGTCATGATCTCACGTTTTGTGAGATCAAGCCCCGCATTGGGCTCTCTGCTGTCAGCACAGAGCCCTCTTTGGATCCTCTGTCCCCCTTTCTTTCTGCCCCTCCCCTCCTGGCGCACATGCTCACTCCCCCCCCCCAAAATAAACATAAAAGAAAAAATAAAATGTGTGCTCTTTCCGTCCTCCTCAAACAGCTAAATGAGTCTTCTCTGCTTGCCTTCCTCCTCCTCCTTTCCTCCTCTCTCTTTCCCCTTCTTCCTTCCACCAAGATTTTATTCTTGTAATAAAGGCTATTAGAGAGATACACAGAATGTCCTGAAAGCTTATATCAGGGAAAGCAGACCCAGTATAGGAGATGAGGGAAGGTTCTAGAGGAAATGACATGCTAAAGGATGAGTAAGAAGTAACCAGGTAGAAGGGAGGGAGGGGGAGCAGCCCCTTCAGGCAGAGTGAACAGCATGAAGTGAAGGTCCCAAGGTGGGAAGGAGACCGGGTTTCTGAGGAACAAGGATGAAATGCAGACAGTAAGAGGGAAGAGTGACCCTTGGCTGGTGAAGCAGACAGGGGCAGGGAGAGTGAGTGCTTGCAGCTGAGGGAGAAGATTCTGGTCCTTCCCCTGAAGCACTGAGGACGAGGAATATTTTCAGTCTTTACAAAGAAAACACCTTTTATCTTTAGAGTAGTGTGTTTTATTTCTAAATGAGGGTCTTATTGGCACCTTGGATGTGATAATTCTTCTTTTTACAGGGCTACTCTGTACCTAACTTCCACCCTGGTCTCCAGGTACAACTTGCTAGTAGCACCTTCCCAGTCAGGCACCACTGTGATAACCAAAAACACCCCACAGTTTCCAAAGTCCTCTGGAGTGGTCCTGCCTCCTCCCGAGAACCATTGCTTGAGTTGGGGCTGGAGTAGTGTCACTGTCACCACCTTCATGACCATGCTTTATCTCTTCATCCACCAGCACCTGAACTCCTCTTTTGGTGGATATCCTTCCCAACAAATACCCTAGTGGCTCTGATGTTTGTCTCTATGACAAATGGGGAGCATTTCTAATTCCATGAAATAGCTGTTGAGTGTCTGCTATATGCCAAGGTTGGGAGTACAGATAGGCTAGTGACAGAGACAGATGTGAAACGATTGGTTACAATATGGTGGGGAAAGTGCAACCGAAGATATTTGTCCAGGAAATGGAGGTGGTGGAAGAGGAAGTTGTGGCTTCTCTTGGCCAAGGAGGCAGAGAGGACAGCAGCACATTTTATGGAGACATAAAACACCAGGTGAGCTTGAACAGCTGTAAATAGCTTGGCATTGCTGAAGCATGAATTTCAAGTCCAGGTGTGGTAGGAAGACAAGTTGGAGAGGTAGGCGGCCCACACAGTTCACAAAGGACCTCCTATGCCAAGCTAAGGAGCCCAGATAATATGCAAAATAAACTCCCAAATGTGTTATACTTACAAATCTTCAGTCATCCTGAAATGATAACATCTGAATGAGATGTTTAAGAATTTTCTGAAGAGCTATATAGATAAGGTTACTGAAGCATGACACAAGTTTCTCTCTGACTCTTGAACCTCATTATGCAGTTCTTGGGTGCCTTGGAGGATTTTGAAGTTTCTTTTCATATATATTTTTAAAAACTTTTGTTTATTTATTTGTTATTTTTATGTTAGAGAGAGAGTGCGACCAGGGGTGAGGGGCTGAGGGAGAAAGAGAATTTTTTTTTAAAGTTTATTCATGTATTTTGGGAGAGAGGACACAGACACACACAGGCACATGTGCATACACATGCACAAAAAACAGAGAGAGAGAGAGAGAGAGAGAGAAACACGGGATGGGGGCAGAAAGAGAGGGAGAGAGAATTCCAACCAGATTATGCTGACAGCATGGAACTTGACACTGCCCTTGATCCCATGAACCCTGAGATCATGTCCTGAGCCAAAATCAAGAGCCAGATGCCCAAATGACTGAGCCACCCAGATGCCCCTCATGTATTTTTTAAACAGCTTTATTGAGCTATAACTGACTTATAATAAATAGTACATAATTAAAGTACACAATTTGTTAAGTTTGACATTTGTATGACATATTTATACATCTGTAAAACCATTACCACCATCAATACATCCATCAGTCCTAAAAATATCCTCATGTCCCTTGGTAATCCTTCCCCCAATCTGTACCTCAACCCAAGGCAACCAGTGATTTGCTTTCTGTCACTATATATTAGTCTGTATTTTGTAGAATTTTATATGAACATGTACTCTTTGTTGGCTTTTTGAAATAGCATAATTATTTTGAAATACATCCAGGTAGTTGCATATATCAATAGCTATCATTTTCTGTTTTTTAAACCTTTCATGTTTGAGGTACACCCTCCTATAGTGTTTACTGTATCTCAACAAATTTGCTCCATGGGATGACAAAGTTCCATTTTAGGAGGGGCTTTGGGGGTAACAGATATAAGAGATACTAGGTGGGGAAGAAATGATGAGGCATAGATCCTAGTTTTCTAAGATTTCTCCAAATTAGGGGCACCTGGGTGGCTCAGTGGTTAAGCTTCACACTTGGGCTCAGGTCATGATCTTGAGGTTCATGAGTTTGAGCCCCACATTGAACTCTCTGCTGTCAGCCTGTTAGTGCAGAGCCCATTTCGGATCCACTGTCCCCCTCTCTCTGCCCCTCCCCCACTTGGGCTTTCCCAAAAATAAGTAAATATTAAAAAAAAAGAATATTCCAAGATATAAAATAAAGTATTATGATAAGCAAAATAATGGCCCCAAAGATGTCTATGTCTTAATCCCTAGAACCTGTGAATATGCTCCTATACCTGTCAGAAGAGACTTTGTAGGTGATTAAGTTAGGGATTTTAAGGTGAGGAAGTTATTGTAGATTATCTGGGTGGGGCCATTTTTGTAATCACAGGGGTCCTGTTATGTGAAAGAGGGAGGTACCAGGGTCAGAGTCAAAAAGAGACTTGAAGATGCTATGATGTTGGCTTTTAAGATGGAGAAGGGTCATTGGCCAAGGAAAACAGATCGTCTTTAGAAGCTGAGAAAAGTGAGGGAATGGATTCTCCCCTAGAGCCTCCAGGAGGAAAGCAGACTGCTGACACCTTGATTTCAGCCCAGTGAGACCCATTTTTGGGTCTCCAAAACTCCAGAGCTAGAATATAATAAATTTGTATTGTTTTAAGCCACTGAGTTTGGGATAATTTGCTACAGCAAGAATAGAAAACTAATTACCAATCCTGTTTTTTAAAAAAAGTTCTGGTGAGTCTGAACTTTTTATTTCCTCCCACTTTGTGACATGTGGTCTAATAGGAACGGAAGCAAGTGGCTTTGGAATCAGACTGACCTGTCCTCAGCATGCAGCAGGGATCATAGAGTATTTATCTGAAGGGCCATGGAGAGGATTGATGAGATGAAATACACAAAGGGCTCAGTACATAGTTGGCCATCCATAAACACATGCTTTCTTTACTTTTCACCTAATACTAGAATCTCACTAAACCCTCACTGCTAGTGACCTTCTGTGTAATGTTGGCTAAATTGTTTTTTCTCCTTCAATCTGTTGAGGTTAAAGAGAAATACTTATTAAGTCTCTGAGAATGTTTAATTAGCGTTTGTAATTTGGCTGGATACACTTGGTTAAAAAGCGTTGTTTAGATGCAAAGTACTGTTATCTTTTGAAGAGGTAATTATTTCCTGTCCTAAATTGTTTAGCACTGTACTGAGTTCCATTTCTGAGATGATGGTATTGCTTGAGTCAAGGGTGAAGAAATACCTCATCTAGTTATTGTGTGTCTGCATTAACTAATGTTTATTAAGCCTACACAGGCCAATCATAATAGGCTGAATGTTGAGCGTTATTTTCCTTTTGTATCGTTGTCACTTCTAGGATCTTAATATAGCAAGTAAAATTGTCCCATAAAAATTGGCATTTCAGCATTTGATTAAGTAATATTTACTTCATAGTGATGGGGGAGTCTAATTGATTACTATGTAAAGTGCTCTGGGCTTTTTTGTTTTGTTTTTTTTTTAATAAGAAAGGGGTTAAGGAAGTAGTACTAGTATTCTTCTACAAGGGCATAATTTATATTCTGGCCCTTATCTCCAGGGGTTGCCAAACTTAAGCTAGAAAGTTTAGGGAAAGGACAAGGTGGGTGGGGGTTTTTTTTTGTTTGTTTTTTAATTATACTTCTTTAAATCAGTGTGCTTTAAATTTTGTTATTAGAGGGTGTCTGGGTGGCTCAGTCAGTTAAGTGTTGGCCTCTTATCTCTGCTCAGGTCATGATCTCATGGTTCATGAGTTCAAGTCCCATATGGGCTCTATGCTGAGAGTGCAGAGCCTGCTTGGAATTCTCTCTCTCTCTTGCTTTCTGTCCCTCCCCCCTCCAAAATAAATAAAACTTAAAAAAATTATTAGAATTATTTTCAGAAAATCAATTGGCAAGTTTTCTAAATGTTTCCAAAGCACAGCAAAGGTCCGTGGTTTACAGCACAAATTAGACAATCTATGATGACTACATGTATGGTTATGTCAATGGGAAAATTGGATAAAGAGGTAGCACTGAACCCCCAAAGGGTAAGAAAACCAAACAAAGTTTGCTGGTAAAACACAGGGAGGAAGCTTTTCCAAATCATGGTTCACTCGTAGTTTCAAAAGGGCTTTTTGTTGTTGTTGTTCAGACTGTTCAAATAGTTTCAGAATAAATAATTCGTAACAGCTTGTCATCAGATTCATGCACGCTCATCTAAGGCCTACATCTCCAAGATGGGCTGTAAATAATATACCCATATGGCTCTCAAGGGAGATCTGGGTCGATTTGTTGTTCCAACACAGTGTCTCCCTTCTACCACTCAATGACAGGAGAGAACCAGACGGCCACGCTGAAAGGTATATGGTTACAGCTATAGACACTGCATTTGTGGGCACCCACATTTCTGAGATAAAGTTAGCTGATAGCATTACCGGCACGTAATCAAATGCAGTCATTGCAAAGGGAGCCTGTATCACATTACCTTTGAAAATATTTGAATCTAGAAACACCATACACTGGATACAAAAATCCATGAATACCTGGCCTCTGGGCGTGGCCTCGCACATACTATTCTGAACCATCTCCTATTTACCTTCATGGGTAAATAGAAATCTTGAGCTAGAAATAGAGGGAGACAACTTGAAAATTAAAACAGAGTCAAACTAGGTATTTTTGAAAGCTCTTAAAAGACCACACACATGCACACACACAAGTTCTGATCACATCAGAAGTTCCTTATATAGTCTTCAAAGTTAATTTCTTGCAATTGAAGAAACATGGAAGAAGCAGGCACACCATGATTTGGAAGCTCAGTTTTTGTTCTATTAATTAATTGCAGCCAACTTCCTACTATTGAAAAAAAAAGAAAGATGATTCAGAATTAAAGGATTGTTCATCTGTATTAAAAGGTTCACTCCATGATATCTGGAGACCCCAAGATGGAGGTGAGTTTCTATTGCTACTGCTATTGTTTCCCCTCTTTGTGTTGACTGTGGCATGTGTTGGTTGAAGTCTTATAGAGCAGCGTATTGCCTTAGGCAGTACAAAATATCATTGCAGGGGTGTCTGGCTGGCTTAGAAAATGGAGAGTGGGGTTCTTGATCTCAGGGTTGTGAGTCTGAGCCCCACATGGGTGTAGAGATTACTTAAAAATTTTAAATCTTTTAAAAAAATATATCATTGGATCATGAACTTAAAGCTCCTAACTGTAATCTATTCACATTCTTCATGACACACACATAATGGAAGAAGGAGAGTTTGGGTCCAATAGTTAACTATTTTTTATTAGTTAGTAGGGTTGATCTTAGAGTGGGGTTCAAGACCTGAGTGTTAAGTGGTTCATACTTTAGTGCAGGGAGTCTTAGAAGGGTAGGTAGAAACAATGTCTGCTTTCTCCTCTGTCTTTGAGCCATACACACCATGTCTGGAAGCTAGCAAAGGTCTTAACACAGAATGGAAGGTATTGGGGTTGAGGTTAAGAGATTGTCACAGGAACATGGTCCCACAGTTTTCCTTTGGAGACAGAAATTATAGAATTTTTATGTCCCATATAGAACATGACATATAACATTGAATAAAACAAATATCACTAGCCAAAAACAATGATTTGCTGACCATCTTTGGCCTCTAACCAGTAAGAAGTTTTGGTTTTCCCTTGTATAGACATTCTTTTTTTTAAATGTTTGTTTGTTTTTGAGAGAGAAAGACACTGCACATGTGTGCATGCATGCAGAAAGAGAGGGGGACAGAGGATCCAAGGCAGGCTCTGTGCTGACAGCAGAGAGTCCAATGGCGGGGCTCAAACTCACAAACCATGAGACCATGAACTGACCCAAAATCGGACCCTTAACCGACTGAGCCACCCAGGTGCCCCCCTTGTATAGACATTCTTAATTGATTCCATCAGATTCCTAGTCATCCCAGCCACGGTTACCTTTTTCTCTTAAACTAGTCAAATACTGAGCATAAGTCAGCACTTCAACACCAAATTCAGACTTTATTAAAAAAGTAAACTACACAGGGAATAGATGTCAACATGGTGAGCACACTGTTGTTCATCCCTGCTCAGGGCCCAGACTAAAGTGTTTTCACAGGGCTGGGTCCCTGGGATGTGCTATCCTTGTTTGCTCAAAGTGTGCATGCTCAGGGTGATTTGTGAGCTATTGCTGAGCACATAATCGTCAGTACAACTACATAAGCAGTCCTGACCCCAAATGTGTTCACCTGAACTCAGTAAGTCAAATTGGGTCTATAGAAAGGTTCTGTTGGGTTCTGACTGGAATCTCTTTGAATGCGCCTTTGGATTCCAAGACTGAGCTGGGTTTTGAACATGAGAAAATGTTCCAGTTTCTTCCAGCTACCTGTAAGGGGCTCATTATAATGCCAAGGGTGTAGACAAAATCTTTTTGATACTTTGTGTGTGTGTGTGTGTGTGTGCGCGTGCACACACACACACACACAGAGACAAATAATAATAATAGTAACAGAAGCTGTTTTCCCATGTCTAATCAGAAAGTTCTTTAAACTTCTGGCTTATCTTGGTGGTCTCTTTCTATTTTTCTTAGCAAAAATTTAATTTTATCAGTTTAAGTGGGATGATACTTTAGAAAGTAGGATCTGGCTAACACAAGGTCTTTTCTTCCTTAGCAAGAACGCCTTGGAAGGCAGCAAGGAGCATTTCAAGCTATAAGGAAGGCATGAGGAGGAGTTTGGGGCTATAGCCTGGGTCACTACAAGTCTTGCAAAAGTAGAATTCATCTTTCTTTTCTCTGTAGGCATTTAAAGATACACTTTTTAACCCTCAGAAATCAGACTTTTTATTGAAGTATATTTGACTTTTCATACTGTGTAATTTTAAAGTGTACACATTTAATTTGATACATTTATATGTATGACTGCCCTTGTAGCAGTAATTAGCATCTCTATCACATTACATAATTATCATTTCTTTTTAGTGGTTGGAATAATTAAGTTCTAGTCTCTTAGCAAGTTTTATGATTACAATACTATATTGTTGTCTATATTCACCGTGCTGTGCATTAGAGCTATAGGGCCTATTTGCCACTCATTGCAAGTTTATACCAGAAAGCATCTGTCCTATCCACCCACCCCCATCCCCTGGTAACCACCATTTTACTTTATGTTTTTACAAGTTTGGCTCTTTTAGATTCCACATACAAGTGGTATTATTCAATACTTGTCTTTCTGATTGACTTATTTCACTTAGCATAATGTGCTCAAGGTCCATTCATGTTGTTGCAAATGGAAGAACATCCTTCTTTCTTCACCTACTCATCCATTGATGGGCACTTAGGTGTTTGCATATCTTGGCTATTGTGAATAATGCTGCAATAAACATGGAAGGGCCTATATCTCCTTGATATCCTGTTTTCATTTTCTCAGGTATGTACCCAGAAGTAGGATTGATGGATCATATGGTAGATCTATTTTTAATTTTTTGAAGAAACTCCATATTGTTTTCCAGAGTGGCTGAACCAATTTACATTCCCGCCAATAGTGTTACAAGGGTTCTCTCTTCTCCACATCCTTGCCAAAATTTATCTCTTGTCTTCTTGATGATAGCTATTATAACAGGTGTGAAGCGATATCTCATTGTGCTTTTGATTTGCATTTCCCTGATGATGAGTGATCTTGAGCACCTTTTCAGGTATCTGTTGACCATTTGGATGTCTTAGACACATTCTATTTAAATTTATTTAGTGATAGTTTTTGCTGTCAAACAATATATTCATTTATAGGTAGATTTTTTAAATAGTTTTAAAGCTCTTATAGAGATCATGTCTCATATATGCTGTTACTTCCTTTATTCTTTAAAAATTCCCACAAATACAGTACCTAGCCTTCTGTATCTGGGCATTCTTCAGTATTCCAAACACTAAGATTGTTTTTGTTTTCTTTCCTCCCTCCCTCCCTTTTTCTTTCTTCCTTTCTTCCTTCCTTCCCTCCCTTCCTTCCTTCTTCTTCCTTCCCTTCCCTTCCCTTCCTTCCCTTCCTTCCCTCCCTCCCTCCCTTCCTTCCTTCCTTCCTTCCTTGCTTCCTTTCTCTTTCTTTCTGTAGGCTTCATGCCCAGTGTGGAGCCCAACATGGGGCTTGAACTCATGACCCTGAGATCAAGACCTGAGCTGAGATCAAGAGTCAGATGTTTAACTGACTGAACCACCCAGGAGCTCCTTGTTTTTCATTTTTAAACTACCAATTACTGAATGCCCACTCTGTGTCAAACACTATGCCAAGAGCTTTACATGCATTATCTCATGTTCTCTTAGCAATCCTGTGAACCAGGTTATTATTATTCCTATTTTTCAGAAGAGGAAATTAAGAATCAGAAAAATTAAGTAACTTGCTCGATGGCATATAGCTAATGAGTAGAGAAGTTGGAACTCACATCCAGGTCTTTCAACTCTTGCTTTCCCACTGTGCTCTTGACTTTCTTGGGAAGAATTTTCCCTTGTTCTTCAATTTGTGTTGGAGTAATCTGTAATTCTGTTCATGAAGATATACCTCACTTTACAGTAAATATTAGGCACTAAATAATCCAAAGTAGTCTTGCAGTTATTCTTCTTCTCTTTCTCCTATCCTCCTCCTCCTCTTCCTATTCCCTCCTCCCCCTCTTCCTCTTCCTCTTCTTCCTCCTCTTCTTCTCCTTTCCCTGCCTCCTTTGCTCTCCCCCTCCCTCTCTCCCTCCCTCTCTCCCTATCCCCTCTCTCCCCTCACTTTAAACAAAATATCTTTTTGATTTGAGTTCTCTAACATTGGCACATATCTATAAATTAAGATTTTTGAACAATGTTCTGTAGATGTCCTTACCACATTTAGTTTGTACTCCTTTTTTCTTGGCGAATTTAGCTCTTTTTTTTTTTTGGTCAAACATATTATTTTAGATTTTCAGGTTATCTAATAAACCACAAGTTCACAGACTCAGAAAAATTTAGAGGGGGAGAGAACCGCAGAGATCCACTCATCCAACCCTGTCATTATATGGGCAAGGGAGGCAGCTGGTGGCTGCAGGCCCCCTGGTTGAGTCAGAGCCTCAGTTACTCCACCTAAAACTGGAGGAAATCTTACTAAGGAGTTGTTCAACGAGTTTGGAAATTGAGAAGAGATATCTAAATGGATGTGTTTTTACAAACAGAGAGGGAGGGAGGCAAACCATTAAGAGACTCTTAAATACAGAGAACAAACTGAGGGTTAATGGGGGGGAATAGGGGGAGAAGGGAAAATGGGAAGGTGGGCATTGAGGAGGGTACTTGTTGGGATGAGCACTGGGTGTTGAATGTAAGTGATGAATCATGGGAATCTACCCCCAAAACCAAGAGCACACTGTATACATTGTATGTTAGCAAACTTGACAATAAATTATATTTTAAAAATAAAAATAAATAAATAAATGGATGTTTTCAGTTTTATGTAAAAGAAAGAAAGACTGACACCAAATAGCAGATGGTTTTGTTCTGACCATTTTCAGGAGTATCCCTAACATACCCGGTTACCACCAGGCTGTGGCAACCTGTCGGGACTGCTCAGAGCAGTCTCTGACTGGGCTCTAACTTTTAGTCAGAGGAGGGATGCTTGGTGTCAGACTGGCCTCCATGTACTCAAAAGGTCTTTTTGTTCCTTGGTTATATTTCTGTTTTTCTTCTCTGCCTTTCTTTAACATACAAGGGAAAACCAGGAGAAGGGGACCAGAATGTCTGGAGGGAAAGATGAAAAAGCACCAGAACAGAGAAGGCTGGTGGTTATGTTCAAGCTGAGCCAGCTTTTGGTGCCATACAACATGACACATGGACAAGTTATAGTCCTGCCACTTTAATTTTTTTAATGTTTATTTATTTTTGAGTGGGGGAGGGGAGGGCAGAGAGAGAAGGAAACACAGAATCTGAAGCAGGCTCCAGGTTCTGAGCTGTCAGCACAGAGCCGGCTGTGGGCCTCGAATTCACAAATCCATGATCACGAGATCATGACCTGAGCTAAAGTTGGCCAGTTAATCGACTGAGCCACCCATGCACCCCTAGCCCTGCCACTTTAAAATAGCAATCTTTCACTTTCACCCTAAGTTCCTACTTTGGGAGAATAAGTTCCAAATAACACTTCCTAAGAGAGGTTGATAAATATGTGGTCATTAACTGGAGATCAAATTCTCCCATTCTCCCATTTAATGAATGAAACATGTAAAACCTCCTCCCAACTTTTTTTAAAATTCCTTACTTATATACCACTTGGCTAAGCATTCTGCCTTCATGTTTACAACTGAATTTCCCTAAATGAAAAGCATACAATTTGTTCTGGTATAGACAGCAATATAAGCATAGTGTTATACATTATTCCAATATATTTAACAATGACATTCTTCTTGTTTTGTACAGACTAGAACACACAATGAAGACAACCAATGAAAACCAAAAGGTCTACGGTTACAATTAGGAACATCAAGAAGAGGCAGCAAAGGACAAAGGAGGTCAAGCTGCACATACATGGAGGAAGCCAGTTTCTCAGAAGATACAACTTCTAAGCAACAGGGATGTTTGCCTTTTGGTAGAGATTTCTCCCAAACTAAGATATACAATGATTACAAATTTACCTCAAAAAATGACATCCTTGATGTCTCATATCAAATTATGTCAACAGTAAATGATCCTCAAAAAAAGGCTACATATAAAGAGACTTGCAGAAATGCAGACATGTCCAAGACTTCAGATAAAATGACCAAAACTGTTGTCAACAAAAACTATGATAAAGAGAAACAATCCACCATAAGTCTTGACGTTCCAGCACATGAAAGAGACCCTTCAAAGTCAAACCTTTCTGATATTTTACTCCATCATCTTTTCAAAGAGGAATTCTTAAAAGGTCAAGGCATTAACTGTGAAACATTTCTCGAGATTTCTAATGCTGACCATTCTGATGAAGCCATTATTAAAAATATTACTTTGCGCTTTGCTAAGAATTCTTGGCCAAAAGAACAAACCCCAGAACTCACAGGCCCTCTCATCCCCAAAAGGGATGGTGAAAACAACAATAAGCACTGTTGTTCTCGAACTATGAAAGAAGAAAACACCTCTGATTTAGAAGAACCAGTGGTTGCTAGAGAGAGCAGCTATCAAGAAACTTCACATTTTCTAACTAAAATCAAGATTCCACATGATAAACCAAAAAGTTTCCAAGGACAGCCACCCCAGAAACAGCAGACTGAAAGAGCAATTTCAGGCAATGGGTTCAAATATGGCCATGGTCAGGTTTGTTACCAATTCTCTGATTTCTTTAAGGTAGCTCCCAAAGTGAAAATCCCTAAAAATAACATAGTTAATAAACCACTTATAATAGATAAAGAAATCATCTTTTCTCCTAAATTGAGAGATAAGTCAGTTATTGTGCAAGATATTTTAGAAAGCATGTCTAGGTCAAATTATATTGAAAAACAAGAGCAGGAAAGGAAAACTACTGATTATTCACAACAGATAGAGGTAAGTAAAAGTAGTCTCCAGGAAGTGTATAATCTAGGCTACTTCCTATCCCTATCAGTGGGCCCTTGCAAGGTGCATGGAACTGACTTCTAGTCTTGACCCCTCAAGGGTCAAGGAAGTGGGTGTCTTCCTAAGAAGAACCAGGGGCTGGACAAACAACGCATAATAGTATAAACTCCAAATTCTTTGACCTGGAATTTTAGTTTCCCCATTTTTTTCTTCATCCTACTCTTATAAACTTGGCTCCCATCCCCCAGGAGTCATCTTCAATGACCTGGCTGGTCCCCAAGGTCTCTGGCCAAGCACTCGCTGAGCTCCTGTCCTCCATGGAACATCCCACCTCTGCTTATCAAAGACCTGCTCATGTTCATGGCCTCTTTAAATTCCCCATTGGCCACAGGACTTTTCAGACCCTCACTCCCACTCCCAGGCAGGCCTTCACATCCTCTTTTGTTTAGTTTTCTCTCAGAGCATTTATCTCACCCTGCTTTGGATCATAATAATTTGGAAATATCCATTTCTTCCACTAGAATTGAGTACTCTGGAGAGCAGTAACGTTGCCTTCATCTTTCCATTGTCTAATTCCCCTAGGGGCTTGGCCTTGTGTCTTCCCTAAAGAAGGGAATTATTAATGCTAAATTGAATCAAATTAAGCATTTGATTAATGCTTTAGTTATTAATGCTAAATTGAATCAAATTAGTTATTAGTTATTAATGCTAAATTGAATCAAATTAAGACCTTTAATAACATAATCCAAGCTTGCTATATTGGTAACTATTTAGTACCATTTTAAAATGCTTATATTGGGATTTTTTTAAAGTAATCTCTATATCCAGCATGGGGCTTGAACTCACAACCCCAGGATCAAGAGTAGCATGCTCTACTGATGGAGGCAGCCAGGCACCCCTAAGACCAAATTTTGTTAATGTTTAATTTATACTATTTCCCCTTTCCTCATCTCCCCGTCCCCCCATCCATCTCCCAACATGTTGAGGCTTGGGGCCTCATTGATTATTTGAGTTTCGGTGGTTAGATAAATTCACATTAATGATCAAAGTAAACATTTCAGTTCTCTGGCACTTTGCCAGGACAGTATGATCTTTCCCTTAAGCTTTGTATGAAGGGCACTCTGGACTGAACACTCTCTGCCTGTTTTCATTTCTACTCCTTCATGCTTCAACTTCCTTCTCTATCAACTGAATGCTCTGGGGAGCTTGAACAGAACCCTTCCCCCACCCTAACCCCCCCATACCTGAAGCCAGCAGCCTACCTGGCCTTGACTGGAATGTTTCTCTATGTCTTACACTGGCAAGTCTCAGGGGTCTTCATTCTGCTTGCAGTAAAATACTCTTGGGTGTGCACAGTCCTCAGTGCCCTGAAGTTAGTAGGAACAGAATGGGATATTAGGCTCGCCTCTCTCTGGCAGTGGGAGTCTAAAGTCAGGTGTCTTATTTTTCTCTAGTCCTGCCAATTGAGGTTGGAGAACTGGACTCTTATCAATTCTTTGTCCATCATAATAACCAAAGTCTAGTTTGACTACCACCATTTAACTTTCTGGCACTAGCATGTTTCTGAGCTTTGTGTGTTGAGAACAATGGGAAGACCCTCAAGGTGAGTCACTCTGGAATTTAAGCTCCTGTCCTGTTAGTTTATGGTGAGTAAACAACCACTATTGTGACACACATTTTGGAATTTCATGCATACTATTTTATATTATTCTCTCGAATGTGGCTGTGTGCATGGTGTTAGTGAGAGTACCAGCGACAGAGCTGGCAACAAGACCTATAATGGCCCCTGCCCTCATGGAGCTTATGGTCCAGTTTTAGGAGAAATGTTTCAGTATTCCCCTTAATAGTCATCAAACATGGTGGTAATAACAGATATGGTAATACCTAACATTTAATCCTCGTAACAGCCCTAGGAGGTAGGTTCTATTTCTACCCTTATTTTTTTTGCTGAGGAATTTGAGGTTTACAGTGATGGAGTCATTGCCTTTGGTCACCTGGGAGGTAAGTGTCAGAGTGGAATTCAACCTTGGGATCGGGGGCCCAGCTCTTGACACAACTCTGGGCTGCCTCCATGATGACCACAACATTTTGGATCATTTTGAATAATGGCATCATTGATCCGTGTCAACAATAATGTTTTCTTACCTTTTAATTGTGCAGATGGAGCCCACAATACATATTCACCAAGAACATCTCACAGGTACTAGCATTTTTATTTTATTTTATTTTTAATTATTTATTTTTGGGAGAACGCAAATTCAGGCAGTTGGGCAGAGAGAGGAGAACAGAAAATCAGAAGCAGGCTCTGCGCTGACAGGCTGACAGTAGCAAGACCAATGCGGGGCTTGAACTCATGAACCACGAGATCATGACCTGAGCCAAAGTCGGACACTTAACTGACAGGTGCTCCACTAGCATTTTAAAACCTCTGATTTAGATATACATTTTGAAAACTTTTTGTTTTAATAGCAAATGGTGATGGTTGCCAGAGACTTCTGTTTTTAGTACTTCATAAATCTGCAGTGAAGTTGAGATGAACGGAAGCCAAAACTTATTCTCTCTTATACAGGAATAGAATCTGAGACGAGTTTCTTTAAGGTGTCATCAACCCCTCAGAAAGACCCTTGCCCAAGTTCTTCTTACATATTTCAAAAGATAACTGAAGGGAAACAGATGTGCCAGAAGTTAAAAGAACAGACTGATCAACTGAAGACTAAAGTAATATTTTTAAAGCTTATTATGACCAATAGAAGTGACCAAATTCAGACATAAGATATCATGCCATTAATGAAATATTTCATTTTTTCACTACAGGTACAAGAATTTTCCAAAAGCATAGCACACGACTCTCCATATCACTTGCAAGACAAGAAGCTGGTAATAAATTTTATCCAGTTTTAAACATCTTTGTTAGGGAATTTGATGTGCCTGAATATGAATGACTTTATAGCAACGCCATGTTTTCTCTACATTAGGGGAGTAGAAAGGTTCTGATAGAAATGTTTTGCTGAAGATTAAGGGCAGTGACCTCCAGTGGCCTAGCCTTGTATTTTACATATATTATGCCCTTAATTATGAATGATTAAGAAGATCTTCAATAATCTATTTCAAGCTTGATATATTTGGTAACTAGTACAAAATTTTGTTAATGTTTAATTTATACTATTTCCCCTTTCCCTCTACCCAACCTCCCAATACGCTGAGGCTCAGGATCTCACTGATTATTTGAGGCTCAGGAGTTTGTGTTACAGGGGCTAAAAAGAGCTTAGAGCTCTATTTCTATATGTATTTAGCTCTCTCTCATTCTCAGAGGAATCTATTACTTATGGCTATTATTCCTCAGCAGACACCCTACAATAAATCTGAGACCATGGTAGGCTTAAGAGAATAACATGTCAGCTGTTATAAAGGGCAAGTCCATCCAGAGTTGATGCGTCCTGGGGGATACAGATTATAAAATTTGCCAATATCTGACAACTTGACATATAAAACTTTGAAAACTTAAACCTGATCTTAAAGCTATGCTTTTCAGATCAAAATCTGCGATTTTCACATCCTTGCTTGTTGCTGCATTTAATCAAATCACTAATTTATATTGTAACCACACAGCCTTCTTCATCAGTGCCAAGATTGTGGCAAGTGGGGATGGAGCATGGCAATGGGGCAAAAAGCTGAGAATGCTGGAGCCAGAAATGTGCAAAGTCTAAGATGTCATTCAGGCCATTGGGTCAGCAACAAGGCAGGCGGTCAGAAATCCTGATGTGAAGGACCATGAACAAAGCCAGGGCAGACTGTGTGGTAGAAACCAGACAGCATAGACAAAGGAAAAGAGGACTCAAATGTTAAGAGACACAGTTCATCACTCTCATTCATTTATATTAATTACTCATTCATTCATATATTCATTTGTTCAACAAATACTTATCAGGTACTTCCTATGTCCAAGACTCTGTACCAGGCACTAGGGATTTGAAAATAAAAAAAAAAAAACAATTTATTTTTCAAGTGGCTTACAGTCTCCTAGGAACAAGAGATGGTTAAAGAAACAAGCAACATGAAGCTCAAGAAATGATGCTAATGGCAGCTTAGAAGAGGCTCACTCTTGCCAGTTAGAGGGCATTTTGCAAGGCTCCCTGGAAGTGACTGACCTCTGAGTTTGGCATTGTAGGATGAATATGTATGAGATTGACAGGGTAGTGGCAAAAGGTGTTCCAAGAAAAGGAATCAGCAGTCACGATGGCACAGAGGACAGAAAGTCCTGATGGGATGAGGAATCATGTGGTACTGTAATTAGCCAGATGGAGCTCAGGGTTCATGTGGTGAAGAGGAAGGGATGAGACAAGGACTACTCATGAAAGACCTTTAAACTATGCTAAGAAGGTTAGATTTCACCCTGAGGTTGAATGAGGGGGCAACACTGGAGTACTGAAAGCCAAGAAACGGTGAGCACCATGGGGGCAAGACTGTAGGGACAGAACCTGGCTAGGAAGCCATACTCCAGGTAACAAGTTATGAGGGCCTGAACCAAAATTAGCAATGAGGATGGAGAGGGGGACAAATCTAAGAGTTTGACAAAGTGGTTGAACATTGAGAGGGTAAAGAAAGGAAGGGAGGAGGCTTGGATGAGTGTCAGATTCCTAGCGTGGGCAACCAAGGCCAGGACTAAAAACGGAAGATCCAGTTCCTAATGGGTGTGGGAGGCAGGCAGAAGGCAAGGTGCCAAGTTCATTTTGAGGTCCCTGTAGGACATCCAATTGGAAAGATCCAGTAGGCAATTAGAGCAATGGATTTGGACCTCAGAGGAGTTGCTTGGGCCAGAAATGTAAATCTGGTTATAGTTGTGGGTTGAAGCTCTGAAGTATATGAGATTGCCCAGGCAAACCTGCAGAGTAAGCAGTAAAGAAGTCCAAGGAAAGAATCAGCAAACAAGGGCAGGTAAAAGAGGGTTCCTCAAAGGAGACTGACAAGGAGTGACCTGAAAGCTCAAGGTAGACCTACAAGGGGCAGAGCTGTAAAGCCAAAAGAAAAGAAGAGGGTATGGGCCACAACAACAAATGTTCAAATAAAGGGGGAAAAAATCAAGAAGTGCATTGGATTTGGCAACCAAGAGATCATGAGGGACCTTGGCAAGCCCACTTTTAATGAAATGGTGAATCTGTATAAGCCAGATTGCAGGAATGAAACAGTGAATGATAAAGGAGATATCAAAAAAGCCCAGTTTTCAGGAATTGGGAGAACACAGATTTTTAGAGGGCTGAGCAAAGCAGAGGGAACTGGTTCAAGCATTAGCCTTCTGAGGCCTTGATCCAGGAAGTTTCCCCTTGATGCTAGAGGATATGTGGGGATCTGGGTTGGGACGAGAGGAGAGTCAAGGTGACTCCTGACAGTGTCAGCCTTGGCCTGAGATTTCCAGGCCCATTTGCTTCAGCATTGGAAGAAGGCCAGAGAGGGCTAAAACTAACCTTCTCAGCATGAGCAATACAACAGAATGTAAAGGATTTGGATCTTGGAACAGACAGTCTAGTTCTATATACTGGCTGTACGATCTTAGGCACTTCCCATCTCGGAGTTGCTATGAGAATTACACAAGGTACATTTATGGCTAGAAAACCGTGCCCTATCTTCTTCTGAGATATAATACAATTTAAATCCCAAGATCTTAAATTGTAATTTGTAATTGGCTTTCTCTCTTTTCTCTTTCCTTTGAATACCTAATTCCTTCTTACATTTTCACTATCTGCATGCCACCAATTCCTAAATTTCTGGTTCTAATTTCTCATCTACAGCTCCAAATGTTTGTGTGTATCTTGGCTCTCCCACCCTTGCTGAAAGTTCTACACGTCCAACATTGACAGCTCTGTTCAAATCTGTTAGCCTTTCCAAATTCCTCAGTTTAGTGAGGGGTTCACATTCTTTCTGCCTCCCAAGCTAGAAACCTAAGCATTGTCTATGAGATTTACAGTAGCACCAGACAGGGTCCTGGCAGGAACTAGACATTTATTCTAATGGAGCAACTGAGGGGAGTTTAATAAGGCTTCATTTTACAACAGTGTGGGAAAGGTTAAGGGAAACCAATAAGGGACAGAAGGCATCTTGTAGAAGCAACAGTGGGGCAGAAAGGATGGAGGAAGAGCAGATATTGGAGCCTAGGGAGAGTAGCTGCAGTGGTATGAGTAGCTGACAAGCTCTGCTTTTGGTAGAGAGACACAGCCAATCCACTGTGATCCAGGCAGGAGGATATCAGGGAAATAGAGACCCCTACCTCATCCTTCTTAATTTCCTCTCTTCTGCTGTTGCCTTCCCCTAGCTGAAACCAATGCCGGGGCAGGAGAGCCTGTTGGTGTTGGTGCAGTCCACTGAAGGTCAGCTTCCTGGCTGGGGCACAAAGATGGAGAATGAAATCTGGGCAGGGGGAGGGAACAGGGAAAACATCTACCACACTTGCCATTTTTTACGCCCTATGGCCAATATGTTTCCAAACTTGGAATAATAATCAGATTTAATGATGATGATGATGATGATGATGATGATCCTGACACTAAGCATTAACTCATTTAATTTTCACAGTATGAGGTGAGGGCTATTATTGTCTTGGATGAGAAAACTGAAGTTTAGAGTTCAAGTTGACTAAAATCATAATTATTAGGTGAAAGAGTCTGAACTTGAACCCTGGGGTGTCTGATTCTGTATCCCCATTGTGCTTTATGCAGTATCCCTCCAACTATCCTATCCTCTCTATGTTCATGGACACTGCCTGATCCAGGTCTTCCTGAGCATCCTTCAAGCCTGACGTAGGTCTCTCTTCTTCCACTGAACCATGGCAAAGTCCTTGAATCCAGTCTCTTTTCCCAACTGGAATAAAATCCCTGAGACTGATGTAACTTTTGTATCTCTCACACATTTGGCTCAGTGCCATGCATAAACACTGCTCAGGGATTATTTAACTATTGGGGATGCAGGGCTGAAGCCTCTACACATCAAGACCAGACCTTAACCTGCACCATGTAAGTATTAATCTACATGAGGCTGCATGTGTTGACGTCTAGAAGACCCATTTGAAGCTCTGGCTAAACTTCCCGATGCTCCATCCCTCCAAGTGCCATAGACTCAAACTCGGATCCTCTAACTTCAGTCCCTTTTAAGGTCTATGTGGCTTCAGACATACCTCCTAGAGCTCTAGTTTCCTCCCATATACAACTGAGATAATAAAATCTACTTTGCAACATTTAGAACATTGATGTGTGGATTAAGTAAGATAATGCTCAGGAAAGTGCTCTGTAAGCTAAAAACCATTCTGCAAAAGCACAGGACTATTGATATCCTGTTAAGGAGTCCAGAGGCCTCTGAGTGGGCTCTGGGGGAGAAATCAGAAGTCACCATGCTGAAAAAGCTGTGTGCTAGGAGGGCATTGTGAATGTGGAGATGGCTCTTGGGTTGCCTCTGTTTTAGATGTCAGACTCCGAAACAAAACAATTTCCTGGAGAAGGATGGTGGCTTCATTTTGGAACTACCATAGTGTACACCCTCCTTGTATTTTGGGGGAAAAAAACACACGTGCATGATTCCGGTGACTTTACTGCTACAGGTCCTGGAGAAACTGCAGGAACATCTTGAACTACTGGAGCAGGAATTTCGGGACAACAAGGAGAAGCATCTGACTTTGAAGCAAGTTCACAGGCATGAATCCCCAGCTGTCGGTGACTTTGATCCAGAAAGGTCAGGCTTAAACTGTGTGAGGTGGAGGGGTCAGAAGCAACCTCCATCAGGTGGGATTCTGATGTAGCTGCTGGCTTGATGCTTGCACAGACCCTGGTCTAGGGTCAGCAAAAATGGTGCCACCAATGAACAAGTGTTAGCACATGAGCTAAGCAGTGTGGAATTCCCGCTATGGATAAAGTCCTGTCCTGGGCACTGACCCAGATGGAGTCGTCCAGATGAACAATTGTCCCCCAGAGGAGAGATTTTTGAACGACAATCTTACATTCTGTTGTGTATCATAACTGGTTCTGAGACCCAGAACGGCATAAGAAAATCCTGGAAAGGCTCACACGCTAACCCCAGAGGGCCTTATCTCCATGCTCCTCAGGTCTTGTCCTTCACCCTGCTCCTTCCTCTGTTTCCCCTGCCTGGTTCTTCTGTCCTTCCTTTTTCCCCCGTTTTCTTTCCTATCCATAGACAATTCCAAAGGGGCAGTGGGTATGAGGGGACCATTGCTAGGTTGGTTAATGTGGGGGTAAAGCACCCACGAATCCTGATAAATTTAGGGAAAATGTTAAAGCTTAAAGTCAAAATGACTTCTGAGTTGATTCATGTTAGAAACTTGGATGCACACTCACTGAAGTTTCCAACTGGCCATTTTTATGGCCCTGTGCTCCTCTCTCTCCAATTCAAACAATTTTAAGATGTATTCCAGGACTGAAGGCTAGGATTGTTTCCATTTAATTTTCTGGTATGAATTAAAAGAATCCATTTAGGAGACTTAATCTCTGTAAATTCAGCTCTTTCTATTCATAGCATTTTAACATGGAATCATTCTTGATGCCAGATTACTTTAATGGTTTATATTTCGGCACTGGTGTCCTGAGGTATTTTTTCCAAAGTACAATTTTACTTTTTCAAAATGAATGAAATCTCTGTCTACTGTTATTTCAATACTGAGTAATTAGACAGCAAGGATGAGGTTTTAATATTGACCTTTTTTGCCCAAATTCTTATTTTGTTTCCTGAGAAAAGAAAGATCTCTACATACTTTCACTATTTATTTAAAAACTAATAGAGTAAGGATATTTATTTTCAGAGGAATCCCACTTGTCTGGGCAGTCATTTTAAAGTTGGGCTTCTGTGCACATTAAGACCAAAGTTATGCAATGCCTTATTTATATCCTAGTTACACCCACAGTGTGCTGGCCCCAGTATAAATCAAAAGAGTTTCAACTGTAATTATGTCCCATATACAGGAGAAGTTTTCAACACTGGGGCCAGGGAAGGACCCAGTCTCTCCCAAAACTCAGTTAAAACTACCTCAGAGCAAGCAAGGCTGCTCAGCTTGACACTGGTCCTTTTGTCCTCACATGGGCATAATGTGGCAATGAACACAACCCCATACAATTGTCCAGAGTCTTCTAAGTGTTGAATCTAAAGGCCATTGGAGATGGCTTTTTGCAAGGGAAAGAATTCTGCAAATTCATTGACTAATTACTTGTTTCAGTCCACTATGTGCTCTTATTAAAACCTTCTTATTGGGGTCCCTGGGTGGCTGAGTCAGTTAAGCATCTGACTCTTGATTTCAGCTCAGGTCATGATCTCAAGTTTCATGAGTTTGAGCCCTGTGCTGACAGTGTGGAGCCTGCTTGGAATTCTCTCTCTCCCTCTCTCTCTGACCCTCCCGCGCACACACACACACACACACACACACTCTCTCAAAATAAATAAACTTAAAAAAAAAACCACCTTCTTCCCGCGTTTAAAAGGTAATATGCAAAAATAGTTATTTTATTTCATGCATCTTGTCAGAATATAATCTGTCATTTCACATGCTGACCCCAGAAGTCAAGGAGTCAAGAAATGGGGTTCCGCCTCCATTTCCCTCTTTCTGATATTATCAACATCCAGTCTTGTCTTCTGCTTTATGGAAAAGATCACAACTTCCCTCAAAAATGTCTTTTCTCCATCTCCAGATCTGCATGTTTTTACCTCCTCTTTCTTCTTTCACTCACCTCCAACCCATCTGGCCATGGTCCTTGAGCATATTTCTTCCCACTACCTTCATGTCTATCTCCACCATTTCAGAACTTCCTTCAAATTTTCAGCCTCTCCTCATCCTCTGCTTAATTCTCATCTGCCTACTAGATTAGAGCATATTTTCCTTGATTATCGATACAGTTTTCCACGTTTAGATCTTTGTCCCACTACTTACTGAGTAGAGCAGCCTTTCCCACTGGATGAAAAGACCACTTCTATCATATAAAAAACCCTACACATGTAGATAGGACTGGTTCTATTTCATCCCATTGATCTGTGTTTCTATTTTTACATTAACCACACAGTTTAAATTACTGTAGTCTAGGGGGGTGCCTGGGTGGCTCAGTCGGTTAAGTGTCCCACTTTGGTTCAGGTTATGATCTCGTGGTTGGTGAGTTTGAGCCCCACATTGGGCTCTGTGCTGACAGCTCAGAGCCTGGAGCCTACTTCAGATTCTGTGTCTCCCTCTCTCTGCCCCTCCCCTGCTCATGCTCTGTGTCTTTCTCTCTCAAAAATAAACACGAAATAAATAAGTAAATCACTATAGTCTAGTGTATATTTTGATATATTTCTTCTTTAAATTTTCTTTAGCTGTTCTTGCACACCCCTCTTACTCATAAACTGTATAATCAGCTCACCCAACTTCCTTAGTGACTTTCCACTCGAATTTTGTTCAGAATTGTGTTGAATTTACAGATTAGAGTTAAATCTTTGCAAGGGGTAGTCCCATCCAGGAGCATGTTTTCTTTATGTAGATTTCATGCATGTTTTGTTAGATTTATTCCTAGCTATTTTGTAGGGTTTCTCAGCATTATTAATAGCTGTTTTCTGTAATTGATATACAGGAAATAAAAATAATATAGTTAACTTGTGCTGGGCTATCTTATGCATTTCTGTTCTTAGTGTTTTTTGATTAGCTGTTGATTGTCTTAATTTTTAGGTATGACAATCATAGCATTTGAAAATAATGATAGGTCCCCCCAACTCCTGTTTTCCCCCTAAATATTTATTCTTTATCTTTTTTCCCCAATTCTTATATATCATATTTTTTATCAATTTATTTGCTACGTTTTCCAAAAACAATGTCAAATAATCCTAGCAAAGCAATCATTCTTTTCATATTCCAAACTGTAATGGGATTTTTTTCAAGTATGATGCTTGCTGTAGTTTTGAGTAGATAAACTTTATCAAGAAAGTTTTCTTCTATTCTTGATTTACTAGGATTAGATTTGTTATTTTTTAATGTTTTAATGTTTACTCAAATGGGATTTAGAAATATATTTTGTTTATTTCCTAACTCTATTAATATAATAATAAAATATATTAATAAATGTCCTAATGTTTAGTTATAGAATGATTTGGAAAAATTTCCCTTTTCTTTTTATGTTTCAAAAGGGTTTAAGTCTTACTAGAACTTACCCAGAATCCCACTTGGATTTGGTGGCTTTTGGGCAGGTAGATTTTTTATTATCTTTTCTATTTTTCTCTGGTTATTAGTTTTTTCCAGACTTCCTACCTCTTTTTGAGTAGATTTTAATAATTTATGTTTTCATAGAGACTTGTCCATTTATTCTAGATGCTAAACTATATTGGTACAAAGTTGTTCAATCCCATTTGATTTAAAATTTTTCTTCTGGTATCTTTCCTTTCTCATTCTTTTATTTTAATTTTTTAATGTTTTTTATTTATTTTTGAGAGACAGAGAGAGACAGCATGAGCAGAGGAGGGTCAGAGAGAGAGGGAGACACAGAATCCGAAGACAGGTTGCAGGCTCTGAGCTAGCGGTCAGCACAGAGCCCAACGCGGGGCTCAAACCCACGAACTGTGAGATCATGACCTGAGCTGAAGTCAGATGCTTAATTGACTGAGCAACCCAGGCACCCCTTTCCTTTCTCATTCTTAATGTTACTTATGCTTTTCAGTCAGACTTTCCAGTGGTTTCTCTTATAGATATTTTCAAAGACAATGTTTTATTTTATTAATCAAATTCTTTTAAATTTATATTTATTTCTCCTTTGGGGGGCTTATTTTGTAGTTCTTTTTTTCTATCTTCCTGTTTTGGATACTTAGTTTATTGATTTTGAACTTTTCTCCCTTGTAAATGCATTTTAAGGCTATAAATTTTCCTCAGAGTACTGCACTAGCTACATTACATTGGTTTTATATGTTGTTTTCCTATTTATTATTCACCTATAGAGTATTCCTAATCTCTATTTTTATTTCCTATTAACTCAAGAGTTAATAGGATGAGTGTTAAAATTTCCAATTAGTTGTTTGTTGTTCATGTTGTTGCCATCTTTTTATTATTAATTTCCAGTGATCAAATTTTTAAGACTTTAATTTTTTAAGACTTTAAGAGCATTTTTAGCTTCATAGGAAAATTGAGAGGAAGATACAGAGATTTCCCATATACCTCTGCCTGCACATATGCACAGCCTCCCCCATTATCACCCCCCACCAGAGTGACACATTGGTTACAGCTGATGAACCTACACAGATAGATCATAACTGTCCAAACCCCATTGTTTGCATTAATGGTTTACTGTTGATGCTGTAAATTCTATGGTTTTGGACAAATGTGTAATGACTTGTCTCCATCTTTATAGCATCAGACAGAATTTTCGCTGCCCCCCAAATCATTTGTACTCCACCTATTCATCCCTCTGCCCCCACCCAAACCTTGGCAACCACTGATCTTTTTACTCTTGCTATATTTGCCTTTTCCAGAATGTCACAAAGTTGGAGTCATGCAATATGTAGACTTTTCAGATTGGGCTTCTTCCACTTAGTAATATGCATTTAAGGTTCCTACATGTCTTCACGACTTGATAACTTGATAACTCATTTTTTTTAGTGACGAATAATATTCCATTGTCTGGATGTAACACAGTTTATTTATCCATTCACTTCCTGAAGGACATCTTGGTTGCTACCAAGTTCTGATAAGTATGACTATAGTTGCCATAAACATCTGTGTTCACGTTTTTGTATTGACATAAGTTTTCAACTCCTTTGGGTAAATACTGAGTGTATTAGATTGTATGGTGAGAATATGTTTAATTTTGAAAGAAACTGTCAAACTGTCTTCCAAGGTGGCTGTACCATTTTGCATTCCCACCAGCAGTGAATAAGAGTTCCTATTGCTCCACAACCTTGCCAGTTTTTGGTGTTGTTAGCATTCCATATTCTGACCATTCTAATAATATATAGTGGTATCTTGTTTAAATGTACATTTCTCTGATGAACTATGATATGGAGGATCTTTTCATATGCTTATTTTCCATCTTTATATTTTCTTTGGTGAGATATCTATTAAGGTCTGTACCACATTTTAAAATTGGGTTGTGTGTTTTTTTTATTGTTGAGTTTTAAGAGTTCTTTGTATATTTTGGATAATAATCCTTTATCAGAGTGTCTCTTGCCGATATTTTCTCCGTGGCTTATCTGCTCATTTTCTTGACACTGTCTTTCTCAGAACATAAGTTTTAATTTTAATGAAGTCAAGCTCATCGATTATTTCATTCATGGATGATGTCTTCAGTGTTGTATCTCAAAAGTCATCACCATACCTAAGATTATCTAGGTGCTCTACCATGTTATCTTGGAGTTTTATACTTTTGCATTTTACATTAGGCCTGTGATCCATTTGGAGTTAATTTTTATGAAGGATATAATGTCTGTGTCTAGATTCAAAAAAATTTTTTTCCATGTGGATGTCCAATTGTTCCAGCAGCATTTGTTGAAAAGACTATCTTTCTTTGCTCTATTGTATTGCCTTTTCTCTTTTGTCAAAGATCAGGTGACTATATTTATGTAGGTCTATTTTTGGGTTCTCTATTCTGTTCCACAGATCTATCTGTATAGTCTTTCACCAATACCACACTGCTTTGATTGCTGTAGCTTTATAATAAGTCTTGAAGTTGGGTAGTGTCAGTCCTCCCAACTTAGTTATTGGTTTTCAATATTATGTTGGCTATTTTGAGCCTTTTGTCTCTTCATATAAACTTTAGAATCATTTTGTCAATATCCACAAAAGAACTTGCTGGGATTTTGACAGGGGTTGCATTGAATCTATAGATTGAGTTGGGAAGAATGGACATCATGACTATGATGAGTCTTCTTATTCATAAACATGGAATATCTCTCCATTTATTGAGTTCTTTGATTTCATTCATCAGAATTTTGTAGTTTTCCTTATACAGATCTTATGCATATTTTGTTAGATTTATACCCAAGTATTTCATTTTTTTGGATCTTAATGTAAACAGTACTGTCTTTAATGTCAAATTCCACTTGTTCATAAATAGTATATAGCAAAGTGATTCAGTTTTGTATATTAACCTTGTATCCTGTAACTTCTCTATAATTGCTTATTATACTATATTGTTCTAGTTTTTCTGTTGATTCTCTTGGATTTTCTACACAATCATGTCATCTGTGAATAAAGACACTTTTATTTCTTCCCTTCCAATCTGTATACCTTACTTTCTTTTCTTGTCTTATTGCATTTGGTAGAACTTCCAGTGCAATGTTGAAAAGGAGTGGTGAGAAGGGACTTTCTTGCCTTTTTCCTGATCATAGTGAGAGAGCAGTGATATAATTTTTAATGTTTTGGAATTTGTTGAGATTCTTCTTTGTGGATTAATATAAGGTAAATTTTTATAAATGTAATGGATTTGAGGAAAGTGGATTCTTCCTGGGTAAAATAGATATTTACATTTATATATACATGTACACATATATATGTGTGTGTGTACATATATATGTACATATGCATATAGACCAAGCTTGTTAATCAAATTATTCAGACAGTTCATGTCCTTCCTCTTTTCAATTGATATAAATCATTATTTCCATAGAATCATAGCTCTTAGAACTGTAAGGGATCCGGGGCACCTGGGTGGCTCCATTGATTAAACGTCTGACTTTAGCTCAGGTAATGATCTCTCAGTTCGTGGGTTCAAGCCCTGCATTGGGCTCTGTGCTGACAGCTCGAAGCCTGGAGCCTGCTTCAAATTCTGCATCTCCCTCTCTCTCTGCCCCTCCCCACTTGTACTCTGTCTCTCAAAAATAAATAAGTGTTAAAAATTAAAAAAAAAAGAACTGTAAGGGATCCCAAAATAATTAGATCCAGATAAGCAGAGTATTGTTGTTATCCCATGTTATAGTTGAGACACTGGAGGCACAGGAAGATTAAGTGATTTTCTCAAGGACACACAGCTAATGAATAACAAAATGAGGATTAGAGCCCAGATCTTTGGAATGAAACTCTAAACAGGATGCATGTCAGGGCGGGTGTCCATTACCCTTCCTGTGTGAAGCCAAACCACATTAATAATATAGATCAATGCTATATTCAAGAACTGTTGTTACTAATTAGAATGTTGACTGCATATCCAATAAGATGCTTGTTTGTGTTTATTAGAGAAGTGGAAGGTGAAATTTTCAAGTTGGAGATGCTACTTGAAGATGTTAAAGAGAAAATTAATAAGGGCAAATATACATCAGCCATCTCTCTTCCCGGGAGTTCTCCAACCATCCCAGATGACTTGGCATCCACATCCTCTCCACCCTCAAATGAGGTAATAACAGCAACCTACAGCCCAATTTCATGCCAGGAAAAATGTTTTTTATGCATTTATAGAATCCTAATTCATGAACTCATGAATTCTATTTTAATATCTCATGAAAATTTGACTTTCCAAAGTCCCATGGAGCCAGCTTTTAAAAATTAGAAGCTATTTTAAGTGTTGGTTTTTGAAGTATCTTAATAGTTTAAGACGTAACAACGCAGTTTAAACTGATGAACCACTGAAAAGCTATTTCTTCTGGATGAATAGCAACATTTTTGTGGATCATGCCTGGAAGAAATAATTTTTCTTCTTAATAGTTTTATATTCCTTCTTCTACATAAAGAATAACACACTCAGTGGTAAGAACTATTTTCCACAGGTCCACTTCTGCATTTTCCTTCTCTCAAGTTCAATTCTTTTGGATTGTCTATATATGCAAGATTAGGAATTCAAATCAATTACCACCCAGTCTTTCTACACTTTTTGTTTTTGTGGCCTCAAGTATGAGAACATTCAGACTAAATTAAAATTCTGAGAAACTGAATCATCTGGATAATTGCCTTAAATTGACTCTTTTATTTCAGAGAGTATTTGCTTATGGCTGATACTCAAAATCTGAATAGGATTTGTCAGAGTTAAGAACAAGATGCTGAAGATTCTATAAATACTAGCCCTGCCAGAGAAGTGCATTTGCCCCTCAAAACACTTAACTTGTCCAGCAAAATTTCATCCATTTATATAACCTTGACACAATGCCTCCCCACCCCAGGCAGAATTCTTTGCTCAGACCTCTGTGTCCTCACAACACTGTGTCTCATTGGTCTCTCTGCCTTCGTACGTATCGTATCTTCGTATCCCAAACATCTGACTAAACGCCTGGTGTAGCATGAATGCTCAGTATAGTAATTTCCTAGCCCTCATGGATTTAACAGTTTCAACACCTCACAACTCTCTCCAAGGTTCACAGCACTTTATGCCTCCAGTTCTGAACCTGAATTAGCTTCCAGGTGGTGCAAAGGAGCCCAGGGAGTCAGCCTAGCCTTCTGCCCAGCAGCTTCCTCAGGTCCTGGTTTGCTCTTCTTTATTTGGTTCCAAGTTTATGGCACTTGCTGTGAAATAATGAGAACTCTCTAACTTTGTGATAAATAGCCCTGAAGACAGTCTACTGCTAGGATTATTCATTCATTCAACAAATATTTACTGCTGCATGCTAGGTACTTTTCAAGTATTGAGGTATAACATAAACAAAGCAGGGGCGCCTGGGTGGCTCAATGGGTTAAGCGTCCAACTTCAGCTCAGGTCATGATCTCATGGTTCATGAGTTCAGGCTCTGTGCTGACAGCATGGAGCCTGGAGCCTGCTTCAGAGCCTATGTTTCCCTCTCTCTCTGCCCCTGTTTACACTCTGTCTCTCTCACACTCTCTCAAAAATAAACATTAAAAAAAAAGCAGACAAATAACTTGCCCTCAAGATGCTTACATTTCTGTGAGGGAGACATACAATGAACAAATAAAATTAACATGTGGTTACAGAATGTTATAAGTGCAGTGCACTTAACATTATACGTTCCTCTGACTCTGAAGCCAAATTGCCTGGGTCTGAGTCCTGGCTCTGTCACTCATCAGCTTTGTGAACTTGGGAAAGTTATGTAACCTCTCTGTGCCTCAGTTCCCTCCTCTGTAAAATAAAGATAATAATATCTGTCTAAGCTTCCAAGTCCTCTTCCACAAAAAGTCTTTACAAACTGTAAAGCTCTGAACCAACAGAATTATTATTGTTTACTTCTCATTATAATTTTGTCATTATCATTTTAGACCCACAGAGTTTTAATACCAGCACTTCCTATTAATTTATAATGAAATAATTTCAAGTGTGATTCTCAGACCAAGAGCCTTAACATCACCTGGCAGCTTGTTAGAAATTGTTATGATGTTGTTATGGTGTTGAGTTCCTATAGGTAAAATACTTGAAACAGAGCCTGGCTCATAGGAAGCCTACTACCAGGTGTTAGCTCTTGTGACTATTAAGTAATGGCATGTGACTAAAAGTCACTCACTATGGGAGGGCAAAGTTACTCTGGAGACATGGTCAGGGAGGGTAAGATTTGAACTGAGTTGGTTGGGAGGGAGGGATGAGGAGGTGGCAGGTAGGTGAGGAGTATGGGGACAAGGACCCCAGGTAGGATGTGATGGTGCCTTAGGGGTGGGGTAGAGATGCTGCTAAAGCCCTTTCCCACAGGACTGCAACCCTAAAGGCAGTCCCTCTGTGTGGCTCCATGGATTCCCAAGGAACATGGGGGCCGTCCTTTGAAGCCCATGTGGGTGTGAGGGGACAAGGGTGCCGTGGCAGGAGGACCCCTCCTCCAAGGGGCTTGGTGGGCCCCACAGCCCTGAGTCCTCGGCCCTGCAGTCCCCCCCAACCCCAGCTCCCTTTAAGAACACAGTGATAGGCCCCTTCCTTCTCAGACAAGTTCCCAGAGGAAAGTGGGAGAGTGGCCACATGATGTCCCCATCACACCCTACCTTACGTTGCTCCTTCCCATTGTCCCAGGAATGCTGATTCTTAGCCAAATAATCCCCCAAAGTGAGACTCTCATGCAACTCAAGAACTGATTCTAAATTCAAAGTGCCTTAAAAAATGGAACAAAAACACCAAAACCCATAAAACAACAACATTAACACAGAGTAACTAGATCAAATGGCCATAAGGTTGTCCTCTGATTCCAGGGTCATATCCAGCAGCCCAGTCCTGCTTAGTTCAGTTCATTCTGTTAGATCTCTGACCATAACCAGTGTTACTGGATGTGGCTCTGACACTGGCATTGTTGAGATCACGCGGTTCTTATCCTAACACCTTGGGGGTTAGTGCTGCAGACAGCTGCTGGTAGTACTGGTGTTTCCCACTCTCTCAGCACTCAGGAAACACCAGCCTGAGGCATCTGTTCTAGATCAGGGCTCTCCAACTGCAGTGCACCTAGGAACTGTCTGCAAATCTTATGGACGCAGGCTTGATTCAGGGGGTCTGGGGTGAGCCTGCAATTCTACAGTTCTAACAAGCTCCCAGGTAATGCCAATGCTTCTGGTATGGGGACCACAGCTTGAGAGTATTTCTTTCCTTTTTTAAGATTTTTTAAAATTTTATTTATTTATTTATTTATTTACTTACTTACTTACTTATTTATTTATTTTTAAGTTTATTTATTTACTTTTGAGAGGGGGGAGAGGGGCAGAGAGAGAGGAAGAGATAGATCCCAAGCAGGCTCCACACTGTCAGCACGGAGCCTGATGGGGCTTGAACTCACGAACTGTGAGATCATGACCGGAGCAGAAACCAAGAGTTGAATGCTTAACCGACTGAGCCACCCAGGCACCCCAACATTTATTTCTTTTTGAGACAGAGAGAGAGAGAGAGAACAGAGTGTGAGTGGGGGAGGGGCAGAGAGGGAAGGAGACACAGAATCCAAAGCAGGTTCCAGGCCCTGAGCTGTCAGCACAGAGCCCAAGGTGGGGCTTGAACCCATGAACCATGAGATCATGACCTGAGCCAAAGTGGGACATTTAACCAACTGAGCCATTCAGGCGCCTCTGAGAGTATTTCATTATGAATGAATTGGGAGTACTGGGATTAAAAACCCCTAGGTCTAAAATGATACTGACAAAATTATATAAGCAGTAAACAGTAATAGTACTGGTGGTTCAGAGCTCCACAATTCGTGAAGACCAGGCAGAAGAAGAGCTGGAAACAGGAAGGTAAGAATTGCCCAGGACAAATATCAGGGGACAGTGGATCCCCCAGTTCAGGTGGCGGGGGGCAACTGCCTACATTCTGCTCATGTAAATCTGCCTTATATGTGAAGTGCAGGGGAACCCCTGTAGGCCTAAAAGTGAGAACTGATCAAAGAAAACACAGGGGGAAAACTATTTTTTAAATTACAAAAACGATTCATGTTTATCGTAAAAAATAATTAGAAGATAGAAAAAGAGTATAAAGAAGAACATTTCACAGAGGGAAAAATCATAGCTAATATATTAGTGTGTATCTGCCCAGTCTTTTTTCTTGTCTGCATACACATATACATTTTTGCAAAAATTAGATCATACTATATGTATTGGTGTTTCATAGATTTTTTAAATGTTTACTTATTTATTTTGAGGAGGGTGGCATGGGGGAGGGGCAGAGAGAGAGAATCCCAAGCAGGCTCCACACTGGCAGCACAAAGCCCAGTGTAGCGTTGATCCCATGAACCAGAAGATCCTGACCTGAGCCAAAATCAAGTCAAATGCTTAACTGACTGAGACACCCAGTCAGGCTATACATATAGTTGCCCCTGTACATATTGTTTTATGATGATTTTTTTCATGTAACGTTCTATTGTAGGCATCTTAACAATCACTTAGAATAAATCTATAGCTTCATTTTTAAGTATTGCATTGTATTTCATTATACCAATTCATTTAACCAATCCTTTGTTGATGGACATTTAGGTTTTTTCCAGTTCTTTGATACGATAAACCTGCTTCAGTAACATCATTTTATATGCAAGGTTTTGGCCATACTTGATTATTCCTTAGAATAAAAACCTAGGAGTCCAGTTAATGGTTCAAGAGGCACAGAGTGCAAATTCTGATAAGCTGGCCCTTAGCAAGGTGGCATGGGGCGCCCGGGTGGCTCAGTCGGTTGAGCGTCGGACTTCGGCTCAGGTCATGATCTCAAAGGTTCGTGGGTTCGAGCTTCGCATCGGGCTCTGTGCTGACAGCTCGGAGCCTGGAGCCTACTTCTGATTCTTCCCCTTCTTTCTCTGCCCCTCCCTAACTCATTCTCTCTCTCTTTCTCTCAAAAATAAAAATAAGTATTAAAAAAAAAAAGGTGGCATCTGCCCCAGCTGTGCCTGGGAAAGGAGATGTGCCCGCCTGAGTGCATCCTGGGTATTGTTTTTCTTTTTTTTCCCAGCCTTTGCTAAAGTGATAAGTGAAACTGGTTTCTCATTGTTTTCATCTCTATTTCTTTGACTATTTATGAAATTTAACTCATTTTCATGTTTCTTGGCCATTGCCACCTCTTCTTTGACAACATCAACATTTTAACTAATATTTGCAAAACTGAAACAGCAGCCACTTTTTTTTTTAAAGCAGACACACTGGAAAATATTAAGAATGAATAATGTTCAATATTGAGATTTTTACTATACAAAGTGCTCTGACAAATGCATAAAGGAGCAGTAAAATTATGGTTAAGAACACAAACATATGGGTAAAGGTTCAAATCCCAGCTCTGACACTTATACTCTGTGTGAGCTTGCCATGGTGCTTAAACCCTCTAAGCCTCAGAGGATGAAAAATGGGCATTAAAATGGGTACAATCTGCCAGGATGGCAGGAAGGAACAAAGGAGGCTGTATGTGAAGCACATACACAATCAGTGGCACAATCAGTGATCAACAAATGGTTGTTTTCATGAATAAGGAAACACTGACACCCTCCAAAAAATTAATGGACAAAGGATATGAACTAAAAATCACAGGTAGGAAACACAGCCAATAAATAAGCACATGGGAAAATGTTTATCTCCTTTAGAAAGGAAATGCTAATTATCACAAGGTGCCACCTCCTCCCCTCTTTAAATTACCAAAAACATTTTCAAGGATAATTCCTGATGCAGAGGAAGGTGTGGTCAAACTGAGCTGCCCACATTGTTGATGGCTGTGTAATTCTTACCACATTTGTGGAAAGCAATTTGGCAATATGTATCATCACACAAACATGTTCACAACCTTTGACCTAGACGTTTCCTAAGGAAGTAATTCAAAATATGGAAAAAGCTATCTGTACAATGATGCTTATGCCAGCATTGTTTATAATGATGAGAAGAGCACATTCTCTGTTTACATAAAAGGTAAAAACATAGTAAAAAAATACATGCCAGGGGAGGGGGTGTCAGCCCTTTTTGGTGAAGTAGTGTAATTTTCTGTGTTAAAAAGGGACATATAAACACTTTAAGCCTCTAAACAGTTCCTAAGCCTCATTTTAATTCACAGTTGAATGCATTTCTTTGGAAAAGCTTTTAGACCTCTACTAACAGGGGTCAGATTGATGGATTTAAAAGTGATGTTCTTAAATCTGTTCATCCCCTGGCGGAGCTTGGGGTCATTTGAAACTAAGGAAAGAATCAAAGTGGTGGGGAGTGGGGAAGTATTCTCTCGTCTGTAAACTAGATTTTCAAATGTTTGGAGAAGGAGAGAAGCCAAGCCAGTGTTGCAGTCTTCTTTCTCTGAGCCCCAGGCCATTACAGCACAGACCCCACGGAGCGAGAAATCAGAACGAAGGCGTGCTGGAGCGGTGAGTTGGTCTGCCTCTGTGCATGAGCAGCAGAGGGATGAGTCACTTCCTCGGTCACATCCACATCTGTGTGTGCTTTGTGGCGCAGGAGAACCCCAACACCACCGAGGGAAGGCTGGACCATGCAGAGACAACCAGTCCACCCTGTGCCTGTAGCCACCACGTCCTTGAATGGTGAGGGCTTCTCGCTGCTAAATTCCCGGGGTGGGTGGGAGCCGGTGCTGGGATAATAGCTCCAGTGAGAGTGGGCGTCAACTACCGGAACAGGTGCCAGAAGCCACTGGCCAAGTTACAGAATCACAGATCTCAGGGCTGGGCCTGCCCAGCCTCCCTCCCGATTCACAAATCCCTCTAGCAGTGGCTCTTGAGTGGGGAGAGCATCAGTCATAGGGGAGATTTTTTGATCATGCACATGCCTCAACCTCTCCTAGTGTATTAGACTCACCGGGCCTGAAGCCCTAGTAGGAATACTTCTTTTAAATCTGCTCAAGTGATTCTCCTAAGTTCCTTTGGTTAAGAATCATGGCTGCAGCACACGAAGGGTGGTTTGTCCTGCAGGCTGCGTTTGAACATTATCCACACGGGAGATTATTGGGCACCATTGTATAGCAGCTTCCCGTGATGAATGAAAATCTTCCCTGTCCCTCCCTCTGTCCCCAGTCCCACTGGAAATAAGCCTAATCCCATGTGTCAGGGTTTACTTCTCCCCATTCTTCAGCAAGAAATCTTCTAGAGGTTAACAAGCTGTAAATTGTGGGGAAAAAAAAAACCCCGAAAACTAAAGATGTAAAACCTAAGGAGAAATCCTTAATGTTCTTGAAACTTTCTTTGGCTCAATTGTTAGGTCATGTGGATTCAGAATCCTTTATTTGAAGCTTCTATCAGTTAGTGAGAGGCACCACCTCCAGGTTCAGGAGGTGCTGTGGACTCGTGCCAAAGCTTGGCTAATTTACCTTCCAAAGGTCAAGAGTCAAGGAGGGAGGAGCTGTTTAGCAACCACTATTACATGTACATAACAGGCTCTAATAGAAGATGACAAGGTCTGAAGTTAGAAAGCATTCCGACTCGGGAATGGGCACTTGTCATAAGTGTTCTGTTGAGTTTCCGCCTCCTGAGAAAGCAAACAGCAGGGTGTTTGTGCTAAATATGACCGTGTGTCATCTGGCGTGGACCATTACTTTAAGCTGACATGCTGGTCATCAGCTTTGACCCTCCTTTAAATATAGGAGGTAATAATGATGCCTACTCCCTGAGTCTCCCCAGGCCCACTAGTTTTATTTATTGAATTAACCTAGGTTTTTTTATTTTTTATTTTTTAGATTTGATTAAGTATAATAAAAATAGTTTGATATTTAAAAAACATTCTGATGAAGCATTCAAAGTATTAAATGTTTGTCTGTCAAATTCCTTGTCTAGAACCTCAGATACTATCAAGTACCAAGTCAAGGACCAATGTCCCAGACTAAATTTTCTGTTTTATCATGGACAAGAGGGAAGGAAAATGATCTCATTTACAAGTGATCCATGAGATCATTATAAATTGAAATCTTGGTAAACTACCTAATAACCTGAGGAATTAATTGAACAAAGGGCTATATATCCTCTTTGCTCTTCTAGAAGATTTGACATCTTATCTTACAGATATTTATATATATATATATATGCAGATCAATGATCTATATGCTACATATAAAATGCATATCCCTTTGTGTTATGTCTGATACAGGAATTGGGATTTAAGAGTCCACTTTAGCCACTCTGTATTCTTTGAAAACTATCTTCTCAAGTAGAATTGCCCTTAGCTCTTGGCATGAAGATTTTAAGTGCACAAAGAAGTTTAAAAGAGGCAGAAAAAGAAAGTCATGTGTTAGACTGAACTCACTTGAAAGAGATCCAAGTTTTCCACTTTGGAGAGCAGATGTTCAAATGCCCCAAAGGGGGAGGGTGGAGACAGAAAATGAGGTGTGAGAAAATATGTGACTCAGGAGGAGAGCATGTTTTTCCAAGGGGAGGGGAAGGGCCCATCTCCTTAGCCCCCAACCCCACCAACTCCGAGCACAGCAGCTCTCTGCACAGAAGGCAGGCCTGGGCACAGCTGGGTGTGCTGCATTTGCCAAGCAACTCCTAGGGCTCTGTACCCCATCCTCAAGGGGATTGGCGTCATTCGTCTCACCAGCCACCTGCAGGATATCTTGGGCACAGTGCCTTCACTAAGAATGAGCCACTTTCCTGGAGGGCTATTACCGTATCTCAGGGGCTGAGCAAGGGCCTTGTGAAGAATTGTGATTAACTAAAATTCCTTTGGAGGGGTTAGGATTTCTGTGAAGAAGGCAGGCCGAAACTACAGCCAAATCAGAGGGTGTCCTGGTAACTGACAACTGAAAGGCATCTTTCTGATGCCCCCTGGTGGCCTGTACGGCTAAAATTAACCCTATGCGCTCCCTTAGCTTTTAGCCCCATACACACCGGACAAAATCCACCTTGCTGGACTTTTTAGACATAGCTTGTACTTATGGAGCCAAAGCCACGGGACCTAGTACTGCCATGTGGCACAACTTCTTCCCCTGATAAGAATTGAATTTGAGGGGCATCTGGGTAGCTCAGTAGGTTGAGTGTCCAACTCTTGATTTGGTTCAGGTCATGATCTCACAGTTTGTGAGATCGAGCCCCATGTTGGGCTCTGCACTGAGTGTGGAGCCTGCTTAAGATTTCTCTCTCTCTCTCTCTCTCTCTCTCTTTTCCTCTGCCCCTCTCCCCCACTCGTACGCACACTCTCTCTAAAATTAAAAAAAAATCATTTAAAAGAATTGAATTTGATATGAAGAAAACTCCAATTATTATAATTCCATACTTCAAATTTCTATATTTGCATATGTGTGCATGATGATTGGATATTATCCTCTGGGGAACAAAACAAATTTATTTTTAACATCTGGTAGACACATTCTTACCAGGCCAAGTTGTGCTGGGTGCAGTTCTTCATAGGGAAGCTCTCAGAAAGGCAGGCAGAAGGGATCTCTGTGTTGAGGACAACATGCCACTTCTGTATCATCCCAGGCTCTAATAAAAGAAATTTAAATTTCAGTTTTACCAGTACTCTCATGATCTCTATTAGAAGTACGCTAAATGTTTATTGGATCTTATGCACCTTTTTTTAGGAAGGAAAACACGGAGGAAAAAGGGCACAGAAGGCCCAGCTGTGGAAGGTGTCCCACTGCCATTCAGGAAAAGGCACTGCAAGCAGATTCAATTCTCAGTAAGCTGAGGGGCCTGGTGCTGTGGGTGCTCCATCTTCAAGGTCCCTCTCCACGGGTCTGCTCACGGCAGGCAGACCATCCCCACACCAAACAGCATTACCCAGACTAGGGTGTTGCATACTGTTTTTTTTTTTTTGCAAAATGTAAAATATTAATAATCAAATAGATTCAAACAGATCAAATGTGGTCAGAGAGGGTGAAGTGCCCACCTCTGTTTGTGCGGGAGCCACAGGACTGCGTGCACTCAGTCATGCGGTGGCCTCAGCTCTGTGTGTCATCTTTGCAGCACGACCTATAATGTGCACCTGGTGAGCTTATGGGACATGGGAGAGTTGCTGCCGACTTGTCCATAAACATTTCTCAGGAGCAAAGAAAATGAGAGCTGGGAGGGGACCCGGAGAGCACCAGGGCATGGAATTCAATGATTTTTACTCACAGGAGCTTCTTCCAAAGGTAGTTTTAACAGAAAAACATCCCTGGCAGAACCGCCCTGCATGAGGAAGAGGTGAGGCCAAGGCCTGCCTGTTCAGGCAGCTCCTGAGCATGAAAATCACTACCTGAGCCTCGTTTACCCTGTTTCTAAGTGAGAAACCAGGTCCAGAGAGCTAACAAGGCTAGTTTACGTTCATACATGCTGTTAGCCAAGAGCCTTTCCTTCAACTCAGTATTTATCGCTGTGTCACATGGAGTTCTACTTCACTCAGACGATTCATTTTTTTTAATTTTCTAAATGTTTATTTATTTTTGAGAGACAGAGAGAGAGAGTGAGCGGGAGAAGGGCAGAGAGAAAGGGAGACATAATCCAAAGCAGGCTCCAGGCTCTGAGCTGTCAGCACAGAGCCCGATGTGGGGTGGGAACCCATGAACCATGAGATCATGACCTGAGCCAAAGTCGGACACTTAACTGACTGAGCCACCCAGGCGCCCCCAATTATTTTTTAATTTTTTTAATGCTTGTTTATTTTTGAGAGAGAGACAGAGCGACAGAGACAGAGCATGAGTGGGGGAGGGGCAGAGAGAGAGAAGGAGACACAGAATCTGAAGCAGGCTCCAGGTTCTGAGCCGTCAGCACAGAGCTCAACACCTGGCAAAGAAAGAGAGGTCCTCTCTTTCCCAGCTACACATCTGTGCAAGGCCAATACTGCAGGAGATTGAATGGAGGTGCAGCTATGCGATCCAGCTGCCTTGCGTTAAGTCAGACAGTCAAGATACTTGCCAAAGCATAAAATACTGCCACTCTTCTAATACTCTTCATTTAAAAAAATAGCCACTTTGCATTAAAAACCTGTTATTTTGTGAGCATGAAATGAATTACTGTTGGTTTTAAATGACATAATAAATAAAATATTTTTAAATGCCTGAGTTTAAAATTCTATTAAAAAAAAAAAGCCTTGGGGCACCTGATAGCTCAGGCAGTTAAGCCTCTGACTCTTAATATCAGCTCAAGTCTTCATCTAAGGGTCATGAGTTCAAGCCCTGCATTTAGCCACGCCCAGCATGGAGCCTACTTAAAAAAATAATAATAATAAAAAATAAGTAAAGAAAAAATTTTTTAAAGCCTTAGGACTGTCCATTCAGTCTTGGGAATATCTGAATGATCCTGCACAAGCAAAAATGACTTAAAATTTATAAATAGGTACCTCTGTACCAGTCCATCTTCAGCTGACTGAATGTTGTATAATAGCTATTCTCCAATACAGGGGAAGATTTTTCACCACAGGTATAAACAAGGGCACATATCATGAGATATGGTAGATAAAAACTATAATAAGCAGAAGCTCTTTTAAGGTTCTCAATTTTAAGAGTGTAAAAGGGTTTTGAAAAAAATTGAGAACTGCTGCCGTAGTATATAACATTTAGCTATCTTTATTCGCCTGTGAGTAAGAATTATTATTGTCATTTTACAGATAAGGAAATAGAGGCTCAGAGAAATTTAGTGACTTGCCAGTCAAAGAGCAGTTGTATTATCTACTGGTGTGTGATAACATATCTTAGAACTTAATGGTTCAAAACAACAAACATTTTCTATCTCATAATTCCTATGGGTCAGGAATTTGGGAGCAGCTTAGCTGGGTGATTCAGGTTCAGGTTCTCTCATGAGACTGTGGTCAAGATGTTGGTCAATACTGCCGTCATGTGAAGGCTTGACTGGACTGGAGAATCTGCTTCTGAGATGGTTCACTCACGTGGCCATTGGCAGGAGGTCCTAGTTCCCCACCATGTGGGCCTTTCCAATGGGTTGCTTGCATGTCAATATGACACGGAGTCAAGTGATCTAGGTCTTTTATGACCTAGTTTTGGAAGTTATACACCATCACTACCACTTTATCCGTGAGAAGCAAGTCACTACATCCAGCCCACACTCAAGGAGGGAGGATTGAGAGGGAATTCAATGACTACTGATTGACTGGCTGAGATTTGGGGGAAAAACCATCCCTAGAGCTCATTCCATTTGTGACTTACTCTTTGAAAGATAATGTTACAAAGGAGCGTAATCATGAGAGAAGCAAAGCAGGTACCCCTGGCAGATGCTTTGTCGCCTGGCCTCATCTCTCCTGGAGCTGAGCTGTTGCTTGAACATCCAAGCCTGGTGTGCTCACCTCTCTGGCCCAGGATCTCATGTTCTGGATTACCTGGAAGGCACCACTGCCCACAGCCTGCCAGGTTCTATGCACACTCTGTATTACTAGTCCCTCTTTGGCAGAGATGAGGGCAAAGCTATAATTCAGTTTCCCATATCAGCTCATGAATTTGATGGTAGAGTAAAACCATCTTTTCAATTGTCTAGTGACAAAACACAAGTTCTTAGCCACAACAGAGTCTGAGAAGAGAATGTGGGTGTATCAGGGCAAATCTGGAAAAATACCAATCTTCCATTTGTAGTTAATTCAGGGGGCCAAATTCTCACAGACCCATCAATTCAGCAGACCTTCACTAAGCACCTACATGTGCAAGGAAAACCTTGAGACTTTCCTATCAGATCTGTTACTTATGAAAACATCTCTCAGTCATCATAAGGGGATTCCAAATGCCATCCTGAAGCTGGCAACGCCCCTTGGTAAAACATCTGGGGAAGTTGAACACTTCGGTGGCTAATGCATACCTCCCATGGTTAGAGCTCTACTTTCCACACATTCTATGGCTATAACAAAGAAACTCACCCCTCCTTTGTGTAACTTGGGATTTTTCGGGTTCTGATACAGGCCACAGCTGCTATTCTGCTCCTAAGACTGGACTGTCGAGTGATAAATGTCAGAACTGTGGCACTAAGAGTCATAATTCCGGAAAAGCCTGTGGCAAAAAAACACCTGAAGGTGAGCGAGACTTAGGAGCCCTAGAAGGAAGGCCTAAGTGGCTGTTGTTCCCAGGCAGTAAGTTGTATTTCTCTTTTCTTTTTAGAATTTCATTATAGATACAACACCCCAGGAGAGAATTACTTAAATCATAGTGAAAGAAGCAACTTTGTCCAGCTCTGCTTTTTAAATGAAAATAAAAATTCTTCACCTTGTAAGTACACCTGCTGCATGATCTCATCTTTGTAAACAACCTGGTCTCCCAGGCCTGGGGGACCCACGTCACACCAGCCACTGCTTCCGTTTGGGGAGCCCCTGCCCTCTCCAGTCTGCTGTCTGGACCTCCAGTACTCATCTGACGCTCCCACATCCTGGATGGCAAAAGGCTGGGCCAGGGCTGGGAGATATGAAATCCTAGCAATAAAGGACTCTGAAAGTTATGAAGGGCTAACTCAGTGTAAGTTGGTAACAAATTGTAAATATTTGCTAAACAAATGACCAACTAAATAATTGCCATTGTTATTGCTATTGTTCAGGAGTGATCAAAGCTTTAAATATATCCCTACTGAAAGTCAGCATGTGAATAGACTATTTTTATACTCCTTAAACATCATATTGCTAATTTCAATGTAAAATTTTGCTGTCTTTGGAAAAAACTAAAATCCCACATTTATTTATAAAGATGAATAAGGCATGGCTCTTCCCTCCCAAGGATTTCACAATCTCTTAAAAGGAATTCATACTGAAATAAGGAAAGTTCATGGCAAAATATGGTGCTAGGATGAACGAAGTCAGAGTGTGCTAAGGGAACAAAAAGGAGGGAAGGCCATACTCCTGGTTTTGCTTCTAAATGACAGCCATATCTTGTTCTTTGACATCCTCTCCTTGTGGGAAAATTTATACCTCCAGAGCTCTTTCTCTCCAGAGATCTGGGCACAGGGCATCAGGGAGAATGTTTCTTATCTTTCATAATTGCCAATTTCCAAGACGAAAGAATGCCATTTACCTGACTGAACTCAGCTGGTGCGTCCCCTACACCACCACCCCAACCCCCCAGCTGCTAAATTCTCCAGTTGGATGTTTTCTCTCAAGATGACAGCCACTAAAACTCTGCAGGAGCAACAGGGCAGATTTCTTTACCATCTCATTGGCCTTTGGGTCTATAACCATGGGACTTGTTATTCAAATATATGAGGGCATGAGGGAATCAACTATATCATCTGAAGTGTGACCTTGAACTACATTAGTAAATGTACAGTGGCCAAGAGGGTAGAGTCATAGAGAGGCATATTCATTCAACGTTGAAAAGAACCTCCCAGAAACTGGAATGGAGTGGGCTGTTGTAGGAGGACGCGAGCCCTATCTGTAGAGATGTCTCTACAGATCCCATCCAGAGACAGTGTACTTTGTCAGTGTACTTTGTCAGGATGTCGCAAATCTGTAGACTGGAATAGAATCGTAACTGATGATCCTATGGTCCTATCCATCTTTGAGTTTCTATGTTTCAAATAAAATCCAAAATTATATTTGGAGACTAGCGAAGGATTAAGACTGAACTCATTAGTGCCTCTGCTCATCATGACTTACGTTTGAGTGGTCAGCATGATTAATTTGGACTTTCTGGCTTCTCTCTACCTTCCATGTCTTAGGGAGACAGATCCCTTGTCAAATGGGACCCTCCTGAGGGGGAGTAAAGCCTAGCTACTAGAGACTGATGAATAAGACAGGAAACCTGGAAGGAGAACCAGCAACAGAGAAGGCAATTTATTGGCCATTGACTATTCTCTCTTCCTTTCCTTGGCTTATTCTTGTCTTCATGGTGACTTTCCTACATTTATCTTCTCTGTTTAGTCTCTATTTTCTGGAATTGTCTCAGTAACATAATTTAGTTTCTGACTCCCAGAATCCTTGCTCCTGAATATGAAGACTTCCAGGAATCCATTTGGTCCATGCCCTTGGAAGGGATTATTCCTCCACTTGTCAGATGAAGTAGTTGAGTCCACAGAAGTTGGACAGCATGCCCAGGTGTCACACAGTTAGCACACAGAGAACCTAAATCCAGACTCCTGGTCTCTTGTCTACTGGAAAAAAAAAAAAACAAACCCTCCTTTTAAAGGGGCACCTGAGTAGCTCAGTCAATTAAGCGTCTGACTCTTGATCTCAGGGTTGTGAGCTCGGGCTCCACCCTACTTAAAAAAAGTTGAATTTTTTTTTCTTTTTTAGAATTTAAAGACTCTTTATTCTAGATGTCAATTTTTTCCAAATAAATTAATAGATTCAACACAATCACAGAATGTTAGAGATGATCAAAGGGTGCAGAGACTACCCCCAATAACCATTTTGCTCTCCCCCGGTAAGAATTCTGAGAGATTTATTTATTTATTTATTTAATCAGTGAATAAGAAATTCAGTTTATCTATTTTTAAAATTTTATTTATTGTTTAATTTACATCCAAGTTAGCATATAGTGCAACAATGACTTCTGTAGATTCCTTAATGCCCCTTACCCATATAGCCCATCTCCCCTCCCACAATCCCTCCAGTAACCCTCTGTTTGTTCTCTATATTCAAGAGTCTCTTATGTTTTGTTCCCCTCCCTGTTTTTATATTATTTTTGCTGCCCTTCCCTTATGTTCATCTGTTTAGTATCTTAAATTCCTCATGAATGAAGTCATATCTTATTTGTCTTTCTCTAATTTCACTTAGCATAATGCACTCTAGTTCCATCCACATAGTTGCAAATGGCAAGATTTCATTCTTTTTGATTGCCAAGTAATACTCCTTTGTATATATATATATATACCACATCTTCTTTATTCATTCACCCCTTGATGGACATTTGGGCTCTTTCCATATTTTGGCGATTGTCAATAGCACTACTATAAACAGTAGGGTGCCCTTTTGAAACAGCACACCTGTATCCCTTGGATAGATACCTAGTAGTGCAATTGCTGGGTTGTAGGGTAGTTTTATTTTTAACTTTTTGAGGAACCTCCACACTGTTTTCCAGAGTGGCTGCACCAGTTTGCATTCCCACCAGCAGTGCAAAAGAGATCCTCTTTCTCTGCATCCTCACCAACATCTGTTGTTGCCCGAGTTGTTAATGTTAGCTATTCTGACAGGTGTGAGGTGGTATCTCATTGTGGTTTTGATTTGTATTTCCCTGATGATGAGTGATGTTGAGCATTTTTTTCATGTGTCAGTTGGCCACTTGGATGTCTTCTTTGGGGAAGTGCTATTCATGTCTTTTGCCTATTTCTTCACTGGATTATTTGTTTTTTGGGTGTTGTAAGTCTGATAAGTTCTTTATAGATTTTGCATACTAACCCCTTATCTGATATGTCATTTGCAAATATCTTCTCCCATTCTGTCAGTTGCCTTTTAGTTTTGCTGACAGTTTCCTTTGCTGTGCAGAAATTTTTATTTTGATGAGGTATCAATAGTTCATTTTTGCTTTTGCTTCCCTTGCCGCTGGAAATGTGTTGAGTAAGAAGTTGCTGCGGACAAGGTAAAAGAGGTTTTTGCCTGCTTTCTCCTCGAGGATTTTGATGGCTTCCTGTCTTACATTTAGGTCTTTCATCCATTTTGAATTTATTTTTGTGTATGGTGTAAGAAAATGGTCCAGGTTCATTTTTCTGCATGTCGCTGTCCAGTTTTCCCGGCACCATTTGCTGAAGAGAGTGTCTTTATTCCATTGGATATTCTTTCCTGCTTTGTCAAAGATGAGTTGTCCATACATTTGTGGATCCATTTCTGGGTTCTCCTGTTCCATTGAACTGAGTGTCTGTTTTTGTGCCAGGACCATACTGTCTTGATGATTACTGCTTTGTAATATGTCTTGAAGTCTGGGAGTGTGATTGCCTCCAGCTTTAGTTTTCTTTTTCAAGATTGCTTTGGCTATTCAGGTTTTTTTCTGATTCAATACAAATTTTAGGATTGTTTGCTCTAGCTCTGTGAAGAATGCTGGTGTTATTTTGATAGGGATTGCTGAATTTCTTAAAATAAATAAGTTGAATTTCTTTTCCTGAATTCAGATTGGAAGTTCTTTGTTTTCTACGTTCCCTAGTTTTTTTAAAGATTTCATGAAATATTTCATTCATACACAAAAGTTCGGTAAATGATACCCATATGTCCACCACTTGGGGATCATTTTTGATGCTCTGAATTTAATCATAGCTAACATTTTTCAGCTTGTTCAAAACCAAAATGGATCTGTTCCCAGACATCGAATCCAAAATCCTCTCAAGATGAACATGAGCCCATACCAGGAAAGTAAGTATTATTTTATTATTAGTGATAACAAAAATGACTTAGTTGGGTGCATACAATGTGCTTAGTGCATTAAATTACTGGCTCAAGATCACTGAGATCATAAATAGTAGAGCCAAGATTCAAACCAAAGTATGGTTAATACTTCATTTATTCATTCAACAAATATTTTGAATGTCAATATCAGGGTCTTATGCTAGGTCCTGAGGACACAGTGAAAAATTAAACTATTGTCCCTGCCCTCATGGAAGTTACTTTTTTGTAGAAGAGCAAGTCTTTAAAAGTGCCAAAAAGGGGTATACAGAGTGCTATTACCTAATTTGGGGGTTCAGGGAAGCCGAACACCAAAGGATAAGTGTGAATCAACTAGCAAAGGGATGTGGAGGATAAGAGTGAAGGGCATTCCAATCTACAAGGGCTTCTTGGAGTGGAAAGGCCCCTTGGCAAATTCAGGAACAGTGTAGCATGAGTGGCTGTGGGGCAAGATCGGGCTGGCGAGGGGAAGCTGAAGGGATGGGCAGGGCTAGACCATGCAGGGGCCTGTCAGTTACAGGAAGGATTTCAGACTCATGGGTATAATAAGCCAATGATGTTTTTTAACCAGGGTGTTTTTAAAGTTCCTACTGTTGGGGCATCTGGGCAGCTCAGTTGGTTAAGCATCCAACTCTTGATTTTGGCTCAGGTCAGGATCTCAATGTTCGTGAGATTGAGCCCCGTCAGGCTCTGCGCTGACAGAGCAGAGCCTGCTCAGGTTTCTCTCTCTCTCTCTCTCTCTCTCTCTCTCTGTCCTTCCCTGCTTGTCCTCTCTCTCTCAAAATAAACTTAAAAAAAAAAGTTTCCCAGAGTTTTTAAAAGATCACTCTAACTACTAAAGGAGTGGGAATGGATTAAAGGAGTCAAAGATTGGAGCACAGAGGCCAAGTAAGAGGCTGGTGCAATAATCCAAATGGGATGATGGTAGCTTGGCCAAGGGCGAAAGAGAAGGAGAGAGAAGTCTAGTGCTCAAGAGCTATTTAGGAGGCAAAATCAAAAGTGTACAGAGTGGTTAAGAGTTCAGGTTCTGCACTCACTCAGTCTGAACTCACTAGCTACCACTATATGCATAAGAATGTGGCCTCTGGGGAGGTCTTGGGTTTGCATCTTGGTTCTGTGTCCTTGGGCTGGTTGCCTGACCTTTCTGTGCCTCCCTTTCCCCACTGTGCTTCCTCATTATTCCCCAAATGGGAATAATAATAGTGCCAAATTCACTGAGGATTGGGTCAATACATATAAAGCACCTGGAAAGGTACATAGCACTCAGCAAGTGATGGCTATTGTTGTTGATCATGGTGACTGACTGGATGTGGAGAGAGAGGACTCTACACTGCCCTGCCTTGCCTGGAGCTTTTTTTATTAGCTAGGGGCCACTGATGCTGATGTTCCTTGATGTTCTCAACTGGACGATAGATCCAAAGTGTTAAATTAACCTGCAGAACTGAAGGGAGGCTTAGAGTTACAAAACATTTGAAATCAGACTTCCTGGAGATGACTACTTACAAGTGCTGTATGTACCACAGAAGTAATGCTTAACAGAAGGAACCTCAAGCTAGGGAGATGTGAAGATGGCTCCATGGCCCACCTGTCAACAGGCAAGGATTTGTGGCATCCCCTAAGGCCCCTATTCATGGTTGTTCAAAGCATAAATCCAGGCAGTGCCCTTCACACAGACTGTGTGAATGAAATCTAGAGCTATACAGTGCACAACCAGAACAACTGTACATAGTGACCCTGGCTCTCCTTATTCACCCAGACCATTGTCAGAGAGAGAGTCAGACTTACAGTGGAGTAGTCCAGGGATGTCTATTTAAAAAGGTGCTGCTTTTCTTTTCTTTTTTTTTAAGTTTATTTATTTTGAGAGAGAGTGTATGCCAAGTGGGGGAGGGGCAGAGAGAGGGAGAGAATGAGAATCCTAAGCAGGCTCCACACTGTCAGTGCAGAGCCCAATGTGGGGCTTGATCTCACAAATCATGAGATCATGACCTGAGCTGAAATCAAGTGTTGGACACTTAACTGACCGAGCCACCCTGGCACCCCAGCTTTTATTTTTCTATTGCTGCTGCCTCATTGCTGTGTAAGCTCACTGGTTGTAGAATGAACTCAAAATGCCTACAACTGGCAAATTTCTGTGCATTTGTTTTATATAAAATGCAGGGTAGTAGGTTGGCCCCCAAAGAACAAAAACTGCATAAATTGGAGTGTTACCTCTTTCTGTGACAAGAGGAAGAGGAGAAAGATTCTGGGGGGAAACACCTCCCAGATCGTGGTCATGGAACCACCTTTTTCTGAAGCTCATCTGTGGTCAGTCACATGGGACTGAGAGCTACAAAAAGCGGAGAGTGCACAAAGTCCTCACACCCGAAACACACGCACACACAGCCATTACTGAACCACAGAGCTAGGGGAGAGAGGGACGCTTTATACAAATATCAATGTGCTTTTGCCTTCCAGAAAAAGTCATAAGATTTTCATGACTTACAGTTCAGACCTTGCTACACCCACACCCCATTTCCACCCCTTCAGGATTTCTGGAAGCAAATCCTTAAGCAACTTGGGCAGTATGGAAACTGAATCTGAGGTGAGGACTTAGAAAAAAACCATTCTAGAATCCTTGCGGCTTGTAAGTATGGTCTTGGTCACCAAACTGGTGGCTTTTAAATCATTACAGTACGGTGGCACCAGAAAATTCTCTACTAATTAAAATAGTTTGTGCTCAGCACTAACATAGACACACAGCCTGAGCAGCCACATGGTTTGTATTATTCCTAAATTGGTTCCAAGGGAAATTTCCTGGAGAAAGTGTTTTGTGGGTGGTGCCCCCACTCCAGGACCCCCCGGCCCTGGAGTGAAGGTAGTGGGCGGTTTCCAGCTGCTCGCAAGTCTGTTCCAGTGACACTGGGGTTAGAGCTGCCAGCACTTCCCCATTTTCAAATCAAATCCCAGGCCACCTTCAAATGCTTTGGAATGCAAGCACTAACGCCCCTGGGTGCCCTCTCAGGGGTTATGACCCCTAAACCCTCTTCGATGAGCCCCGATAGCTTTCCTTCTTTTGCACAGATCTGTTCCTCTGCGGCAGGGCAACAGCCCAGCCGGTTGCTGACCTCACCCTCTGATTCACGCTCATCAGTCACGTGTTGGGTCTTTTTTCTGTGCCTTTCTCTAAAAAATATATTCCATCTCAGACTGGTTTCCTAGGAAACCAACAGTCAAAAACAGGAATAGACTGGGTGGGAAAAGAAAGCTCCAAAAATTCCACCTTGCAATGCTTAATAATGAGATAACCCAATTAACAGAAACAGTAACTTTATGTGAACTTTTCCTCTGTAGATTTTAAACTCATCTTTGGATCATGCCCTAAGGACAGCAACCATTTTGAAAGTAACTACCGATCGAATGATTAGAAGTATTGCAGAAGATCTTGCCAAAGTACAGAGATGGAGGAATCGACTGAAATACTAATTTGACCCAAGGCAACCAAAGACTTAAAAAAAAATGCAAAGAAAACTTGATCTTCCCTCAAAAAAGATCTTATTACACAATTTTGGAAGGGGACTTTCCAGAGAAAATACCAAAACCATAGGAAGTGTGGGGCCCCAAGTGCTTAAAAGTAAAAAACAACAACAATGGATGCTGATTCTTAAAATTGAAATCAACAAGTATTTTCAAATAAATCTGTTATTCCTAACTCATAATGAAAGAAATTAAAACAATAAACTAGGGGTAGTTGGCTGGCTTAATTGGAAGAGTATGCAACTCTTGATTTCAGGGTCATGAGTTCAAGCCTCACATTGGGTACAGAGATTTCTAAACAAAACAAAATAAAAACCAAGAACACACACTTAAAAAAAGAGAACAGAACAAAACAATAGACTATACTTTTGCCTTTTAGTACGGCAAAAAAATAAAGTTTAGAAGACCCAGCATCAGTGAGGCTTGGGATGACAGGGCTCTCCTACACTGAGGGTGGAAGTATGACTTGGTGCAACCTGGTGGGAAGAAGACAACTTGTATCAAATTCTACAAATGTCAAAGCACTTAAATTCTGAGCAGCAATTCCACCTATTAGCAATGACTTTATAGGTAACTCCCACAATAGGCCATGGTATTACACAGGGATGGCCACTGGAGCACTGATGGGAAGAGCCCCCAAGTGGACCTGGGATGAATCTAAATGCCCTACGTGAGGATTCATAAATAACAACAGTCATGCAATCAGTCAGTACTCTGCAGTCACCGAAAAAAAATGTAGCCATGGTGGGGGGGGGAGTGAAAAAAAAAAAAGCAAGACGGCTAATAACACATGTAGTGTGACTTCGTTTGTGTGTTTTTCAGAGGGCATACATATTTTCTGGAAACATACATAAAAATATTCAGTGGACCTCTAGGAAATGGAGCTGGGAGTCATCCAGAGAAGGAAGAATCTTTCCTTTTCATTTACTTTCTGTACAATATGAAATTCTTACAATATATTTGTATTATAAGTTATGTGAAGATCTCTTAAAGTCAAACAGGCAAACACGTTAGTCCTAGATTAATGTATTTGGGACAAAAGTAAAGACAATTCATTAAAACTATGCACCAGGAATTAACTAAGTTCATAGCACTTCATGGAGAATGCCAGAACAAGATTCTGATTTGCTTCAAGGCTGATTTAGAACCTGTGTAATGACAGAGCAGCACATCATTGGCTCTTTCCCTCTTTCCTGAGGCCTGTATTCACTCAAAACAGTCAACAAATGGTTTCCTAACCCTCAGAGCTTTGCTTAGTGGTAGAGAGTTAAATCCATTCCCACTTTGAAGATCTTTGCGGTGGCCAAGGCAGCTGCTATTTGTCCAGAGCTGGCTGGAGAACGGGCTATTTTTAACTTTGGGTCTTGGAAATTGGTTAAGAGTGCCTTAGAAGAGATAAAGCAGAGGCCAGCCTGAAGATACCTCTGACTTTGTGGCTAACAGTAATTTAAGCTGTGGCACTGTAAGGAAGATAGTGAACACTGGTAGTAGCACTGTAAGAGAAACAACGGAGTTTAAACGGTGTATATGCTCTTTTAAAAGGCTTTTAGATTCATCACTTACCTAACTTTAATCACAACTTGATAACCTGTTTTATGTGCCAAGTATCACTATCCTGTCCTCAAGTTTAAAAGTACACTTCTCTGGCTTGCAGGGTTCTTATATTAGTTCTTTTTTTTTTTTTTTTAATTTTTAAAAAAAAATTTATTTTTGAGAGACAGAGAGAGACAGCGCCAGCAGGGGAGGGTCAGAGAGAGAGGGAGACACAGAATCGGAAGCAGGCTCCAGGTTCCGAGCTAGCTGTCAGCACAGAGCCCGACGCGGGGCTCGAACCCATGAACCGTGAGATCATGACCTGAGCCAAAGTCGGACGCTTAACTGACTGAGCCTCCCAGGTGCCCCATGATTCATTAGTTCTTAACCTTTTTTGGGTTCAACCGTCTTTGAGAATCTGATGAAAGCTATGGAGTCTCCCCTACTCCCCTCTTGCAGGGAAAAGGGATGTAAAAACACACAATTTTGCACACAATTTTTAAAAGTTCACAGACACCTGAAGCAAATCCATGGAACTCAGGTTAGAAAGGACCATCCTAAATGAATGTTCGTAAGCCCTCAATTAACCTTTATAGAAAGTTAACTATTGCAATCATTTCTTTAAAAATATGGCCCATCTCTACTTTACTAAACTACATTCTAAATGTTAATTTTATATTTCCTTAATGATTGAGGACCATTATGAACAATCACTGCGACATGCTTAATCCAAGAAACAGAAATAGGGCAATGTCCTTAAGAAGTCCTGGAAAAGTGCTAAGCTCTGATTTACAAAGGCAATTTTGTATTTACTGACTATGTAGCCTTGGCTGTCTCCTCCCTTCTTTGTGTAAATTCTGACAGATCTCTCTTTTAATTCTGATGCAGTAACAGACCAGAAAAACAAGCTCGTTAACTAATTGTTTATTTCTAATGCTGAGTCAAGGGGCCCACCATTGCTGAGGGCAGCGGTGTGGTAAAGAAACATCTGGCAGTTTCAACTGTTCAGAGGCCTATGTTTACTTCCAACGTGTAGCTGTGTTCTGGCTGCTTCAGGTTGCCAGGAGCAAGACCGCATGATGAGGGGTAATGCTTTTATCTCTTTAATAAAAAAATTCTAGGGGTGCCTGGGTGGCTCAGTCGGTTGAGTGTCTGACTCTTGATTTTGGCTCAGGTCACAATCCCAGGGTTATGGGATCAAGACTAGCGTCAGGGTGTGCGCTGAGCGTGAAACCTGCTTGGGATTCTGTCTTCTCCCTCTGCCTCTCTCCCCAGCTAGTACTCTCTAAAATTAAAAAAATAAATAAAAATAAAATTCTAGGGGGCGCCTAGCTGGCTTAGTCTGGAAAGCACACAATTCTTGATCTCAGGATTTTGAGTCTGAGCCCCAGGATGGGTGCAGAGAGATTACTGAAAAGTAAAATCCTTAAAAAAAAAAAAAAAATTCTAGCTATCCACTTTAACTATTAGATTATATAAATGAAAACTCATCTTTTTATCATTCCTTTCTACTATAATCTTACTGATTTGAATCTTAATGATTTAAAATAGACCTAATTCATACTAAATATGAATACATTTAATACCTAAAATGTTGTTTTGGTAGCAGAAATTTTAATGTGGGATGGATTCTTTTGCTTCTTTGATTTTAAAAGAAATCTGCCTGCAATCTGACAGAATTCACAGAAAGTCACAAATACCTATAGCAGAAGTGAGTTATGGAGCCATCACATCTTACAAAAATAAACTGCCAGGATCTGGGCTTTTGGGCTCAAATCCAAGAATTTTTGTCTTGTGAATGACTGATATTTTTCTTTTTTTGTGAATATGGCTGAACAATGTGAATCCACTGGACTTTATAAGCCAAGCACTTATCAACAGGAAGCAAATGTGGGCTTCAGAGATAGTGAATAAATGGTTTCAATTAGTTGTAACAGCGAAATGTCTTCTTCAGGGTCTTGGTATCAGAATCTGTAATTGCTAATTCTGAAGGTGGAATTAGCTTTTACTAGGAATTTATGTGAGATGAACACTTACATCTTAAATTCAGTAAGAGATTTAGGAAACAAAGGATCTCTCCAATTCTAAGTCTAAAATATATGTAAAATGGAGGCCTCAAAGGATCTCACATCATTGTGATAGGACAAAGTCATCACTGAGGTGTTAAGTGACTGAATTAATGGGCCAGTGTTGCTGTCATCACACTCTTGGTTCCATTTGTCACAGGGCATTGGATTAGTGTAAATCTCTGTTCCACACAAGTATTAACCCTGGACTGCTAGCAACCAAGGCATACGAGGACTGCAAATAAAATGCAGACACCCAAAACTAACCCTTTCACTAGCAAAGTACTGTTCCCATGCTCAATATTCAGAGAGCTGTTTATTAATGTCAAGACTTTCCTCTCCACATACACATCCAGGTTAAATTACATAACCTCTATGTGCCCCAGTTTCCTCAGCTTCAAAATGGAAATGATAGTAATAGTACCTATCTTCATAGAATTAAATGAGAAGATTAAGTGAGGTGATATAAGCACTTTGAAACATTGCTTGGCATGTAAAAAGCTCTAAGTAAGCACTTGCATATTATTATTGTTACTCAGTAAAACAGCAAGTCATGAAATTAATATATCAAAACAATAGCTTTCCTATATAAAAAATGTTTGAAAATAACAAAAGATACAATTCACATGGAATCACAAAATAGAGATATCATGGAAATATGCAGTTCCTATACGAAAAAAAAATAAAGGTTCTGAAGCTTATAAAGACTTAGGTAAATAAAAATATATATTTCTAAATGTAAAATTTCAATATTATAGAGCTGTCAATTTTTCCTAAACTAACCTACAAATTTACTGCAAACCTAATAAAAACAAAATAACTTGTGGTATTAACAAAATGATACTAAAGTTCATTTAGAGAAATGTAATAGCCAGAAAATTTCTTAAAAGTAACAGCGATTTAGGTGAAGTAGAGATTATATCTATCACACATTAAAACACAGCATGAATTGAAATAGGGAAAAATACAAACTACAGGTCTATAAAATAGAATTCAGAAATAGACCAAAATGCAAATTTAATCTATGATAAAGGTAGTATTTCAGACTAGTTGGGGAAAGAGGGATTACCCAATAAAATCTGTACAATATCTGGGTGTTTAAGAAGAAAGTTGGATCCCTATTAAATAATGTATCAGTCAGGGTTCACTGTAAGAACAGAAACTCTGCTAGGTATTTCAAAGAATGGGATTGAATATAGGTCTTTAAAAATCAAGAGAAAAAGCTACAGGGGTAGAAACTGGGGGCCAACATGCTTTTATTAATTTAAAAAAATGTTCATTTATTTTGAGAGAGAGAATGAGAGAGAGAGAGAGAGAGAGAGAGAGAGAGAGAGAGAGAATCTCAAGCAGACTCTGAGCTGTTAGCACAGAGCCCCACTTCACGAACTGTGAGATCATGACCTGAGCTGAAATCAAGAGTCAGACACTTAACCGACTGAGCCACCCAGATGCCCCAGCCAACATGCTTTTAGACTCAAAGTTATAGCACCTTTTGTGATCCAGAGAATACAAATTCAGTGCTGCTACTGCCACCAGCATAGTCTCATGTCCATGCAGCAGCTGACAGGCCGTAAAACATGGAGTCTGGTTGCTACAAACTTCAGATGGCAGGAGTTTGCTTATCCACTAGCACAGCCATGGTAGGTGGTCTCTACCTTCCAAATCCTGACCAAATGCAAATCACTGGCAGAACCTAACCTGTTCAGAATGAACCCTACTTACCTTGGAGTCTGCAAAACTTCACTGTTGGCCTTTCATCCCCTTTGGTATCAGATGGGGAGGCAATGGACATATGCCAAGTGCTAAGAGACTGTACCTAGCATGTATTCTCACACTAAAGTCAATTCCAGATGGATGAATTATCTGTAAAAATAAAATGAACTTACTGAAATGTTCTAGAAGAAACAGTGAGTGACTTTATAATATTGGGTGTAAAAAGTATTTCTAAGTATAACATATAATACAAAAGCCATAAAGGAAAAGTGATGGATTTACTATATATTAACGGTCATACCCATCAGCACACTTGACCCTTGAACATAGATTTTTTTAGATAAATACGGTACAGTATTGTAAATTTTCTCATGATTTTTATTCATTCATCCATCCATCCATCCATCCATCCATTCAGAGAGATGGAAAGAACGCGGACGCAGGGGAGGGGCAGAGAAAGAGGGAGAGAGAATGCCAAGCAGGTTCCGTGTCCTGTCCCCAACACAGGGCTTGAACCCTAAGCTGAAATCAAGAGTTGGACACTTAACCAACTGAGCCACCCAGGTTCTCATGATTTTCTTAACATTTCCTCTCTCTTTATTGTAAGAATACAGTATGTATTACATATAACACAAAATATGTGTTAATCGACTGTTTATGTTATTGGTAAGGCTTCTGGTCAACAGTATGCTATTAGTAATTAAGTTTTTGAGGAGTAAATAGTTACATGCAGATTTTCAATTGTGTGGTTGGGGAGGGTGGGGGTCAGTGCTCGTAAATCTGTGTCATTCAAGGGTCAACTATATTTTAAATGCACAAATACTTTGACCAGCTATGCCACTGCGAGAAATTTATTATTATAAAAATGTGAGTGTGTCTGCAAAGGTTATGAACCCAAAGAATCCAAATAATGCAGTGTTACATGTAAAAGCAAAACTCTAAAGATGAATAGTATATAAAATTATGGTCGATAATGTGACAACACTATGAGGCCAGGTTAAAAGAGATATTTGAAATGAAGGCATTCCCTTTGTATAATACCTGTGCAGACACATCCTTATATCATCCACCCTTATACAAATATTACATTGTTTTTATAGAAAATTGACCTGGACTATCTTGGCGGGAAGATTACGGTGCATTCTTTTTCTTTTTTGTAACTCTCTGATTTAGAACTTTTAAGCTTCCCAACTTCCCTTTCCTCCCCTGACCCCAAAAAGATAACTTCTGTAACTATACATTTATTTTCTCTTAGAATATTCACAATTATTTTTAGTTTTCTAATTTAAACATACATGACTTTGAATTTACATAAAACTGTGTTCTTCAGAAGTATCTGGGAAGACAGTATACAGTGTGAAATAATTTCTATTAATGACAAAACTATTTTACACGTAAAAGAAATTGTGAGTTTCAACTGGAAAAAAAACCTGCACTTAAAGAAAATCATTCTATCACACACACACTTAAACTTTTTACTTTTACCACCTTTTCATTTAAAATAATTCTTTCCCAAAAAACTATACTTCAGTATAAGACAGATAAGTATCTGGTAAGTAATTAATATGTACATAGGTAGTTGTAAAAAATTACCCACAATTCTAATATATTCAGTTCCAAAAGTGAAAAATTTCCTTTTAGAAAGCATTTTAACATTTTTTCTCATCATCTACAAAGCAGCAACACTATTTAAATTATTAACATGGCAAATCCAAAGATATGTAGTCATAAAGTCCCTTAAGAAGTATGTTTGAAAAATCATGATTCCATAAAATATTTACAGTGTTTAAATTACATGGTAGCAACCTTGTCTTGATCTATTTTAGTTGAACATGTTAATAGGAATCTCCAAAAAAAAACCAAAAAAAAAAAAAAACCCTATTCATCCTTAATAAAGGAGACTTTATCCTTGGGTTTATTCAGCATCTTTATATCATCCAAAAGCTTTCTGGGTGTTAAAATATGCGTAGAACCTGGTAAGAGAAAAGATAAATTTTCAGAAGCCAGCACTTAAATAGATTCTTTTTGGCTAATTATATTGCCCTGTCCCTCAAATTTGCAAAGTGCCACAGCTTGGGGCAATTTAACAAAATTTCTATAGGACACATTCCTGAAATCTATCTATACCACAATATTTCAAGTCCTTCCTCTTTACTGAACAGCAGGCTTAGTAACTCACTCCTAGGGCTCTGTCTCCTTTGTGCTATACATTGATATGCTGAAGAGCAAAACTGGAGGTTATTCTATCCCTGTGGCAGAATAGGATAGTCACCGTTCAATCACAGGACTATTAAGCAGTGCTCTAGATTTAGACCTGGTGTACAAATGTTGCATTCCATAGACGAGGAGAGGTTATGTATCAGTGGCTTTGATTGAAATTCTACACGGGACTTGCCAATGTTACATCCAAAAAAACATTCAAAATATTTCTGTAATTGAAACGTATTTATGTCTCAAAAGTTATTTAATAATAAGAGCAAGTATGGAACATATTTTTAAAAACATACTTAATAATATTTAAATAATACAATATCTTGAAGCTTATTCCTTCAAAATCAGAATATTTAAAAATCAAATTATCAAAAGGGTCAACCAGGAAAAACTAGTATATCTCACAAAACACACTATGATTAATACATTTTTGCATTGAACAATTTAGTTCTACATGTAAAAAACAACAAAGTTTTACATATATTCCTGCATTTAGAGTTTGTTTAAAATAAAATTGGAAACAGGAAAAAAAAAAAGTCTTACCAATAATAACCTCACAGGATTTATGTGCCTGAGAAACTTCATAAGCACAACGCATTTCAGAGTACGTAATTCCTCCAATTACAAAAATAATCAGCTTTGACCCATTTTTCCTGTCCTCTAAATAATTAGCTCTGGGTTTCTGGCGAGCACTAAAAAATAAATACAAACATGTTAAAAACATTTCTAAAGCCATAGTACTTGTAGATTTCTTAAAAAGGCTAACTCAAGCAAACTCAAATTTGGCACCAATTACACTGATTTTACGGAAATGACTTAACTATGGCATGACTGGAGAACCAAGAATTAGGTAGGACAGTCCCACTTCAAATTTAATTTCCATCAGGGGTGCCTGGCTGGCTCAGTTGGAAGAAGGTACAACTCTTGGAATTCTCTCTCCCTCTCTCTCTGCCTCTCCCATGCTTGCTCTGTCTCTCAAAACAAATAAACTTAAAAACAAAAATGGGGGGGGGACGTCTGGGTGGCTCAGTCGGTCAAAAGTCCGACTTCGGGTCAGGTCATGATCTCACAGTTTGTACATTCGAGCCCCTCATTGCGCAATGCTCAGAGCCTGGAGCCTGATTCAGATTCTGTGCCTCTGTCTCTCTCTGCCCTCCCCTGCTTTCTCTCTCTCGCTCTCACTCTCTCTCACAAATAAAATAAAAACATTAAAAAATTTTTTAAAAAAGTGGTCTTTGAGAGCAGCTCTCATAAAAAATATAAAATAAAATAAAATAAATTAAATAGAAGTGACACTCTATATACCTGAAAAGTCTATACTTTCTGAAGTCTTTAAAACCCTCTTGTTTTCAGTGTGACTTTCCCCATTTTTTTACCTCCACAAAGTCACAGACTTTTAAGGTGTATCATTTCTTCATATGGAATAAATGAAAGAGTGTCAGCTGTATTTACAGGCATAGGAAGGGAGGCACAGGTATAGATTTGGAGTTGATGTGGTCCTGGGACATTCCATGCTGGAACTCAGTGAAGTATGATGGCAGCAGATATTGAAAATATATCTGCACTCTCATGTAAACTGCAGCATTATTCACAACAGCCAAGACACGGAAAACACTTAAACATCCTCTGGTAGAGAAACGGATAAAGAAAATGTAGTGTATATATTCAGTGGAATAGGATTCAGCCTTAAAAAAAAAAAAAAGGAAATTCTGCTAATGGCAACATGCATGAACCTGCAGGGCATTATGCTAAGTGAAATTACACTGGACTCAAAGACAAACACTGTGTGATCTCACTTCTCTGTGGAATATGAAATGGTCAAATTCACAGAAGCAGAGAATATTGGCTGCCAAGAGCTCGGGGTGGGGAAGGGAAATGAGATAGTGTTGATCAAACGACACAAAGTTTCAGTTATGCAAGATGAATTCATTTTGGAGATCTAATGTATTGCCTAGTGACTATAGTTGACAAAAATTATATTGTATATTTGAAATTTGCTAAAAAGTTAGATCTTAAATTATTAATTAAGCCTTCTTACACACACGCGCGCGCACGTGAAAGAAAATGTAACTTTGTGGAGGTAACAGATTTATTAGTTTGTGGAAATCATTTACAATGTACATGTATCAAAATACCAAGTGGTAGATCTTGAACATATACATTGTTTTTAAGTCAATTACACCTCAATAAAGTTATTAAAAAAGAGTTAGACCTGGGTTCCAACTCTGATTCTGCTGGTTTCTAATTCAGATGGACTTTCGGCAAGTTACAGAACCTCTCTCAAAACTTCAAGGGTTGTTTCTAGATTAAATGAAAAAATGTACAGGATACACAAAGCAGGGAATCTGGTGCCAGGGAAGCATTCAATAAAAAATAGCTACTATTTATATATCATTTCCTCCCCCAGACTGCTCTAGATCTGCACTGTCCAATACAGGAGCCACTACCTCCATAAGGCTATTTAAAAGTTAGTTAGTTATTTCTTTATTTTGAGAGAGGGAGAGAGGGAGAAAGAGAGAGAGGGACAGAGCGTGAATGGGGTAGGGACAGAGAGAGAGAATCCCAAGCAGGCTCTGTCAGTGTAGAGCCTGATGCAGGGCTTGAACCCACGAACTGTAAGATCATGACCTGAGCCGAAATCAAGAGTCAGATGCTCAACGACTGACCCACCCAGGTGCTCTGAGGCTACTTAAAATTAAATAAAATTAAAAGTTCAGTCATATTAGCCACATATCAAGTGCTCAACAGCTGCATGTGGCTAGTGACTATCATACTGGAGAGGGCAGATATATGATATTTACATTACTGCATGAAAGTTCTATTGGACAGCACTGCTATTCATAGGAATCACTTTTTTTGTTCCCATACTTCACTAGTAAAAATTCTGAGCTTTCATTTGAAAAGTAAATATTTCAAAATAAAATTTTTGTACATCTAGGGGCACCTGAGTGGCTCAGTCAGTTAAGCGTCCGGCTTTAGCTCACATTATGATCTCACGGCTCATGGGTTCAAGCCCCACATCAGGCTCTGTGCTGACAGCTCAGAGCCTGGATCCTGCTTCAGATTCTGTGTCTCCCTCTCTCTCTGCCCCTCCCCCACTTACACTCTGTCTCTCAAAAAATAAATGTTAAAAAAGTTTTTAATTTTTTTATACATCTATTAAAAATATATACCAGTTTAAAAAACTATATATGTGTATTGGTGCATATTAATAAAGCTTTAATTTCTTCCTCTTTTAGTAAAAATAAATACCCTCAAATCACCTTGTTACCCATTTTGGAAACCATGTTCTAGAGGACCTCTAAGATCCTGCAATGTAGGATCCCATGGTAAACTTTTAATAATGTTCTTGTCTACATCATTTTCATCTGACATCTTAAGGAACGATAAAGGAGTAAACAATAGGAAAAAAAAGAAAGAGAATCAGTAACTGGTTTTGAAAGATGAAACAGGAATTAAGATACACTCGTGATTCCTGTATAAAATAAATCAAGGAGATACTAAAAGTGCAATTTTGGTTTAAAAACTATTTCAAAAGAAACAGAGTAAGAAAGCAAAAAAAAAGGGGGGGGATCATACTGCTCAAAACAATTAAGTGATTCTATTTTTAAACTTCTGAATAGAAGTTTATATTTAATTTGTTTCACATACATGTATAAGATGCTGTGCTAGTGTTTTACATTCTGATAAATACAAGATACAGTAATTAAAATCCCTAGATCCTGAAAATCTCACTCTAGAAAGCATCTAGAAGCTTTGGTTAAAATAAGAGTGAACCTCTTTTTAAAAGCACAGCTGAAAGTAAGCAAATAAGAGAAATCTCCAAAAGGCCAGTAGTAAAAAGGAATCTAAAAACTAGGCCAGTAAACTGAGTTGATCAAACAAGGGCGTTTTAAGTAACTATTTAAGTAACTTTTTTTAAGTAACTTTTAAGTAACTATGCTTCCAGGAGCATTCTCAATATAAAAGTACTTCTCAATATAAGAGTACTTTCAATTATTAGTCTGTAATATCATACTTTTATTGGTTTTACCTTACAGCCCCTGAGCCATTCCATACTGCTGGACACTGGGAACAATACGGCCATTCTTTTGAATCTAATCTATTATCGATGGCATCCTAGGGAAGAAAAGAAATAACACCATCAAAAGAAATGTAAATTCCAGGATTTTTTTCTTAATATTTATTTGAGAGAGAGAGAGAGAGAGAGAGAGAGACAGAGACAGAGACAGAGAGAGAACGAGCCAGGGAAGAACAGAGAGAGAGGGAGACACAGAATCCAAAGCAGGCTCCAGGCTCTGAGCTGTCAGCACAGAGCCCAATGCGGGGCTTGAACCCACTACCCATGATATCATTCGACCTGAGCCGAAGTGGGATGCTCAACCAACTGAGCCACCCAGGCGCACCCTCCAGGATTTTTTATTTGTATGTTTTGCATAAAACTCAAAATTTGTGTTAACAATTAAGAAACCTCAAAATATATAAATATTTAATAAAATAAGGTTAACCCTCTCTCTGAAACTTACAAACCTTACTTGCTTCAAAACTTAATGCAATCCTTTACTTACTGATTAAATTAATACTTACTGAATGTCTAAATTTCTTCATTTGGAGGGTCTACTGGTGTAAGGACTGCAGGGAATTTATCAAAATCTTTAGAGCGCTAGGGGTTTCTATATACCATCCTAGTCCTGACAAACTCTTAGGCTACTGCAGAGTCCAGGCCTTGCCCTTCATTGCAGTGGCACTAAAATAAAATGTGCACTCCTGACCTAGTGGTAATCAGGACAATCTAAGGGGATTAGAGAAGTTTTCCCTTATGTTTAAAAAAAATTTTTTTTAGGGTTACATTTTATGATATACTTCTATGTACGGGTATACTATATACATAGATTATGCTTCATCAGTACAGTAATACATAGCTTATAAATAGTTCACATGCTATAAGCTCATGTTCATAATTTTTATGGTTAAGTGTACATGATTACAACAGTTTGGAGGCCACTGCTTTACAGCATAGATTAGTATGTGGGCACAAGGAATGAACACAAGGTACTGAGTAGTCCAAGAATATTTCATTAAGACTGTAAGAAGCCTAACTTGGATGTAAGAAAGTAAAGTAAGTAAGTAAATAAATACATAAATAAAAAGATTCTAAAAAGCAAAGAAACCAAGTTTCAGGAGAAATCCTGAAGGCCTTAGAATGCCACTGAGCCAAAAATGGATTCTATTTTTTAACTAACATGCAAATCCTTGTTACAGGGTTTAGGAAAGTCAATTCTTATTTTAAAAGTACTAGCCAAGGGGTACCTGGGTGGCTCAGTTGGTTAAGTGTCTGACTCTTGATTTTGGCTCAGGTCATGAACTCATGGTTCAAGAAATCAAGCCCTTTGTCAGGCTCTGTGCTGACAGTGCCAAGCCTGCTTGGGATTCTCTGCTCATGCTCTCTCTCTCTCAAAATAAACATTAAGAAAAAAAAATTTTTTAAGTACTAGCCAAGAAAGACTACTTAGTCCTACATCCTTGTTATGGATAGAGAAAAAAATCTTATGCTGTATAACAAAGTCTAAATTCTTTAAACTTTTCATCTATGATTAAACATGTGTGAGTGACATAAAATTAGCCAAGCAAAACAGGAAACTCATAGTAATAAATTGTAAACATTTAGTTCCCAAAGCAAAGCAGAAATCGGGGTTTAAGTCAAAGGAAAATTGGAATAAATAGAACTATATGATTATAACTGAAGAATCAATGTCATGAATTTATTGTTCATAATATAACTTTTATTAGTTCATTTTCTAATTTCTTATAATTGAGTATTAATTCCTAAAAGGAAACAATATTAAAGGTATAAACCATCTGTTGGATATAACAGCAAACTATAGTTTACAATTTACAGTTTAATATCACAAATACATTTCCAAGAATACTAGAGTCTAACTTTTTTTTTAACATTTATTTATTTTTGAGAGAAAGAGACAGAATATGAGCAGGAAAGGGGCAGAGAGAGAGGGAGACACAGAATCAAAAGCAGGCTCCAGGCTCTGAGCTGTCAGCACAGAGCCGGACGCGGGGCTCAAACTCATGAGCAGTGAGATCATGACCTGAGATGAAGTCAGATGCTTACTCACTAAGCCAGCCAGGCGCCCCTGGAGTCTAATACTTTCTAACAGTGGTCACATACTAATGTGATTTTGTTGAACTTTCATTCAAATAAATTATTTATATGTATGCTACATAGAAAACAATAGTTTTTTTTCATATGGCAGTACATGTACTTATTTTAATTTTGAGGCCATCAGTGTGTAAGTTTGTTTGATATCTTCACAGAAAGAATCTTCAAGTTTCCTTTCCTCCCCTGACCTCAGATACAGCCTTCTTTTGTAAAGCTTCCCAGTATTGCAGAAAATTCCTGACCCATAGATATGCTCACACTGACAGATAAACATACAAAGAGTAAAGTATACTCTACAGAAAGGCTCTTATGGTATAGGTAAACTTTAAAGAATTTTACCTCCAAAATATCTTTGATAAAAGGTGTCCATCGAGAGAGTTGAAAAGTTTCTTCTGTAGACCTATCCTTTCTTAATGGTTTGCCTTGTTGAGACTAATATAAATAGAAGAAAAAATTTAAAAACAGTAATTTTTATTTAGTAATATTCATTACATTTTCATAAAAAGATAGGTAATTTATAGCAAATACTATGTATATTTGACTTAAAACTAAGAGTGGAAATGCTTACTCAAAAAAACCTGAAGAGGCGTGGTCACAAAATTTCACAGTATTTTGTGCTCTAATGATAAAATTTATAATAGTATCAGAAATTATGTTTACTCAAAAGTGCTATAAAACTTGATGGTAAAGACTGAGATTCTAAACAGAGTTCTTACAAAATTTGCTATAAATGAATCATATAGAAAAGTATAAGAGCAAATTATTAACAGAAAACGTAAGATACAAATTCACTAGAAAATGTATTTGCCTAAATTACTCATATACGGAAAACAAAATTAAGATTTTTTTTACTTGCCAAATCTATCAAGTGAAATTAAGAAGACTATCCACATGGATTTCCCATATGAGAAAACATATTTAATGTAAACAACCACACATGTATGTATATGAGTATATATACAAATGGAATATTTCTTACTGGGGGGACAATGGAAACACCAAGGTAACTCCAGTTACGGATCATGTCACTCTCATTTTCTATCTTTACGTTCTGGATCAACCTGTCCAAATTTTCTTCTGTAGTTCCTTAGATAAAAATATATAAATGCACAGTCACATAATTGCTACCACAATCATCTCTAGGTTTAGGTAGTACCCATGAATAAAGCTTTTTAAATAAAAAGCAAATTTTAATTACATACCCCTTCGGTCTTCTCCCAATTTCCTATTTTTTTTATATTTATCTTAATCAACTTCAGCTACTACCTTTGAATTTTCTAAGACTCCCTTTGTGATGAATAGTAAAGTACTTATTATAAAGTGATTTTAGAGCTGAGTATTTCAATATATTCATGAAAATAAAGTCTCAATTACCATTAATACTGAAGATGTAAAGTAGAATCGCTCTTATTTTATCATAATTATCATGATTTTTGTTGAGTAGAACTGGAAGAAGTACTCGCATAGAATCTTTCACCTTCTGTCCTTCTGCATCAGTTCCAAGTGCCAGGTCCTTAATGAAAATTAAATATAGTCAGCGGCCTATAATCCAAATTCATTTTTCAGTTAAAAACATCTTAAATCCAGGGTTGCCTGGCTGGCTCATTCAGTAGAGGGTATGACACTTGATCTTGGGGTTGTAAGTTCAAGCCCTATGTTGGATGTAGAGATTACTTAAAAATAAAATCTTTTAAAAAATACCTTAAATTATGCCAAATTTTAATGTAACACTGATGATACTTCACAAAAAAAGTAGGCATCACTTGTAAACTACTGACTGTATAAAATATAAAAAGTCAAAAAATAATTCAAAGAAAATCACTAATCTAAACCTATGCTAATATGGTAGCCTTGAGCCACATGTGGTCAATAAGCATTTGAAATCTGGCTAGACTAAATTAAGATGTGCTTACAGGGGTGCCTGGGTGGCTCAGTCAGTTGGGTGTCTGACTTCAACTCAGGTCATGATCTCACGGTTCATGGGTTTGAGCCCCGCGTCCGGCTCTGTACTGACAGCTTAGAGCCTGGAGCCTGCTTCAGATTCTGTGTCTCCCTCTCTCTCTCTGCCCCTCCCCTGATCACCCTGTCTCTGTCTCTCAAAAATTAATAAAATGTTAAAAAAAAATAAAAAAAAAGATGTGGTTACAAGTGAAAACATCAGATTTTGAAGACTTAGTTTATAAAAAGGAATGTAAAATATTTCACTAATAATTTTTATATTGATTACATGTTGAAATAGTATTTTGAATTTATTAAGTATATTATTAAAATTAACTATACATGTTTCTTCTTACCTTTTAATATGACTACAGCTGACCTTTGAACAACACAGGTTTGAAGTGTGTGGGTCCACTTATACATAGATTTTTTCTTTTTAAGTTTATTTATTTTGAGAGAGAGAGAGACAGAGAGTGTGAGCATGAGGGAGGGGAAGAGATGAGAGCAGGGAGAGAGAGAATTCCAAGCAGGTTCTGTGCTGACACAGTACAGAGCCGGACACAGAGCCTGAACCCACAAACCCTAAGATCATGACCTGAGCCAAAATCAAGAGTCAGATGCTTAACTGACTAAGCCGCTCAGGTGCCCTAGATTTTTTCAATAAATATAGCACAGTCCTTTATTTTTATTTTTTAAAAGTTTTTATTTAAATTCCAGTTATTTACCACACAGTGTAGTATTAGTTTCACGTATAGAATTACATGATTCATCATCACTTAAATACACACTGTTCAGCATAACAAGTGCCCTCCTTAATACCTATCACCCATCTAGCCCATTCCCCCACTCCCCTCTCCTCCCGTAACTAACTATTAGTTTATTCTCTAAAGTTAATAGTCTGTTTCTTGGTTTGCCTCTCTCTCTTTCCCCTCCCACCAATGTTTATTTGCTTGTTTCTTCAATTTCACATATGAGTGAAATGATATGGTATTTGTCTTTCTCTAACTGACTCATTTTGTTTGGCTTAATATTCTCTAGCTCCATCCATGTTGTTGCAAATGGCAAGTTCATTCTTTTTTTTATGGCTGGGTAATATTCCTGTGTGTGTGAGTGTGTACACACTCACTCACTCTCACACACACACACAAACCACTTCTTTATCCATTCATCAGTCGATGGACACTTGGGCTCTTTCCATAATTTGGCTATTGTTGATAATGCTATAAATATTGGGGTGCATGTGGCCCTTTAAATCAGTATTTTTGTATACTTTGGGTAAATACCTAGTACTGCAATTGCTAGATCATAGGGTAGTCCTAGTTTTAACTTTTTGAGGAACCTCCATACTGTTTTCCAGAGTAGCTGCACCAGTTTAGCACAGCATTTTATTTTAATTAATTAATTAATTTAGAGGGAGAAAGCATGTGTGCATGTGCAAGCACATGAGTGGGGAGGGGTAGAGAGATCACAACCTGAGCCAAAATCAAGAGTTGGACACTCAACTGACTAAGCAATCCAAGCACCCCAGCATAGTACTTTAAATATATTTTCTCTTCCTAGTAATTTCTTAGAAACATTTCATTTTCTCTAGCTTACAATACCGTAAGAATATAGTATTTACTAAGTATAGCATACAAAATATGTGTTAACTGCTTATGTTATCAGTAAGGCTTCTGATCAACAGAAGGTTATTAGTAGTTAAGTTTTGGTAGAATCAAAAGTTATACATGGATTTTTTACCGTGTGGGGGGCCAGTGCCCCTGATCCTTGTTCAAGAGTCAGCTGTAATAGAATATTTAAAATTACATGGGGCGTCTGGGTGGCTCAGTTGGTTAAGCGTCTGACTCTTGGTTTTGGCTCAGGTCATGATCTCCCGGTTCGTCGGTTTGAGCCCTGCATCAGGCTATGTGCTGATGGTGCAGAGCCTGCTTGGGATTCCTTCTCACTCCCTCTCTCACTGCCTCCCTCCCTCTCTCTCTCTCTCTCTCCAATAAACATTTAAAAAAATTGAAATTACATATGGCTTGCATTCTATTTCTCTTAGCACTAAACAGTTTTGGCATTAAACTCTAAAACAAGTTAAATGTGCCAATACAGTACTCTGCAGGATGCTGCATTAAATGTTGGACCTACTGAGAAAGGCCTGCCAACAGTGCTACTCTGAAACAATGTTCTAAATACTTAAATTATCCCATTTAACCAAACACGCATAATAGCAGATTAGGAGAGACTACTTACTATGATACTTATAGCTACATTGTAATGCGGGTGGATAGTGATGTATTTAAATACTTCCTAGTTGAGTCCCCTTCTAAGAGAGATTCTGTGATTTAGCAAAGTTCATTTGCTAAACTTTACAAAGTTCATTCCAGAAATTTATTAGGACGTATGTATTTCTCACTCTGCACATACCTGTTCACTTTTGCAGAGCTTTTCTATATTAGGCTTGAATTTATTCATGCAATCTTCTGCTAAGTTAAGATGGACAACTTGCTGAAAAATAAATCAATCACTTAAAACATTTTCATTTCTTTTTGTGCAACTGCTAATACTAAACTTGTGAGATGGGCCTGAAGGAAATTATGGGCTGAGGCAGAAAGTAGGTACCATGTAAAGCAAGGAAAATAGTTCAAGAAAGAGAAAAAAGTGAGAATTAACATGGTCCACAGGGGATAATCAACAGACGGCAAAAAACAGAAGGGTTGAATATGTGTCAGGTTTACGAGTAATAAAAAAGAAGCAGAGAAAGAAAAATAGCTAAGTCCTTAAAGTTTGAATTTGTATTACTGGTTCTTGATTAGGATGTTATATGATAAAAAAATGAGTTAAGATTATTCTGATAATGACTCATAAGAAAGATACAGCAAAAAAAGAAAAAAAAAGAAAAGAAAAAAGTTTACCTGCCAACATGGCTTAACTGCTCTTATCTACTAACACATAACTATTAAAGAACCAAGTAAAGTAACAACCACTGGTCAATCCAATATTAAATTTTCTTATTAAGGTGGTAACTACGAAATTCTCTGGCTGTTCAAGACAAAGGTATGAAAAACTGGAGCTGGATTTGGATGAATCTAGATTATATACAGAGAATACTACTGAGAAGCTTAAATATTTGGAATAATTTCCTAGACCTAGAGTAAAATTTTAGAGGATAACTAACACCAACTCTCCCATGACACCTACTACTAAATCTGACTATAGAACTGGACGGTAAACTAAAAATGATAAAGTATCTCATGTACAATACTGCTTACTTACCTTAGTAATCTGTTTACGGAAATGAGGCATCTTTTTCATCAGTTGTGTAAGAGCACTAAGCGATGTCTATAAAAAAATCAAACATTTTTAAAGCAAACTTATAATTCTGGTATTCTATATAACAATTTTTAAATCTTGTAGTTTTATTGTTAATTTTCTAAATATTTGGCAAATTAAAAAAAATTCAAGAGGCTTCTAGTTTCAGTCACAATAAAGTAGCTAATATCAAAATTATTCTACCTCCAAAAAGAAAAATAGAATTGGACAAAATAAATAAGACAACAGCTCTAAGGCAATGGCTAAGAAAAATTGCTCACAGCTAAGATACGTAAGCAGACGAAAGCACAGAAGGTGATCCCTGCACTTACCCTAGCATTTTCTTGGGACACTTTTGAAAACATGGTGGAAGGAAATAGAATTCAAGTAAAATCGCTAGTCTCTCCAGGCAGAGGAAAAAGAGGTCAGAGTTTGGGGCTGGTGAAATACGGTTTAGGGGGTAGGGTGCTACAGAGAAAGAGCCAGTCACAACATAACTCAAAGATATAACTCAAAGATATAACTCAAAGACGGGTTGCCTTTGGATCCCTGGCCAAACACTAAACCTGTACATGTAAAGGGCAAAACTTTTAAAGGCCTAATACAGACGGGTGCCTGGGTGGCTCAGTTGGTTAAGCATCCAACTTTGGCTCAGGTCATGATCTCACGGTTCGTGGGTTCGAGCCCCGCATCGGGCTCTGCTGACAGCTAGCTCAGATCCTGGAGCCTGTCTTCGGATTCTGTGTCTCCCTCTCTCTCCAACCCTCCCCTGCTCACGCTGTCTCTCTCTCTCTCAAAAATAAATAAAACATTAAAAAACAACAACAACAACAACAACAACAACAAGACAGTGTTAAGGAAACATCCCCAGAGATTAAGTTCTAGGCCTATGTCTCTGAACTAAGGAAATACGCTCCCCTTAACAGTGCCTGACATGAAGTCTCAACAGAATTAAGGTTATTCATCAGCAAATTAACATGTTACTCTTTGCAGAGAAAACATCATCTAGAGCTTCTGCAATATGTTATCTGCAATGTCTAATATACACTAAAATATTACTGGACATAAAAAAAAAAGTGATTGATAATGAAGTGATAGTCAATAAAAGTAGACCCAAGACCAAGAAGATGTGGTATATATACACAATGGACTACTACTCAAATGTAAAAAAAGAATGACATCTTGCCATGTGCAACAACATGGATGGATCTAGAGGGTATAATGCTAGTGAAATAAATCAGAGAAAGACAAGTATTATATGATTTCACTCATGTGGAATCTAAAAAAAACAAAAAAACAAAGAAAAGAATAGACAAACCAAAAAAAGATTCTTTTAATTACAGAGAACTGATGGTTACCAGAGAGGATGTGGTGGAGGGACGGGTGAAATAGGTGAAGGGGATTAAGAGTTCACTTATCAGGGGGCCTGGGTGGCTCAGTTGGTTAAGCATCTGATTTCAGCTCAGGTCATGTTATCGCGGTCTGTGAATTCGAGCTCCGGGTCAGGCTCTGTGCTGACAGCTCAGAGCCTGGAGCCTGCTTTGGATTCTGTGTCTCCCTCTCTCGATGCCTCTCCCCCATTCACCTCTGTCGCTCTCTGTCTCTCAAAAATGAATAAACGTTAAGAGTACACATATCATGATGAGCACTGAATCATGATATGGAATTGCTGAATCACTATATTGTATACCTGAAACTAATATAACACTGTATGTTAACTATACTGGGATTTGAAAAAAAAGAAAAAAAGGTATACCCAGGATGATCCAGATGTTGGGAGTTAGCAGACAAGGAATTAAAAAATAACATATTTATGTTAAAGGAAACAGAGGAAAAGATGAACTAAATGGATGAAAAGATACAGTATTTCAATAGAAAATTAGAATTTATTTTAAAATATATTTAAAATATAAAAATATATTTTAAAATATATTTAAAAATTCAATGGGTGTCTTGGAGTTAAATGCAATATTAGAAATCAAAAACAAATTAAAAATAGAACTACCCTATGACCCAGCAATAGCACTTCTAGGAATTTACCCAAGGGATACAGGAGTGCTGATGCACAGGGGCATATGTACCCCAATGTTCAAAGCAGCATCTTCAACAATAGCCAAATTATGGAAAAAGCCTTATTCTCCATCAACTGATGAATGGATAAAGAAGATGTGGTTTACATATACAATGGAATACTACTTGGCAATGAGAAAGAATGAAATCTGGCCATCGGCAGCAACATGGATGGAACTGGAGGAATACCCATAATACATGCTAAGTGAAATAAGTCAGTCAAAGACATACCATATGTTTTCACTCATATGTGGATCTTGAGAAACTTAACAGAAGACCATGGGGAAGGGAAAGGGGGAAAAAAGTTACAGGGAGAGAGGGAAAGAAACTCTTAAATACTGAGAACTGAGGGTTGATGGGGGCGTGGGGGAGAGGGGAAAGTGGGTGATGGGCATGGAGGAGGGCACTTGTTGGGATGAGCACTGGGTGTTGTATGGAAACCAATTTGACAATAAATTATATTAAAAAATAAATAAAACTGTTACTGATAAGCAAAAGAAAAAAAATCAAAAACATAGTGACTCCTTTACATTGCTAGAGGGACTATAAAATAGTACAGCCACAGTAGTTTGGAATTTTCTTACAAAGTTAAACATACATTCACTGTATGACCCAGCACTCTAACTCTTAATTATTTACCCAAGTGAATGAAAACATCTTTTTACACAAAACCTGAATGTTTTATAGTGGCTTTATTCATAATTGCCAACAACTTGAAAAAAATTTCAATGTTCAGCAACTTGGGAATAGATAAAGATAAACACAGTGGAATACTACTGAGCATTAAAGTGTTACATCCAACATGAATGCCAAGTGCATTATGTCAAGTGAGAAAAGTCATACTGTATTATCCCATTTAGACCACATTATAGAAAAGGCAAAACGATAGACACAGAAAACAGATTAGTGGTTGCCAAGAGATCAGAGTTATAAAGAGAGGTTGTCTACAAAGAGATACAAGGGAATTTTGGGGAGGTGGTGGAACGATTCCTAACTCGACTGTGGTTATGTGATCGTATGAATTTGTTTAAATTAATAGAATTTTATACTATAGAGGGAAAACTTTATGAATCAATTTAAAAATAATACATACAATGGGTTTAACAGTAGACTGGACACAAAACAGACAGAAATAGGAGACTCAAAGTCAGGTTAACAGAAAACATTCAATTGAAGTAGAGAGGGAAATATGGGGGGAAAAGAACAGAATGTAAAAGATGTAGAATATGGTAAAGAAAAAAAACCCCTCTAAAACACAAGTGAATAGAGTCCTAGAAGGAGCAGAGAAAGATTAGGAAAAACATGAGGAAATAATAACCAACAATTTTTACAAATATGATGAAAGTTATTAATCAGTGATTTAAGAAGCCCAACAAACCCAAGGAAGATAAATATTTTACACATTATACATTATATACAATATATACATTATAGTAAGAAATATGATGGCCTGTTAAAAATCAAAGATAAAGGGAAAATCTTTAAAAAGCCACTTTATCTTCAGAAAGATAACATGACAGCTGATTTCTTTAACATAAAATATGGTAGCCAGAAGGTGCTGTTTTGCAATCTTCATTGCTGAAAGGAAAACTGCTAACCTCAAATTTTAAATGTAGCAAAAGTATAGCTGAAAAGCTTGAAAAACAAAGATATCCTCAGATAAAATAAAAGTTGAGAGAATTCATCTAGCCCTTGGAAAAACTGAAGAGTTGTAAGTAACAACAGATCTCATAAATATGAGGGCAATATAAAAGTCTATTGAGAACTTAAATAATAACATCTGAAGTTTATAAGAACATGTTAAAGTAAAATACACAACAACAACAGCCAAAAGAACAAGGGGGTAAATGTAGTTAAACTTTTATAAGGCTCTTGAATTATTCAGGACATGGTAAAAGTATACTTTAAGGTAGACTGTGATAATATAAGGATACATTTAGAATTACCCAGCATAATGACTATAAGAAGGATACTGAAAGAGAAAACAAATTTATATTGGAGATAAAATGGAATATTTTTTTTTTAAAAAGACAATACTTAAAGGTGACAGAAAAAAAGACAAAAGGATAAAATAGAAATAAGATAGTAGACATAAACTCAACTATATCAATAATTATATGAAATATTTATGAACTAAACATTCCAATTAAAAGACAAACATTGTTGAGGCAACTGGATGGCTCAGCTGGTTGAAGTTCTGGCTCTTGGTTTTGACTCAGGTCATGATCTCATGGCTTTGTGGGTTCGAGTCTCCCATAAGGCTCTGTGCTGACAATAGGGAGCCTGCTTGGGATTCTCTCTCTCCCTGACATTTCCCCATCTGTGCGTGTGCATGTGTCCCCCCACCCCCCAAAATAAATAAATAAACTATTTTTAAATGTATAAAGATTGGAAAGGGTCAGGCTAAATTTTCTTTATTCACAGATGACATTATTGTGTAATCTTTTGGAATGATGGAAATGCTCTCTATTTTGATTTAGGTGGTGGTTCCAAATACATATACGTTTATATATATATATACACACACACACACTCAATATACACTTACAATTTGTGCACTTGGGTAAATCATACCTCAATATTAAAAAATCCAACAAGAATGCATTGATGAAATTGACTTAAATGGCTTTTACTTTTTTTAATGTTTTTTATTTAGTTTTGAGAGAGAGAGGGAAAGAGACAAAGACTGTGAGCAGGGGAGGGGCAGAGAGAGAGGGAGAAACAGAATCCAAAGAAGGCTCCAGGCTCTGAGCTATCAGCACAGAGCCTGATATGGGGCTTGAACCCACGAACTGGAAGATTGTGACCAGAGCCAAAGTTGGACATTCAACTGACTGAGCCACCCAGGCACCCCTAACGACCTTTTATAAATAAACTCAGGGGCACCTGGGTGGCTCAGTCAGTTAAGCATTCGTCTGCGGCTCAGGTCATGATCTCCTGTTTCGTGGGTTCAAGCCTCACATCGAGCTCTGTGCTGACAGCTCAGAGTTTGGAGCCTGCTTCAAATTCTGTATCTCCCTCTCTCTCTGCCTTTCCCCTGCTTCTCCTCCATCTCTCTCAAAACTAAATAAATATTTAAAAAAATAAAAATAAACTCAAATGAAACAAGACAGACAAAATGTTGCTAACTGTTGAGACTAGGTAATGGGTACATGGGAGTTCATTTTCTCTACTTCACTTTAAAATTCACCATCATTAGTTTGAATGTTAAATAAAACTCTTACCTTTCCTTCAGTTGCTTTCTTTGTTGATGAAATTTCCTTCATTAGTTTGGGAATTTCCCTGTCAAATTTGAGAAAATTATTTAGATTTCTAAGGTCTAACTCTTTACAGAAATATTTTAAGATTATAAAATGTATTTTCAGGTACTTAGTGCCTAAAAAATATGGAATAAGAATTAAAATGGTTTCACATACTCTAATACAACTGCAATATGCCGATGTCGAATTCTGACCCAGAGGTCATCATCCTCTTCAAGGACGGCCTCCTTTTCTTTCCCATCTGTTTTGTATCTACAAGCAGACAAAAATATAAAGCTTTTGAATTATCTCCCACCTAAAGTGGAAGAAACATTTTTACAAACAATAGTTTTAAGATATAGCTCAAGAAACTGAACAATACATATATTCAATCCATTATTTTAGGAGGATAATGAGTATCTACTCAAAACTAAGGCATACTGGTATCCTTACATTCAAAATTAAAGTGCTACGTCTACCAAGACATTTTTGCTTTCAAATGTTAGATTCAGTTATATTATAGAGTTTTAGCTCAGCAAAATGCTATATTCAACATTCTACAATCGACTCTAAGACTGAATTTATATTAACAATGTGTTCTAATTGCTTAAAATACTATTTTGATGTGTTAATAACCATAAGCACATCATTAAACAGCTGTTAAATGTCAACCCCAATGTAGCCTATTAAATATTGAAGGTGTTTCAGAGTTCACATTTTCACAAACATGTATCCAAGTATATAAATTCATAAACATGTATCATCTGTTTCTATATTCTTCCCTAATCCTATAACCACATCTCCAATGAAGAATGAGAAAGGAAATGAGAGAAAAACTAATGCAGTCATAAAAATTTTTGATTGCCTTAATGAGTCCTACCGATGTGAGCAGCAATTCAAGGGGTTCATGAAATTACTCAAAATGGGCTTCTTGACTACATCCCCAAATGTAGGATCACCCGTCTTTTTTAATGCAGATAGTCTCCTTCCATCTGTAGAGCTAGGGAGATTCAATCATCTTTGGAACTGTCAATTTCCTGAGCCAAGATTAGGAAGGACAGCTTTGAACTTTCCCAGCTTTAGACTGCAGATAATAAATGTAGATTTCTACTGTATGAATATAATCCCACTTCCATAGCTCCAAAAATTACAGGCCCCACCTCTAAAACCATTTACCTATGTAGTCTTAATTGCAGATACCCAAAGGTAGAGAAGGACTGTGCTTAATCAGAAGACACATTAAAGACAGAGCAGCCTATCTGCCATTTAAAGTCACTCTGTACTTACATAATACCTTTAATCTTTGATTTATAAAGATTAAGACAGCAAGCCTGACAATACTAAAAGATGATGACAACCCCATTTTAAGAGTACATTTAAAGAAATTACCAATATAAAAAAAAGAATATGGATACTTTGAATTTCCTTTGTACTGTCTCCATTAATAATTATAATGGAGCATAAACCATAGGGAGTTCAAACTTTCATCTCATCTTATTCTTGGACTTTTTTGATTCATAAAAAGGAGTATCGCTGGCTTTTTTTTTAATAGGTCTCTCCCTTACTCTTAAAAAAAATTAAAACTTTCTTCTCTTGCCATCAAAGCTAAGGGGGATAAATATTTTAAATACTAGGTTAGAACTGCCTATAATGTCTGGAGCCAAGTCCTTCAGTGTCTATTAGTTTCATTCCTTTCTAATCTCTGGAGCAGTGCAGGTTTACAGACCTAAAGGACAACTGAGGTAAACAGTATTAATCTCTTCTGAAAATTCTCAATAAACTGTTTGAAACTACTTTTATATTAGAAAAATAAGCTATATTGATTTTTCTATGTCATCAGATGTAATATAAATTACAGGAGAGAAATTCAGAAGCCAGGATTTGACCAGAATGCAAATAAGCATACAATAGAAAATACATAAATACTTACAATAGAAAAAAGATCTTTTTACTTTATTAAAATTACTAAATTTAAACAAAATTTCAGAAAACTAATTTTCATTTTTACTACTATGCTCAAGTAGTAAATCTTAGCTGAAAAATGCCAATTTGGACTTAGAGATTACGATATCAAATAACATGAAATATATCTAAGTCTGTACATACATATATATACTCATAATGACTCACAAAAATACAGTAAAATTGTTCCCTAATAGAAAAATTATTTCACTTTTCATTTAGCTATTTGGCCTTACTTTTAAAGTAAATATGTTTATATCAGAGTTAAGTCAATGGGTACCAAATTAGTAAAACTATGTCTATTCTCAATAGCTATCCTATTCAGTTTTCCAGTCTTCTAATCTTCTTAAAGATATTATATTGACAAGACATACACACAGATACCTTTGGGTGTGTGATTCAGAATAATTATAGCCTAACAAGTTTGAATATGGTTTCCACGTCAATAAATATAGTAGTGGGCCTGGTATTTACTCTTAACATAGGTAAGTCCAAATTCCACCAGTTTAAATGTAGCTTTGTTGTAGACATAGTTAAGGAAGCAACTACACCATAAAAGCTTCAAAACAGTCAAATTACCCATTAACTTACAAGGTAAAGGTATTTTTTAATACATTATGATTACAGGAATAAGAGAATAATAAAGTTTCTGAATAACAAAGTTACAGGGGCTTTAGATTTCCGGTGCCTACACGTGTCATTAAATGCTCATATCCTATATGCTCTTCATATATGCCCTTTAATATGCCCTTCAAAATATACTTGCTTGTATGTATCATTCTCAATTGGCAGTAGATCATATGCCATTGCCTGAAAGGTCAGTTCATGCAGGACAGTGGACACAGGATCAAAGCCACGATCAATTATTATGAGCTGGGAATGAGTTTTACCCTGGAATAACAAGATAAAATTATCTTCAGAAACTTCAATTTGTGTGAAAACCTTGTTAATATCTCAGAAAACAAAAGCAGACTTTTCCTAACTTCTATCTCATTCTCAAGAACATGAAGTTCTATTAAAATAGAAAAACTGGAGTGGCACAATACGGGAAAAAACAAGACTACAAAACTGAAAACTTAGATTAAGGGGCTAAACTTAATATTACAATATTGTGAAAATTGTTTTAAGAAAGTAACATCTGCCTTGCACTAAATCCATTTTCTTAGGAATTCAGCTCCATAAACAATAAAACTGATATAAATTATAAACAGTAGTCACTACTTAGGCTCTTTGTATTACACATGTGCTAAGCAAAAAAGTATACACATAAGTTAATTCTTATAGCAACCTGTGTGGCAGGTATTATATCTCTATATGACGAGGGCATTAAAGCTTAAAATTCAGTAACTTGACTAAATTACATAGCTAGTAAGTGGCAGAATGGAGATTCAAACTCATGTCAGTTTCATTCCATGCCTGTGCTCTTCACCATTATGCTATTTAAAAGGATTATACTGATACCAGCTAAGATAGCAAATCAAAATGAAGGCCTTGTTATATTAATTCAGAAACAGCAGTAATTATTAAACAGCGAATAATAGTGTTGGGAAAAGTATTGTTAATACTAGTATCTTTCATACACTTCATTTTAGAAAATAATAAATTATTTGGATTATTATTTAAAGCAGTGAGAAATAACAACTCATTAGATAAATACTTCCTATTTATTTACATATATCGGATATACGTAAATTACATGAGAAAGACCTTTAAAATTTTTTTTATTTAACCATTTACTCATTTAAACCTTGAGACAGTATGATACAGTGGTTAAGAATACAGGCTCTGGAATCATATAGATCCAGGTATCAGTCCAGTCTTGACCACTTTCTTGCTAAATGACTTTGGGCAAATTGCTTAACTTAGTATCTCAGTATTCTCATTTGTGAAACAAAATATAGCCAGAACCTCTGCTGTATAAGATTATTGTAAAGATTTAATGTAGAGGCGCCTGGGTGGCTCAGTTGGTTAAGTGTCTGACTTTGGCTCAGGTCATGATCTCAGGGTTCGTGCATTTGAATCCCGCATTGGGCTCTCTGCTGTCAATACAGAGCCTGCTTTGGATCCTCTGTCCTCCCCCCCCGCCCCCCCCCAACTCTCTGCCTCTCTCTCTCAAAAATAAACTTAAAAAAAAAGATTTAATGTAATAATACCATAAAACACTTAGTGCCTAGTATTTAGTAAGCCTCAGTACGTTTAGGTTATAAGTCCTCAAAAATACAAATAGGGAAAAGCTGGTGTGATACAAGTGTTGTATCAGGGCTTGGGGTTATGACAATGGAGGAAGTATCATTTGACCTGAAGAGTCAGGAAATGCTTCAAAAAGCAGGTGACACTTCATCATGTCCTCAAATGAAGGAAAAACATCAAGCATTTGAAGGATGTATAAATTTCCCACGCAGAAGAATGGAAAGGACAGGTTTGGGTTTTTTTGTGGATCTTGCCTTCTTTTTTTCTTTGAAATCATAAAGGACAAAAGGGTATTTACTAACATACCCATCTGTATCTCTTCCCTCGTTCAACACACACTGACTATTACTATGCTACACGCTGAGTCACTGTCTTCATAACTACACCAGAGCAGCTTTCACCGGACCTCTAATAACTCTTAAAGTTGTAAACTAACATTATATCTAAGCTTACACCCTCCTATTCCAGTGCAGGTATTTGTAAATTTCCCTTTTTCACTATGCCTCTGCCAAAGAATCCTGTTATCCAAGCGACAAACTCCTTCTTCCATCATGTTGTATCCATTCTTTAAGCTCAAGAGCCTCCTCCTCTGGGAGGCCTTCCAAGACTCCAGTTAGAAGATTAAGCCCCTTTGTTCTCACTACATTCTATGTATTATTTTTTTCATTTCATTTATTAAAGAACACTGTATCAGTGGTTTCCCTTGCCTACCTCCTCTTCTAAACTATTAACAGTTTCTTCTGCTCATTTAATATGGCTTCTGAGCCCCCTGGTCCCACCTCCTTCGGTTTCCTCAGACTCTTCATTTTCCAACACAAGCCTAAATGCTGGTATTCTCCAGGACTCAACCTTAGTCTCTAATTACTTTACACTGTCTTCATAAGATAATATCAGCTGCCATTTATTAAACTCCTATATGTGCTGAACACGTTAATTCACCTAATCTTCATGCCAACCAAGCAAGCTATGTGTTTATCACATCCATTTGATAAATGAAAATACAACTCAGAATAATTGTACAAAGTCACAGAGCTGGCAATAAGGTAAGAATAACTATATTTATTAAATGTTTACTCAGCAGCAAGTATCATTGTAAGAACTTGAAAAGTTATAACTCATTTAACCCTCTACTTTATAAAACAGGTATTCTTATTATCCCCATTTTACAGTTTAAGAAAAATTAGGCACAGAGAAGTTACACTATTTACCCAAACTGACATATTTATGAATTAAAAATGGTAGAGCCAGGGCTTGGACACAGTGCTTACTTCAAAACCCATGTCTTCCCCACTAAACCACACTATTATTAAGGTTCCCACTACCATCTATATTAATTATTCTTAAATCAATACTAGAGATCTATGTTAATGATTCCCAAATCAACACTGGAAAATGAAGAGTAATTTTTTGGTTTATGAAGAAATAAGACAGACTTTGTTCATAATCGCTATTTGCCTTTTATATATTACCTTTATTAGGCTCTTTTCATCAATCTCGTAGTAGTTTTCAAGTTTTTTTTCAACAAGCTGGGCAAGCTTACTGGCATTATCTAGAGGTTTACTGTAAGTGGAAAAAATGTTCAAACAATTATCCTTCTTTCAAAACACGTTACAATATCATAAAGCTGAATTCTAAAATTAAACCATGCAATAATTTATTAAAAGATTTTTTAAAATGAAAATTTCAAATAATAATACATCAAATATAATATTATACCAATTTGTCTGGATTTTACAAATGTAAACCTTATCATATGCGCTTCAGATTTTCTTAAAGAATATAAACAAAACTGCAGTTCCCTTTATTTCCCTCCCAATTCCTAATCTTCTCCTCTACCTCTCTCCACTTTCAATAACATGAATTTGGTGGGTGTTTTTCCTATCAATGCTGTTATATATATTTACTATTTTATATATATTTAACAGTATATGTTATAGATGTTTGATATCTATGTTCACATATATATATCAAATTCATTCACTTTAATTCTACAGTTTTCCATCATATGATTATATTGGATTCTATGTATTCATCCCCTTAAAGATGGACTTTCTAATTTTTTTTAAGGTTTATTCATTTTTCAGAGACAGAGCGTGAGTGGGAGAGACGCAAAGGGAGAGGGAGACACAGAATCTGAAACTGGCCCCAGCCTCTGAGCTGTCAGCATAGAGCTGGACATGGGGCTCGAACTCACAGACTATGAGATCATGACCTAAGCTGAAGTCTGATACCCAACCAACTGAGCCACCCAGGTGCCCCTTAAAGATAGACATTTAAATCACTCTCTATTTTATAATATTTCAAACAAAACTGAAACAAATATCTTTGTAAATATATCTCCATGTATGTGTTTCTACATCTAAAAGTATAATTGCTGAGTCATAAAGAACATTTTTACTTTTCTAGATATTAGCATATTACTCTCCCAATGAGTTGACCAGTTATCCTTCCTCCTAGCAGTGTGAGATTTCCCAACGTGCTAACATTTAATCAGCTTTCCAATATAATCTTTTGCATAACATTTTGTATATCACTGTCTTCTAAAATGATAAAATCATAGTCTAAATTATGATTTCATGACCAGTGGCATTAGCATAACTTCTGAGTCTACAAGAAAAAATGCTGTAAAAGCCTCCTCAATTAGCACACCAATCTCAAAAATGGAGCGTCTCATTGTGAGGGCTTCAAAGAGTTAGAAACTCTTTAGATTTTATACCTCAAACATAAACCAGCAGCTATAAAGAATAATTTATTACATGTTTAGCTATGTCAGAATTATACTTTAACAGTCTGTAAGACATAAAGGAATGTTTTGAGAAACTACATGTAGGATTTTAATGTTAACTATAAAGTACATGAATTTGAAATTAAACAGTTCAGCCAACAAACCTGACAAATGCAAATGTTTAAATTAAAGACACTTTTAAAAAAGAAGTGAGTGATAATACTTACTAGTAGTACCATAGTATATTTACTACTACCATTTTACTAGAGTCATGCACTATTATGAATGCTTGACAGAGTTCTAACAACAACTTAATAAGGTGGGTACTATTATCATTCCCATTTCACAGATAAGGAAACTGAGGGCAGAAGGGTCACACAGCTAGTAATTAGCAGAGATTAAAATCTAAGCTGTCTGGTTACATACAACAACATGGATGACTCTCAAAACATAATGTTGAACAAAGAAGGCAGAAACAAAAAATATCATGATTCCATTTTTACCAAGTTCAACATCAGGCAGAACTAAAATACATGTTAGAAGTCAGGATAGTAGTGAACTTCAGGGAGAAAAAAGGGGGTGGTGGTCAAGAAGGATCATAAGCAGAACCTCTGAGATGCTGTTAATGTTCTATTTCTTGACCTTGGTAGGGTTAGAGGGGTATGTTCACTTTGGAATGATTTATCAAGCCATATACATATAATTTATGCACTTTACAGTAAATTTTTTTATTTTTTATTATTAAAAAATTTTTAAAATATTTATTTATTTTTGAGAGAGACAAAGTACGAGCAGGAGAGGGACAGAGAGAGATAGGGAGACAGAGAATCCAAAGCAAGCCTGAAGCATAAGAGCCTGAAGTGGGGCTCAAACTTGTGAACTGTGAGATCATGACCTGAGCCAAAGTCAGGTGCTTAACCAACTGAGCCAGCCAGGTGTCCCACGGTAAATCTTATTTTTAAAAAAGAAGCAAACAAATAAAGGTACACAGCACTAAACTCAAACTTTAGCTCTTAAAAAAACACACAGAAAAACAGAAAATGTATTTAGAATGGCCACTGGGGGGTGCCTGGCTGGCTCAGTCAGTTGAGAGTCTGACTCTTGATTTCTGCTCAGGTCACGATCTAGCTATTCTAGAGTCTGAGGCCGGCGTTGGGCTCTGCACTGACAGCAGGGGGCCTGCTTGGGATTCTCTCTCTCTCTCTGCCCTCCCCCACTCACTCACACACTCTCTCTCAAAATAAATAAACATTAAAAATATATATATTTAAGGGGCACCTGGGTGGCTCAGTTGGTTAAACGTCCAACTCTTGATCTCACGGTTCAGGAGTTTGAACCTGCATCGGGCTCTGCGCTGACAGTGTGGAACCTGCTTGGGATTCTCTCTCTTCCCGTTCTGCTCCCCCTCCCCACTCACATGCTCTCTCTCAAAATAAATAAACAAACATTTTTTAAAAAGTGCTTGCAAATTATATCAAATTTAAGCTCTGAAATTTAGTAACAGTCTGTTAGTCGCTTGGAAATTTCAACTTTAAACTTTGAATCTCCTATTGGAACAGCATATTTACATGGAGTTTGCAAAACTCTGCAAACCAATACACTTAAGCATAGAGACATTACTTCCCTATACACTGGAGATCAAACAGAAAGCATAACATACACAGACAGTATTGAGTGTCTTACCTTTTATATCTTACTCCAGGGTTTTCATCCAGGGTAGCACATACTGTAACTATCTGTGTAGCCATCGCTTCCATAACAGAATCTTTTCCATTTGCATTACTAGGATCTGGACTGTAACAGTAGTAGAATGCATCCGGTACATCAAGAGTATAAACCTAAGTTAGGACCCAAAAAAAAAAAAAAAAAAGGTCATACATACTGTGTCAACTGGTGACTTGGTTAAAAAAAAAAATCAAGAAATATGTAGCTATTATTTGGGACATTAAAAAAATTACTTGCTTAACCATGCTGTTTTCTGAGACCACTGTGTCTTTACCCGAATCAAATCTCATTTTCTGTCATCTTGATTTCACCCTTTATTTCTTTTCTCACTCTTTCCTGCTTAACCTGCCTCTCTCCTTCAATTCTTGTTTCACACTGTACTATTTGTTTCTCACTACTATCTGTGCAACAGATGAAGGAATCCAAGGTAGTCAAACTAAAATAAAAATCTAATACCTGGCACAAAGAAATACAACAAAGCCAAAATTGGTCTATATACTTGAAGTACATTAAAAATGCTAATCTGTTAGAGAATAACCTAGAAATTTTCCACAGTTGGTATGTATCTTCAATTCTTTAGCTTATATTCTTCTTGTCCTTAAAATAGAGATATATTTCCCAAAAAGACAACAGTATTGTGCCAGACATAGTAATTGGTCTAGTCACAGATACACTGAAACCTCAAAAGTTACATTTATTCAACTAACAAAAGCATTTACTTATATGCAAAGAACTGGATTAGAGGGGAGCCTGGGTGGCGCAGTCAGTTAAGCAACTGACTCTTGATCTAGGCTCAGGTCATGATTTCTCCATTCATGGGTTCGAACCCCGTGTCAGGATCTACACTGATGCTTCAGAGCCTGCTTGGGATTCTGTCTCTCCTTTTTGCCCCTCCCTCGCTTGTGTGTGTGCACGCTCTCTCTCTCAAAAGTAAATAAATAACATAAAAAAAAAAGAACTGGATTAGAGATTTACTATTATTGTTATTTGAAGAGTATAAAAGTGAGGCACCTAGGTGGCTCAGTCGGTAAGCGTCTCTTGGTTTCAGCTCAGGTGACAATCTCACAGATAGTGTGACATCAAGCCCCACACCGGGCTCTGTGCTCTCTCCCTGTCTCTCTGCCCCACCCCACTCATGCTCTAAATAAATAAATAGACTTTAAAAAAATGAATACAAAAGAAGACACTCTTTTATTGGGGTTGGGAGTTCTCCATTAAACTTATTTTTATTTTTTTTAAACAATGATAACAATCCCTCTTAGCCTAGGATAACGCATTGAGTGTAAAAGTAAGTATATAATAAACACGACATGCTAAACTACTGCATTATGAACAAACTTCATTGTGAAAAGTTTCCTTTCATTTTACATTCAATCATTTCTCTGAACATAACACAAAACCAACAGCAGCAGGCTGAACGTGGATTCAAATTTAGCCATAGCTAATCCACTTATGTCTATGTTGCTCAAAGTCTTGGCTATTAACTGCCAACAAGCACTTCTCTTAGTACACTATTACACTACAGTAGATAATATTTTCTGTTCAAAAATACTTACTACCCCTCCCTAAGGACCTCTCCCTATAAGAATATACTTCCCACTCACTAAAGTCAGCATTGGCTATGGGTATTGGAACATGAGTAGAAGTGACATGCGCTACTCCCCACAAAACCTTTAAAAGCCATGTGTGGCTCCAAAATTTCTCTTTTCCCTCTGCTATGTCCCAGACAAGGGCTATTCCTTCAGCCTCAGTCCCAGAATGAAGAGAATATAGAGCAAAGCCTCAGGCAAACCACAATGGACAAAAATACGAGAAATAAACTTGGCTACAATAATGCACTGAGATTCAGGGAGTCATTACAACAGTTTAAATTAACCTAAGCTATCTAATACTCCAATGAACCAAAGAGAATTCTACACTCACATTTCTTCCATTCTTCCATTTCCCTCCTCCTCCTCCTCCTCTCCACTTTCCATTACCACCACTACATGTTCCTTTAGACCATTACCAAATATTTTCTTCAACTTTATGACACAAAATCAGCCCCTTAAATAAAGACTCCTTCCACTCCCGCCACTTTCATTTACTTTTTTTTTTTTTTTTTCTGGCTAATCTACAGCTGGCTTAGCTCTATTTCTACCTAAACACCATCTAGCACCCTCACCACTAATTCTGTACTCTGGAAGGTCCACTGAAATAAAATTTCTCTACATTCTTAAATGCTTTCCCTCTAACTGTCCTAATGTACATGTGATAGCACTAATTATCTTAAATCCTCTAAGAAGTAAAGCAAGAGTTTTCTTTAATCTCTTTGAGGGGTGATGGGCATGGAGGAGGGCACTTGTCAGGATGAGCACTGGGTGTTACATGGAAACCAACCTGACAAACTATAAAAGAAAAAAAATATCTCTTTGACTCATAAATTCAGGAGTGAATCAACCTCCTTCCTCTCCATGCAACCTCTAAATGTGTGGAATGTCCATCCAACTTCTCTTCTTTGGAGCGCGATCCTATCTGACTTTGTATCTAGCAGACAGTATCCACTGCACAAGATCTTGATAAATGCTCATACAGGCCTTTGCTCTTAGCTTAAAGCACTTAGTAGTATTTCCTTTATATCTTCACTTGCAAACAAAGTTCAAAACATTTTCACTGTAATTTCTCCATAACAATTACATTTACTAAGTAAACACTCTTAAGATACTTATCAAGGAAATAAAAGCAAAAACTTCTTAGGGGAAAAACAAAGCAGACAGAACCTTAAATAATCACATTTTGCAAAGACTCAGTAAGAAGATTCTCATATTTCTCTATATAGACAAAAACAAGTTATTTCCATCACCAATCAAAGTGGTCAGACAGCTATACAAACCTCTCCTTCAAATATAGTAACTGCAGAATTTTGATGAATTTTGAGGCTAAAACTGTATTTACCATCTGTACAGCAGATGCTCTGGATCCGTTTATAATATTTATCACACTACTGTTTATATCCCCCATCATTTAGAAAGCCCATCTCACCCTATATTAAACTTCCATATCACATTAAAAGGAAAAAGCTTAAAGGTAACCTTTGGCAACAGTGTAATGTTAAACAGATTATCTTAAAATTTTACAATTTGGGGGGGTGCATGGGTGGCTCAGTCGGTTAAGCATCCGACTTCGGCTCAGGTCATCTCACAGTTCGTGGGTTCGAGCCCCGTGTCAGGCTCTGTGCTGACAGCTCAGAGCCTGGAGCCTGCTTCGGATTCTGTGTCTCCCTCGCTCTCTGCCCCTCCCCCACTCATGCTCTGTTTCTCTTTGTCTCAATAATAAATAAAAACATAAAAAAATTTTTAAAAATTTAAAAAAAGTTTTACAATTTGGACTATAATCTTTCTTTGCCCAAAATAGCAATAGCTTAAAAGAAAAATCCCTTGGGGCGCCTGGGTGGCTCAGTCAGTTAAATGTCCACTTCAGCTCAGGTCATGACCTCATGGTTTGTGAGTCTGAGGCTGGGGGAGCCCCGCTTTGGTTCCTCTGTCTCCTTCTCTCTGTCCCTCCCCTGCACACACTCTCTCAAAAATAAACGAACATTTAAAAAGAAAAGAAAAAGAAAAATTCCTTATCTAGGACCTTTCTTTCTCTTAAAATATTGACCTTATAGTTCCAAACCACAGTGAACTATTACAATTCTAAGAAATGTTAGAATCCGAACACAGAGAATAAAGCACGACAAAGCTGAGCAATGCACTAGCTGTGTGATTTGGGGCAAGTTACTTAACTTCTTTAATTTCCCCATCTTTAAAACGAAGACAGAATTACTATCCATTCATAGGACTATTATGAGGATTACATGGACATATTTATGGTAAACACTTAGGAAAGTTTCTGGCACATGGAGAATACTATGTAGGTGTTTCCTATCACATTATTATTATTAAGTGAAGGATCATAACTATTCCAAAGTCAAAATGAATTTTTAAAATCCTTCATTTTATAAATTAAAGCCATCTATATAATGTTATAGGAAAAAATTGAAGAACGTTTGTTTTAATATCACAAATGGTTATAGAAGCTACTGTTTCTTTTGAGTCATCTAACATAGACTGTGCTCAAATCTTTTGATTTCATAATCTAATAGTTCTGTAAAACTTGACATACACAGGACTTAGTGGCAGCTGTGAAATTTTAGCTCCACTTTCATAACGTTCTATTCCAATTTATGCTCCTTTCCTTCATCATGAGAAATGTTTATTTGTGGATCATTCAAAATTCACCAAATACATAACATATAAAACATCTTTAAGATATACTTTATTAACAAGCAAGCTCATAAAACCAAATTTTAAAATCCACTATGAACTAAAAATAAAAATAAAAAAAGGAAGTACCTGAGATTCAAGTGGAATGAAGGATATATTTATTTCTTTACATCTTCTTATTGATTTGGAGCAAGAAGCCTTAATTTTGTTAAAGAGACTATCAGGGCAAACTGAAAGGGGGAAAAAAAACAAAGCATATAACTCCATTTAAATTGTTATTCTTTTCAATAAATCATTTTAACATCCAAGAATATTTATTTTTTACACATAATTAGTGACTTTCACAAAACAATTTACTATGAGGACAGAGATAATATGCAAATGTTTTTCTTCACTTCACAGAGCAAATGTATTCTAGCCCAATGGGCTGTAATATAAATTCCATTTTCCCCATTACAGGCACCATAACTTAAGATTATTTCCTTAGCTGCTTACACAGTAAACTACAATTGTTAGGAAGGAAAATCAGGTCCAAACTCATGACTTAATAAACTTTCACAGGACTTTCAGAATTTCTTAGGAATTTATACTACTTTTCTAAATGTGGCACTAAGTGCAACCATCCCACACAAATTGTTAGTTTTTCCTTGTATTTCAAGAACTTCTCTAATGTCAGGAAATCCTGAGACTAATCCAGAGCCTGTTCTCCCCACCCTCCCTTTACCTATCTATATCTCTATTAAATTTAGGTTGGAACATCAACTATTGGGTCCTAGTGTCTTTTAACATGATGTTCTTTAGCCTCAAAGAGGCTTCACATTCATTAAATTTTATGAATTCTATAAACATGAATTTCTGTATAATACGGTTATTTAAAGGACAAATACTTATGGCATGACATAGTTAAAATGCAAACTACTACTAGGCATGAGAGAAATAACTTACAGAAAAAACAACATACTGCTTAAAATTATGAATTTCTAATAGCATAGACTAAGACTGTACTCTAATGAATGGCATTTTTATTTTGCAAAATAATTATGTAAGATATAACATAAAGCAGAATTATATGTGTGTTTGGACTTCTGTGATGCTTCTGTTTAGCTGCTTTCTATTTGAACATATGGCATGGTAAGAGAAATGTGAGCTTCTCTCCATTAATATTTGCCAAACAGATGTCAATTTCTCTAGTACCCTCCCAAGGGTCTTATTTTTGATTATATAATCAAATCCCCAATTAAAACTTAGATTTAAAAAAGAATTCCTCCTGTCATCAGCATAAAATTTGAGGTATAGCTCTCACTACCAACCCCCTACCATTGTATACCAGCAAAAATGACTAGTTCAGAATTTAATTTTCTATCATTTTAATATGAATTAGGACAGATATGATCTTGTATTTTTAGTTTTTTTCTAATCTAATTAGAACAAGCAAAAAATACAAAGTCTTAATATTGTAATAGTATTGTAAGAAATACTTCACAATTAATAGGATTTTAAACAATGAAGCAATACTTTTACAAAGCTACTTACAGTCAGTGAAGTATATATATGCTGCTTTGTATTTGTTCTCGGATTTACTTGCAAAATCACGTAAAAAACAGTCTACAGACTTAAAAAAGGTTAGATGTTAATATACATTTAACCAAATATTAATTTAAATGTGCTAGCTTTTGAAATAACTAAGAATATTCTTTTTTGATAATAAAAACCTTAACTATCTCAAAGTTTACTTTATAAACTGATTTTTTTTAATGCTATATTGTCTAGCCAGTAATAGCTAAGAACCTAAGAAGTAGTAAGGTACTATGTATAAACAGAGTACTGTTTCGGCAAGGAGAAGATCCAGGAGCGATCCAGTGACTGGGAAGCTGAAGCCACATAGATCATTTTAAGGTAACAAATCAAGGAACTGAGAAGCCAATAAACATACTGGAAATATCATCTACCTGAATAATGAAAACATTGTGACTGCAATTGGGAAAGTGCTGAAGAGAGTGACAGTGAGCTAGGAGTAAAATTGTCAAGGGATAATGAAAGACCCAGGCATTGGTAGACAACTGCAAGAAGGAGGAATGGCAAGAATAAAGTCTGGTAGTTCTCGCATGCCTCAGTGCTGGTAGTTTTAAAGATACAATGATCTGGAAGCAAAAATGAAGAACACAGAATTTAATGATCTCTCCTCCATCTGTTCCTTTTTCTCCTGGAACTCCTAGAACTATTTCTGTTAGACCTCATAGATCAATCCCATCAATCCAGAAGTCTCTTATCTTTTCCTCCATGATTTTCATGACTTTGTTGTTTTTTTGTTGTTGTTGCTGCTTTTTTTTTTTTTTTTTTTGCTTTGAGATAGTCCATTTTAACTAGGCTATTAACTCAAATTTCAATAGTGATTATACTCTTTTGCAATTAACTGTTTAACTGAGAAGTCACACACTTTTGAGCTTCGGTTATCTAGACTCTTCTTATGTGTATCATTTTTCTGTTCAGTTCCTCATCCTTCTCTCCAAGCAGCTGTATTTTGTATTTTCTTCATTCTTACTGAACTTCCTCCTTCTGGCAGCTTGGCCCAGTTAGATATGTTGAGGTTTTCCTTTGTTAACTCACTGAAGGTTTGTTTGTTGTTGGAGAATCCTAAATACAGGAAGTTCTACAAGAGGAGAAGGCAAAAAGATTTCTTTTCCTGCGGGCTGTAAGTATATAAGCAGACAAACCACCTGGGCTTTCTTTTTCACCAACTGACCTTTCCCCTGGGGTTCAAAGATCTTTTAGAGCCGAACTCTTCTGAAATCTGTTATTTTATGATCCCTAGCTGGGAACACTCTGATCTTGGTCTCCAGGTGCCTACCCAGCTACTAAGGAAGGAAGTCTCTCACTAGGCTTCTCCACTAGTATCCAATGAGCCCAAGCTCTCACTGGTACCCACAGGACTGTAGGACCCAATAAGTAATTGACTCAGGACAGAAAGAAAAACTAGAGTTGGTTATAGTAGAAAAAGGAGTCACATTCAGGTACCATTTTTTCTGAGCCCTTTGCTCCTTTACTGAATATACAATTTTGTATCCTGCTTCTGTCACTTAACATTAAAAATAAACATTTACCTAAATCATTAAAATTTCCTAGAAATCTCATTTTAATGGACACATAGTCTTTCCTACTATTAATCTATTAATGCTAACAATTAGCAAAAAGATATAAAATGTCATTAAAACCCACCAGCAGCCTGCATCTAGAGGCTGTCTGATTTTTTTTCCTGCTGTCTGCTAGAATCAGAAGAAATGAAACTGCAATTGCCAACTTAACATTCTGGGTGGGAATAAGCCAAAGAATGTATTAGAAAATCCAGTCTCAGATATTGTACAGAATAAAGGAATCTGACATGGTGCCTGGGTGGCACAAATCGAGTCCCATGTTGGGCTCTGTGCTGACAGCTCAGAGCCTGAAGCCTGCTTCAGATTCTGTGTCTCCCTTTCTTTCTGCCCCTCCACCCCCCACACACTGTCTCTGTCTCTGTCTCTCAAAAATAAAGAAACACTAAAAAATAAAGGAATCTGATATTTACTTGGCTCTAAAAGTTTGGCTTTAATATTCATTCAGTCACAGATTATAAACTAATTCCTTTGACATAAAAGATATATTTACATATATATGCATGCATACATGTGTATATACATAAATGTATGCTATAGGGAAGTAACTTAAGATAAAGGATTAATCTAAGATTATCTCTTTTATTATACATTTCTATCTTCCCAAAAAATATGGTTGCATAGGAACAGCATGAGTAACAAATTACTCAAACTCCATCATTTTAATACAATTAAATTTTGCTTTCAGATATGAGGGGAGAATTCTTTCATTTATATATTCTCATTAAGAAGAGCGCAAATGAAACAATTTTCTAACATAGAAAAACTTTCCTAAGCAAACTAGTTTATGGCACTATTTTTCTAATAAAAGATGTTTTATTACTTTGCTTTGCCTATGAGAAAATGATGTCAGTGATGAATGAGGAAGATACTTTTTAAAGATTCGAAATACTCACCTTTGGTGTTGGAGAGATAAAATAAAGAGCTTTCATTTGTCTGACGGGTTCTCGATTCTTATAAATATTCTCCACAACTAATAAAAAAAAGTCCATTTTATATAACCAAGTATTTATACACTTAAAATAGTTTTAAAATAAACTTTACTTATTTCTAATAGGGAAACACATTAACGTATCCTGGGTTTAACATTTTCTTTGTCTCCCTTTGATAAATTAAAAAATCCCAAAAATGTATCTTCCCTAAACCTAAATTCTGGGCTAAGTGCTCACCATGAGAAAAAAGGCTGAAGCAGCTATTTCATCGTTAGGTCTACCAGTGTAAGCAATCAACACGCCATGAAAAAAGCAAGAAAATGCACTAAAAATTAAAATTTGTATTTCTTTTTAAATATTCTAATGTAATAGTAAATATAATACCAGATATCAGGCTAAGCACTAACAACTTATCTGTTAAACCTTCTAATAAGTATTATATAACAAACCAATAAAATAAGTATTTTACAAATTAGGAAACTGAGACTTAAAGAAGTTAAGTAACTGGAAAGCTGGAACGTAGAACAGGTAGGATTCCAGCCTCAATCTGTTTGACTCCGGAACCCAAGGTTTGAACTGCTATAATATCCTTTAAATAAACTGCCAATTAACTCTTAATTCTTTTAAAACTATGCAATATTTAAAGTATTTTTAACAATGAAATATCACCATAATTTACTCAATTATATTTTTATTATTGAAATTAAGAAGTTTATAAAATTAACTAACATAAAACAAAGTGAATTTAAAACTAGTAAACTCTAGGGGTGCCTGGGTGGCTCAGTAAGCATCCTACTCTCAGTTTCGGCTCAGGTCATGATCTCACATTTTCGTGAGATCAAGCCCTGTGTTGGGCTCTGTGCTGACAGTGTGCAGCCTACTTGGGATTCTCTCTCTCCCTCTCCCTGCTCCCCTCCCCCTCCACTGCCTGCACCTGCCCTGTCTCTCCCTCTAAAAAAATAAACTTAAAAAAAATTAAAAACAAAACACACACACAAAAAAAACCAGTAAATTCTAAATTGTCAAATTAACAATTAAAGCTATATTTAAAAAAATTAAGCATCATTCTACAATCGAGAGAACCACCTTTCAAGACTAATGCTGGCAAAAGCCCTGGAAAGAATTAAAAAGATTAATCTCACAGGCAAAGAAGGTTACTGTTGAATTTCTCTGGTAAATATGATGATTCACCTTCTCATTCCTACATTTATATTAGTAAAGTACAGGTTTATCACAGCTTCTATTAGGATATCAAATAAGGTTTCTAAGAAAATATTTAATTTTATTTTTATCACCATTCCCAACTATTGTAATTTCACCTTTAAAAGACTAAGGTTAAATCTATGTAAACTTACTTTTATTGCTTAATACTCAAAGTCAAGTACCTTATAGTCATCTTATGCTATACATACTATTATGTTTGTAATGTACATGTTTAAATGTGAAACTATTGTGGTATGATTTTTTAGAACACAGGCTTTGAAAATAATCTGAAATGTCTGGGTATTAATAGCAGAAAGTGCCACTTCTTCAATTCCCTGAAAAATGGGTATCTAATAAGTGATTTAACAAAAAGGTTTTTAAGGGATGCCTGAGTGGCTGTTAAATATTGATTTTTTTTATGTTTATTTATGAGCAGGGGAGGGGCAGAGAGAGAGGGAGACACGGAATCTGAAACAGGCTCCAGGCTCCGAGCCGTCTGCACAGAGCCTGATGCGGGGCTCGAGCCCACAAACTGTGAGATCATGACCTGAACCTAAGTCGGACACTTAACCGACTGAGCCACCCAGGAGCCCCTAAATATTTAAAACCTCACGGGGCCGCCTGGGTGGCTCAGTCAGTTGAGCGTCTGGCTTTGGCTCAGGTCATGATCTCATGATTAGTGGGTTCAAGCCCCAAGTCAGGCTCTGTGCAGACGGCTTGGAGCCTGGAGCCTATTTCAGATTCTGTGTCTCCCTCTCTCTCTGCCCCTCCCCTGCTCATGCTCTCTCTCTCTCTCTCTCTCAAAAATAAATAAAACATTAAAAAAATTTTTTTAAACCTCACAATAGCCCAACAAGATCAAAATACTTATTGCCATTTTACAGATGCGAAAATCAAGATTCAGAAGTTAAAGAATTCAGGGGCATCTGAGTGGCTCAGTTGGTTGAATGTCCAACTCTTGATTTCAGCTCAGGACATGATGTCGCCATTCTTGGGTCCTAGCCCTGAGGTGAGCCCTGTGCTGATGGTGTGGAGCCTGCTTGGGATGCTCGCTCTCCCTTTCTCTCTGTCCCTCTCCAATTCATGCTCTTTCTCTCTCTCTCAAAATAAACAAACATTAAGAAAAAAATACAACTCTGGAAAGTCCTAAAGAAACCTGTTTAGGGGCATCTGGGTGGCTCAGTCAGTTGAGTGTCCAACTTCGGCTCGGGTCATGATCTCACAGTCTGTGAGTTGGAGCCATATCGGGCTCTGTGCGGACAGCTCAGAGTCAAGCCTGCTTTGGATTCTGTGTCTCCCTCTCTCTCTGCCCCTCCCCCACTCTGTCTAGCTCTCTCTCTCAAAAATAAACATTAAAAAAAAAAAAAAAAGAAAGAAAGAAACCTGTTTAGCTTTGCCTAATGCTATATCCCAAACTTACTTGGCAATAAAATTTTTTCCTTGAGGAATATCTATCAACATCGAACACACAGAAACAATGGTTTACAAAAATTAAAACCTCCTTACAGGGTAAAATGATTCTATAGCTTCATTATATTTTCATACATATTATCAAATGGTTCTAGGGGCACCTGGGTGGCTCAGTTGGTTAAGTGTACGACTTTGGCTCAGATCATGATGCTGTGGTTCGTGAGTTCGCGCCCCATGTCAGGCTCTGAGCTGTCAGCACAGCCTGCTTCGGATTCTGTCTCCCTCTCTGCCCCTCCCCCACTTGCACTCTGTCTCTCTCTCTCTCTCAGAAATAAACAAACATTAAAAAAAAATGGTTCTCACTTTAGTTGCTAATTAGAATGACCTCTGGAAACTTAAAAAACTTCGTGGCTTAATCAATACATTTGTCCAGTAGTAGAAAAATTAAGGCTTTAATCTTCTGATTTCTACTTGAGAGTTTTTTCCACTGAGAAGGGCATAAAGACAAGCTGAATATATAATCAATAATAAAATATTATATAGTAAAGATTTTATATGTAAATATCAAAATAATTATTTAAAAATGTTTAGATAATCCTCCCTTTGTACATGTTGCTCAGGTTTTAAACCTTGAATATACTGGTGTAGGTTTTTTTTTTTTTTAAGTTTATTTATTTATTTATTTTGAGAGAGACAGAGACATCTAGGGGGTGGAGAGAGAATCCCAAGCAGGCTCCAAGCTGCCAGCTACAAAGCCTGATGTGGGGCTCGAAGCCACAAACTGTGAGATCATGACCTGAGCCAAAACCAAGAGTCAGTCACTTAACCAACTGAGCCACCCAGACACCCCAAGTGTACTTTTGAACCTCACAAGTAGGAGTGCCAAGAGAGTACACATATTATACTAAATTCCAAAATATAAAAGAACTGTATTTGACTTTCAGTCTCAGCTACCTCATTACAAGTGGGGGTATTTAAAATCTCTTTAAAGGGCTGTCATGAAGATCAAATTTAAATAAATGAGTGAAAGGATGGGGAGTTTAAGGATGATGATAGGATTATAAATGTTATAAAATACTGGTATATTCCCCCAAAGAGATTAAAATCTCATTAACAACCCTGCCTAATGGAAGATAACTTATGGCAGTATGGTTTTTTTCCACAATGTTATTCTAAAGCTGATTTAAACTTGTAATTAACTGCCTCATTAGTATTATACACTTATAAATACGTACAAAAGTTGATTTTATAACATAAATCTTACTATCCACTTAAAAACAGTACATGAAAACCACCAACATTAATAAAAACACCGAGTGCATCAGCATATAAAATCCTTATCAAATATGCAAGAATTAAAAATTTCAGTAACAAACTCAACAAGGCAATTGACTTAGTCTTAGTCAGGGGCACTGAATTATAATCGAAGCTTAAGAAAAAACTTCCAGGGGTTACTCTGAAGATTCACAATGTCTAGTGTTATTATTATGGTTAGAGTTATAAAAATAATAAAATATAACCCCTTCAGAAAAACAGTAACTAAAATTTATTAATACTTCAAACTTTCTTAATCATAATAAAAAAGTTTTCATGGTAAGTATTGGTAACACTTACCAGTTATACCCTCTGCTAGAAGATCTGTCATTTTGCAACACGATGCCAAAAGCTTAGTGGTAAATTCATCTAAAAGCATTATCTTAAAATGAATATAAATTAAGAAATAATGTAAGTACTTAATTGCCAAGAATTCACAATAGACAGAATTTAATCCATTAAACCTACTCAAACACAAACCTTTTATAACATAAAATGAAAATATTAGGACAGTAGGCAAAATTATCTCCATTCACCTCTGTATGACCTAGAGATTTATTTTCTCAATGTACATACATATAATAGTATACATAACTAAGCAAATAGAAACAGTTCCATTTTGAAGCAGGGAACTTGTTCATTTTAAATGTATCTTGTGTTTAACATCAATTTTTTTTATTATAAAATGCTACTTACAGAACAATCATTGTTCCAGGTGCTGTTCTTATCATTTTCCATGAATTAATTAATTTAATATTTACAAATATGCTATAGTTAAGACTATCCCATTTTAGAGACAAGTAACAGAGAGGTCAAGCAATTTGCCTAAGAAGCCACAGCTATCAAATTTGCCTAAGAAGCCAAAGCTATGATTTCAATGCAATCAGTATGGTTCCAGACTCTACACTCTTATAGAAGCATAATAAGGACAATAGATTGATGTCCTCAATTAAGGCAAAATATGCATATTCTACCTTCCATTCGCCTTCTTTCTTGCAGTCATCAAACACTGTTGCTTTTATCCCTGTCAAAAAAAACAAAAACAAAAACAAAAACACAATTATTTACAAATCTTAGTCAATTAGAAATATAATAGATGTAAATTTAAAAGTTAAATAAATAAATAAAAGCTCATAAAAAATATATAATAATAGAATAACTAATCAAAGATCCAAAAGATTAGGGAAGTACCCAATTTGAAAATCTGCTTACTGTTACATAAAGAGTATATACACCTATTAAACTCTAAGTAAAAATTCAGTTCTCTTTAATACATAACCTATATTTAAACTGTAATATATTTGTAAACTTTTGAGAATAAAAGTATTACAGGGGCACCTGGGTGGCTCAGTAGGTTAAGCATTCGACTACAGCTCAGGTCATGATCTCACGGTTCGTAGGTTCGAGCCCTGAGTCAGGCTCTCTGCTGACAGCTCAGAGCCTGGATCCTGTTTCAGATTCTGTGTCTCCCTACATCTCTCTGCCCCCCCCCCACTTCTGCTCTCTCTCGCTCTCAAAAATAAATAATAAACATTAAAAAAAAAAAAAGTTAAGGGATGCGTGGGTGGCTCAGTCGGTTGAGTGTCTGACTTCAGCTCAGGTCATGATCTCACGGTGTTTGAGTTCAAGCCCTGCGTTGGGCTCGGTGTAGACTGCTCAGAACCTGGAGCCAGCTTCAGAGCTGTGTCTCCCTCCCTCTCTGCCCCTTCCCACTCCCACTCACATTCTATTTCTCTCTTTCTCAAAAATAAATCAACATTAAAAAATATTTTAAAAGTTTAAAAAGTATTATAAAAGACTAATATAAGTATATAAACATATCTGGAAAATATTTCTGAAACTATTATCTGATTTGCTTTTTCCTATTCTACTTAAACTCTAAGTAACAAGATGAAAACGGAAAACTCATAGGAAAATCCCTAACTAGCCCATTGCTAAATTACATCTGACGATCAAAACTGGGTAAGTACTTTTCTTCCTGGTTTACTGAACTACAATTTTCAACAATTTATATTACAACATTAGGATACAGATATTCAGTCTTGATTTATAATCAATAAATATTAACATGTTCCTTGTAATGATTTGCAAAATTAACCTAAACATATTTTTTAAATTAGTTCACTGATTAACAAAAATTTTTTTATGTATTAAATAATACACATAGGCAATCACAAATATCTGTTCTACCACATAAGACAATTCCTCACATTTAATGTTTTATTAATTTTCAATTTTGAAAACTAATATGTAGTATATAACCAAAATATATACTTAAAATGTAAATTACAGTAACTTCTAATTTCATTAGTTCCTGGTAATGAGATGTTTATATAATTCATTTCAACTTTCCTATTTCTTGGGTAAGCCTGGCTGATTCAGTCAGAAGAACATGCAACTCTTAATCTCAGGGTTTTAAGTTCAAGCCCCAGGTTGGGTATAGAGATGACTTAAATAAGCAAATAAACTTAAAAAAAATAATAAAAAGAATTAAAAAATTAAAAAATAAACTTTTCTACTTCTTAATACCTAAATCTTAATTGTTTTAAGTTAATGCTTGTGGAAATATACCATCAATTTTTGCATCACATTAAATGACATGTTCAAGCAGAGGATATATTTAATAAGGAATACTAAAACTCATCATAAGAAGTGTGATCTGGAAGGTTTTAGGTTTTATTGTGATTGGGAAGGCTTGAAAGTGTTAAGAAATACTAGTTAAGGTGTTTATATATGTTTGCTAGGAAGATTATAACTTTTTTAATGCTTATTATTTATTTTTGAGAGACAGAGAGAGTGCGCGGGCGCACGCATGTGTGCACATGAGCTGGGGAGGGGCAGAGAGAGAGGGAGACAATCCAAAGCAGGCTTCAGGCTGTCAGCACAGAGCCTGATGCGGGGCTCGAACTCAGAATCATGAGATCATGACCTGAGACAAAGTCAGACACTCAAATGACTGAGCCACCCAGGCGCCCCTGCTAGGAAGATTATGTTAAATGAGAATTATGGCAAAAACCTACAGTGTTTAATACTAATTTAAACCTACAGCACTGGTCTCTTCTACTCTAAAGGCAGAAATGAAGGATTTTCTCAGGCAGAGTTCAGACACTAAAATACTATGCCACTTCCCTTTCTAAGCTTGCTTTATTTCTGTATACCTCATACTAACTGAAAATCAAGGAAATAAATGCTCATGGAATTTATGATGGAGCTGATTGAAGAGTTCCCTAGGAAGAACTCATCTCATTATAGTCTTTAAACCCTTAAAAAGTGCATTGACCTATATAGTAAAAACTCATCGACATGTCACCAATTGAGCACTTAAAATATGGCTTGCCTGAACTGGGATGTCCTGCAGTATAAAATACACATCAGATTTCAAAGACCTAGTACAGAAACAGGAATGGACAATATAAATCATTAACTTTTTATATTTACATGTTTAAATGAGAATATTTTAGAAATTTATTATTGGGGTGCCTGGCTGGCTCAGTTGGTTAAGCATCTGACTCTTGATATCGGCTCAGGTTGTGATCTTGCAGTTGTGAGACTAAGCGCAGCACTGGGCTCCACACTGAGTGCTTGGGTCTAGCTCGCTCTCTCTCTCTCTCTCTCTCTCTCTCTCTCTCGCTGCCCCTCCCCCCCAATAAATAACATTAAAAAATTATTATTAAAATTATCTTCACCCGTTTCTCTTTACCTTTTTTTAAATGTGGCTACTAGAAAAATTTAAATTATGTATGTGGCTTGCACTATATTTCTACTGAAAATGCTGCCTTGGAATCTGAAGATACCTAGACAGTGTTAGTGTTAGCATCTCAACAACAAAGGAGAGGGGCGCCTGGGTGGCTCAAATCAGTTGGGCATCCAACTCCTAATTCAGGCTCAGGTCATGATCTCACAATTCCTGGGATGGACCCCCATGCTCTCAGTGTGGAGCCTGCTTGGGATTCTCTTTCTCCTTCTCTCTCTCAAAAATAAATAAATAAACTTTAAAAAAACACAATAAATGATAAATAACTAGGACTAGAAATTAGGTGCATCCAAAACGAGTGATATGGTCAGAGGTAAGGTATGTTTGGAGGGGAGTCAAAGGAAATCACATCAACTAATATGACAACTTTTTAAAAAGGTATTTCCTCCAAATACTAATGAAAATTATTTTACCTTACATCCATTTCTCTAGCACCTCAAATATGGATACATTTGATTCAATTCTCTTACTCTCTGCTTGCTCTCTCTTCCTCAGAAACCATATTTATCCTTAAAAGTTTCATCTATCAGATCCATCCTTCAATTTTTCTTCAATTCTTCTCAACTTTTCAACTGAGATATAACTGACACATAACACAACTTTAAGATACATAATGTGTTGATCTGATACACATATACTGCAATATAATTACCACTGTAATATTAGTTAACATCTGTATCACCTCAGATAATTACCATTCTTGTAGTAATTTTGGGAGGCAAGAACATTTAAGATCTACCTTAGCAACTTTCCAAGTATACAGTACAGTAGTACTGCTACTTATAATCACAATACTGTTCACGAGATCTCCAGAACTTACTCATTTACTAACTCCAAGTTTGTACTCTTTGACCAGCTTCTCCTCATTCCCCCTAACTCCCAGCAGTCCCTCAATTTTTTACAAATCTAACTCTCCTTTATTCAATTATCCAGTACAGGTTTAAGCACCTACATGCCTCAAATTGAGATTATAGTTCCCTAAAAACTGCTCTAGACTTCTCTAAGAGTTTTACTGACATTTTCTTAGTCATAGTCTTTGGATAGTTCCTTCGTCTCCCATATCCAATAATCAGGCAGTGTTGACTGTTCTTTCTGGTGACTGCTACTGTCCTCAGCATTGCCTTGATTCCATCATCTCTCGCTCAACTACTCTAACAGTCTTCTATCTGGATTTCCTGATTTTTGTTTGTTTTTAATTTTTAAGTTTATTTATTTAATTTTGAGAGAGAGAGAGAGCGAGAGCGAGAGAGAGAGCACAACCAGGGTTGGGACAGAAAAAGGGGGAGAGAGAGAATCCCAAGCAGGCTCCACACTGTCAGTGCAGAGCCCAATGTGGGGCTCAAACTCATGAACCGTGAGATCATGAGCTGAGCCAAAATCCAGAGTCAGATGCTAAACCAACTGAGCCACTCAGGTGCCCCTGGATTTCCTGCTTTGTACGTCCAACGCTTTTGCCTTTTCAATCCATTTTCCACACTGCTGTCAGTTATCTTCCTGAAGCACAGTTTTTTACATCAATGCCCACCTAAATTCCCTTAAATGCTCACTCTTGCCTCAGAATAAAATCTAGATTTTATTATTCAACCTCCTCTACCAAGTGGCCTCTGCCTGCTCTCTAAGTTGATCTTCCACCAGTCCAAATGATATCCAAATAATGACCTATTAATACCAACTACTCTATCTTTGCTCATCCTGTTTCTCCTAAATGCAAAAGGAAATGTATTTAAAATTAATGCCAAAGAGGAAATGAAAACATGGAAGGGAAAAATGAGAGTAGAGCTAACTAAGTAGTATGCAGCATCAGCAATACAGAAGGTATACTTGCACAACTATCTTAAATCACAGAGAAAGTATTAATAAACACGGTAACAACATAAGAGAAACTGATTTGTCTGGAAAACAGTAAATCATCTATAAATAACTGTTTTTAAGGAAACAAACAAAAATGCCTAGCAATGTTTAAATCATAAATAAGGTAGTAAGAGGGGGGAAAATACCAGTACTAAAGACAATCTCAACAGGGACCTGGAAAAGGTACCCTTTTCTCTTTATCTGGTTTTCCTTATCTAAATCCAGATTTCAAATTCAGCTCCCTTTCTGTCATTTATACCTGTGTATTTTCATCTGCTTTCTAGATACCTCAATTTGTACTTAACACCCACTGTTGTTTTAAACCTAAACTATTTTTTCTCTCTAAAACTGTTCCTTCTCTTTCCCTTTATCAATAAACAGCATCATCCACTACCTAGTCTCCTAGACCTGAATCCTAGTCTGACTCTCTCTCAGTTTAAATCCTATTTATTCTTTCTCCAGAACCTCTCTCATACTTCCATCCACCTTCTATCTCCTTTGCCACATTTTGGCCTTCTTTCTTGGACCAACACCGTAACAGTACCAGTCTCTTTGCCTCCTACTCCAATTTATCACCCAAGTGCACCCCTGCTTCTAACATCTGAGTTTTTTCTAATAATCAAATTATTACAAAAATGATATCAACATATATATACTACTTTGTCACTTGCCTTTTTCAATAAATATACAGCATGGATACTCTTTATACAGAATATAAACATACAGATTTAAATAATTCTTTTTAATAGCTACATAATATTTCTTAGTGCAGGCACACCCTTATTTATTCAACTATTCTCCTATATAAGAGGCAGTCATGCTGTTTCTGTTTTTGCCACTATAATGTTGCAATGAAGATCTTTATATATATATATACCTTTATTCTCATTACTTTTATTTCTTCTTTTTATTTGAGAGAGAGAGAGAGCAGAGGCGAGGGGTAGAGGAGGGAGAGGGAGGGAAAAGGAGAGGAGAGGAGAGGGAGGGAGAGGTAGAGAGAGGTAGAGAGAGAGAAAGAATGAGAATACCCCAAACAGGTTCCATGCGCATTGTTGGTCAGCGTAGAGCCCAATGCGGGGCTTGATCCCACAACCCTGGGATTATGAACTGAGCTGAAATCTAGTGTCAATCAACTGAGCCACCCAAGTGCCCTGACTTTTATTTCTGAAGCAAAGGTTCCCATAAGTGGGACTGTTGGAATCAAAAGATGTGTCTCTCGTATTACTATACATTGCCAAATGCTTTCTCAAAAGTTTTTTAACAATTCACATTCCCACCAGCAAACTTCCCAACTACAGCATATCAAGTCTGATGGATTAAAAAGAAGAAATGGTCTTGATTTGCAATTCCACTCAAAAACAATCAACTGAATGTCCTAATCCGCAAATCACCTGTTTACATCCTGTATTTTTCTATTGCGTCATTATCTTCTCTTTTATCAATTTGCAGATACTTTCTATAGATCGACCCTTTCTCTTTTATGTATGGTCAATATTTTCTTTGAATCAAGAGTTTAGCTCTTGATTTTGTTAATGGTGTCTTCTACTGTATAGGAATTTATAATTTTTATTTAATAAAATCTTTTTTATGGGATTTGGGTTACCAGTTTTTTTGAAAGTGTAACCCATATTATTCTATATTTTCTCCACATTTTATTGTTTTATTTTACATTTTAGACCTTTAATACATATGGAATTCCTTTTAACTTGCTAAAGCTGGATTAAGATCACGCCTAAGTAAATAAATAAGGAGCAAAGAATCATGTTAAGCAGATGTCAGAGCAAAACACCTTAAAACAAAAATTTGTAAAATGTCATTAAACAACAAAAACCTAATGTTAAATATTTATGACCTAAACAAAACAACATAAAAGAAAACCATGGCAGAAGTGAAAACTATCAGGAATGCAAGTGGAAATAAAGAAAATATAACAAAATGAAGATCTAAAAAATGGAATCATGAAGAATTCAAGCTGAAAAAGCTTTAAAGAACATGTAGTTCAAACTCTTCACTGTTTTAATGGCTAGGAAAGCGAAGTACAATCTGGAATGGAAACCAAGTCTTCCAACTATTAGTCCAATGAGGAGAAATAATAAACCAGCTTTTGTAAGTAATGCATAATGACAATGTGTTTGAAAAAAAAGCCAAAAATCAAAAGGAGACTTGTAGGCTATAAAGGAGTTTACATTCTCAGAAAACCAAAATATATTATTAAATTCCTAATTATGATTCCAACAGATTCTGCTGACCTGTGGCACCCAAGTTATTTAGTGAACAGGTAAGAATCTTTATAAAGGTAAACCTAGGGGCCTGGGGCAGAGACAAATGTAATTGTGCATGAGAAAGACCACTTAGGGTTATCAAGGTACACTGTTCAAAAATTGTATGAAAGTTGAACTTATGAAAACTGAGAACTACTAGAAGACTTACTAAAATGTATACAAAGACAAACATTAAAGAGCTAATATTTCTAGGTAGGGATTTAGTAAATTCTATATTTATCTCTGTAAAGAAAATACTTAACAATGTAAGGTTTAGAGGGTTTCTCTCTTAAACATAAAGGTGTAAAAATAAAAAGCCACTGTTACAAAATTATTCATAATGACAATATGTGGCAGAACAGTAGTTACTCTGGAGGAGAGGGCAGGATTTAGACTGGGAAGGATTATGGGGTAGTTGAAAACCTTCTGTAACTCGATCTACGTGGTAAAATTCATGGATAAAAATTCATCCAGCTGTACACTAGTTTTAGTGCATTTTACCATTACACTTAATGAAATCTTAGAGTCATTTCCCTTCAAAACACAAACAAGAAAACGACTTCCTTTCAGCATTGTTTCAATAGAATCTCAAAAATGGTAGTGACTGATATTTGAGAGGAAAAAAATATCTTTCCTTTTTAATGGCTCTCCACTGCCTAATGTCAACTCTATTTAGCTCCAACCTACCTTTTAGTCTTCATGACCCTATTCCTTGCAACAAATACCCTATATTCAAAAGGAACTATTCCCCCTTCCATAAAACTCATGCACTTTTTCATCTTTGGGCCAAATTTGGCTCAAATTTCCCTATGTCTGGCAAAATCTTACCACCTTTCAATTGCACTTCCTCTTGGGAGTCTTCCCTGATCCACCCCCTCAGAGGAAATAATTCCTTTTTCTTCTCTTCTCCCTTTACACAATGCTAATATAGTACTTAGTACTTGTATACCGTCTCCTCTCACTGAACTATGAATTGCAGGAAGTCAAGGGATATTCACCTAAATACTGTAACGTAAAAAGTAGATACTCAATGAATACTGATTTAAATAAATACATGGGACTGCAAATATCCAAAAATTAAAAGTATAAAATTTTGCTCAACAAGATAAACTTAAAGTGACCAGAGTGAAAAAATACATAAAATAAATGATTAAAACAAAAATGTTTTATACTTTCTTATATTTGCATAGAAAACTTTAGAAGAATTTGTAAGAAACAAGAGTAGTTCTGTCTGGAGAGGGAGCCTGTGTAATCATTTCTGCTATCAAAATTTCTTTGCCACATCAAGGTATTTAAAAACACGTACGGGGGGGCACCTGGGTGGCTCAGTCGGTTAAGCATCCAACTTCGGCTCAGGTCATGATCTCACAGTTTGTGGGTTCGAGCCCCGCATAGGGCTCTGTGCTGACAGCTCAGAGCCTGGAGCCTGCTTCAGATTCTGTGTCTCCCTCTCTCTCTGCCCCTCCCCCACTCATGCTCTGTTTCTCTCTGTGTCAATAATAAATAAACATTAAAAAACAAATTAAAAAAAACAAAAAAACAAAAACACTTAAGGGGGACCTGGGTGGCTCAGTCGGTTGAGCATCCAACTCTTGATTTCAGCTCGGGTCGTGATCTCACAGTCTGTGAGTTTCCGCCCTGCATCGGGCTCTGCCCTGACAATGCACAGCCTGCTTGAAATTCTCTCTCACCTCTCTCTCTGCCCCTACCCTACTTGCTCGCTCCCTCAAAATAAACTTAAAAAAAGTTTTTTAAGCACTTAAAAATGTTAATTACAAAGACTATGAAATGGCATTGAAAATACTATTGTTGACATTAGGTATTTTTAAAAAGGAAATCACAGAATGACAAATTAAAACAATGTATCTGTAGCTATATATGGACTAAAAGAAAATGTGAAAAGGAGGAAAAGCTTATGATTAAACATGTAAAGAACTGGCTTAAGTGCATTCTGATTACTTTTATTTGTAATTTTTCTGGGTTAATTTTCTCTTAACATTTCTTGTCAAATATGTGGTATGAATCACAGACACTAGACTACTGTTTACAGATAAGGGGAAAAAGACTGTACTAAGGGGGGGAAATGCCACAAGTGGCTTGAGCTTGCTTTGTAGTTGATTTAATTACTCTTGTTTTGTTGTTTATTTTTTAAATAAACTTCCTCAAATTTTTATTTAAACCCTTGTTTCAGTGATATTTTTGCTACCGCTTTCCTGTAGTCAAAAGTGGCAAGTGAACAATATCAAGGACTAGAAACTGTCACTGATTTTAAGTGTGGAAATTAGTTTATAAATATAGCCTCTGCACTCAAAATATTAAAGCTCTTTTTTTTTTTTTTTTTTAAGTATTTTGAGACAGTCCCTAAAGGCTGATCCCTTCTCAGGTTTTAGGTCTCAGCTCAAATGTCACCTACTCAGAGAAACCTTCCCTGATCCATCTATCCAAAGTAGCCCCCCTCTCTCTATAAAGAGCACAAACTGAAATAATCATGTTTATTCTTTGTTTACATATTTGTTTTCTATTATTCTCCACCTGAATGCAAGCTTCGAGAAGACTGGAAACTTGTCTGCCTTCTACTGCTGTATTCCCATAGGAATTCAGTAATATTTACTGAATAAATGGGGGTGTTAGGTAGCAAAAAACGGAGAAAATTATAAAAGTGACCTACTATTTACTTTAAACAAACATTTGCATTTTGCTCAGGCCTGTTCCAAATTTAAAGCTCTAGAAGAAAAAATGGTGGACCCACCTTTAAGAATGCTTATCAAAACGCTCACATTAGGCAGTAGTCAGAAGTGCCATTTGAGAAGGATAAACCAAATGCTACAGAAATATAAGAGGCTAGGTTAAAATAAGAAGTCACTATGGTGATAGTAGCCCCATTTAAGCCACGACTTGAAGGCTAGCTAGAGTCTGACTAGGTGAAGAACAGACATATGGTGAGCACACAGATGTAGACGCAGAAGATTTCAAGAAGAGTAAACAGTACAGACTAGTTGAACTCCGGGTCACACAAGGGAAAGGTAGATAACAAGGTAGGTTATAAGTTTCGAAAGCAGATTAAATATTTGAAATGATCTCTACACAACCAGAGGGGTCTCTCTCTGCAGGTCTTCAAACAGATCAGCATGATCTCAGCACAGCACTGTCACAGTAGTTCAGAGCCTTATGCCCAGTCTATTGCAGTAGCTTAGTTAGGAGGCGACTGCAATGGACTGGGCATAAGGCTCTGAACTAAGGTTTAAACATTACAGAAAGTCATAGACACATGACGTGAACTCTGCAGTCAGACAAATCTGGGTGTGAATACTAAGTCTATATTTAATACCTCCATCGGTTTTCTAAACATAGCTTTATTAAGATATAGTTTGCATAGCATATAATTAACCCAAAGTGTACAATTAGTTTTCAGTATATTCAGAGTTGTGTAACCATCATCATAATCAACTTTAGAATATTTTCACTCATCCAAAAGGAAACCATCTCCTTAGCCATTGTCCCTGAATCTCCCCATGCTCTCCTCCCCGCAACATACACTACTTTGTCTCTTTATATTGTCAATTCTGGACATTCAACCGAAATGGGGTCACACGATATGTGGTTTTTTGTGAATGGCTTCTTTCGTTGGCACTTTTTCAAGGTTCTTCAATACTGTACCATGTATCAGTACTTCATTCCTTTTTACTGCCTAACATTCCATTGCTGGGATATACCACTTGTTATTTACGTATTCATCAATCCATGGATCTTTGGGTTGTTTGATTTTTTTTTTTTTTTGGCTATTATGATTAATACAGCTATGATCATAGGTTTATCAGTTTTAATATCTATGAAATAAAGATAATAATTCTTACCAAGTTTTAAAAGATGTAAAGAATAATGCCTGACACAGAATAAAGGTTCAAGAAATATTAGTTTCCTTGTCCCTACATTTTAGGTAAATTGAAGACTAAGTAATTTAGCTTTCTACCATGATTCAACTGTACTATCTTCAACCCAGCAAAACCTTTCCCCAGTCAAATGTATATCCTCTTAGGATATTCCTTCATCACTTCTTACAGACTCTGTCATCTTTTGCTAACAGAACTCAGAGTCCCCCCTTCTCTCTCTCTCCTCCCTAAATGCTGAATGAATGTCATCTTGTGTTTTGGTTATGTTTCTATTTATACTAAGATTCGAAGAACTATTTTTTAACCCCAACATTGCTTTCCTTCCCTTCAGTCTCCTGTTTTATCTTACACTCCATCTGACATCCTGGTGCTACCTCAAGTTACTAGCACTAGATGGAAATTTTCTTTTCTCCACACTCTTCCTCTTGCCCAGTTTCCATGTTATCAAAACTGATATTACTATCATTAACCTTTTTTTCTGATAAATGCTGATGTTAAGGACCATATATATCTCTCAAACTATTTACACAATGCACTTCACTACCCAGTTTCAAAGAAATGTACTTTAAATACTATTGTGATTTAAAAATATTAGCAAATCTTACTGGGCACCTGGGTGGCTCAATTAACTGTCGGACTTCGGCTCAGGTCACAATTTCAGGGTTCATGGGTTCCATCCCTGCCTGGGGCTCTGTGCTGACAGCTCAGAGCCTAGAGCCTGCTTGGGATTCTGTGTCTCCCTCTCTCTGCCCCTCCCCTGCTCACGCTGTCTCTCTCAAAAACAAATAAATGTTAAAAAAAAAAAAAAAGCATTAAAAATATATATATTAAAAATAAAAATCTTACCAAATCTTAAAGCTCACCCAGGCAAATCTTAAAGAACAGAATGCCAACTTGATAATTATCAAAATTTTTTAAAAGATGTTTTCATAACCTTTTTCCCCTTTTTATTTATACACTCTTAGTGTGCCTAGTACCTCGTCTGTTCAGCATTATGCCAGTTACTGATTTGGAGTTTTAATCTTGCAGGAGGAACTCTGTAACTCCCAAAATTTTGCTGACTCAGTCACTTCTATCCTTGGCTCAACAAGCCGGAGTCAGAAATATTAATTAGATGTTACTCCCTTTCCACTACTAGACCATAATTACTTTCAACCCAGCTGCCAAACAATGATGGTTCTTCCGGTTTGGTGGTTTCATGCCTGCTCTAACCCATCTGGCCCAAGTTCGGAGCGATTTTTATGAAAGTCGTAGGTGACACGGCAGATGAGCAGAATATCAATAACAAGCAGCAGTACAGTCCTAACAGCAGTGAATGGCCCTGAGAGTACAGAGAGAGATGTAAAAGGGCAGCTTTTGCCCTGAGACTTAATCATCCAAATGGTTCCTTCCCATGAACTCTTTAGGAAAGCGGGCTCCTCTAGAAACGCAGGAAGAAGGATCTGTTCAACAGTCAGGTTTCGTTTTTTTCTTAGAAGACACTGACAAGTGTAGTTCTAAAACCCTGCTTGGTACCAAAATGAAGAAACATAATAAGCAGTCTTTGGAAACAAGTGTGAGAGAAGGGGAGGGGCGGGTTACAGAAACACAGCGCCCGGACCGTACTGGGTGGAGAGACATCGCCGACTGGTGGGGCTCCGGGGGGAACCGAGGAGCGTCGAGAGCGCCGCCGAGGAGAGGCGCAAGGGCCGCGGGAGGAAAAGCCGGACTGGGGGCCGCTCACCCAGGGCGGGGCCTCGGGGCCTGAGCCGGGGGGGGAGGCGGCGGGGTGCCAGACGACAGCCAGAAGGCCACAGGCTCCGGCACCCTGCCCATCCCTGAGGCTGGCAGGAAACAGGGGTGGGAAGGAGAGCAGGAAAAAGTCCTAACAGGGACGTGGGTCCCAAAGCAACAAGTGCCCGCGGCGGCTCCCCAAGAGACTGCTGGTCTGGGGCAGGAAAGCAAGGCACGGCGCGGCGGTCTCCTGGCCTTCCCGTTCTCAGCCCCCGCCCCACCGCACTCACTCTGCCACACCACGCTCTTCAGCCCCCGCTCCGTCACTGGCGGCGCCATCTTCCCAGCACTACGGAGGAGCGGCCGCCGCCTCCCGCTGGCAACCTACTTTAGCTAGGAGAAAGAAGCTCGGGGTGGCCCCGCCCCCACTCACGGACCGCGCCCTCCGGGAACGTCACGCGCGACCGCCGGGGGATTCCCGCCCACGCCTGGACGGAGGCTGCGCAGTGCGGGTGGAATCTGTGTGGGCAGCCGGGCGCCCCCTAGCGGAAGTCTCTGTCAGTCGAAGTCCGAGGACCTGTGACGTCAAAAAGCTAGATCGTGCCTGTGCGTTAACCTGATATAAAAAATTCCAAATTCACGCAGACGGTACTTGAAAAAGGAAGGGGTCATTCTTTGGCTTTGCAAAGAATTCTTGGTGAAGCCGTTCATAATAGACTTCACTCAGCACCCCTTCAACTACTGAGTAGAAAATTTACCCATTAAAAGTTTATTTTACTTATTTTTCGAGGACATAATAATTCTGTAGAACTCTGAAGTCCCCTCCAGTATGCCGCGACCTATGTAGGACTTTCAGGAAACTCAAAGAAGTGAGAGACCCACTTGTGAAGAATTATAAATCTCATTGAAGAACTCAATTCCTGCCTGGTATGGTGAAGGCAGTCAAAACTTGGTTGGAAAATCCTAATGCCTTCATGATGACAATGTACGTAAATGAACCAATAAAACAATAATTATTTACTCAGCAAGCATAAATTCATGTGCAAAATTATGTGGGAGAGGACATCAATACCCTAGGATTTAAAAGAAGGGATTTTTTTTTAATTTTTTATGTTTATGTAGTATTGATACAGAGAGAAACAGAGCATGAGTGGGGGAGGGGCAGAGAGAGAGGGAGACACAGAATCCGAAGCAGGCTCCAGGCTCTGAGCTGTCTGCACAGAGCCTGACGTGGGGCTCGAACCCACAAAGCGTGAAATCATGACCGGAGCCAAAGTCAGATGCTTAACCGACTGAGCCCCCCGGGCACCCCTAAGGGATTATTGTTAAAGGGATTCACAAAGGAGGTGATTTGAGCTTACACTTAGCATGTTTAGGCAGAGAACTGTTCCCTGAGATGGTTCTTCTGAGTTGAAATCAAGATCAATCATGAATGAAGTCAGTTTAGTTGCTGCAGCCCCATGTGTCACTAACCATCATTTATACTGTCAGAAAGTAGGCTTTCCTATAGATTTGCAAAGAATCAATGTTCTTAATTCAAGTTGGTGCCATAGGAAAGTGGAAATATACTCTTAATAATAATGTCTAATATTTATTGAGTGCTTACTATATACAAGGTATTATGGTAAGTGGATTATAACCCTTAAAGGAAACTGCTACTCAGTGAAATACCTTCCCAAGGATGCTCAGCTTGTGGTATAGTGGGAACTAGGATAAGGAATAAGCTACACAAAAAGCAATAGAATAGTCTATGGGATAAGTTGCAGTATTTGCTCTTTAGGAGAGAAAAGAAGAACGAAGAATAAAAGCAGCCATAAAATAGGTTCAAGCACAACCTGTGGCATTAATGGATTTTCCATTCATGGCTTATATGAGAATGGAAGCTGGCGCTCTGGCCTCTTAAACCTACTTTAAATGAACTCAGCTTCTCAGAATTTTAAACACATGAGCACATTTATTTCCCTCTCCCTTTTCAATTTAAAATCAGATTCTGCTTAGCATATCAGGGTGGAGCCCCAAGCCATAAGAAAAAGACAGGACAATGCAGACTCATCCTTCTAAAATGGAGCTCCTTGCCCTAGAAAGTCAAACCAAGACAGGGGAGTGAGGAGGGTAAAGTGTCTCCATCTCCTACCTTGAGGAGAATGACCAGGTGTCAGGGAATGACACGGAATAGCCCTTTGGGGTTGGAAGTTTGCCTTGGACCACATGAAGTACAGCTGTGTTTCATGCCCCTGAAGGCCAGATTCCAAGGTGGGAGTGTGTTATAGTAGAAGAAATGTGGTCCTTAGCTGCACAAAGACACAGGTCCACAATCTACAAATCCTGGCTCTGCCTCTTAATAGCAGTGTGATGGCATTTATGTGTTAAATATGAGAATGACATCTAACACCTCACAACAGCCCAAGATGAAAATACGTATTGCCATTTTTCATATGTGAAAACTGAGATTCGGAAGTTAAATAAATCATATAAGACCTCAGGACAGCTCCAAGACTATTGTCCTTTCCATCATACAGTATTGTGTACCCTCCCTTGCTGCCCTAGTTTCATACAACCTCCCTGAGCTATCTCTCTAGTCTCCTTTACTTTGTTTGCCTAAACAAATTGAACAAAGAATTTGAATTCCCTGAACGTGACATGACAGAATTAAAGGTAAAATCCAACAACGCTGGTCAGAGGCAAAAAATATGCTTTGCAGAAAAAAAAAAACCCAGAACTCAAAAAGCAAAAAAACAGCCAGAATAACCAAGGGCTGAATGTAAAAGCTCTTGAGTTAGGGTAGATCATTCACCCAACATCTTATTCTCAGGTCTTTTTCATTAATAACTGATGACTTAATCATGATAATCCAGAGAAATATTCTTCATAAAAATATTACGAAAAAAAATCATGCATTTTTACTTGGTGCCCTGAGAATTCGTGTTTCAGCTGGTTAGCCATGTAAACATGAGTGAGTTACTTGACCTTTCTGAGTCTCATTTTCCTTATCTGTATAAAAGAATATTATCTAGCTCATAGAGTTGTTCTGAGAACAAAATGAATATGTGGAAAGCACCTAGAAGCACATGGTATGTGCTACATCCATGTTTTGGTTTTATGTTCACCAGCGTGAACCACATTGTCTTCTGTGGAATTCTGACCAAAGCACCTCAGCCTCAGATGCCTAGTTAAAATAGATGATGGGGCACCTGGGTGGCTCAGTCAGTTAAGCGTCCGACATCTGCTCAGGTCATGATCTCACAGTTCAGGAGTTCGAGCCCCATATTTAGGCTGTCAGTGTAGAGCCTGCTTGGGATTCTCTCTCTTTCTCTCTCTCTCTCTCTCAAAATAAATAAACTTAAAAAAATAGATTATAGATGACCATGTCATTTCCTGTGTCCTGGTATTCATAAAATACAGGTGTACAGGACACAGCTCCCTAGTGTCCTAGAACCAGGGATTCTGACCTTCGTTTGCCCTTGGCCTTTAGCTCTTTGGGCATTTTAATCAGCTGCGGACATAGCTCTATTCAGAGAGAACACCCTGCTGGCAACTGGGCTCAACACACAGTCTCACATGGGCCCTGGCCCACAGCCCAGAATGTTGCCCCAGTTCATGGTTGCCACCATAGGGCATGGAACCACTCTGAACCTCACGGACCCCACCAAATCTGCTCACCAAATCTTTCCTCACGTGCCGCATCCCTCTATCTTGTGTTAAATTAAACAAGAAGTCCATTAAACTGAGGTGGTTCTAATGCCTTAGCAGCCTGTGTCAGCAAACCAAAACCTAAGCCTGTAAGCATCTCAAGATTAAGAAATCAAAATCTAAGGACAACCAATCAAACAGCCAATTAGGCTTTCCCAAATACAGAAAGCATTTAAGCTATAGCCTGTCAAACAATACCCTTTTGCTCCTGTCTCTTCTCTATGAAAGTCTTTCCTTGAGATCCTGTCAGTGGTGTACTCCTAACCACTTCTGTTTTGGTGGTGCTGAATTAGAATCAAGTTCTGCTCAAACTCTTAAATTTTTTAATATGGCTCAGTTTATCTTTTAATACTTCCCAGCCTCTCATCACTGAAATTTTGCTTCAAGGAAGAGTACACCACTGCAAACCTTTTAAGTTTTCCAAACTTGGCCACATGTCACTTGGTGAGTTTGTTAAAGATATAGATTCCCCAGCCTGGTCCCAGACCTACTGAATTGGGATCTCCAGGGGTGATATCTCGGAATCTTTATTAAGCAATGAGTTTTCCCAGTGATGTGGATGCACCTAGTCCAGCTCCTATTTATATACTGGTGTTTAAGAACAAAAGTAAGGGGTGCCTGGGTGGCTCAGTTGGTTGGGTGTCTGACTCTTGATTTCGTCCCAGGTCACGGTCTCAAGGTTCGTGGGTTCGAGTACCACATTGAGCCCCATGTCAGGCTTTGTGCTGATAGTGTGGAGCTTACTTGGGATTCTCTCTCTCTGTCTCTGTCTCTCTTTCTGCCCCTCTGCTGCTCTCTCTCTCTCTTTCTCGAAAACAAATAAATAAAACTTTAAAAAAAGAACAAAAGTGAACTGTTACTATTTTTTAAGAACAAAAGTGAATTAGGGGCACCTCCGTGGCTCAATCAGTTGAGTGTCTCATGATCTCACGGCTCATGAGTTTGAGCCCCGTGTCAGGCTCTGTGCTGACAGCTTCAGAGCCTAGAGCCTGCTTCAGATTCTGTGTCTCCCTCGCTCTCTGCCCCTCCCCCACTTGCTCTGCCTCTCTCTCTCTCCCTCTCTCTCAAAAATAAACATTTTTTAAAAAAATTTTAAAAAGAACAAAAGTGAATTAAACCATCCTCTCTGGTGCTCTTTGATGCAGCAAACTCTATTTTTCGAGACCTGTGCCTTACCTCCTTTTCAAAAGCGGATGCTCTGGGGAGTATCTCTTATCAGTGTCACATTATGTATCTCCCCTCAGTCTTACACAGAAAGGGAAAGGCGGCTTAGAAAAAAAGTCCCCCCTCCCTCCCAGTTTTCCTCAAGTCTTAACTCCATGCTACACTTCCCTTTGGGCAAAGATTTACAGCTGTGCCTAACTACAGACATTCTTGGCTCCATGGCTCTGCTTTTGGGGAGTAACACTGTGGTTATGTGTGTTATGCATGTCCCACTCACCCTGTTTTTTAATAATGTTATCAACATTCAAAGGGCAAACATTTTTCTAGGTACAACAGATTTATATTGTATATCATTGTCTTTCCTCTCCAAAGGTGAAAATAGCACAGTGTGAGTGGGGGATACCACCAGCAAGATGGATGGTCCTCCCGGTGAAAGATGCAGGGATGTCAGTCTGCCACAGTGTAAGGCTTTGCCTTGGCCAGTCTGCCCTCGAAGTCTTTGCTCACTCAAAGCCATGACTGTAATCCGTCTAGAAACCGGCCAGCAGCTCTGCTTTCCCAGATGCTCGCGCAGAGGTAACATCACACGACACTTTGTCTTGGCGAACACTACCAGCAACTTGGCTTCCTCCTAACTTGAGATGAGGGTGTTTGTTCCTACAGGTTGCCCTGGCAGCTGCTGCTCTCCAAACTATGCCAAGGTCCTGCTGGAGGTCTGTCTTGAGACGAGCACTTGATTTCAAGCTCTCCAGGAAGTGAACATTTGTAGCCTTTGAATAGAGAGAGAGAGAGAGAGAGAGGAGGCTGCATGGCAAGGGTGTCCATGAAATACCTATGAAGTGGATGTGTTGGAAGTCTGTGTGGTGTTTGGATGTGAAATCTCAGAAACAGTTTCTGCTAAGCAGACCTTTCACGTTTCCAGGACTTTCCCAATGTGCTAGCTCACACTGGCAGTCTTCCAGAGGACTTTCTGGATTCATTTCTCAGCTGAGTCCTCTCCACAGCAGATCTTGAACTCCTGGCAGGTGACGACACACCTGACCTTGCTTGCCTTCAGGAAGTGGAATCTGAGTTGTCTTCTAAAGGCCAAAAGAGCTTAGCCTACCCTAGAGGTATTTTTGTATTCTGATAGAGCTTTTCCACCTCTAATCACACTAACAATTGAGTCCACTGCAAAAGATATGGGAAGAATTTTTTAAAACAAAGCCAAAAAATTCTGCCTTTGAATCACACCATTTCCATTTAAGTTACTCACTAGGTCCAGCCTCTGTTTTTGTCTGTGGCTCAGTGTGTCATTCTGCATTTCTTTTCCCTTGGTAAATCACTGAAAAGGCAAGGAAGGGAAGAAGCCACAAGATACATTAAATACACAGACATTTTCTTAAATTAAAAAGTCCTCAAGTGTTTCTGAAATTTAGCTTAGTATTTTGATTTGAAAGGCTGTTTTTGTAGCACTTCACAGCAAGTAAACAGGAAATTAAGACAATCTGAACCGTTCAGAGGACAAGAAGAAACTGACCAGCAGGTGCTAACTAACCAGGTTGTTTCAGGAAACGAACCTGCCCAGGGTGTCTTTGAGTTCAGACTGCTGACTCAGGACAAAGAACTTTCCACTCTCCCCTCTACCCCAAGGCCAATTTGCTGTGTTCTCTGACAGCTCCCAAGTCTTAGTGATTCAGGGGTCTGTGTGGGGACAACATAATAAACCTGTTGAACTGCTGAGGGAGTTTCTGGGAGGAAAATTCCCCCCAAAGTGCAGGGGACAGAGATGTGGGCTGGAGGCTGAGGACAAACAATGCCTCCATGGAGGGATGTCAAGCTACTTCCTGTTACAGCCCCCCTGGCCCCAGGTAGTTTTCCCTTTCCTTTCCAACCTGCATCAAATTTCCAGCATCAAAGGGGCTGCTTTGAATTAGAGCTGTGGTTCTCAAACTTTAGTGTGCATCAGAATCACTCAGAGCGCTTGTTAAAACAAAGATTGCTGGGCCCCAACCCTGGAATTTCTGACTCATCACTCATTAGGGCTATGGTGGAGCCCCACAAACTGCATTTCTAAGAAGTCCCAGATGTTGCTTATGCTATTGGCCCTGGGACCATACTTTGAGAACCAATAAATTAGGGGTATTATGAGGATTGAGGTTATAATGCAAGTATCTTAGTTAGAAGCACATTAAAATGTTAATACCTGGCACATAATATAATACAGCATGACATGAGCTTAAACTGATGCTGAATTAGTAATAACTACCATTCAGGGACACCTGAGTGGCTCAGTCAGTTGAGTGTCTAACTCCTGATTTCCACTTAGGTCACGATCTCACAGTTTGTGGGTTCGGACCCCTATGTTGGGCTCTGCACAGACAGTGCTGAGCCTGCTTGGGATCTTCTCTCTCTCTCTCTCTGCCCTCCCCCACTCACATGAGCACTGTCTCTCAAAAATAAACTTTTAAAAAGTTAAAAAAAAATAATAACTACCATTTATTAAGTAAGTGGTTACTATGGGCCTGCCATTGTGTCCAACCATTTATAGCTTATTTAATCCTCATAACATCTGATGAATTAATTATTCCAATTTTCAGGAAACCTAGGCTGTGGGAGAGTTGCCTAAGGGTAAGTGATAGTGGTGGGATTTGAACCCAGATCTGCTTCTTAAACAATCCACTCATGTTGTTGGAAAGCTTTAGCATAATCTGAGAGCCAAGGAAGACCAAACGTCTCAGACCAGCAAGATTCTTAAGGCTTCCCTTAGTGTATCTGGGAGCCCCACATCCCCCATCAACCCAATTTGATTAGTCCTGTGTATAGGGAGGAGAAATGCCAAACCTGGAGACAACAGTTTATAATTCCTCCCTAGATAATAATAATGAATTCTGTAGGATGTAGAGACTCTCAAGTGATCTGGCTTACTCTTATTTTTGAGAGTGTTACAGGATCTACTTGAAGAGAGTGTTAGATTGCAGGCTCAAGCCTGAACCTCGCTAAGGAAGGAGAAGTGACAGCCTGGGGCAGTCCAGAAGGACAGAGGAAGAGGAGACAGTAGTGACCAGAGCACTACTCCTCAAACTCCAGAGTATCAGAATCACCTGGGAATCTGATAGAAAACGCAGAGGTCCAGACCCTATCCCACCTCAACAAGTCTGGACATCTACATTTTTTTAAAGTAATCTCTACAGCCAAGGTGGGACTCAAACTCACAACCCTGAGGTCAAGTCACATGCTCTACTGACTGAGCCAGCCAGGCACCCCCAAGACTGTACACTTTGAACAAGCTTCCTGGTGATGCTGATGAGTAGTAAAGTCTAAGAGTGATGGTTTCCAAGCATGTTTTTTAGAGCCATTGCAACTTTCTCTTTAACAAAATGTTAGGAAAGGTCAGTATTATAAACTACCACTCCTCTCCTCCTAAAGGCCCCCAAGTCACTTCTATTACCCCTCTAGGGCTCAGGGAAACACTGGTTAAATACTCCTATAATACTGGCTGTAGTTTCCAAAATTGCAGACCCAGGCCTGTGTACATTTCACTGAAGACCAAGGGCTCATGATCATGAGTACTCAGCACAGAGGATCAGCACAGAGTCTGACACAGGGCTCAGTCTCACAATGGTGAAATCATGATCTGATCCCAAATCAAGAGTCGGACGCTTAACCAAGTGAGCCAACCAGTGCTCCCCTCACAGTTTGTTTTTAGTAAGCCAGGCAGGTTTCCCTCTAGTCGCTGGAGACAGAAAACTTTTAAAAATTAATAGGGATTGTGCTTATTTCAGATCTGCAGGTGGGACAAGAATTGGAAAGCATGTGTCCTGCTGTGGTCAGAGAAGCAATGGACCTGGAGAGAAAACAGAGAACAGGCAGTGGAGAGAGACTCTAGACGCGATCCCCGTCAGGGAAGGAAGTGTTGGATGGGGAGCTGGTCCAGTATGGGAAGCTGTCCTGTGGTGTCTACTGATAGGAAGGTTTCATTTCCACTCATACCCTCTAAAGTCAGCCATGTCTGACTGGGGATGCGGCTGTGTGTGTGTGTCCTGTCTGTAGTTTGGGGTTGATAATATTCCCTGGGGGTTTTCCCAAAGCCCCAAACCAAGCAGACCCCTAGAAGACTTGGCAAGGATTCCTTGTAGAGCAGCACATGCTACTCACTGGGCCAGCAGCACACACAGCTCTGTGGTTATCCCTGCAGACCTGCCCAAGAGCAGACCTAGAATAGCCCAGCGGAGATCAGTTCTGAGCATAGCCGAGGAGGTAGTGAGAGTTATTCTTACTCCACCTCCCCTTGCAGCACCCCCTTTTCCTCCACTGGGCATAGCCACCCATGCAAATGTGAAGCAGACATCCTTGCTCTTTGCAGGCTGTTAACAGGTTCCCTCTAACACCTGGCTACTGGAAGTGTGGACCTGCAGCATCAATAACACCGGCATCACCTGGACCTTGTTAGAAGTGCAAAGTCTCAGATCTTCCCACACCTACCAAATCAGAATCTGGTTTTAACAAGGCCCCGGGTGATTTGCATGCACAATAAAGTCAGAGAAGACCTGCTCTAAAGCTGTGGTTCTCGGGCTTGGCTACACTGTAGGATCACCTAAGGAGCTTTGAAAAATCCTGATGCCCAGACTTACCCCAGACCAATTAAATCAGACTTTCTGGGGATAAAGCCCAGGCATCAATTACTTTTAAGCTCTCAAGATGACTCAATGTGCAACAGGGCTGGGAACCAGTCTCTGAAATGAAGGAGGAAGTGGCAGCCTATCTGAAACGTATTTACATTTTCCTATGGAATCCTGGGAGACTGAAAAGACTTCCAGGGGGGCGCCTGGGTGGCTCAGTTGGTTGGGCATCCGACTTCGGCTCAGGTCATGATCTCGTGGTTCATGGGTTCGAGCCCCGCGTTGGGCTCTGTGCTGACAGCTAGCTCAGAGCCTGGAGCCTGTCTTTGGATTCTATGTCTCCCTCTCTCTCTCTCAAAAATAAATAAAACATTTTAAAAAATTTAAAAAAAGACTTCCAAATGCAAAGGAATTCATTTCAACTGGTGGAATCCGAGGGAAGGCATTCTAATAGGGGGAAATGGTTATGGAAGGGGAGGGCAAGAACCACTCACATCACAGAAAGAGTCAGCTTCATTATGTCACCCTAAAGAGCAACAACAAAAATTCTATTTCATCCATGAGTAAAAGGACTTACCCATTCCAAGTGTACTCCCAGAGCAGGTTACTGGAATGAATAACAACAAAAGCATATATATATATTAACTGACATATTTAAGATGGTAAAGATATTTAAAAAAATAAAGATGGTGAAGGTATATCTTTAAGAATAGTGGGACAGTGAACCAAAGAATGAATAAGAACCAGATTGTATGATAAGAGGAAATAGCTCCTAACAGTATGACCCTGGACAAGTCACTTTTCTTTGCTTTGCTTTAGTTTATCTGTAAAGTGGTAAAGAATAAGAATACCAGCCTCATAAGGTTGTCATAAGAATCGATCGGGTTAATGTATAAACCCCTTAGGACAGTGCCTGGCAATCCACTCAAAAAATATTGGTCATTATTATCATTTATAATATCGTCCTAATAATCAAAGGGAGGCATCACGGATATTGAAAAAAAGAAAGCCAAAAAACAAAAAGAAAAAACTTGCCCAGATGCCTGGTTTTTAGCAGAGAAATGGAGTAAATGCAGATTTCCTAACTTGAATCTAGATGCCCATATTTTCTAATGTGGAATGGCTACAGGCTTGAGATGGCACTCCGCCAGGGGGTATTAGAGTTCTTTTTTGTTTTTTATGTTATGTATTTTGAGAGAGAGGAAAAGAGAGCACAAGCAGGAGAGGGACAGAGAGAGAGAATCCCAAGTAGGCTCCACGCTGTCAGCAGAGAGCAAGACGTGGGGTTCAGCCTCACAAACTGTGAGATCATGACTTGAGCCAAAATCTCAACCCACTGAGCCACTCAGGCGCCCTGAGGGTATTCAAACAAGGACTTCTGGTGGCTAACATACTGGCTGTGGGATCGTAGGCAAACACATAAACTCATTTATTTGTTTTTTAATTTAAAATATATTGGTGATAGTTATGTGCTACACGTTGAGAGTCCAGAGATTACCATTCATTAGGGGAAATAATACATTTTCAACTCACTGTTTTATGGTGTGGTAAAGATAAGGGTGATGTGGGGACATAAAGGAGGGAGCAAGAAGACTAACTCAACCTCTAAGAATTGGTGAAGACTTGGGGCGCCTGGGTGGCTCAGTCAGTTAAGTGTCTGACTTCAGCTCAGGTTATGACCCCACAGTTCTTGAGTTCGAGCCCCAAGTCAGGCTCTCTGCTGTCAGCACAGAGCCTGCTTCGGATCCTTCCCCCACCCCCGGCCCTTCTCCACCTCGTGCTCGCTCTCTCTTCCTCAAAATAAACAAACATTTAAAAAAAAATTGGAGAAGACTTAACAGAGGAGAGGAAATTCCCTTGGAGGAGGTGGAATTCCAGGCAAAGAGAAGAGTGTGGCGTCAGCTCAGAAGCATGATATAGCATGGTAGACATGTGTGGTGAGGGCAGGTGTGTGAATGATTCCATGTGGCCACACTAGAGAGCAGAGTCCTCTCAGGACAGACACTGTGGAATGAGCCTAGAATTCTATCGTTCCACACAGCAGGCACCTGTCACATGTAGTTCCTGAGGACTCCAAATGTGGCTAGTCTGAACTGAGCTGTGCTGCATTACATGCACACCAGATTTTGAAGTCTTAGTCTGGAAAAAATAATGTGAAATTTTTATATTGCTTTCATGTTGAAATTATAATATTTTGGATATGTTGGATTACTAAAATATATAATTAAATTAATTTTACCTGGAGAGTCTGGGTGACTCAGTTGGCTAAGCATCCGACTCTTGATTTCAGCTCAGGTCAGGATCTCAGAGTTGTGGGATTGAGCCCCATGTTGGGCTCTGTGCTGATGGCACAGAGCCTGCTTGGGATTCTCTCTCTCTCTCTCTCTCTCTCTCTCTCTCTCTCTCTCTCCCTCCCTCCCACCTCAAAATAAATAAATGTAAAAAATTAATTTTACCTATTTATTTTTAATTTTTTAACGTGGCTACTAGAAAATTTAAATTTTTCATACATGGCTTGAGTTAAATATCTGTTGAACAGTGCAAGTGTAGGAAGACTAACTATGGACAGACTGTGAGTAGCCTTGAATGTCATGCTCTAAGTACTGACTTTTATCCTATCGGGCAATGGAACACTTTTAAGGATTTTGAAGCATAAAGGAAACATAATTGGATCGGTGTCTGGAAATGACAAACTCTGATAATAGTTTGGGAGGCTGGTATGAGCTCAAGAAGACAACACTGATGCAGTAGTCTAGGGGAGAAGTGGTGAGGGCCTATCATATAGCAGTAGGTATAGGAGAAAAGATAGATTTAAAAACCATTGTGGGGGTGCCTGGCTGGCTCAGTCGATAGAGCATGTGACCCTTGATTTGGGGCTTGTGATTTTAAGCTCTATGTTGGGTGTAGAGAATACTTTTCTTCCTTTAACTTTAAAAAAATTTGTTTATTTATTTATTTTGATAGAGCGGGGGAGGGGTAGAGAGAGGAGAGAATCGCAGACAGGCTCTGTGCTGTGAGCGCAGAAATCAAGGTGGGGCTCAAACTCACAAACTGTGAGATCATGACCTGAGCCCAATCAAGAGCCAGATACTCAAGGGACTGAGCCATCCAGGCACCCTGGGTGTAGATTACTTAAAATGTTTTTTTTAATATTAAAAAAAAAATCACAAAGTGAATAGAACAGAACTTGGAGATCTCTTAAATATGGAGGGTAAGGGAGAAGCTGAAGCTGACTCCAGGATTTTTTTTTTAAATTTTAATGTTTTTAATTTATTTTTGAGAGAGAGAGAGAGAGAGAGGAGAGAGACAGAGCATGAGCAGGGGAGGGGCAGAGAGAGTGGGAGACACAGAATCCAAAGCAGGCTCCAGGGTCTTGAGCTGTCAGCACAGAGCCCAATGCAGGGCTTGAACTCACAGACTGTGAGATCATGACCTGAGCTGAAGTCGGAGGCCCAACTCAGGCACCCCTGACTGCAGGGTTTTTAGCTTGCATACCTGAAATAAGGATGCCAGGAGGAAGATTAGAACCTGCAGAAGAATATCAAGAGTTCCGTTTGGCCTGAGGAGTTGAAATGCCTTGGGGCACCTCTAGGTAGAGATATTAAGTCTGAATATGAATTTAGAGGTTAGCAGAGGAGAGTTATATATAGAGATTAGGAGCCTGGAAGCCTCGATTTTCTCATTTATACATGGGAGCTAATAAAATTTGTTGAAGCTACTTCATAGAGTTATTTTGAGCATTCAACGAGATACTGAATGTGAAAACACTTGATAAATTATAAAAACATAATACAAATATGATGAAGCACTGGTATTGAGTCTATTTTTCCTAAGATCTGATCCTCCCCTCAAGAGCCTATTCCTATCCCTTCCCATAGGGCAGTACTCCAGGCCAGCTTGTTCTGTGGACAAGATAATGAAAATATGAGGAATCAGAGCATGACAGCCAAGGGCAGAAGGAACAGTAATAAGAAGATCTAGCCTGGTCTGTCCAGGGGTCATTTGAGCCTTCTTGTTACCTATACATAATTAGAGATTTTAGATTCTGGTTATCAGTAAAGATTTGTGAGCCAATATTTATTCCTCTTCCTGTGATCACCTATAAAGTTCTAGGGCCTTATCTCTTCTCTTAAAATTTATTTTTTATACATATATGAAAAATATATGTCATTGCCCTGGGCAAGGTAGCAGAAGGTGCTGAAGACAGAGCACGGGAATTACTAATGTTTTTCCGCCAGCTCTGGTGAGACGGCAGTTGCTGACAGTCATGTTTTGTGATCACAGACTGTCTGCCCACTCATATTTCCAAGCTAGCTTCTGATTTATAAATTCATTTTTTCCTGACTCTCCAACTTCTCAAATCTGTGCAGATAAAGATTCAAGTCTCTTAATTTCCAACATTTCAGGGTGTTTATCATTATCTCTGAGACTATGTTAAAAATCTATTCCGAAATCTCAAAGCAGAAAATCATTTTAAATCTGCTTTACTATTTCAACAGCAAGCATCTGGTCCTTTTTCTGAAAAAGAAAGGGACAGTGAAGAGAGGAGTGTCTCCAAATCATATATAATAAGAAAGCATCACACTTCCAAAGAATCTTGAGATCCCCATAGCCAGAATCTGCCTGCAGCATATAGAAATTTCACACCTCTTTGACCTTCCTAACATAGCAAATAAGTGTGATTGCTCTGAGTCTTAATTGACAGATTGAGTTCAGGGTTAGTTTTAAATAAAGGGTTGTAACTTGCTCTACCTGAATATATTTTTTTTGGACAGAAAGTAAGTTTCAGTCCTGTCTCTGCAACTGGTGAGACCATCACGGTATACACATCCCCACAGGGTATCTCGGTGACATCACAAAAACTGAGGCCAGCGCTTGGGGCACATGTGAAAATGCCTTTAGAACCGTAGAGGTCCGTGCTGTAATTGGTAGAGCCCCTGGAGGCTTGCCAGTAGATTCGGATGCCATTAGGGCCCAGCCTATATAATTTCACTCCCAAAGGGCAGCAGGCACCTGAGGATAGAAACAGACACAAATCACGTATTCCACCATCAGATAAACGTGGACTTTTTACTGTGGGGAAACAAGATAAGTAACCTAAATAATATATGATTAGAGTATTATTTGAAGGGGTACTCAAGTTCTTTCTGTGATGGGCCACATGATTAGAAACCCATGTGTGATGCTGAGGTGAGCCAAGAATTTTTAATAGAGAACAATGGTGAGTCAAAAAGTCCCCACTTCGGGTGCCTGGGTGGCTCAGTCAGTTGAGCATCTGACTTTGGTTCAGTTCATGATCTCACCGTTCTTGGTTTCGAGCCCTGCGCCGGGCTTGGTACTAACAGCTCAGAGTCTGGAGCCTGCTTCGGATTCCGTGTCTCCCTCTCTCTGCTCCTCCCCCACTCTCACTCTGTCTCTCAAAAATAAATAAAACGTTAAAAAAAAAAAACTCTTTTTAAGTCCCCATCTGGTGGGGTGCCTGGGTGGCTCTGTTGGTTAAGCTTCCGACTTCAGTTCAGGTCATGATCTCACAGTTCCTGAGTTAGAGCCCTGCATCGAGCTGTCTGCTGTCAACACAAAGCTTGTTTTGGATCCTCTGTCCCCCTCTCTCTGCCCCTCCCCTGCTCACACTGTCTCTCTCGCTCTCTCTTTCTCAAAAATAAATAAACATTTTTAAAAAATCTCCACTCAGCAGATATGTATTGTACACAATTCAAACTATGTGAGTCAAATGCATAGAATCCTTGTTAAGATCTTTCATAATGCCCTAGTTTCACAAGATTTTAATGGGACTGAATTTAAATTATCTGCATTCAGCTTTTTTTTTAAGTTTATTTATTTATTTTGAGAGAGAGAGAGCATGAGCAGGAGAGTGGCAGAGAGAAATGGAGAGAGAGAATCCCAAGCGGGATTCTCTGCCAACACAGACCTCAACATGGAGCTCAAACTCATGAAGCCATGAGATCATGATCTGAGTCGAAACCAAGAGTTGGATGCTTAACCAACAGAGCCACCCAGGTGCCCCATTAACTGCATTCAGCTTTAATTGAAAGACCTATTTTCCTGAGTAGCATGATGCCTGGGGAGTAGTCACTTAAACAACAGTCGAGTCACCAGGCTTTGCTCATCCACACTTTTTCCATGCTGGCTCACAACGTCCTTCTGTTTTCTTGTCTAGATGCTTTGAGCAGGCTACACACATTAGGTGTCAAGCAGGGCACCATATGGTGGCTTATTTGGTAACAAAAATTAAAATGTTGTTGCATAATGATTAAAACATTCAGTTATAGATATTCAGGTTCATTTATTCTTTTTTTTAAAGAAAGGTGTTTTACATGTGAAGATAAGCCGTGGGCCATGTTCCCCGAACTGGATATCAGGGTAAGAACTTAGGCAGCAAAACTAATGAAAGATAATGGTCCCCAAAGAAAGTATGAAACAGCTTACATATGTTTAGCATGTTATAAATGCTTTCATGGGGGTGCCTGGATGGCTCAGTCAGTTAAGTCTCCAACTTCGGCTCAGGTCACAATCTCACAGTTTGTGGGTTTGAGCCCCAAGTCTGGCTCTGTGCTGACAGCTCAGAGCCTGGAGCCTGTTTCAGATTCTGTGTCTCCCTCTCTCTCTGTACCTCCCCCACTTATGCTCTGTTTCTCAATAATAAATAAACATAAAAAAATTTTTTTAAATAAATGGTTTCACATTATAGTTATTACTATTTATCTTACCGATGAGGAAACATCAGGGAAGATAAGGCAAAGAAGCTTATAAGAAACCATGTCTTTTTTTTTTTTTTAAAGCTAGAGAGAGTGTGTGTGAGTGAGGGGTGGGATGGGGGTGAGGAGAGGCAGAGAGAGAGGGAGAGAGGATTGTTAAGCAGGCTTGTGCGGAGCCCCACGTGGGGCTCCATCTCACAACCCTGAGATCTGACCTGAGCTGAAACCAAGAGTCGGATGCTTAACTGAGCCACCCAGGAGCCCCAGAAGCCATATCTTTAGACTCCTAGTTGAAGACTCTTTTTACTGCCCCTGGGGTGGCAAAATTATATTTTAGCTTTCCCATTTAGCTTTAGCTGGGGCAGACACAACCAACAGGTGATTGTACGCTTTCTCATTAAAATGGCATTTTCAGGAGTTTTCTTTTCTTTTCTTTTTTCAAAACAGTGCTCCAAACAGCCACTTCAGTGGACTAGATTCATACAAGAGAATCTTATTTGCTAACCCCGTACAACTACCCTCCCCTGCTATTCCCTAATGATTTGGTCTTTGTGAAGAACAAGATACAATACTGTCAGTAGACAGTGCTCTTTTAGCCTGTTGAAATAAGAAACCATTGAAGGAGATGGAGTGGTTTAGAAGAGAGAGGTAATAGCATAATAATAATGAGAAGAAAAGAATTCAAGCCAAATAGAATGTGTGACCTAAATGCTCTCTGGAAACTCTGCCAGACTGAGTTACTCTGTGTGGCAGGTAAGCTGTGCCATATAAAAATCTGTCCTGCTTTCAGAAAAAGTATTCCTGAACCATGTTACCAAAGGAATAATTCACCAACCACCAACAGAAGCCACTGACGCTCTGAGGTTCTAAGTTAAGAGAAAAATTGTAAACATTTTAGAAAATAATCTGAATTTATAATGCTAGCAGGGTAGAGATGCAGCATCTTTTTAAATGAGAAGGAGGGGCTTATGTCTGGATTTATAATAGTCAAAGTCCTGGGGCGCCCAGGTGGCTCAGGTTGAGCATCTAATTCTTGATTTTGGCTCAGGTCATTATCTCACGGTTCGTGGATTTGAGCCTCACATCAGGCTCCATGCTGACAATGAAGAGCCTGCTTGGGATTCTTCCTCTCCCCCTCTCTACCCCTCCCCAGCTCAAGCTCATGCTCTCTCTCAAAATAAATAAATAAACTTAAAAAAATAGCCGAAGTCCTTATTGATACTCCGTAGCTGGAATTTAGAATTCACTTACTAGAGGAATAACTTTGGTAGGCGCAGTCTGCAGTCAACCCAGTGGCACTAATCGCTTTTAATGCCACTGTGTAATTGATGCCACATGTGATACATCCCAGGAGGCACTGGTTTTGATGGGTGAGACACTTAGACTGTCCGGTGTGTGACTCCAGAACTGTCACATAGGTTTGGGCCCCGGTCCCAACAGTCCAGCTCACGTTGATTACTGATTGGGTGACCTGAGTTACTGTCAGACCAGCTGGACAGCATGGCACTTGAGTGGGGAAAAAGAGAAAAATTGGGGATTTATTTCCACTGACAGTTATTTGTGGGAAAATGACCAAGAATGCTATTTTGTCTGTATACCATTCAATATCCTCCATTTCTCAAATTTTCAATTATTAAGCAAATCTCCTTTTGTTAAGCACAATCTCATTCCCTCTGATACATCATTTAACATCAACTGTATGTAGGGGATGTTTTCCCCAAGAACGCAAAGCACTAACTGGCTGTGGGTAGTGTGAATTTCCTCCCAATGTTTTCAGAATAGGAAGGAAATCCTTTGTTGTTTCCCAACTTTAACAATTCCAGTTGCAAATTTCAAAGCAATGGCTGTATTCACATCTTCTTGCAATATAACATCTCCTAGCCTTTGCAATTAAATGTATGTTGCCTTTTTCATGCATTTCATAGTACTTAATTGATATGAAAGCTTGCAATATTTTTAACCACTTAAGAATACCACAACCAATTCTCAAATTTTCAGGGACCCATTAAACAGGATATAGGATATCTAGAGTTTTCCTGAGTATTGGGCATGGTCTCTATTCTGCTGTTTTTTACATTTCAATTTTTAAAGTCCAAAGTGCCATCCATCATATATAAGAGAAAATAATGTCCAAAGGCTTTAAGTAATTTGTTGAATTTCACTCACACACAGCACTTTTATGCCGTAACAGCTTTCTTTTATCAAGCTCCTACTGTGTATGCGTCAGGCACCATGCTAAGTAAGTGCTTGCAGCATTAACTAACTTAACATTTACAGCCAAGCGAGCAATCCATTCTCCCCCTTTTACCAGAAAACTGAAACTCAGAAAGCATCTTATACAGAAAGGTTTGAAAGGGCTGAGCCAAAGAAATAAACATAAGCCAGCTCATTTGGTTACTTGTTCATTATTTCAGGAGATTATGTCATGGAGGAATGTGAATTCAAATCAATGTTTTGCAGCGTCAATGTATTCTTCCTTTGATGCCAGCATAGGAATATATTAGAGTCTTTTGATGCTATTTTTACAGAACCTGTGTCCAAACATGGCAAGTTTTGTTTTCTAAGACTGGGGCCGTGTGAAAGGCCAGTGAGTTTAATGTATTTCTATCACATTTAGGGTCAATCGCATGAGAAAGTTCATGTCTTATAATGGTTTCTAAGGACCACACTGAAGTCAACGTTGAGGCTGGTGGCAGCCACCTACCTGTTTCCAGGGGCACACTGAAGCTGGGCAGGCTCCGGCCTGCCTGTGTTTCAGCCACCGCAGTGACGGAGAACACGGAGCCGCAGGGCAAGCCGCCCATGGCGCAGGACTCCCCCGTGCTGCTGCATCGATACAGCCCTTTCTCCCCCTGGGCGGTCACCGTGTAAGTGGCATCGTCATTAGTGGATCGCCAGTGCACATGAATCATGGAGAAAGCATCCTTCGAAACGTTTTTTATTTCAGGACTGCAAGGAGCTAAGAGTTTTAGATTATTCACTGAAACAGTGTGAGTCAAAAATATCAGGTGTGCCATCTGGTCTAAGTGTGATTTGTTCCCCCCACATGAGATCATCCCTACGTTCAACTGTCACGAACACGTAGGCCAGATTCATAGAGCCTTTGTGTGGAAACATGGTATTAGGTTCCTTCAGCATCAGACTCATCGGAAAATGTTAGGGGCATTTTGAACTCCAAAAGCAAACGTAATTAAGACGAACATTTGCAATCTTAACCCTCATGGTGTGAATACACACACACACCCCCCCCCCCGCCCCCTCAAAAGTCGGAGCAACTGAATGGCTGAAGTAATTACTGGGGAAGCTTTCCACTCTCCCCACGGCCTCCTTTTTTGTTTTCTTTTTTTCCCCACTTTCCTTGTTCTACCTACTCTTCTGCCCCTCTGTAGAAAGAGAGGGGCTCTGATGGTCCCCACAAGGAGTGGTTTTGCGGTTCTTGCTGAATGCCCATCCTGAAGGGCATGCTGTAGCTGGGGTGACTCGCTCAGATGGCAGTGAAGGAAATCACAGCTGTATCATACCTGTGGTTACAAATCGGGAAGTACACGACATATTGCTGCCCCGGACTTCGCTGAAGGAATACACTGTGATGTTGTACTTGGTGTCACATTCTAGAGCAGAGAGGGTGCAAGCGGGAGCGGTGTCATTGCACTCAACCACGTTGAACCCATCGACAGCCTTGGTTTCATAAAGTTCGGCGCCACGGACAGGAGACCAGACAATCTCTACTCTGTCACTGGATACCAACACAGGGTTAATGTCGCTAGGACAACAGGGGGCTGAAAGCAGAAGCAGAGGGAGAAAATGGAGGTCAGTAAAGGAGCAAGGATGTCAGAGGGGGGGCACTGAGTCCTGATCTCCAAGGGCCAGAGCCTCTGCCATAGCCCTCCTAAGTTTCTCTAAGAATCTCCTACAGGTCTTTCCAGCTGTGATCTTGGACTAACACCCACTACATAAAGGATAAATCCTCCATGCATGATGTCCAAGGTCGTTGCAAGCTACATCCACTCTACATGTTCAGCTGTGCCTCCCCTCACCAGTTTCCTCAATTCTCTGCCCTATGTGTGCTCTCATTTCCTTATGCCTTGAAGACTGCTAACCCTCTACTGGAATGCTGTTCCTCTCTTCTGCCTGATAAAAATCATACCTAGCCTAACTTCCAGATCCTATCACTCTTTCCAGACACTAACCAGATAAAACTGAGGCCTGGAGGCGGCGGAAACATCATTGTATTAGTACATCTTAAAACAGACCCTCTATTATGTCATGGACAAATTCTGACAAATGTCTAGATTGGCTTGGAGTTTTCTGGGATGCCTTGCCCCACCTACATCCCATCCATCCTTAAATATGCAGTTCAAGGTCACTCCTTCTGGAAGGCCCTCCTGTGCTCTTGAGACTTGATTGATAGCCTCTTACTCCATTTTCCAAAGGCACTAATTATTTGATTCTTCATCTTCATAAAATTTATTGTAATCCAGCTAGTTGCACATAATGATATTATATTTTTATTTGTAAATGTGGTTAATTAATTTTAAATCACTCACTCTATTCATTCTTCAAAACTCAAGCATTTCCAGGGTGCCTGAGTGGCTCAGTTGGTTAGGCATCCGACTTCAGCTCAGGTCATGATCTTGAGGTGAGTTTGAGCCCCGCATCGGGCTCTGTGCTGACAGCTCAGAGCCTGGAGCCTGCTTTGGATCCTGTGTCTCCCTCTCTCTCTCTGCCCCTCCCCTGCTCATATTCTGTCTCTCTCTGTATCTCAAAAATGAATAAATGTTAAAAAAATTTTTTAAAAATCAAGCATTTCCCATATGCCAATCACACCATAAGGAGCCTTGAGGATGAAGAGGTAAATAAAACAGTCCCTGCTCTATTGAAGATCCAAGCCTTGTGGAGGAGAATAATAATGATGATGCTAATAAAAATACTTTGCATTGTGCTTTACCACATGCAAAGACCTATTTCATTTTCATGCTCTCGTTGTTATGTGTGCCATTTTGCATACTAAGGGACATTGTCTTATTTTACATACTAAGGATACTAAGGAATTAGGAAGGTAACATCTTTATCCCCATTTTTCAGATGAGTTAGCAGTCAAGTTAGGACAATTAGGACAAGTTAGGACAGGTGTCCTGCTGCAGAGCCTTCCACGCCACTCAGCGCCTTTGCCATTGCATCTCTGTTTTCAGGTCTTGGGGAAAGAGTGAGCTCCTGAGAGAGACAGGAGGACTGTATCCCCTTCAGCATCATGCACGTGGTGCTGAACACTCAGTAGATCTTGGAGGGTTTAATTTTTCAGAGCAGGCATGAACGACTGTATTCTCTGCTCTCTTTTCACTCCTAAGCCTTGCATTCTTGTTCAGGTTGGGCCCATGAAGCCAAAATTTCCTGCTCTGGAGAGAATGTGAGAGGAGAGATTCTCTTTCTGTTCTTAGCCCTGGAATGACTCCCAGATAGCTTATAGCAGTCAGTTAGTGCAACAGGTGATCTGTGCTGCTGCTGAGTTTAGGGAACTCAGAACTCCCTTTACAAGCATCAAGGGCAGCTTACCTGTGGTATAATTGAACACATCGCCCAGCGGACTCTGCCCTGCCTTGTTATAGGCAAAAACACTAATAAAGTAAGTGAAGCCACATTCAGATAAGAAATTGCACTGGGTGAGGGACGTGTTGCAGTGGACTTCCAAGCCATCATCACTCTTCACAAAGGCCACATAGTAATCACCCAGATCTACGTTGGACCAAGCCACAGACAAGTGGCCTGGAGGATCTTCTTGGATGGTCACTCTTCCAGGTGCACAAGCAACTAGGAAACAGTAAATAACGAACAGCTATGAGAGTTCTGCAAGAGATTTTCTTTATACCTTTGCAATTGTCCAGGCTATCACATGCCATGGACAAGGAATAAATGAAATAGTATGTGCAAACCAATGAGACATTCTCACATGTTGTAAAATTTCTCTCACACAATACATGCTAGACAATGTCAGAAACGGGCATGGATGGGGTACCCGGGGGGCTCAGTCGGTTAAGCGTCCGACTTCAGCTCAGGTCTTGATCTCACAGTTTGTGCTGACAACTCAGAGCCTGGAGCCTGCTTTGGATTCTGTGTCTCCATCTCACTCTGCCCCTCCCCCCGCTCACGCTATGTCTCTCTTTCTCAAAAACAAATAAACATTAACAAAACAATTTTTTTAATAATAAAAAAAGAAACGGGCATGGATCACCTTGGTTAACTGGTTAACATTGCCTGTATTGCTGTGTTAAGGCAATGCCAGGATCAGCATAGAATGAAGGAATTTCAAATGAAGTTTATTCTTTCAAGCTCTAAGCTCTTAAAATTTTAGCCATCTCTAGTGGAAATCTTCCTGAAATATATTTCACACTTCTGGAACCTAGGAAATACATAGCATTTTCTAAATATAGTTCTCTTATTGATAAGTGTGGGCTGTTCCCATGATCATGACTGATTGTTTTAAAAAAATTTTTAATGTCGATTTATTTTTGAGAGATAGAGAGCAAGAAAGGGAGGGGCAGAGAGAGAGAGGAAGACACAGAATCTGAAGCAGGCTCCAGTCTCTGAGCTGTCAGCATAGAGACCGATGTGGGGCTTGGACTCACCAACCATGAGATCACAGCCTGACCCAAAGTCAGACACTTAACCAACTGGGCCACCCAGACGCCCCATTACTGATTGTTCTATATACAAACTGATGCTGCCCGACTGTAAATGTGCAGTATTATTTCAGTGGCACTGTACCCTGTCTGCACATTAGAATTAACCAAGGAGCTTTTACAAATGAGTCATACCCAGACTCCACTCCCAGCAACTCTGATTTAATTGATCTTAGGTGGATTTTTAAAAAGCTCCTCAGATGCTCTTAATGTGCCTCCAAGATTGGGAAACACTGGAGGATTCCCTTCTGCAAATGACTATCTTGGATCTGCTATGCTTTTGAAAGTGTATTCTTATCTTTTCCTTCACTCTCAGCTATTCCAACCTCATAACCATTTCTAATAGGCTGTCTGGAGTAAATTATAACTGCCAAAAGAGAAGCCAAATCACTAGGTTTGCTATCAGCAACCTTCATTTAACATAACTATAAGAAATTGTGCATCAGGATGCCTGGGTGGCTCAGTCGGTTAAGCATCCCATTCTTGATTTTCAGCTCAGGTCGTGATCTCACAGTTCATGAGATCCAGCCCCATGTTGAGCTCTGCACCAGCAGCGCGGAGACTGCTTGGGATTCTCTCTCTCTCAAAATAAATAAACTTTAAAAAAAAAAAGAAACTGTGCATCTGAGGGCTTGGCTGTATTTTTTCCCTGTAAAATACACTGCATCAGCTTGGTGATGGCTCTTTTCCTCTCTGTTCAGAAGCCTTTTTAAAAAAAATTTTTTTAATTTTTATTTATTTGAGAGAGAGAGAGAGAGAGAGAGCAGCAGAGGGGCAGAGAGAGAGGGAGACACAGAATCTGAAGCAGGCTCCAGGCTCTGAACTATCAGCACAGAGCCCAATGCGGGGTTCAAACCCACGAACTGTGAGGTCATGACCTGAGCTTAACCAACTGGGTCACCCAGGCGCCCCTCAGAAGCCTTTTAACATCAGGATGACGTAGTTCTCTCTGTTGGGTAAAGTGGACATTATTGTGATTATCTACATTTTCTTTGGCTTAGAGGACGAAAATCAGGCAAACCTGGGCTTGAATCCTAGCTCTACAACTTATTATTGGTGTGCCTTAGGAAAAGTTACTTCACTCTCAGACCTAATTTTTTTTATCTGAAAAAGGAAATAATAGAGCCTACGTCATTGAGTTGTCATGAAAGTTAAATAAAATGATGTATTTATAGTGCCTGGTACATAGTAGGTCTTCACTAAATGTTAGTTCCCATCACTAAAACACACAGATGTTTCTATATAGAGGAGTAAACCTCCACATATGTAAGCCTTCATTTCTCTGATAAGATAAAAGTGGGAAGATAGTTAAACACATACTCAGAATTATTGAGTGCCCACCTTTATCTTAAAAAATAGCTCCCACCAGGCGTAGGTCCATGAAACATGATGTAAGGAAGAGGCCACTATCTGTACTGCACAGCTAGAGCTGTCTATAACTCCAACTGGATCCTAGAATTTTTACAGCTTTACCAAGGATAAAGAAAACCAATTGATGAAAGAACAGAATAGGAGCCAGGACTCCTAATTTTCAAAGACATGCTTTTTCCAATGGGTCATATCTGGTTTCACTATCACATTATTAAAACTCCTTAGAATGTCCAATTCAAGGCTTTCACTTAGACCAGGCTTTCATTTTCAGTGCTTCCAGAGTGTTCTGGAACATTGTCAAGTGATTATTTGTTTCCCTTAGGGAAGTCACACTGGCTTGTCACTCTTGTTTACGTACCGGTTTTTAGGGCCTCCGAAGAGGTTGACTTGCTAGACCCCGCATCGTTACTTGCTGACACTGAAATCAGGTACTCAGTCCCACACTGCAGGGACGAGATAGTACAGGCACTGTGAGTCGTGCTACAGCTCAGCTCTGAAGAGTCACTTGAAGCCATCACGGTATAGTTCAAAGCTCCTTCCGTTGGGGCCCAGGAAACAGATGCCTTCAGAGCCCCACTGTCAAAAGAGACTTGAACGTTGGCAGGGGCACGAGGACCTAGATATTTGAGAAACAATTAAAATTTTGCAGTAGCCTGGAGAAGATCTGGCCTAACAACATTGCAGAGCTTGGAGGATGAGGTACCACAAGAGTAGGATAATTGCAAGTATTTAAAGCATAAAATTGGGACTTAGGGTAACACATCTGCCATTGACTATGCAGACTCATAGCTAGCTATGTGACCTCGGCCATGTTATTTCATCTGTTACCTACTTTTTTTTAATCACCTATAAAATGGATCTAATAAGATCAGTCCCTAACACATATAGGTGCTAAATAAGCATATTTTGAATGAATGAATCAGTGAATGCACAGCTCAACAAGTAAATGAATAATTAAATGAAATTATAACTGTGAAGGGCTAAAAGCGCCATATGGGTATGCTATTATTAAGTGGTAGGTCAAATATTCTATTATCGAAAGATGAAGCTCAACGGAGTAGCTTCAACAATATCCGTTCTTTACTTTTTTTTTTTAAAGTAGGCTCTATGCCCAGAATGGAGCCCAATGCAGGGCTTAAACTCACGACCTTGAGATCAAGCAAGACCTGAGCTGAGGCTCAGAGTCAGATGCTTAACCTACTGAGCCACCTAGGCGCCCCTACTTTTTTTTTTAAAAGATTTTATTTTATTTTTTAATCTTTTTTAATGTTTATTTTTGAGAGAGAGAGAGAGAGAGAGAGAGAAGGAGAGAGAGAGAGAGAGAGAGAGAGAGAGAGAGACAGAGCCCAAGCAGGGGAGAGGCAGAGAGAGAGAAAGGGAGACACAGAATCCAAAGCAGGCTCTAGGCCCTGAGCCGTCAGCCCAGAGCCTGTTGCGGAGCTTGAACTCACAAACTGTGACATCATGACCTGAGCTGAAGTCGGATGCTTAACCAAATGAGCCATCCAGGAGTCTCTTTAAGATTTTATTTTTAAGTAATCTCTACACCTAACGTGGGGCTTGAATTTACAACTCCGAAATCAAGAGTCATGTGCTCTACCAATTGAGACAGACAGAAACCCTTCCTTTCTTTACTTTTGACACCTCAAACTTTTTCTGTAAGAGCTTTTAGGTCATAACTAGTTCTAGAAGAGCAGAATTCCATTCCATTCTAAATCAAAGGGAATGAAGGAAAGTATCAAGTGTGATGATCATACATTAGGGCAGTCATTTTAGTGTCTCCCAAAACTTCCCTCTACATTCTTAGAAATATGCCTTCTTCTTTTTCAGGGTTATCCTTTTGAAAAAGCTTCAAGGGTGTCCTTTTGGGCTGGACATCTGTGCTGTAAGGAGGCCCACCTGGCAGGCATTAGAGACCTGCTTGCAAAGCATTTAAGCAGAAACCAGCACCTTCTGGACACACATGGGTTACACAGGCAAGGCCCTGTTTGAGGAAACAGGGACTCAACTCATCCTCTTCATGGCATATACCTGCCATGTTTCTCCTACAGGCCTTCCAGGTCCTACAGGACCCTCCCCCTGCTTCATGGTTAGCTTACCTGCAGAGGCAGATCTGCTCCGAGGTAATTCTGGGTTCAAGGCTAGTAAGGGAAGCCCGAAGTATTTAAGGACAACCAGCTCTTCCCACATGGGGCATAAGAGAATCAGGAAAAATGAGTAGAGTATTGGGGGTTGTTGGGGGTTGAATTGTGTCCCCTCAAAATTCATATGTTGAAGTTCTAACCCTTAGTACCTCAAAATGTCATCTTATTTGAAAACAGGGTCATAGTAGATGTAATTAGTGAAGATGAGATCATTAGGGTGGGCCCTAATCCAATATGACTGGGGCCCTTATAAAGCCAGAAAATTTTGGCAACAGATACACTAAAATTGGAATGATACATGGGGCACCTGGGTGGCTCAGTCGGTTAAGCATCTGACTTCGGCTCAGGTCATGATCTTACAGTTGGTGGGTTTGAGCCCCGCGTCAGGCTCTGTGCTGAGCTCAGAGCCTGGATCCAGCCTGCTTTATATTCTGTGTGTGTGTGTGTGTCTTTCTCTATCCCTCCCCTGCTCATGCTCTCTCTCTCTCTCTCTCTCAAAAATGAATAAACATTAAAAAATTTTTTTAAATAATAAAATTGGAATGATACAGATTAGCATGGCCCCTGTACAAGGAATGACATGCAAATTCATGAAGCATTAATTAATTAATTAAAAAATAAAAAGAGGAAATCTGGACACAGGCATACATGTCCAGGTAGAATGCCATGTGATTATGAAGGGCGCCATCTACAAGCCAAGGAGAAAGGCCAGGAACAGATCCTTCCCTCACAGTCCTGGGAAGGAGCCAACTGTGCTGACACCTTGATTTCAGACTTCTGGCTTCCAAAATGGGGAGACAACAAATTTGTGTTGTTTAAGTTGGTTTGTGGCACTTTGTAAAGACAGCAAACTGATAGACTAAATCTACACTCTAAAAAATGTTTAAACCTGGGAAACAAATGAAAAGGAAGGCTTCAAGAAAACAGTCACCTGTAGGAGACGGCTGTCCCTGACCTTGGTCTGATGTAGAGGCTTCCTCCCACGCCGCTCTGTGCCAGCAAATCCTTCTCTCAGAGCACTTGCTACACTGAACTGTGTAACCACTGATTTGTGCCTTGGTCTCTCCTAAGACATAGTCAGTTCTCCAGGTGTGAGGATTATGCTTTAATTGATTTTGTAGCCCCATCAGCTAAACGATATCCAGCACATAGTGGGCCCTCAGTTAATGTTTGTGGAAAGAAAGAATGAATGAATGCCTAGGAAAAGGCCCAGGGAGACTGGTTTATCACAGACATCCTGACTCACCAGACCCATCAAGAATCACGTTAAGGTCACCTGCCTATGGAGTCACCCTAGAGAAATTATTACAAAGGCAATCCCTTTTCTCCCTGCATTTCTATCTTGACCCATAGACAATGAGGCTTTCACCCCACCCTCCAAACTTCGGGAATGTTGGAGAGAACACTTCTGGTTTCTTCCCTCCCTTTCTTTGGTCCTCTCCAAGGAATGAAATAGCTTATCTGGTTGGTGAGAGCCTGGCATCAGGCCACATTGTCACTGGGTGGCTTACTCTGCCTAAAAAAAAAAAAAAATCCCTCTCCTTCCCTCTCTCTCCCTCTCATTCTTTTTGGCTTACGTTAGCAGATGGGTTTGGGTTTCCACATATCATGCATTAGGACCTCCTGGTCAGTGTACCCCTTCAGTGGGGACGCGAGAGAACGCACACAACACTCCAGCTTCTCAGCCTGCAACTGGAGGAGAGGAGATGGGGAGTCCTGTGGTGACCTCAGGCCTAAGCTGAGGTTTGGGGCAATATAGCTGAAATTCTGATTCCCACCACAGTATGAAGTACCCTAACAACAGGAACTTTGTTTTGTTTGCTACTGGATCTCTAGAACAATGCCCGCTCAAAGTTGGCGCACACTCACTAAATGTCTCCTGAATGAAATGAATTCCTGTTTGTCCCAGTTCTTTCTGTTTACGCCGTTGGTCAGAACCTAGAAAGGGTCGGGGAGACTGGTAAACCCAGCAAAAATCATCTCCTGCCGTGTGATATTGAATGTGTATGCTTGAAATAAGTTGGATATCAGAGAGGGAGAAGCCAAGCTCTGTGTATTCTGAGCAGCATTTCTTTACACAGGCAGTCAGCATTTAAACTACCGCACTATAAATAAACTCATAATAAATTTAAATATCTGCCGCCAGCTGCTCTGTACTTATCAGTTAACACTGCTCTGGATGGCTACAAAGCATAGCCTCTCATTAATCAATTGCTTGGGGCTGAGCTGGGACGTCCTTACTTGTTCTCTGATTGCAGGTGGAGTCGTCCCCAGGGGTTCCATTGGCGTTCCACGCATAGGCCTTTATGGTGTAGAGAGTCCCAGCATCTAACCTGGTGAACGTCAAGGAGGTGTTTGTGGTATTCTCTTTCCATATTCTACCCAAACCATTGGCTCGCATAATGGACACAGAGAATCCAATTGCCATATATACAGCTTCCCACTGCACAAGAATAGAGTCTGGGCTTGGAGAGCTTACTTCTAGGATTGGTGCAGCCAACACTATAAAGACAAAAACACAAGTGTTTGCGTTAGGAAACTCCCACAGAGGATAATTCAGATTTAGAAATAAATTATTATGAAATAATTATTTGCTTTGCAAAAGGATTTATGGTAGAGTTCCATTAAATAATGGCTATCTAGGGGCACCTGGGTGGCTCAGTCAGTTAAGCATCCAACACTTGATTTAGCTTGGGTCATGATCCGAAGTTTGTGAGTTTGGGCCCCACATTGGGCTCTGTCTGACAGCACAGAGCCTGCTTGGGAGTCTGTCCCCTCTCTCTCTGCCCCTCCCCCACTTGCACGCGCACTCTCTCTCAAAAATAAACATCAAAAATAATGGCTATCTAAATGTGTATTAATCATAAATGACTTGGCAAAGGAATAGGGAACAGAAAACTCTAATATTAGGCATTACTTTCAACTGGAGGTTTGTAAGAAATTATATAAAGTATCCCTGTAATTATGGGGAAATGATAGTTTATAATATTGTTTTAGAAAACGTTTATGTTTATTTACTTATTTTGAAAAGGGGCAGAGGGGCAGAGAGAGAGGAGTGAGAATCCCAAGCAGGCTCTGTGCTGCAGACAAGAGCCCAATGTGGGGCTTGAACTGACTGTGAGATCATGACCTGAGCCAAAGTCTGATGCTTAACCAACTGAGTCACCCAGGTGCCCTTAAAAGCAGGGATATTCTTAAAGATGCCGAGAATGGGTTTTATTTTCCAAAGCATCTGGAATTTAAGTACCACCATCTCCACAGATATCTGAATTCCCAAAATATCATTTGGTGGCTTTCGACTCTAGGCCAAAATCATAGGCACTCGACGACACAAAATTATATCATGTACTTGCAGCCTCAGTACAACGGATCCAGGCCACAAACAATAGCTCAACAGAGGACGAGCATCCAGCTACCTGTCTTTGCCTGCTTCGGAAGCGATGCTTGGCTTCTCCCAGTGGCGCTGATGGATCTAACAGTGATTTGGTACAAGGTCGCAGCCTTCAGGCCTGTCACAGTGCCTGGGGAATTGGCCACCATGGTTTCAATGACAGTGTCTCCATCTTCAGCCGTGAGGAGATAACTGGTGGCCCCTGGCACTGTGGCCCATTCCACAGTGATGCTGTTGCTGATTTTTGAATATGCCTGATCAATAGTGGGTGTTTCGGGAGCTGGAAGAGATTTTGAAGTTGTACATTAGCTAGGATATCTATGAAGCTTACTTCTTTCATCATTTTACTTTTTTTTTTTTAAAGTTTATTTATTTTGAGAGAGAGAGAGAATACAAGCAGGGGAGGGGCAGAGAGAGAGAGAGAGACGAAGACAGAGGGAATCCCTAGCAGGCTCCATCCTGTCAGCACAGAGCCTGACATGGGGCTCAAACTCATGAACTGAGAGATCATGACCTATGCTGAAACCAGGAGTAAGATGCTTAATTGACTGAGCCACCCAGGTGCTCCAACATCATTTTACTTTTCAAACTAAATCATTTTCATGTCATCCTTGAGACAAACTTTGCCCTCATTTTCTTTTCTTTTTTTTTAAGAGATTTTATTTTTAAGTAATCTCTGCACCCAATATGGGGCTCAAACTTACAACCCCAAGATCACAAGTCATATGCTCTACTGACTGAACCAGCCAGCCACCCCTGCCCTCATTTTCAAGATGAAGACAAAATAGAAAAAAAAGGCAAAGCTACTCTCCAGAAAGCTCAAACCCCTCATTCAGGAATGGGATTTCAAAGAGGTTTTCCCCAGTTGCCTCTGGGATAATTTGTACTTTTCAAAGGGTTAAATCAGAGTAGAGAGTGGGGCCCTGCCTGGCTCAGTCTATAGAGCATGCAACCCTTGATCTTGGGGTTGTGAGCTCGAGTCTCACGTTGGGCATTGAACCTACCTAAAAAAAAAAAAAAAAACAGGGCAGGGAGTGATTGTGGGAAAGAACCCTGAGAGGAAGGAGAGTGTCATTGAGGGGCTTCATTCCAGAGGCTTCCACGCTGGTTTGGCACTCTGTGAATTCCCAGACCTTCCCTGCTGCCACCAATCTTCCCCACCCTGCCCCTCACCTATGCTCCACTGCCTCGGCCTGAAGGCCAGGGTCCCACCTCTGCTGTGGCTGTGTCTCCATCTCGTGCACTTGCACAGTTCCCACAAGGTATCTAGTCTAATGGAGGAAGAGGGAGCATTGGGTTCTTTGTTTTACGATTGCTCTATCGTGCTTTCTTTCATATTAGCAGAGTAGAACCATTTTTAGATTCTTCTGTATAAAATAAAAATAAACGTTATTCTCCCACGCTCCATCACAACATCTACCCCAGCATAAGAAGTAGATGCTGTGGTCTCTCCTCACCTGGGCCGTGGTTTGTCTGTGGGACATGAATGCTTATGTCTTGAGTTTATATAAGGCATTCCTACACTTTGGGTAAGGGGTAGGAGACACAACATAGTAACAAGATTTACAACATTGCAAAAGTCCACAGGCACAAAAATGCCCTGGGTGTAGGAGGTCCAAGTGGAAGAAAAGGTCAAACAGAAATAGCAGGTTTTAAGTTTGGAACTGGCACTTAGCCTTTTATGTTCAATGTACTGCATTTGCCGGGTAAAATCACTATATGCCAAATTCAAAACTAAAGGGCAAAATGAAACTATAGGGCAAAGAGGACAAAGAGTAACTATAGACCAAATGTGTGATTTACCGGTATCGGTTCCCTCCCCCCGCAGACCCCCACCTGCTAATCCCCATGTGCATGACATAGACAACTTCTCTTCGTGCACCAATATCCCAGAGGGTTGGCTTTGGCAGCAACTCAGAAATAGCCAATCTGCAAGATTGAACAAAGTCTCCACTGTGCACTGGCCAGAAATTCCTTGAACATCACCCAGGACTGTCTCTTTTGCCATCAAAAGGGGGGAAACTCTGAAAGTTACGCTGGGGAAAAGTCTCAGACCTGCTCATCTTAGTCATTGGCCAGCAGAAGGTGACTCTGCAGGAAGCACCCATGTCCCCTTTCCCCCATGGCAGGATAGAAAGCCCCAGCAAGGGCCCCACTTTCATTCCCCGCCCCCCCCCAACTCGTCCCTTTTCTGCTCTCAGCTATTTGTCCTGTGTTATATGTCTTCTTTCCTCTAACTAACTTGGTGGTGTCTCTCAACCCTTTTTTCCTTTGTCCCCATAGTTCATCTGATCTTTTGCGTCAGCCAGTCCTCCTCATTGCAGTGGGATAACTTCCTGGAAAAATGACAACCAAACTAGACATCGACATACAAGGCCTGACAGTGCATTCAGCAAGTGGTTTGAGAGGCATCTGAAAGGCTAGTGAAACATAAATCGTCTCCTTACAGGTCTGACAAAGGGCCTGAGGTCTCCACAAAATTTGCCCCATTGAACTGTGCTGGGAGAGGCCCAATTGCTCAGAAGGAGTAATGCAGGAAGCCAGTGTCAGCAGGATGAAACACAGGGGTGCCTGGTAGAAAAAGCACAGGATTGGGATCCAGGAAGTCTGGTTTTGAGCCCTGTCTCTGCCATTTAACTTTGCATGTGAACACGTACAAGTCATTTAACCTCTTCTGGTCTCAGTTTTCCCCCTTGAGAATGAGGAATATTAATAATTTCTAGATCTTAGGATTTACTTTGAAATGTAAAATATCTACATCTTAGGATTGTTGTAAGGATTAAATTAAATATTGCGTGTGAGGGCACTCTGAAAGGTAGGAAGGGCTAGTGTGTGTGTGTGTGTGTGTGTGTGTGTATACTAGGATGAGCAAGCTTTGGGTTTGGAAGAGCTGGACCACATGGCACTGCCATGGACAAGTGCTAGAAGGTGAAACTCTAGGGAGTCTGAGGCAAGCACAGGAGAGACAGTTCGCCTATTTTACTGGGTGGGATCTGACCAGTGACAGCAGTGAAAGATTGACACCTCTGTACTATGCTTCCCTTAAAGAAATGAGAAGCCTGAGTGGGATGTGTAAGGCTCCATAAACTAGCAGGAGTTCTTCCCTCTTTCTTAGTTCTGTGTTTGGCCCACTTACTGCTTTCATAAAAGAGATAACTTTATTCTCCAGATTTGCAATCAACCGCTCTGATCTGTCAAAAGTGGAAGAGACCCTTTGCTTCTCAGTATCTGTGCATTCCACCAACTCACAGAGATCTAAATTAGCTCATGCAGGGGCGCCTGGGTGGCTCGGTCGGTTAAGCGTCCGACCTCAGCTCAGGTCATGATCTCGCGGTTTGTGAGTTTAAGCCCTGTGTTGGGCTCTGTGCTAACAGCTGGGAGCCTAGAGCCTGCTTCGGATTCTGTGTCTCCCTTTCTCTTGGCCCTTACTCTGCACACACTCTGTCACTCTCTCTCAAAAATAAATAAATGTTAAAAATTTTTCAAAAAAAATAAAAATAAATAAATTAGCTCATGCAGCCCCAGTGGCCAGACACAGATAGAGAGCCTATTCCAGAGCCCAAAGAGAATCATAATATACACGCCCAGAATGGAACCTCCTATACAGTATCAGTAAAGCATATCCCATTTACTGAAAAACCAGGATGAATCAATTAATAGCATCATTGGTATCTCAGCCTGCCCCATTCTTTCTCTCAAATACTGTGGATCGAGTGGGACTAAAAAGGGCCCCGCTCTGAGGGCTCAGTGTCTCCTTCGACCTTCGAAGGACACAGAACTAGATTTTGTTCTAGTTCTTTGTTCACCCAAAGGCCACGTCTAAAAACAAAGTCACTTTGTATATGGCCAACCAGTGCTTTTCATTGCTTCTTGGTGAATCGTTAAGGTTTCTCAAGAATAAGGTAAGCAGTAAAAACAAAACATGAGATAATGTTTGAAAGCTTATTGCACATGCATGGATTTTATGGGTCAGCCATCTGTAACTATGTCAAATTTTTATTATTTTATTTTTTTAAGTTTATTTATTTATTTTGAGAGAGAGAGAGAGAGAGAGTGTGGGAGGGGCATAGAGAGAGAGAGACAGAGACAATCCTAAGCAGGCTCTGCACCGTCAGCACGGAGCTGGTGCAGGGCTCGAACTCCTGAACCATGAGATCATGATCTGAGCAGAAACCAAGAGCCGGATGCTTAACCGACTGAGCCACCCAGGTGCCCCTATTTTATTTTAGTTTAAAATTTTAGGCACCTGTTTGGCTCATTCGGTAGAGCGTGTGACTCTTGATCTCAGGGTTGTGAGTTTGAGCCCCACATTGGATGTAGAGATTATTTTAAAATTAAAAAAAAAAATCTTTGGGGGCACCTGGATGGCTCATGTCTTTTAAGTGTCCAACTCTTGATTTCTGCTCAGGTCATGATCTTAAGGTTCGTGGGTTTGAGCCCTGCGTGAGGCTCTACCTGAGTGTGGAGCCTGCTTGAAATTCCCCCCCCCAACTCTCTCCCTCTGCCCCTCTCTCCTGCTCATGTTCTCTCTCTCTTTCTAAAAGAAAATTTTTACAAATCTTTTTAAAAATCTTCCTAATTTTTAAATTTAAATTAAGCCTTAATTGTACTTCCTTTTCTATGAAACAAAATAATAAATAAAAATTGTTCTCATTTACATTGAATTGCTATGAGACCTTATTGGTGATATAATCAGTATTACATGGGTCCTCTAGATCATCAAAATCTCATTGAATATAAATTTCCTCTAAAGAAATTATCTTTGGCTTCAGTCATTTATTCAGGAAAAATGATGATAAAATCTTTTTTAAAAGACTTTTCCTAGTTCTAAGTTATCATTTTCTGTATTTTAAGGACGCACTATTACAAGTGTAAAATCCTCTCTTATAAGAGTAGAGAATCCTGATCTTTTACTCAAAAACATGTCTAGTTTTCCTCTCTAGTTCTTCAGAATACAAAAAAGAAAAATTATATAAATTAGACTTTTCACTATTTATGGCTAAAACTTTCTTTGACTAGAATGATAATCATTATAATATTTTACTAATGACTAACTGCATTTGAGAAAATCCACGGCTACATACATCTCGGTACTCAATAAGAAGATCTTATGAGGACTTGTAAGTTTGGTCCATGCATTTGTCTTACCAATTACACGCACAGTGTGAGCGCTCAGGAGATGTTGAATATTTTTCCGATAATAGCTTTTCTATTTCAGGGTAGCCAAGAATTAACAGGGGAAGTTAAAATCAAATATGGAGAGGGAAAACTTATGTTTCAAAAAGTTTTACCTGTATTTGCTGAAGCAACCTGAAAAGGAAAGGGTACAAAAATTAGAACCGTGAAGAAAAATACCATTTGGGGAAATGTAAAACATAAATCAGAGCAGTAATAAATGTATCACAACATTTTAATATGTACTGCGAGCAATATTTGAATCCATACAGAGCATTTATTTGCACAAATCACTTCCCAAACTCAAATCTACCCCAAAGGAATCCTAAATAGAATTTAGAGGCTGGAAGCAGATCACATTACTATTTCATTTTTCTCCCTGAATCTGCCTATTGAACTAAGTCAGTAGCTGCTGACAGATTTTTCAGAAATCTTTGTTCTTAAAATATAATGATAATCTTGTTTTCTTTCTCTAGTAAATTGCATTAAATTTCAAACATGCAAGCATATACAATCTTGGTATGGTCCAAAACTATTTTGTTTTCTATCTCCCCATCCACTAATCTCTGAAAAGAGAGAGACAGAGACAGAGACAGAGAAAGATAATAAATGGCTTTTTTTTTTCTAAATAGTTGCAGGTAGGTTGGAATGGTGAACTCACCATTTTAAGACAGATAAGACTGAATCCAATCAAAGGCAAACATTTCTTGGGTCTGGCGGCCATCCCGGTGAACACAGCACTCACATGGCACACAGCAGGGTGATCAGGGTCCTCTCTGGTGCCCAGGAGGGCGGCACTGGCACTGTCGGTGGCTGGGCTGTTGGGCAGCAATGCTAGGAGCAGACGCTGAGAAATAGCTCCTCCCCTTTAGTGTGAGCGACCTGTAACTGGGGGCACCTGGAGACTGGCAGGTACAGGTATTGCAAAGACTGAAAAGAAAGAAGAGTTAAAGAAAACCACACCAACCTGGCCAAAAAGCTACTGTAATCTGGGTTTCAAGGTATATGTAGAATGCTCTGTTTTTCTTTAAAAGACTTTTTTTAAGATTTTTGTAAAGTCATCTCTACCCCCAATGTGGGGCTCGAACTCACAACCCCAGATCAAGAGTTGCATGCTCTTCCGACTGAGCCAGCCAGGCGTCCCTAAAAATTTTTTTCTAAATGAAATTTTACAAAGGTGTATAGAAAACTGTTGATATAATGGAATGATCATCTTAAACTGAGAGATCCTGACCAGTTTTATTTATTCTTTTTCACCTTTAGTTCTTGTTCTTATTGTGGTTACTGCAATACAAAGTGACCAGTTCTGCTGTGGGGAGCAATTTGCTACAAAGTTTCAATATCCAAGATGAAAGGTCAGGGGCTTGAGGGAAAGAGGAATTGAGGGGACTAAATCGTACCTTTTTTGTACATTTCTTTGCAACCTCCTGTGAATTTATAATTACTTCAAAATGCAACGTTTAAAAAAGAAAAACAAAGGGCGCCTGGGTGACTCAGTTTGTTAAGTGTCAGGCTCTTGGTTTCTGCTCAGGTCATGATCTAACAGTTTTGTGAGTTTGAGCCCATGCATTGGGGTCTGTGCTGACAGCGTGGAGCCTGCTTGGGATTCTCTCTCTTTACCCCTCTCTCTGCCCCTCTCCTGCTCATGTGCTGTGTCTGTCTCTCCAAAATAAATAAATAAACTTAGAAAAGAAAAAGAAAAACAAGCCTTTCCCAAGTGGACTAAGAAGGACTAAGATCAGAGACTACACAGTGGAGGGAAAGCTATTCAGAAAGAAAATTACTTGACTATTCTCCTGATCTAAGGAGCAAGTTCAGAATAAAGAAAAGAATAGTTATCAGGACCCTCTGAAAGGAAGGTACAATTAGAACCATAAGTCAAGTGTTTCTCTAACTATATGGCAATTCATATATTTATAAAGCTACAATATTTTTATTAGCTACAAAGTAGCTACAAAATGAGTTCTTGGTTATAACAGCTGACAGAGGTATGTAGCATATCTTTTATCAATAAAGTTATATCTCAATAAAGTGGTTTAAAAAAAACAGTCTAGGGGCGTCTGGGTGACTCAGTTGTTTGAGCAAGCAGCTTTGGCTCAGGTCATGTTCTCACCACTCATGAGTTCTGTGTCCGAGCCCCACCTTGAGCTTTGCACTGACAGTGTGGAGCCTGCTTCGAATTCTCTGTCTCCCTCTCTCTCTGCCCCTTCCCCACTCGCATTCTCTCTCTCAAAAATAAATAAACATAAAAAAAAAAAACAAAAAACAGGCACCTGGGTGGCTCAGTCAGTTGGGCGTCCCACCTGGGCTCAGGTCTCATTCGTAGGTTTGAGCCCTGCATCAGGCTCTGTGCTGACAGCTCAGAGACTGAAGCCTGCTACAGATTCTGTGTCTCCCTCTCTCTCTCCCCCTTTCCCACTCCTTCTCTGCCTCTCAAAAATAAATGACTGTTAAAACAAAATTTAAAAAAACAACAGTCTAACTTTAACACTCTGAGATCCTTCCCCTAAACCACTCTGCCTTCTACAAGTTGGCTACTTTGAATTCAAGGCATTTTTGTTTGTGCATTCCACAAGTATATACTGAGGACTTACTGTATACCAAGATCTATTCTGAACCCTGGGGATATAAACATAAACAAACCAAAGCCCTATACTCATGGAGCATACACTCTAGTAGGAAAAGGCCAAAATAAGCAGCTAAAGAAATAAATGTCTAGTATTTCAGGTGTTGCTAAATGTTATGAAGAAAAATAAAGCAGAGCAACAAGAAAGAACATTGAGGCAGAGGGTTGATTTACTGTGGTCAGGGAAGACTTCTCTGGCAATGAGGCGCTTGAGCAGAGGCCTCCGGGAAGTGAGGATGAGGCCTTGGGAAACCCAGGAGAAGAGTATGCCAGGCAGAGGGCAAAAGAAGGGCAAAGGCCCTGAGGAGCAGGGGGGCTAGGCTAGAGCAAAGCAAGCACTCGTCCTTCTGGCTGTAGGGAGTGTTGGTGATCACAGCTGGGGCTCAGTCTCTCAGACTTGCTTTGGCCAAGGGCTGCCTTGCTCAAAGTCACACCCTCTTCTGGGACAGCCACAGCCAGTGAACTGGGACGTGAAGGAAGAGAAGTAAGTGCCCCTTGCCTGAATTCAGGACAGGTCCAGAGGGGAGATGGGAACGGCGCACTGCCGCATCCACCAGGGCTGGGTGGGGGTCAGGTTAGGAAGGCACTCACTCTCAGGTTCACATGAGCCTGGGGTTCCGGAGGTTTACGGTCATGAGTTTAAGAGACGCCAGGCAGCATGATTGTAAACTTTCTCCAGTCGTGTCCAGCCACTTGTGCTCAGTAACAGCGTTACTGAGCTGAAGGTTGTATTCAACTAGGACTAGGAAATACCTAGACAGGTGTGCTGGAGACAGACTGCAGCAAGGGAAGGAGGGCGTTTGTGAGGAAATGACGCATGATATCAGACTGTGGTGGGCAAGGAAGTGAGGCTGAAGGGGGTGTGGTGGAGAGTGAAGAGCTGCAAGGGACAACAGCTAGGAGGACCCCGTGGAGTTAGAGAATTGTTGGCAAGGGTGTTAGAGGAAAGCAAGCAGAAAATAGGGGCATTGGTAATTAGAGAATGGGCTGTTTGAAATGGAGGCTGTGGAGAATTTTCAGTTACTGACAATGGCCAGTCCTTGGGTGTAAACATCGGAACTGGCAGCTGAGGTCAGGTGGAGGGAAAAACCACTGGCGGTCAGGAGATCAAGAAATTGAGAGTCCTGAGTGTTGGAAAGATTGTTCAGTGGATATTGGAATCACTAAGAATCATGGCAGGAGTAGTGAGGAAAGAGGTATTGAGACACACGTTAGACCCTAAGTGTTAGAATTCCAGGGGAGTATCTCTCAAGGTGTGTGGATGACATGGGTGAGGGATAGTGGACGGTATAATCTGATGACATGAACTTTAGAGAAACTAGGAGGTTCCAAGAGGCAGAAATAGGGTCTGAAGGTACAGTGATTTTATGTTACCAACTGGGTTCTGGCTAACGTCAGCTTCCCGGTTGTTGTCAAAATGGGTTATGAGTGTTACTGCTGAACAGTATTGGTAAACAATGCCAATCAAGCCATCGTTTTGTAACATAAATGTACTTTAAAACTTCACATTTCTAAGTTTGCCAGCCGTGTCTGTAATTCTCCTTTCAGGCCCAGAATCCTGCAAAGCAGTAAGTTCCGGAGCTTCGGTCCTGAGGCGTACGGAGCTGAGACATCTAGAGAAGTGGCTACAAGAGGGAGTCTGTTTAAACACTCTTAGTGTACTGATTGAGTAATGCTAGGAAAAGTGAATTAGCCCATGATCCAAAGGCCTGGAGAGGAGCTGAAAATAAAAGATGAAGACAAAAGTCTGGAATGAAAGAGAGAAAATGTTAAGATGCTGCATATCAAAAGACATCAGCTTTCTAGCTCACAATACCTGTGTCTATGCCTCCTGACATCCAACTTCCTTTGTGAAGCTAATGTTACTTTGTGAAGCTATTTTAGAGTTTGTTACTTGGTATATAATTACAGATATCAAAACTGTTATGTCAGGATCATGCTTTTCTGAGAGTGACCAAAAACATATAAAGAAAGTGGCTTAAATAAAAGTTTCTTTAAAAAGTTTTTTTTTTAATTTGAGAGAGAGAGAGAGAGAGTGAGAGAGAGCGAGAAAGAGAGTGCATGAGTGGGGCAGGTGCAGAGGGAGAGAAAATATTTTTTTTCTTTTTTTTTAGAGAGAGAGAAAGTATATGATGTGGGGCTCTATCTTAAGGTTGTAAGATCATGATCTGAGTGGAAATTAAGTTTTTATTTCTTTATTATTATTTAATGTTTATTTTGAAAGAGAGAGAAAGAGAACATGCTCATGAGCAGGGGAGGGGCAGAGAGAAAGAGAGAGACTCCCAAGCAGGTTCCATGCTGCTTGTGCGGAGCACAATGCGGAGCTCGAACCCACGAACCTAGAGATCATGACTTGAGCCAAAATCAGGAGAAGGATGCTTAACCAACTGAGCCACCCAGCTGCCCTGACAGAAGTTTCTTTCTGATATAAAATAGTGGAGGCAGAGCATCGAGGGCTGGTGTGGCAATTCTGTTTCATGGGCGTCTACAGGGACCCGGGATCCTTTCAGTTCTTCAGTCTGCCATTCTGAGAAGGAAACTCTCTTTTTCTTGGTCCAAAATAAAGTTCCAGTTATCATATCAAAATTCTAAGAGCAGAATTCAGTAAAGGGGGAGGGGGAAAAGGGTGAACTTTATGCCAACAAGCTCTTCAGGAAGGTTCCTGCTGCCATTTTCATCCCATTGGGCAAAAGTTGGTTTCATGGTTATATTAAACTGAAAGAAAAAAAAACATACACAGTCAAAATATTCTATCACTACGGAAGAAAGGAAGAATGGATATGGGTCAGTTGGCAGTCTGTCCCACATGAATGTAGAAGTATAAGTCTAGGACAGAATTTACAACATTAACCGAAGGATAAAAAGTGAGAGAGGTAAGGAGGAACACAGGACAGATGTGACTGCAGCTAATGTCGTCATTCGGAGCAGAGAGGACAGCAAGTTGAGGGATTTTTTTTACCCGACAGTCTCTGTAGATGAAGGGAGAATGAGTATGGAGGTGGAGAAGGGGACTTAAGAAACTAGTGAGGATTTGAAATAGCCATTATAGGGGAAATTACAGAGTTGCTTCATGATATAGAAGGAACATGGAGTAGAATTAATCGTCCGGGAAAAAATTGGACACTGCAAGATTTATAGTGGCCCTAATTCATGCTTCATTTTCCATCATACCTACATATCCCCCTTCTGGCCTCGGGCAGACGATTTCTACCCAGGAAAAGCAATTGCACTTAGAGCTTCCTTGTTGACTTCTTTGCCAAGTCCAATCAAGAAGATGATATTTTCTTACTGGTGCTGAGCACAGATAAGAATTAAATGTCAAGGAAATGTCAGGCAGACATTCACTGATCAGGGATCTCTGATGATTATGATAAAAGAAACCAGAGTGAAGCTTGTGGGTTCCAAGGTAGAGAAACTCAGGCCATCTTAAGGAAAACAGAAATTGCAAGGATATCCAATGACCAGACCAAAAAACAAAAAACAAAAAAAACAAAAAACAAAAAAAAGACAAAAGCAAAACCAAAATCGAACTGGAGTCCGCAGGAAGCAAGGCAGCATCAGGGTATTATTGTGCCATCTCGTTCATGTGGACATCCTCATATGAGAAGTGCACAAGTCTCATCCATTCTTCTAAGGACTGGACAATTCTTAGTTCTCAGTCAAAATTCTGTAAGGGGTCAGTCTGATTCACTTAGAAACTTCCCAGCAAACTTCATAGGCTGAGCCTCTTATACTAGACTACATGAGGAGTGATCAACCAACCTAATGAATGAGGTGGGCACCCTTATGACTGGCATCTTACTCCCGTATATCAGTCAGGGTCCAGTCCAAAAAGGAGACACAGGAATTTGAACTGGGAAAGTGTGATATAGAGAACTAGTACCTAGTAACAGGGGATTAATTACCAAGGGTAAAGAGAACTCATGAATACAGCACTAGTGGGTATAGGAGCAGGCGATGTGTCTAGGGCTGAGGCAAGTGACCCAAGTAAGGAACAAATTTGGAACAGTTTCCCTTGCAAGACTGAAAGTCTGACTTTGTTGGAGAGGGTGACTTTGTTGGAGGAGGTGTGGCTGTGACCCACTGTTTGCTGCTGAAGCCCAGGGCTGGAGAGGAGAAGGTGTCAACAAAACTAGTTCAGAAGCAACCCACTGGGCTGCCTCTGTTGCCTACTTAAGACTTGCTGGGAAGCTGGTGGGGGGACCAGTGCACTCGCTGGGAGACGCCCTCCTACGAGGTGCTGCTGGCCCCCACACGCTGCAGAAGCAAGAAAAAACACACCACTACCAGGATGAGAAGCTTTTCTTCTTCAGCATCCCTCTAGTATCCTCTACTGACAAGTTTAATGCTGTGCTAGCTGGCCAAAAGAAATGTTTGGAGCGCTCAGCCCCAACATCACCAAGCAAAGAGGGATTCAGGAACTGAGAAGAAATAAACTGGTAACTGGCACCAACCACAAATCCGTGAAGTTCCGACACAAAACTCAGCATAACTCAACTTCCCAAAATGGGGGTCAGGCATCAGAGCATTTTTTAGGAAGGAGTGCTCACTGAACCAGTATCTGGATCCAGCAGTTAAGAAATTTCATCTAGAGGCGCCTGGGTGGCTCAGTCCGTTAAGCATCCAACTTTGGCTCAGGTCATGATTTCTCGGTCCATGGGTTTGAGCCCCGCGTCCGGCTCTGTGCTGACTGCTGAGCATGGAGCCTGCTTCAGATTCTGTCTCCCTCTCTCTCTGCCCCTCCCCCGCTCACTCTGTCTCTCTCTCAAAATAAAATAAAGACATAAAAAAATTTAAGAAATTTGATTTACTATTAAGGACACTGGTGACTTCAGAATTTTTTAAAAAATATAATTTATTGTCAAGTTAGCTAACATACAGCATTTACAGTGTGCTCTTGGTTTCGGGGTAGATTCCCGTGATTCGTCGCTTACACACAACACCCAGTGCTCATCCCAACAAGTGCCCTCCTCAATGCCCTTCCCACATTTTCCGCTCCCCGCACCCCCCCCCGCCCCGCTTTAGCCGTTTGTTCTGAGTCTTACGTTTGCCTCCCTCTCTATTTTTCCCCTTCCCTTCCTGTTAAGTTCCTCAGGTTCCACATATAAGTGAAACCATTTAGCTGTGACTTCAGAATTTCTAAATAGAAGGAAAGTAGAGCAGGCAAGAGGACTTCTCTTCCATTTGCTCAGCAAGCACGTTTTCTCACTTGATTGTATATTTACTGGGGAAGTTAGGAGGCCAGGGCTGGTGGAATTTGTGGGGGAGCCACTAAATCCAGGGACCCAACAGAGAAATAATTCAGCTTCATAATGGCTAGAACAAGTACTGACCAAGGAAAACTAGCTTTAGACTAGTGGAGTTTCGGTATTTGCACATCAGGGAAGCTTAAGTGAAGATTTCCTTGCGATGGCTTTTCTTTTCCTGGTCCTTGTGATAAAAGAACCTCACAGCTTGTGTATTTTACAAAATGCTTTAAGGTCAACTGTTCAATTTGAACAAATACAACTCATTTTTGCAACAGGCTGAAAAGACAACCTCTCCTAACCCAAATACATTCTCCCTGTGCAATAGAAATTTGACTATTAATGCTCTGAGAAACCATAGATTTTAAGTTGGCTCTGAGAGTTACATTTTGTTTTTTACGCACGCTGTCACGCATCCAACAGTAACAAATGCCAGTGATCCTAAATGAAAAATGCCACTTCAATAGTATTCGCAAAGTGCTGTAAGATCTCACAGGATGCAGTGAAGGAATTTCAGAGATTGAGACTTTCAGGAAAAGTGTTTCTTTCTCCATAAAAATAAGCTCTTCCTGTAATTGGATTAGTTACTCAAGGCTGACTTCATCATTTCCATGATGGAATCGGATTGGGACCAGAACCAATTTAAAGTCCATCAATCGGCCAACAGAACCAGTGAGAACTGGGCAACTAGTCAGTTGTGTAATCAAGGCTGCACAATGGAATCAGTTGAAAAATTTATAAACTGCTGTCTGGGGTCATCCCTGCCCAATTTAAAAACTACTTATTAGTTAATTGTTATGTCCTTATTATAGGACAACTTTTGGGGGGGGCGTACCACTAGCTTTTTTCCCCATTTTACCTTTTAAGTAACAAAACAACCCCCAAAGCTATTGCCTGTGGTAGACTCTCAGGAATTTAAACTTGCTATTCCTTCCCAACTACTGTTCACCTAATCAGTTTTTTAAAAAAGTAAACATCACAAAAGCCTTAGGGCAATTTAGTTCTTGTGAAGTTACAAGCGTTAAGTTTTAAGAGTACTTTTATTTTTGTCGACATGATTTGTAGCTTTCATTATATTCCTAAAAAGGAGCCCGTAACTCAAAGGTTAAGAACCATTGCCTTAGAGGGGCAGCGCCTGGGTGGTTCAGTTGGTTAAGTGTCCATCTCTTGGTTTTGGCTCTGTGCTGTGGGTGCGGAACCTACTTGGGATGCTTTCTGCCCCTCCCCAACTCCTGCACTTTCTGTCCAAAAAAAAAAAACCCACACTGCCTTAGAGGAGCTAAGGCACTAAACCCACCAAACATTATAAATTGGTTATCAAAATGAAACTCTTATATTAAAATTTCAAGATTGATAATATACTAGGCCATGTAGAATATTTAATTGCAAATGGAACATTAGAAAACAGGTGAAAGATATTAATACACGAAAAGGTAAAATCATTTCAGTAAGCTGTTAACACTGGATGAAGGCTATTTATAATTCCATCAAAAGCTTTTCAAGTTTGCTCATGTTGCAAGAAAGAATTCTGGGTGGCTCAGTCCGTTAAGCATCCAGCCTTGGCTCAGGTCATGATCTCATGGCTTGGAGGTTCAAGCCCCACATCAGGCTCTGTGCTGACAACTCAGAGCCTGGAGCCTGTTTTGGATCCTGTGACTCCCTCTCTGCCCCTCCCCCACTCACACGCGCTCTCTAAAAAATAAACTAATATTAAAAAAATAAATATTCTGAGAGGTCTTTTTCACAGCCACTTGTTTTCCCAGTGTTTCAGGAAGCCACTCTCCAAATCAAATCATTGTATTTGGCAACAGTATTAACATGTTTGACTACTTATCAAAGTGTTCAAGAGCAAACCTAACATTAAAAATCATGAAATAAAATACAGCTTGATAGTACTTTCATCTCTATCTGAAATAAATCCTTTCCACATTTTACCTAAAATACAAGGTTAAATTAATATTTCAGGTGAACTATATTCAGGAGTAGCACCATAATTTAGGTATGCTAAAAATATTTTCAATGTAAATCTCCTTTCATTACCTGAAAATACTTTTCTAATTTCTACAGGTCCTGTCAATTTACTTGAAGCTCAATTTAAAAGGCATGACTGAATCTTCTCTTATTTACCAAAAAAAAAACAAAACAAAACAAAACATAGCATTTTCCAGAAAGGAATTCCTTCATTTAATGAGATTTTTCTGGAGTTAGGTAGGCACAAACGTTAAGCCCACATATGAAGGGACTCTTCCAAATGTACATTTGCCCCTTTAACATTTTTGCAAGGTGGCTTCCGAGTGCCCATCAAGCTGGCCAATATAAACAGTCAGATAAAACATGTTAATATGGTACACTCTCACTTTTAGTCTTGGCACTGACTGAACAAATCACCTTGCACCTCAATTTCTTGTTATAAGAAAAACTGGATGAGTTAATCTTATAAAAGTTACCTGAGTCCAAATTTTAAAGGATTCTAATTATGTGATCCAAGCGCAAAGTATCTCAATAAGCACCTCTGATGTGAAAACTAGGTAATCCTCCAATCCAAAGAACCACCTAGTAACACAGAGAACACCCACTGACAAAGGGAAATTACTGTTATTTTAGAACCTAGTAAGGTTAGAACCTAGTAAGGGTTATTGACTATCACATGTCCAATTCTAGTCTACACGTTTAAAATTCACTGGTCATTTGGGCACTGAGATATCCAGCCCTCTACACAGAGTGGGACTCTAACACTGCATCAACATCCACAACAAAAATACTTTAAAAAATGTTGACAAACGGGGGAAAAGCCAACACCCAGAATAAAGGATTTAATCTAGTATTTATTCCACACTCATGATCGTTCTCTGTAATCAGAATACAAGTCATAAGAACAATCTATCAAATAATTTGCTGATAATCTTAAATAATGCAGCACAGCATTACTTTAATACCTCTGTTCTAGATTGTTTAAAAACTCAAACAGCAATCTTCATTATCAATAAAAAAAGTTCTGAATTTTAAAAAAAGGACACTATATCAAGCGGTTTCATAATTTAAGTATTTCCCACTTATAAAAATGCTTTGGAAGCTTCAGGCTTGAATCTATTTCTCTACTCATCTGCCCCACCCTCTCCCAATTTCACGTTAGTACAGGGTTGCTGCAAGAATGCTAGGCTTTAGACATTAATTTTTTCCTTTAATATAGTACTTTAAAATCTGATAAATTCAAGAAAAAAAGATTACATGTCATGTATTTCTTCAAATAAAAAAGGAAAGCTAAGTGAATAAACTTTAGGCATACTAACAGTGTCCCTTTGAGGTAGAATGCTAAAAGGACTTTTGATCAAATCACAGCCTAATTGAAACCTCTGCATCAGAAACGAGCTTGTGCTAAATCTCTCTAACGTTAACTGTGGAGAATAGTAAGTGTAACATATTAACAAGAGCCTTCCAAGATAATATACAGTGGACAAGAATGTTAATCCTACAACTGCTGCCTTCATGTACACTGAAAGCACAAAATTCTCCTATAATAGACATCCAAGATCCATTCTCAAAGTCTTTAGCATTCTATTATGAAAAGCACAGCCATGCTAACTTCAGTACACAAACCATAATCCCACACCTACAAAACAAAAATAGAATTAGTGGCAGTTTATTGCCTTATACAAATTTAACCAATATGGCAACCATGCCAAAGGAATTAAAACATTTTCAGGACATATGTACAGACTGTACATCTCAAAAACAATTAAACAATAAAAATGCAAGAACAATCTGTGCATCATGTATCAAACTCAACAATTGGGTGAAAACATCAATGCAATAAATGGGATTACAAAGGCACTTCCCTACACAAAAGAGGAAATGAAAATGCAGCCTACAGGGAGCTTGGAAGAGTGTGTAACTACTGCACAATCTCAATTTGGGAGGAAGAAAAAGAAAGCAGATTTAATCAAACATTTATAGGATTCAATGTGATCCACTTTAGAAAAATTTTTTTTCACACAGTCTCATCTTTGTTTTTATGTTGTTTTTCTTGGCTGTCTGGTTCTATACTTTGGCTCCTTCGACGATCATGTTTGTCAGACTGGTCCTTACTATCACTGTGATCTCGTTTGTGGGAACGTTCTTTGCTTCTGCTACGCTTTCTAGATTTTTCTTTGCTGGGGCTATGTTCCCGTTTTCTTGATTTTTCAACACTGTCAGTTCTTCCTTGACTGCCACTTCTACTTCGTTTATTTGATTTTTCTTTACTTTCATTTTTATGTTTACTTGATTTCTCTTTGCTCCTGCTTCTGCTTCGTTTCCCTGCATTTCTACTTCTGCTCCTACTTCTGTGTTTCCTTTCTCTGCTTCTACTCCTACTGTGTTTTTTCTCCTTTTTGGAATCCTTTTTGTCATCTCTATGCCGCCTATCATCTTTATCTTCTTTGTGTTTCTTCTCTTCTAGCTCTCCTCTACTTCTCCTTTCCTTGGACCGTTCTCTTGATCGCTCTCTCTCCTTTTCTCGGTCATTGCCTCTTTCCTTATCATAGTCACGATCTCGTCTTCTACCTCTCTCATTTTCTTTCTCTCTTTCCCGATCCCTGTCCCTTCGGTCCCCTTTCCTATCCCGACTTCGACTACGACTTCTATGCCTTTCCCTACTCCTGCTACTCCGCCTGCGTTCTAACCCCCGATCAATACTTCGGGATCTTCGCCTTTCTTTCTCCCTTTCTTTGGCTTCACGCTCTAGTCGCTGGCGTTCTTTCTCTCTTTCTAATTCTCGGTCAAAACTAGAAGACCCATGACCCTCTCGATGATGGCTTCTACTTCTTGATCTTCTTGGGGACCTCCGCGGACTCAGTGATCTCCTTGGAGACCTAATATTTAAGAAAGGAAGGAAAAAAAAATTCAATGAATAAAACACATCCTAAAAATTTAACTTTCATCAGTGTTATTTATTTAGATCCCCAGACTTACATGTTCCTTACAAATATGCTAGGAACAATTAAAGGCCTTGAAAGGCAGAAAATGACCTTTTGGGGTTAAAAGTGACAAACCCGTAAAATAACAGCATAAAAGGAATTTCCTATGACTTTGCCACTGATTTCCAAGGATCTTTGTATATATAAAGCCTATTTTTAAAGTAATTCCAAGAATTACGTTACCTCGAACGCCTGCGTTCAACATGTCTGTCTATTTCCTCAGCACCTTCCTTCCCTTCTTTTTTGATTTTTCTAGGCCGGGTTTTAATCTGTTGATCAATATTCTTCTGAACTGGAACCGGAATTCTTGGAAACAGGGTAGAAAACCACTCCAGCTTTGTGAGAAAAGACCGCAGCATTTCTCCAATGGTCATTACACAGCCTCCACCAGCCTTCACATCTAGGTCCTACAAAAACACAAAAGATACCCTAGCCGTCAAAAAAAAAATAACTTCAATATGTATGTGAATACTATAAAAATATTACCATCTTTGGAATCTCAAATACAAAAAAATTCTAACAGAAAAATTTTAATTTGTGTACCCTACTAATCTGACAATGAATGATACAGAGAAATATTTGGGCTTAGTGTGTGCATGCAGGTGAGAACAAATCCTGCAGCCTCATGGGCATAAAGAGCACTGAGCTCACTCGGTTAAAAGGAATATGAAACAGCCCCTTGGAGTACTAAACTCTGTGGAACAATAAACTTAAATTAATATTCCACATACCTACTAAGTACGTATTTCTTTCTGTGGACACGTCTGCACACATCATTCCTAGCACTGTAGCCTAACTATGTATGAACTACTTCAGACAATCATGTCTAAAGATTATCTTTTAACAGCTCTAATATAAAATGAAGCCCTAATAAAACTGGAAGCAATAGCAAACCAACTGCCATGAAGCAGTGAGGTTTCTAATTTAGAGTTATGTAGAAAATAAATAAATGAACAAATAATTGGAAACGCATAATCCATGATGACCATTGTCTCTGAAAAGGGTCATTACCGCATGAAGGCCTTCTTGCTATGCCCTCTCACAGCTCAGGACATGTTAGTCAGCTATTGTCAGTCCCAAACCTATAGTGCAAGCACACAAGGAAAGTGAGATTTGTTATCTAAACAGGAAAACAAGAGCTAAAGGTAAAACTGCTTGCACTCACACACATTTAAGTGTTCAGATATACAGTATTTCCAAATATAATCGCTGCAGATATCTAAGGAAGAAAACAATAAGTTAGCTTAAATAGAGATCCTCAGGTTTGTAAATACAATAAAAAGCAGATTAAACAGAAGCATTCAGAAATAAACCTAATACAATACCAATCATAAAAAGGGACATGCTTTTTAAATAGAGAAGGGAGAAGTGCTTTGGCCTGAAAAATTTCATCTAAAAAGAAAAACAATTTTAAAGATTGTGATTTATCACCTAATACATTTTTTGCTTCTTCAAAAGTATTAACAATTCAGTAAACAGCCCCTGCCAAAAAAAAGCAGAGAAAAATTCTCCATGTCTATCTACACGAGTGAGATTTTTTTTTTTAGGTGTGCACAAAATAATAAAAACACACTAGAAAGATCTCTATTTGAATGACCCTTTAATTCAATAAATTCTTTGAATGTTTTAAAAAGGACTACTGAAGTTTAGCACTCAAAGTTTACTTTACGGACCTTAAAATACAAAGTGGTGGGAGCTTATGTTTGGACAATACAGGTATGTATTAAGTACCTTTTGAGATCTTGGACTTCACAGTGTAAGCATATTAATATAGATCTGATTTATATCTGACATAATTACGGTTCCCAAAGTAACTTTTACTTTCTGAATATATGTAATAACAAGCTCAACTTTGTTAAGCCTGAATGGCAAACTAAATTTATAATTAAAAAACAAAAAGAGGCGCCTGGCTGGCTCAGTCAGAAGAGCATGTGATTCTTGATCTCAGGCTCATAAGTTCAAGCCCCACGATGGGTGTAGAGCTTACTTTAAAAAAATTTTTTTAGTTAAAAAAAAAAACCTAAAGTACAAATTTTAAGAAAGGGTTTTCTTCTGGCTTTATAAATATGTATAGTATATTAGGAGTCAGAAAGCTAGAATTCAAATATTTTGATCATCTTGAATAAATCATCTAAATTCTCACCCTATTTAAATACCACTCATCTCTTCAACTCTGCACTTTTAGGGAAGTGGGAGTATAAATATGTGCAAGTTAGAGCATAAAGAACTGAGAAGTTCCAGGAGAATAAAGTACTATAATTAGTATTGTATGCACATGTCTTAACACCTCAATCTTGAGCACGGCCCCCTTAGAAAGTCACTACCAACTGCACAAGTCAAATCAACGCAACATACAAAGAGTAATTAGAAAAAATTTTCAATTGTTACCAAAACACATTTAAACAATTAAGAAATAAGAAAAATAAATTTAAGAAACTTAACCTAAGATATATAAAGTCCACCAAATCTTAGTAAAAGGACATCAATTCCAAAAGTATGAGTGAAATAAATTTAACTACAAAAAATTCTGAAAGACATTAAGCCTCCAATAAGTAAAAGGTATTAAAAACATGAAAATAATCAGAAAAAAACTAATTATTACCCTTGCTGACATACCTCTTCATCATCAAGGAAAGATTCAAACCAGTCCCAGAGATCTGTAGGGGGCTGTGTGTACCTAGAATTACAGCAGACTGGTTAGGCTCGCGTGAACTAGCATGACACGTTTAATGGAAACACAGATAAACGCACGCTCACCTTATATACATAAATCCAAGAGCTCTAATGTACGGAGAGTCTGTGTGCGTTATGAGACCCATCACCTGCTTGCGAGTTAACTTCAGAGTAAATAATTTGTATAACAGGCAGAAAGCTGTAGACACTATTCCTCCTGTTCCAACACCTCGAACCTTTAGGAGAACAGTTAGGATAAAGTAGTAAATTAAGAGAGATATTTGACACCAACTGATTAATCCCATTAGGTATTAATAACAAGATACAATCCAGAACTGAGAAGAGAGCATTAATAAACAGACACTTTTCTAACCCCGTTCACCAGACAGTTGAATTTAGATCAAAACAAAAAACCAAACTTCTAGGCTTTGCCAACTGCCATTTGGGTAACTGTCGGACTTTTAGCTTCCTAAATATAAACTTAGTTATCAGACACAGAAAAACTGAAAAATGCACGTACTTCTACTTACCCCTCCGCACATCCCCGTTTGGCCTGCTGTTTTCCTGCTTCCTTTCTCCCAAGGCTCAACATGAGTGACCTGAAACAGAAAAGAGGAACACAACAAACATTCATACTTCGATTTTTTTTTTTAAACCATGATTAAAGTAAACCCAAGTCCATAATAGAGCAGCTTCTTCCAAAAGTTTGGAAGTTGGGTATTTTGACATGATGCATGAATTCTGTTTACATACATTATGTAAACCATCTTTTAAAAACTCCTTAGATTTTAAAGAGCACCAATAAAACTGCCAGGGTTTAACAAAATCTCAACAGTCTTGTGAGCAGAGATTTCATAAAAATAGTTTTGTAGAGAGCTGATACATGTGGAGCCAAGAGATTTCTAATAGTCTCATATACTTGTAAAAAACTATTTGATAATAGATAAACTTTATATCTATGAGTTGCCTAAAAGAATAAAAATTCTCATTTTACATTGGGATTTAAGGCTCCAACTTAAAAAGGATCTAAGTAAATAAATAGGATCAATGAAGGTTTAGTATTTATTTCAAAAAAAATTCAACACCCTTAATTTTACGGTGGTTTAAAATTCTACATTATAAAACAAATGACTTGGAAGTATGTGTGTTAAAACAGTAACAAGTTACTTCTAATGCAAAATTATCGAACTTTATTCGTACGTTATTGTTTTAAAACCATGAACAAGCATTACGTTCATTCCTGATTAAAGATGAAATTACAAGGGCCACACCCACACAGATCATTCTTGTTAGTGTGTATTTTCAGCCTAATTACATGAACGAATTCAATTTCCCCCATAATGTAAACTGCCAAAAAACCTGAGCGTGACTGGTCATTCATTATATTAAGTGTAATCGATACAGTATCATCTTTGTCAAGGTGAGTAACCTATAAAAACCACATACTTTGCCTAAAAGTAGCAAAGAACGAATATTAACTCAATAACATATAACTCAAGGTCTTTTGGAAAGATAAGATCCATATTTAATTTAAAATAAAAACAAAATTAAACCCTGTTCTTTCACTATGCAATTCTAAAACTGTATTTTTACCCATCCATGATTACATTTGATAATCTTTTCAGTGGCCACAGACAGAAAAGCATGCATTTAGAGCACTACACTATTTTGCTCAGCACTGCTTTACTGTTTGCTTCATCTCCTTCGCGGTTTGCCGTATGAAAGATGTTTCAATTCCTTAGAGGCTAGCCAACGGGGTGGATGCAACACAAAATCCGACTTAAAACTAGAAGCACAAGTATTTCAATAATTATTTGATCTGGACATCATGGTAACAAAACCTGGGTCTTTAGTTTTGTAACTAAATTTAAATTATTGCTAGTACAATCTTAAGTTTTCAAGACACAGTATTTGAAGTTTGAAAACAAGCCTTTCCTCTGTCGCATTAACGCTGGCCTGTATGATGAAACAGAACCTGCCGCAAAAAGAGCAGGAGCCCAGTTTTCAATTGTTTGAAGTTTACTACACAAGGCTAAGAATTAAACAGTCACCATACTGTATTCGTGCTGAAAAAGGCCTTACCTTTTTAAAAGCTAAAAAAAACCTAGTTCATAGTATTACACTTACTTACAATACTCCTGTAAAAGGATAGCAACATTTCAGTGTACTGTACATACCCAAAGTTGAACTGTATTCTCAAAATGCGGATTTTCTATAAAAAAACAACTATTTCAAAATCCTTCAGTAACCTAATCACTTAAAGGGGAGGGGGGAGATTGTAGATAAAATATAACCTAAAAGCAAATAAAGAGAATTTCCTTTTCCTAACACTTCTACAGATATGTTCAGACCACAAAAAATACTTTATGTGGTCTGTCAAGTGTTTTAAGAGTCAAACAGACAAATTGGATGGTATTTTATTAGATGCTCTAGCTAAAATATTTAAAAACCATTAATTCTATTATTAATTTTCCTTAAAATTTTAATTAACCTTAAGAGGCCTGGAAGATATTTTTAAACTATATAATTTGCAGGGAAGTGGCGGAAACCTATCTAGTTGGTGAAGAAAAGCCCAAAACCAATGGCCAAAAAATACCTAAATAGCCGTTCATTTAACCAGGGAAATGCATTTATGGCGATTGAGCATGATTAGTGGTGCATACCTCTACCTGCGACCCTGGGCTGCTCCGAGCCTCGCTGCAAGACTGAGTCAATCCTGCTAACGAAACAAGAACTGAGACAAGAGTGCAGTGAGGAGGCGCCAGGTGAGCTCCCCAGCACAGCCAAGCCAGCACCGACCCTGCCGCAGAAGCCCAGGGCCCAGATAATTCTAAATAAGCCCAATGCACAAGTTACTGAGACCACTTACTCCTGACTTCCTGCTGGGAAAATTTCCAGGCCTTCTGTACACCTCTTGCACTGGCTCCTCTCCACCCTCAACCCTCCCACCCCCACCCGCAACATACACTGACTATTTCCCTGTCTGGATCGGATAGAGAATACCAACAACACGAGGCCAACACTGTAGTCAATACACGCCCTGGCCCAGGATGAGCGGGAGAAGCACCAACAAGTTGGCGCTGAGTAGATCCACGTCAAAACGAATAAATTTAAAACTGTAAACTGGAGAGGACTGTCACTCTTTTCTACCCTTCCCCACCCCTCCCACCCAACTCCCTCCACCGGTGGGCAGGAGGTTGGGGGAGGAGAGTTCAGGAGTGGCGGGCTCTCCGAGCCCTAAAAATCTGAAAAAGAAATGAGAGGGCGGCCCCCATTTAACCCCTCCCTGGCAGACTGCTGGCCAGCGCTCGCCCTCCCCAACCTTCCGCATCTACAAAAGCTCAGACCTCAAGGGCTGCCTCCGCCCGTTTCTATACCCTCCTCTGAGTTTAACCCGCCCGCCCCCTGGCCCCCCAGGCCTAGACTCTTCATACCTTAAAGTAGATCTCGTCCACCACCTCGTGGTAGGTCTTGAGCTCGTAGAGCTGCACTTTGAAATAAGGCGACGACAGGATATTGGTCAAGATCATGGGGTTGAGGTTCATAGTCTTCTCGTTGCCCCACAGCGGCAGCACATTTCCCTGCTTGCCCGAGACCGCCGGCTTAGTGGCGCCGCCGCCGCCGCACTGCTGCTGCTGCTGCTGGGCCGCGGCCGCGGCCGCCTGGTGCTGCGGCTGCGAGTTGCCTGTCAGCGCGGGGCTGTTGTTAGCCATGTTGCGGCGGAAGGAAGGAGGGAGGGAGAAGGGAGGGGGAGGGGGCCAAGCTCGATCTCGCTCTTCGGGACAACGGTCCGGGACCCTACTCCATGGAACGCCGTCGGGAGAGGGGACCGCCTCGCTGTCCCCCGGCTGGGTGAGGGAGGGCAACGAGGACGCCGACAAATGGACGCTGGATCGAGAGCAAACGCCGAAACGCGAGCTGCGGGAACTCCCGGCAGAAGGCGAGCCGGCGGCCACGGAGCGCGATCTCTTCCGCCAACTGCCCCTGGGAACAAGATGGCGGGCCCGGCGGATGTGACGCCTCACGCCCCAGAGTTCCAAGATGAGCCGGGAGCCAATTAGAGACGCCCAGCTGGGCTGCAAATTCCTCTTCCTAGTTCCCCACGTTCTGTGCACGCTGAGGTCCCCGCGGTGGTCTCCTGTGCCCGACTCGGGAGATGTCCCCTGGGAATCTGGGGGCCAGGGGAAGGGGTTGCAGGCCCAATTCCTATGCTTTAGGGTCTGGACCGGGGGCCCAGTTTCTCCTCTTGAAAGCCGGGCAGGAAAGGGTTCGCATGGATCTATGCTTGCGAATTTGTGACTCTGACTTCTGCGGAGTACGTTAGTCTCTTGAGTTCAGTTTTTAAGATTCTCTTTAAGGGGAGGATGATCAGGACTTTATTTCTCCATGTGATTCCGATGCAGTTGTTACATCTTTCTGTCTGCCGGCTGTAGGGTACGGCCAGAGGTTTTATTGTTTGAGCCTAAATATTTCAGCTGTAAGATTGGAAAACGTGCTGGGCTGTTAAAACATCTGAGCGTTAAAAGAGCGACTATACCTGTGGCGGCTAGTAGAGTTCTCCAAGTATTTGTTAGGTGCCTTTTCTTACCTCCTTATTCGAGTTCGTCCATTATGCGGATGCATTCTGAGTGGTAAACACTGGGCGAGGCACTGAGCGGGGGTTGAGGAGGCGGGAGGAGGTGTAAAAATGAGTCAGAAATCGGTCTTGTCTCTCAAAAGCTATTGTTGACCTAGACAGATTCATGGTATTTGGAGTTAAGAGAAAGCTGCAAAAAGCACTTAAGTTTCTACAGATGCTGTCAGGCTGCGCAGCTTTATCAGCAGAGATCAGCCTGAGGATATGTAGAAGCAGAGAAGATCAGGCTTGTCAGAGTGAAAATGGTCCAGTTACAGGAGCCGGGAACTATATTTTTGGGGAAGTAATGGCCTGGTTGGAATTGCGCTACTGTTTAGTGCCTGGAATGCCAAGTTGAAACATTAGTAATTTAATGACGTTTAAATCCAAGGGTTACATAATTAAACCTATGACCCCAAATCTACTTTTAGATGCTAATATTCTTAATATTCTCAGGCTCCAATCCATTCATCAGAGTACTGCCAGATTCTTTGTTCCAAAAGTACAAAACCCCTCCTCAAAACCTTGGATGGCTCACTTAGTGACATCCCAATTGCCAAAATTCAGTGACCTTTTAATTCTTCATCCTATATGATTCCTGTGGCACTTTTTTTTTTTTTTTAAAGTTTTACTTGTTTAATTTCTGTACCCAATGTGGGGCTTGAACTCAGGACCCAAGACTGAGTCTCATGCTCTTTGGACTAAGCCAGCCGGGTGCCTCTGTGGCACTTTTTATCATTTACTCTTTCCTAGGAACTGTTGGGGGTGGAAGTTTGAAAGTGGAGATCTTTCAGTGGCCTCGACACTGAGAGGGGAAAAGGGTAAGACAGAAACCTTGGGTTAAATCCAGCAGGAGAGAGAAGATAAAGCAGTAGGAGGTGAATTGGGAGATAATAGTATGGCAATGCAAGGAAAAATAAATGATAAATGAAGGGTTGGAGTGACTAATATTTAGAGTTAGTGCGTGAGTGATCATCCTTTATTTTACATTAATGAAATGAAGCTTTGAGAGAAGCAGTTTTCACTTCCTAGTAAATCTTGCTTTTCTATACATTAGTTTATACAAATATACTCCCCCAAGGAAAACTGATGATCTCGACCTCTAATGAATTACTAAGTTAAAAATACAATGAAAATGAATTTTGAGAGGCACCTGGTAAGCCTCTGACTTCAGCTCAGGTCATGATCTCACGGTTCATGAGTTCGAACCCATTTTGAGCTCTTTGCTGCCAGTACAGAGCCCGCTTCAGATCCTCAGTCTCCCTCTCTGTCCCTCCTCTCCCCTCCACTCTCTAAAAAATAAATAAATATTTAAAAACATTAAAAATAAAAAGAATTTTGAACCCACTTCTTCCTTTACACGTATTTTTCTTTCTTTTTTAAAGACTTCTTTCTTTTTTATTTTTATTTATTTTTAAAGATTTCATTTAAAAAAATTTTAATGTTTATTTTTGAGAGAGAGCAGGAGCACAAGCTGGGGGAGGGGCAGAGAAGGGAGACAGAATCCAAAGCAGGCTCAAGGCTTGCACTGTCAGTGCAGAGCCCATTGAGGGGCTTGAACTCACAAACTGTGAGATCATGACACCAGCCAAAGTCAGACGCTTAATTGACTAAGTAACCCAGATGCCCCTAAAGATTTTATTTTTAAGCAATCTCTGCACCCAGCATGTGTCTCGAACCCACAACCTTAAGATCAAGCTACTGAATTAGGCAGCCAGGCATTTTTCCGTTTGGATAATAAGTTTATTGAGTTTTTCTAGTGACACTCCCAGTTGCCAAATTCTATGATTTTTAAAAAATGTTTATTTAGAGAGAGAGAGAGAGAGAGAATGCGAGCAGGGGAGAAGCAGAGAGATAGTGAGATAGAGAATCCCAAGCAGGCTCCGTACTGTTAGCGAAGAGCCTGATGGGGGCCAGAACTCACAAACTGAAATTACGACCTGAGCAGAAATCAAGAGTCAGACACTCAACTGACCGAATCACCCAGGTGCGCCTCATATTCTGTGATGTTTAAAAATTCCTTTATATATGGGGGTGCCTGGGTGGCTTGGTTAGTTGAGTGTCCGACTTAAAAAAAATTTTTTTTAATGTTTAATTTGGGGGGGAAGGGAGGGGCAGAAAGAGAGGGAGACATAGAACCCTAAGTAGGCTCCAGGTCAGACTCTTGATCTCAGCTCAGGTCTTGATCTCAAGGTGGTGAGTTTGAGCCCCGTTTGTGTGGGCGTGAAGCCTACTTAAAGTAAAATTAAAAAATAAAAATGAGGAGCACCTAGGTGGCTCAGTCGGTTGAGCGTCAGACTTTGGCTCAGGTCATGATCTCGCAGTTTGTGAGTTCGAGCCCCGCGTTGGGCTCTGTGCTGACAGCTTAGATAGAGCCTGGAGCCTGCTTCGGATTCTGTGTCTCCCTCTCTCTCTGCCCCTCCCCTGCTCATTCTCTTTCTCTCTCTCTCTCTCTTTCTCTCTCTCTCTGTCAAAAGTGAATTTAAAAAACATTAAAAAATAAAAATAATAAATAAAAATTCCCTAAAACATATCATCTATGTAGTCATAGACACTCATTTACCCCTAATGAGCTAAGTAGAGGTTGAGGTTTAATATCGAAGTCTCAGTAGCATCAAACTAAGGGAGCCAGGTATTATGATAAAGTGCTTATCACAGTCAATGAATCCAACAACACCCTGAAGATATTACTAGTATTCCCCATTAAAAATTAACTATTCATATTTAAATTAGAAACCCTACACTGCATATAGATAAAGCAGGTAAGTCAGGTTTGACCTGTTTTGACATGTGCACACACATTGTCTTAGTCCATTCATGCTGTTGTAACAAAATACCACAAACTGGGTAGTTTATAGATAACAGTAATTTATTTCTCACAATTCTGACTGGTAGAGTCCAAGGTCAAGGGAAATGCTCTTCCTGGTTCATAGTTGGCATCGTCTAGCTGTAGTCACAGGGTTAAAAGGGTGGGGAACCTACAGGGGTCTTTTTTCTAAGAGCACTAATCTAATCTCATGTATGTGAGCTCTACCCTTATGATTTGAATACTGCTCCAAGGCCTCACCACCCAATAGGTCACTTTGGAGGTTAGAATTTCAACATATGGGGGCCCCTAGGTGGCTAAGTCAGTTCAGCCTCTGACTTCGGCTCAGGTCATGATCTCCAGGTCTGTGGGTATGAGCCCTACATCGGTCTGTCTCCTGTTGGTACAGAGCCTGATTTGGATCCTCTGTCCCTCCTCTGATTGTTCTCTCTCTCTCTCTCAAAAAAATAAACTTAAAGAAATAAAGTTAAAAAAAGAATTTTAATATATGAATTTTGCAGGGATACATTCAGACCACAGCACTCATTGTCATCACCACAAATAAGATAACACTTACACCACCTCTAAAAGTTCTCTTATGCCTTTTTCTAATCCATCTCTCCCTCCAACTCAGCTCCCAGGCAGCCATTTTCTGTCAGTTTGCATTTTCTTGAATTTTAAATAAATGGAATCATGCACTTTGTTTTCTTTTTGCCTGGCTTCTTTGGCTCAGCATAGTTTCGAGTTTTACCCTTATTGTTTGTTTCAGCAGGCTATGGGTTTTGTTTTGTTTTTTTTACTGCGTAGTATGATTTCCCACAATTAGTTCCATAATCTGTTGATGAACATTTCAGTATCTAATTTTCAGCTGTTATAAATATAGCTGCTATGAACATTGTGTACTAGACTTTGTGTAGATACAAAGACTTTGTGTCTCTTGGTTAAAAACCTATATGTAGAGTGACTGTGTCATATAGTGGGTGTTTAACTTTCAAAGAAACATCTACACTGCTTTCCACGTGGTTGTACGATTTTACATTCCTACCAGTAGTATATGAGAGTTCCAGTTGCTCTATGTCCTTGCCAACACTTGGTATAAGTGTTTTTCAGTTTTTAATTTTAGCTCTTCTAAGGGGTGTGTAGTGGTATGTCACTGTGGTTCTGATTTACCTTTTCCTTACAACTAATGATGTCGAGCCTTATTTCAGGTGCTCACTGGCATTCCTATATCTTCTATTTTGAAATTACTTCAAAAGTTTGCCCAAATCCTTATGTGGTTATTGGTCTTACTGTTGAGTTGGAAGAATTCTTCATATGATCTGAATATAAGTCATTTGTCTGATATGTGTCTTACAAGTATTTTCACACAGTCTGTAGGTTGCCTCTTAATTTTCTTAATGGTGGCTTTCAAAGTGCAAACAGCTTTTTATTTTAATGAAATCCAAGTTACCAAATTTTTGTTTTGCTTATGATTCACACTTTTTATGTTTAAGAACTATCAACGCTAAGGTGGCAATAATATTCTCATGTTTTCTAAAAGTTTTATAGTTTGGGATTTGATACTTAGGTTTGTGACCCATTTTGAGTTACTTTTTGCCTACAGTGTGAGGTAGAGTTGATTTTCATTCCCTCACCCCCCACCACACACACAGATATTCAAGTAATCCAGTACTATTTGTTGAAAAGACTTCTTTCCGTATTGAATTGCTTTAGCATCTTTGTCAAAAATTAATGAACCGACCATGTTTAGGTCTATTTCTGTTCTGTTGATCCTTATGGTTTTGTCTTTTTATCAATACCCAACTATCTTGATTACTGTGGCTTCATAGCAAGTTTTGAAATTGAGTAGGTTAAATCTTCCAACTTCATTCTTCCTTTTAAAAATTGCTTTGGTTACTCTAGGACCTTTATGTTTCCATCAATTTCTTAAAAAAAAAAAAAAAAGCCTGGCATGTTGGCATGTAGTAGGTGCTCAATAAATATGTATAATTCACAAATAGATGAGTAAGGAATTGAAATAATTGCCATGTTCTGGTGTTTTGAACAATTTACTGTTTAGACCAACTACAAATCTAGGGGCACCTGGGTGGCTCAGTTGGTTAAGTGTCCGACTCTTGATCTCAGGGTCATGAGTTTCAGCCCCACGCTGAGTGTAGAGATTACTTAATAAACAATTATCAGAGTTAACTAGGCAAATAAAAGAGAAAGGATATTCTAGTTAGGGCTAGCCTGTGCAAGGGCTCTGAGGCATGAAAGAACAAATGAGGTATTTGAGCAACTTTTTGTCACTATTATACTGCTTTAATTTTTTTCAAGGATGGTATGAAAAATTGGTACAGCCATAGAAATGTATACATAAACCTGATTATAATGTAATTATCTGATTTGTCACCTTCAGCCACCAGAGGGAGGGTCTTCCAGCACTAGGCATAGGGATGGATACATAATAGGTACTAAGTAAATAGTTAAAATTGTTTTTCTACTCACAATATTTCTGACATCAAATGTCAGATGTCCCGCCCTCCTTCTGCCCAGATATACACACTGACCAATTTTTAAACTCTTTGGACACTGACTGGATGTTCTATAATTCAATTCAATTCTGACACTAACTACTCAGAGTTAGCACAGACTGTATAAGTTAAGGGCTCACTCCCACAAGACTGCCCCAACTTCAGACACAAATTACAAATAGCAGGGCCCCAGGTTACACATATTTTTGTCCTTTGGAGACAAATTGGGAGTCCCCTTGACCTCCTCTTCAGGTTTGACAATTTGCTATCAGAGCTCACTGAATTGAGGGAAACACTTTAGTTGCTGTTATTAATGACACTTTAAAGGATGTCATCATTTATTTATTTTTTAAAGGATGTTATCTTTTTTTTAATTAAAAATTTTTTGATGTTGATTTATTTTTGAGAAAGAGAGAGAGAGAGAGACAGAGCATGAGCGGAGGATGGTCAGAGAGAGAGGGAGACACAGAATCAGAAGCAGCTCCAGGCTCTGAGCCGTCAGCACAGAGCCTGACACGGGGCTCGAACCCATGAACTGTGAGATCGTGACCTGGGCTGAAGTCGGCTGCTTAACCGACTGGGCCACCCAGGCGCCCCAAGGATGTTATCTTTTAATATAAAGGGTATGAATGATGAGCCAGATGAAGAAGTGACAGAACAAAGTCCAGAAGGGTCTCAAGTGCAGCAGCTTCTATCCCAGAAGAGTTTGGGGTGTACTACTCTATCCGCACATGGATGCGTTCACCAACTTGGAAGCTCTTTGAACCTCATTAGTTAGCATTTTTTTTTATGGAGTTTCTATTAAATTGACATTATTGATTAAATCATCGGCCATGAATGTCAAGGACGGGGCTGAAAGTTCCAGCCCTCTAATCACATGATTTGGCTTATCTGGCAATCAGCTCCCACCAGAAACTATCCAGGGTCCTACCTAGAGTCATCTTATTAGCATAAAAAAAGGCACCTCGGGGCACCTGGGTGACTAAGTCAGTTAAGTGTCCTCTGACTTCTACTCAGGTCATGATCTCATGGCTCTGAGTTGAGGCCTGCACCTGGCTCGCTCCTGTCGGCGTGAGCCCACTTTGGATCCTCTGTCTCCCTCTCTCTCTGCCCCCCCCAATAAACAAACACTAAACCCCCCAAGAAAACCCCACAAAAGGCACTAATATCTCTCCAGAGATTGGAAGGGATTTAAAAGCTCTTGTTTCAGGAACTGGTAGTGAAGACCAGATATACATGTATGTCTTATTATATGACAATATCACAGTATTCATTTATTAAGTGAATAGACAAGTGAATGAATTATTGCTTCTATTTGGTTGGAGAGTGAGACTGATCCAAAGTATTCAATGAATGTGAGAACAGTCCAGGAAAGTCAGTTAATGCCATGTCAGGAAAAGACAGAAAATAATATAAGGAGAGGATTCATGTCTCAAAATGCAACATTTCTTTCAAGGATAGAGGAGTAATCACAATGTAAGATAACATTTCATAAGAATGAACTTGAATTACTTAAATTATAGTTATTGGGGCATGAGATTATATATTTTGGAAAAACAAATGAAATTATTAAAGGTATTTAAAATTTTTTAAATTTTTTAAATGTTTATTTTTGAAGGAGAGAGAGACAGAATGCAAGTGGGGGAAGGGCAGAGAGAGAGGGAGACACAGAATCTGAAACAGGCTCCAGGCTCTGAGCTGTCAGCACAGAGTCTGATGTGGGGCTCAAACTCAACTAACTTCGAGATCACTGCCCGAGCTGAAGTCAGATGCCTAATCGACTGAGCCACTCAGGCACCCCAAGTTATTTAGGTTTAAATGGTCAACTCTTGGGGCATCTGGGTAGCTCAGCTAGTTGAGCATCCAACTTCGGCTCAGGTCATTATCTCGTGGTTTGCCACGTGGTTTGAGCCCCGTGCTGGGCTCTGTTGATAGCGTGGAGCCTGGAGCCTGCTTCAGATTCTGTGTCTCCCTCTCTCTCTGCCCATCCCACACTCATACTCTGTCTCAAAAATAAATAAAACATTAAAAAAAATTTTTAATGGTTAACTCTTAGTTTTCTGAAAAAGCCTTTTCTATATCATTTCACATAACTGTGAGAAATAAGCCCACTGACCCAACCAAAGGATGGACACGGAGACTTGGAGCACAGTGAAGCATGGCTTTAACCAACGTTCTTGCAAGAGTGGATGTCTGATGGGCAGTTACAGCAGGCAATTTATCTCCTAGCGTGAAGTCCCTCCCCTGATTCCTCATTGGCTGAGTACTACAGAGGTTAAAGCCTTACCCATACCCCCAAGTCACCTATGCCCATGTAAGGCAAAAAGTAGTCTGATGGGAGCAAATTGAGATTCCTTGAGGTAACACAGAGACCTCAGTTCTTTGGAGCATGCTCATTGCAAAGCCCGAAAAAAGCCCATGAAAGGTAGAGGGGGAAAAGAACCAGGAAGTGAAGTGTCTAAGGGTTTGCGACTCCATTGTGGGAGGGTGGCAGTCACACATATTTCCAACAGTTAAACCTACTGTTAACTAGACAGCACAGCTTTTATTTGGTATTTCTGAAAATGAATCACCTCACTTCTCACATGACCAGCATGTTGCTGGAAGAAAAAATAAAAGGGGACACAGACAGCCTAACACTTTTAAGAGCACAGACCCTGGAGTCAGGATGCCTGGGTTTAAATTCTGTCTCCACTATTTTAATTTGGACAAGTTGTTTCACTTTTCTCTGCTTTTGTTTTTTCATCTGTTACAATAGGGATGTTATTATTACCTACTTTCTCAGGCTTTATATGAATCGAATTTCTTAATATATGTAAATGCTTAGGACGGGACTTAGCACATACTGTGATCTTCAGCACTGTCCATTACTGTCTTCTAAATATCATTAAACATTTTTATTATATTCTAAGTTCACCCTGCAAATGCTAATGCAGTCTTACTTTCTAAGTCGGTTAACTTTTTACTTCCCATTAGGAATCTCAATTCTGATAACAGTGTTCTGCCAGAGACATTTTGTGTGGCTGCCGACCTTGTAGTGTGGCCAGGATTACAGATGGGATTGATCTACTTGGCAGATGGGCCATAAACTTGATACCAGATTTATTTCAGGCTGTTAAGGAGAAATAGGGAATATTTCAGAGGTTGTATCTCAAACCTTTGAAAATCACGTAGGAGAGAATAACTGTGAATAACATACCTCCTTCTCTGTATAGCTTTTGTATACCCATCGCCCCTTCTGAGTGTAACTATCTCACTCTCAGTGCTGTTGGCAGGCAACCCTATGTGGCCAAGTGATGTTGGCTGTCTGGCCATGGTTAGTTGGACCAGAGGTAATACTGATCGACATCCTAGCCAGTGACCTGTGATGATGGCTCCCTATGAATGAGATGAGCTGGGGCTTCCAGATCCTTGCTGGGATTTGGATGGGGAACATAGAGAAACCAAGTGGTTAGCAGTAGTAGGTCCTAAAGCAAAAAGAATGGAGTGAGACAGGAAAGGAGTCATATGAGGGGCACGTGGGTGGCTCAGTTGGTTAAGCATCCAACTCTTGATTTCGGCTCAGGTCATGATCTCATGGTTCATGAGTGTGAGACCCATGTCAGGCTCTGCGCTGACAGTGTGGAGCCTGCTTGTGATTCTCTCTGTCTCCCTCTCTCTGCCCCTCCCCTTCTCACTCGCTCTCTCAAAATACATACATAAACTTAAGAAAAAAAAAAGGAATTATATGGATTCAGCTGGGATCATACCCATAGGAGAATTAGATTCAAAAGTGAGTAATGGAAGAAGGTGGCTCCATGTCTAGGGATTAATCTTCTGACAGGCATGGCAGTAGAGGTGGTAGAGATTCTGACATCGAACACGGAGTCTCAGATGGGCCAACTGTGGTATTTTTGGTGGTGGTGTTTTTGGTGGAGGTGTTTTTGCTAAAGAATTCCCTTGGTGGTTGGGTCTTGTTCTAGGATGTGAACAGTAGTTGGGCTCTCTACTTTTCTGAGAGGTTAGGTGAGAATTCAATATTTTATAATAGATTTCTTGCCACAATGAGCCCTGATTTAATACATTTCTAAGTAAATAAGTATCAGAAACCTTTTCTTCATTCTACCCATCCCATCTTTTATCAGATCACCAGTTTGGTGTTAAAAGTCATTTGGGGGGGCGCCTGGGTGGCTTAGTCAGTTAAGCGTCCGACTCTTGGTTTTGGCTCAGGTCATGATCTCGTATTTTGTGGGTTCAAGCCCTGCATTGCACTCCATGCTGACAGCATGGGGCCTGCTTGGGATTCTCTCTCCCCCTCTTTGCCCCTCTTCCACTTGCTCTCTGTCTCAAAAATAAATAAATAAATAAATAAATAAATAAATAAACTTAAAGAAAAAGTCATTTTGGTTTTAAAAATATCTTAGAGGTGCCTGGGTGGCTCAGTCACTTGAGTGTCCGACTTCAGCTCAGGTCATGATCTCATGGTTGGTGAGTTCTAGCCCCATGTCGGACTTTGCACTGACAATGTGAGCCTGCTTTGGATTCTCTGTCTCCCTCTCTCTCTGCTCCTCCCCCACTCGCTCTTGCTTCTTTCAAAAAGAAATAAACATTAAAATAAATAAACAAATAAATAAAATATCTTAAATTTATACCATTCTTTAGGTATTTTAATTATTTCTTTCATCTCTTTTAATTTTCATTCTTCAGATAAGGAACTTGAGGGCCTCCAAGATATCTGTCCTACTTCCTCTCCAACCATACTTCTTGATAAGAAGTCCTGATCTTCCAAACCCACGGAGGCAGCCCTATGTCCCCAGTGAGCTTGACCATCCGCTCAGCCCTTACAGGTGATTGACCCAGGTGTGGAGATTTGACCAAAGTGAACCAAACAGATCTCCTCTCCTGTTGAGAGTGAGGACCACCATGCGCCTGAGGTCCTGCCACACTATACTGGGAGTGGGACCAGAGTCACTGTGATGTTGTGGAAACAGCTCCTCTACACCTGATCCTAGAGGGGCAGATCCAGGTTTTGTGGGTTTATACAGTGAGGTTTACACAATGTGGGGGAAAATATTTTTATTTAACTAATTAATTTATTTACTTTTTAAAGGTTATTTATTTCGAGAGAGAGCGAGAGAGCGAGCTGCCCCCGTGAGTAGGGAGGGACAGTGGGAGAGGGAGAGCAAGAATCCCAAGCAGGCTCTGTGCTGTAAGCATGAGTCCCATGTGGGGCTTGATCTTATGAACTGTTAAATCATGACCTGAGCGGAAATCAGGAGTGGGATGCTTAACAAACTGAACCACCCAGGCATTCTACATGATATTTTTAATATTGTACCAGAGTATAAGCTGGCTCACAGACATCTGACTCTCTTGAGTATTGTAACTCTCTGAGTTACTATCTATGAATGAGAAGCCCCAAACAGTTTACAATCCTGAAAAGTTAGAGGTTAACTTGTGGAACATTGATAAGGGGGGATAATCTTTCATTTCCTGCTGGATAACAAGGATACTCCAAAGGTATGTTTTTTTCAGTATGGAGGTTCCTCAGAAAGCTAAAAATAGAACTACCCTATGATCCAAAGGATACAAAAATACAGATTTGAAGGGGTACATGCACCATGATGTTTATAGCAGCATTATCAACAATAGCCAAACTAAAAAGAGGCCAAATGTTCAATGATGAATGGATAAAGAAGATGATGTGGTGTGTGTATACACACACACACACAATGGAATATTACTTGATGATCAAAAGGAATGAAATCTTGCCATTTGCAATGACATGGATGGAGCTAGAGCGTATTATGCTAAGCAATAAACCAGTCAAAGACAAAGACAAATACCACATGATTTTTCTCATATATAGAATTTAAGAAACAAAACAGATGAGTATATGGGAAGGGGGAAAAAAGAAAGAGGGAAACAAACCACAAGAGACTCTTAATGATAGAGAACAAACAGGTTGATGGAGGGATGTGGGTGGGGGATGGGATAGATGGGTGATGGGCATTAAGGAAGGCACTTGGGATGAGCACTCAGTGTTGTATGTAAGTGATGAATCACTGAATTCTACTCCTGAGACCGATATAGCACTGTATGTTAACTAAAATTTAAATTAAAAGAAGCCATTCTTACTCATTTCTTTGTGACTTGATTTATCTCCTTTCCTTGGAACTCCCTTTTCCCCATTTCACCCTACACAGCCCAGCTGAGAAGCCACTTCTCTGTAGATTTCTCTGACCCACTCCTATCAAAGCCAGAATGAATTGTCCACTCATTTATGATCCCACTGTTTTTTACCTATCTCTCTCATAGTACTTATTTCACCCACTATAAGTCATATTTTTGTCTCTAACCAGGTCAATGGAAACACTAGGGAGAACTTCTTCAATAATATCAAGAGATATCAGGGAATGCTTCATAGAGAAAGTAACCTCTGCAAATGCATAAGCCCCCGAATACTTTTTCTATAAACATTTTTTGAGTATTTATCATGTACTCCAGGAATATGCGGTTGAAGTAAGATATTATTCCCACCCTTAAAGCACTAGCTAGGGCTTTATGTAACATTGGTAATCAACACACATTTGTTGAAAAGCCATATTCAAAACATGAAAGAAGATAACTGGCGATACGTACCTTATTTTCTTAAGCGGTGAGTAGGCTGCTGAATAATTTTAGCTTGCCCTCCCCTCCTTTTTAAAAGTAATTTCAACACCCAGTGACCCTGAGATCCAGAGTCATATGCTTTGCGGAGTGAGCCAGCCAGGCGCTCTAGTTTGCCCTTGTAATGCAGCTGGTATTGGCTAGGTAGATTAGATGACTGTCCTGGCACAATATTTTCCTGTCCAGTGTTTTCCTTACTCTGGACAATGTAGATAGATAAAGATTAATGGTTTCTGACAGTACTGCTTTGGCAGCATTTTATGCTTCTTTTAAATCCATTAACTTTTTAAAAAATATCATGATAAAATGTGTGACAAGTGGTGTGATTTAATCAGAAGCCATCTAATGACGGATGTTAGAAGCGGCTGACAAAGATCTAATGAAGACACATTTAACTCCTCCATTATTTTTCTACAAAATTTTCCTTTTTGGTGGCTTTTATTGTTTTTTATTTTTTTAAAGGTTTATTTATTTTTGAGAGAGTGCACACGTGCAAGCAGGGTAGGGGCAGAGAGATGGAGGACAGAAGATCCGAAGCATGCTCTGTGCTGACAGCTGTGAGCCTGATACAAGACTTGAACCCAAGAACTGTGAGATCATGACCTGAGCCGAAGTTGGATACTCAACCAACTGGGCCACCCAGGTGCCCTTTTTGGTGGCTTTTAAATGGCTTTTGTACTCAGTTGGAACAGGGAAAAAAACCAGACTTTCAGTAACTTAAGGACCTAACCAACAATCGTTTTTGTCCCCCCCAACAATCTTTTCTTGAAAGTGAATGAAGTGGTCAACATTGTTAAGTGGGGTAACATTTACCAGAGTGGGTCATCAGTAAATATTTACTGAACATGTTTTTCTCTATTTTTTAAGTGTTTTTCTTTTTATTTTGAGAGAGAGAGAGAGAAAGAAAGAAGGAAACAGAGTGAGGGAGAAAGAGAATCCCAAGCAGGCTCAGTGCTATAAGCACAGAACCCAATATGGGGCTCTAACTCATGTACTATGAGATCATGACCTGAGCCGAAGTTGGAGACTTAACCAACTGAGCCACCCAGGTGCCCCACTCTCCTCCTTTAAAGAGTTTAAAACTTTGAGGGGCACCTGGGTGGCTCAGTCAGTTAAATGTTCTTCTTGATTTTGGATCAGGTCATGATCTCACGGTTCATGGTTTGTGAGATTGAGCCCAGCATTAGGCTCTGTGCTAACAGCATGAAGCCTGCTTGGGATTCTCTGTCTCCCTCTCTTTTTGCCCCTCCCTGGTTCCTGTGTGCATGTTCTCTCTCTCTCCAAACAAATTAATATTTTTTAAAAAAATCCTGCAACATGAGCAAGGGAGGGGCAGAGAGGGGGACAGAGAATTCCCAGCAGGCTCTGCTCTGACAGCAGCAAGCATGACCTGGGGCTGGAACTCACGCGAACTGTAAGATCATGACCTGAGCTGAAGTCAGATGCTCATCCGACTAAGCCACTGAGGTGCCCCAGTGCTTGACTTTCAATCCTTTCCAATCCTCCTTCCTCCATAGTTTTTTACATCTAGTAAATGGTACCTCCATTTTTTCAACTGATCATACCAGAAACTTGGTAAATATTTGGGGGTGTGTGCCACAATTTATTTATGACAAATATTGTACATCCGTGACCCTCCCCAGTCAGAAGTTCTTTGAGATAATGCGGTTGGCCTTGGCCAGATCCAGAATGGAAGCATCTGACTCTCCCCTCTGAGAATGGCCCTGCAGATAGTATAGATTTTAAAGGCCCATTTAAAGGCCCATTTTAAAGGCAAGGTGACCTGCCTGTCACCTTGTCAACCTCAGTCATGTTCATCTGGTTGGATACAATCAAGTAGTTGCTGGAAGAGTGTTTCTGCAGCTTGTACAGGCCCAGGAACTTGCTTGCATCATTCTGCACGTCCAGGCCACACTGGGCTGCCACAGCAAGCCGAGGTGCCAGGCTGGGAAACGTCCCTGAGTCCTCCTTTGCACCCCTTACGATGCACCATATCATTATGAAATTCTGTTAGTTTCACTTTCAAGGTATGACTGGACTCTGTCCACATCATTACACCTTCCCTGCTGTCACGAAGTCCAGGCCACTGTGTACCTCTTCTGACTTACTGCAATGGCCTTCTAAAAGGTCAGGATGCTTCCGCTCTTAGGGCCCTCCACAAAACAGCCAGAGGGGTTGTCTCTGGTCCAGTTCCCAGAGCCAGATCCTGAGACAGGAAGATTTATATGCAAGTAATCTTCCCGGGAGAAGCTGATGAGGGAGATGGGGGAGATCGACTGGGAGGAAAACAGGCAATAATGTAATTTTGGGTCAACTACTGTGGATGATAGCTTGATACCTCAGGGGAATGAACTCTGGAGTATAAATTATACCCTATTGTTCCAACTTGAGGAAAGGAGCTGATTATTTATTTATTTATTACAGATTGACTCCTTTTTTAGGTTTATTTTTTTAGTAATCTCTGTACCCCACATGGGCATCAAACTAATAGCCCCACAATTAGAGAAGTTGTATGCTTTTTCGAGTGAGCTAGCCAGGCACCCGAGGAAGCTGACTTTTATATATCCATACTGCTTAGTCGTTGGCAAATTCTACCTGGGGGTATATAAATCCTCAAGATACTTGCAGCTCTATGCATGTGGGCAAAGCTGCTCTAGTAGACCTCAGACAGTTAGCTCTCTGGGTCTGGAGGACTCTTCTCTAAGACAGTTCACCCACATGGCTAACAAGACAGGTTGATGCTGTCAGCCAAAGAGGGGGGCAAGTTTTGGTTTCTCTGCCTGTGGGCCTCTCCATGGGGCTGCTTGTTCTTCCTCACAGCATGGCACCTGGATTCCAAGAGAAAAGAAGTTGATGCTACTAGTTTCTTAAAAAATTTTTTTTTAAATTTTTTGAGAGAGAGACAGAGAGAGAGAGAGAGGGAGGGAGGGAGGGAGGGAGGGAGTGCAAGTCAGGGAGAGGGAGCAGAGGGAGACAGACAAAGAATCTTAGTTAAGCATGCTCCACACTCATGCGGGGCTCAATCCCACAACCCTGGGATCATGACCTGGGCCAAAACCAAGAGTCAGAAGGTCAACTGACTGAACCACCCATGCTCTCCAAAGCTACTAGTTTCTTAACACCTGGGCCTGAAATTGGCATTCTGGTATTATATTCATTGGCAAAAAATCATAAAAGTTATTTAGACTCAAAAGGAGAAGAACTAGACTCCACTTATTGATAGGAGTGTCAAGGAATTTGGGCATCTTTTTTTTTTTAAAGAATTTGTGAGGTGTGCCTGGGTGGCTCAGCAGGTTAAGCGTCTGACTTGGCTCAGGTCATGATCTCATGGTTCATGAGTTCAAGCCCCTCATCGGGCTCTCTGCCTTTGGCCTGGAGCCTTGCTTCAGGGGCCTCTGTCCCCCTTTCTCCCTCTGCCCTTCCCCTTCTCCTTCTCTCTCTCTCAATAAATAAATTTAAAAAAAAATAATGGATTTGTGCATCTTAATTCCCCACCTCCATGCAAAAAAAACACGTGGTTTTATTAAAGCATTGGGACAGGACCCGGGGGCAGAGAGAGCTGCCTGTCCATCTTAATCTGTCATAATCTTCTTCTGGCCACAAACTTTACATTCCTTTTACATGCAAAATACGATAATCTTCTCTCCAGACCTCTAAATATTTCATCCTATTTTGAATATCAGGCTCAATCTGGCATCCAGGATAACTTTTCCTCACTTATTGCAGGGCAGACTCAAAACAGGACTTCAACTACCTTCATTTTGATCTGTGAGTACATTCTAACTAAATTCTTCTTCCCAGTTTATCTCTTACCTCAGGCAAAAGACCCTGTAGGCAAAGCATCCCTTGGTGGGAACCAAAACTACCCCTCAAATAATAAAGACTGCTGGGAGCTAGCAAGACCAGTGATTGACCCCAACACAAAGACTGACCTGACCTTTATTGCCCACCCAGCTGTACCACCCACCTTTGTCCCACATTTTCCTTACATTAACCTGAAAGTACTTTCAGCACTTTGGAGATGAGAAGTTAGTCCTCTGTTTTCCCGGTGTCAGCCTTACTGAAATAAATTCCTTTCTCGTTTTACCAACGCTCGTCTCTCTGCCTTTGGATTTTGCCAGCAGTGAGTGGCTGAACCTGGTCTGATTGGAACACCCGTAGCCAGGTGCTTTTGCACCCCTGCACCCCAGTTACACACCTACAGCCTCTGGACTGGAAAAGCCATGAGAAGGACCTTTGTCTTTTTCACTCAAACCAGTACTTGGTCCATAACAGGTACACTCCACATAGTTATTGAATGCACAATCTTATTTAATTCTCACTTTTCAACTGAAAAAATTGACACTCAAGAAGGGTAAGTAAATTTCCAAAGGGTGGAGAGTAATATTAAAAAAATGTTTTTACTATGAAGAAAATCAGTATAATCATGTAGAAAGTTATGAGAACATAACCTGTTGTATGTGTGGGTCTCTCTTTTTCTCTGTCACAGACATAAAAGCACACACACAGGGGCACCTGGGTGGCTCAGTCGGTTGAGCATCTGACTTCGGCTCAGGTTATGATCTCACGGTTCATAGGTTCAAGCCCCGCATCGGGCTCTCTGCTGTCAGCACAGAACCTGCTTTAGATCCTCTGTCCCCCTCTCTTTCTGCCCCTCCCCGACTTGTACTCTCTCTCAAATATAAACATTAAAAAAAAATAAAAGCACACACACAAACTTATTTAGAACTTATTACGGAAACCCTTGTTGCAGATGTGCATGCATCCACCCAGAGACCTCCTCTGACTTGGCCAAAGTCCAAGACTTTATTTTACAATAATAATAAGTAGCGACAAAGGGCATCAAATCTAATAATTCTTTGACTTATCCAAGCAATGCTTACTGAGGGCCTGCTATGTGCCAGGGAGGCAGTGATCTAGACACTGCAGATACAACAGCTAACAAAACCAAGTCCTTAGTAGCTAATATTCTAGAGGGAGGAAACAGACCATAAGCAAATGAACAAATACTAGGCTCTCAAATGGCAATTAAGTGCTAAGGCAAAAAAAAACGATGCAGGGTGAAGAGAAAGAGAACAGTGGTGGGTGGGGACAGATCTGTTTGGCCTATTTGACTTAAATGCATTCTGAAAGTGTAGAGCTGGGTCTGTATTTCAGTGGGACTTAGAATCTGGGGGCAGAAGTTAAGATGAGGTACAGTGAGAAAATAAGATGACAAAGAGTAAGCTAAGGTATTGGCCACGGGAAGGAACAGATGCAACTGACAGCTTGAAGAGGTCAAGATTTGGTGATTGTCCAAATGTGGGAAGGGCGGAAATGGACAGAGCCAAGGAGGATTTTCAGACAGAGAGCAGGAGACCAGAAAAAAGATGAAGTAGGCAAATTTGGAGAGGGAGCTGGACAGGACAATTCAAGTTCATAAATGAACTGGCTAGCAGGTTACGGCAAAAACTCTAGATCCAGGAATCCTGTACAGGTCATTGATTCACTTAAAAAATTCTTTAAATATTTAAAAATTGTAGTAAAATGGAACACTGAAAAATTTTTTCCCAGTTGTATAAGATATTGCTTCAACGAGTCTATGTTATGCTGAAACTTACCATTTTATTTAATTTTTTAAACATTTATTTACTTTTGAGAGAGATAGACAGGCAGAGTGAGCGAGCGAGCGAGCACGCCCACCTCGGGGAGGGGCAGAGAGGAGAGACAGAATCCCAAGCAGGCTCCTCACTGTCAGTGCTGAGCCTGATGTGAGGCTCAAACTCCTGAACCGTGAGATCATGACTTGAGCCAAAATCAAGAGTCAGCCACCCAACCGACTGAGCCAGCCAGGTGCCCTAAAACTTACCATTTAAAATATATGGTTCAGTGGCATTAAGTACATGGATACTGTGTGTGAGCATGAGCTCACTACCCATCTACAGAACTTTTCCAGCATCCCAAACTGAATTCTGTGCCCATGGAACAACAACACTCCATTCCTTCCTCCCTGCAGCCCCTGGTAACCACCATTCTACTTTTCTGTCTTTATGAATTTGACTACTTTGTCTTATATAAATGGACTCATATTGAAGAGGAGGAAAAATACTTTTCCCTCTATCCTTCTGAGTTTTTGGCTGAGACCCCTGTAATAAAAAACATATTAAGGGGCTCCTGGCTGGCTCAGTTAGTGAAGCATGTGACTCTCCATCTTAGAGTTACCAGTTTGAGCCCCACGTTGGGTATAGAGATTTCTTAAAAAATTAGATTAACGAGAGAAAAAAAGTTTAACATGTATACCTCATGTATACATGGGAGATACCTGGGAAGAATAAGTAACTCCCAGAGAAAAACCAAGCCAGGATCCTAAATACCATCTTCAATAAAGATAAAAGATGTTGGGGTAGGCGTACTGGAGGAGGCCAGTTTTGGGAGGTTACCAGGGAAAGCACAGTAAACAAGGGTGAGTTTTGTCTTGCATTTTTTTAACATTTATTTTTGAGAGAGAGCGAGAGAGCAAGAGAGTGAGCGTGGGAGGGGCAGAGAGAGAGGGAGACACAGAATCCGAAGCAGGCGCAGAGAGCCTGAGTCAGCACAGAGCCTGATGCAGGGCTCAAACTCAAGGACCTGAGCCACCCAGGCACCCCTTAAAAAGAGAGGGAACGGTGAGTGGGGGAAGGGCACAGGGAAAGGGAGACAGAGGATCCCAAGTGGGCTCTGCGCTGACAGCAGTGAGACTGGTGTGCGACTTGAACTCAAGAACCACGAGATCATAACCTAAGCCAAAGTTGGATGCTCAACTGACTGAGCCACCCAGGCGCCCCTTATTGAGCCACTCTCTTAACCCCGAGAATAAGTCCGTTAAGTTAAAGAGTTGTGCCTCATTTCAGGAGGTGGTGTTGCAGGTGAGATCCCAAAGTTAGGCCTATATGGAACAAGCAATCAGGATTTAGTAAGAGGTATTTCCTTATTAAAAAAAAAATGTTTATTTTTGAGAGAGAGAAAAACAGCACATGAGCGGGGGGAGGGACAGTGAGAGAGGGAGACAGGCTCCAGGCTCTGAGCTGCCAGCACAGAGCCGGACGTGGGGCTCTAACTCATGAACAGAGAGATCATTACCTGAGCAGAAGTCAGACAATTAACCGACTGAGCCACCCAGGTGCCCCAATAAAAGAAAAATACAAGTTATGGAACAGACTATAAAGTGAGTTTTTGGATGCAAAGGACAGTTAGTTGAGAAGATTTCTAGATGTTGGACTTGAAGCACCTTCAAGTCAGAGTGAAGAGAGGCAGTGTGATCATAGATTTTCCTGGGTTGCAGTTTGAATGTGTCTGGTGATGTCACCAGGTGTTCTAGTGAACTTTCTGGTTTGGCTCACATGACAAGGCACGAAGGCTGTCCATACATGGACTGTTACGGTGACTTCCACGGAGTTCATATCAAATTAACCAGCTTCAGCTTTCAGGGCTTTTGGAAAAGGTCACTTTCTGTTCTTACTGATTCCAAGTCAGAAGGATGGGAGAAAATTGATAATGTTAGAGAGTCAGATATTGGAGAAAACTAGAAAAATTCAAGATCCAGTCATTTGCAGGTAGATAACAAAACCTCAAAGACAATGAACAGGACTAAAATCTGGTATCCATTAAAGTGTGCTCCTGAAAATTATTCTTCGTTCCCTTGCCTCCTTCCAGTATTTTTCCCTTTGTGACTGGCTTATTTCACTTAGCATAAGGTCTTAAAGGTTCAACCATATTGTAGTAAGTTAGAATTTCCTTCCTTTTAAGGACTGAACAATATTTCACTCCATGTGTATGCGACTTTTGTTTATTGATGGGCATTAGCGTTGTTTCTACCTTCTGCTACTCTAAATACTGCTGTGAATATTGGTGTACAAATATCTCTTCAAGTCTCTGCTTTCAATTCTTTTGCATATCTACCCTTATTAGATAAACTGAAGCATATTTTCATATTCAGGAATTTGAAAAGGTCAATCCAGATCAGGTAGGTCCTAATCACTGTCAGGAACTAGAAGAAGGACTTGATAAGGAAGATGCCAAAGCAAAGCAGGAAAATTATTTGGTTGGCCACTGCTTAAACAATTACCTTATTTGGGAAAGCCTAGTGATCTGTTTGCCCTTGGACATTCTTAGGTTTCCATGTTTTAACCTTGAGAGACTTGAAGATTTAGGTTAGCTGAGGTAGGGCTGCCAAGGCACTGGAGCCACCTCAGTGTAATGGCCTCCTTGTTTAATTAATTTAAAAATACCCAGAAGTGGAATTCACTTATTAACTTGTAAGGTCTGCATAAATTATACATTCTGTAGTAAGGAATATTCTCCTCTAATGAAGACAGTCTGTTAAAACTGCAGTTACCACAGGCCAACAGGAACCTCTCAAACAGTGAAGCTTGAGTTATATGGTTTTTTTTTTTTTTTTTTTTTACTATTTTTTTTACTATGAGACTAGACCCCTCAAAACACCAAAAACAAGACTTGTGCATTCTATCCTTGGGCTATTCCAAAGCTGTTAGCACTGTCTTTTGCATATTGTCGGTGTTGTATTTGAAAGTACAGTTCTAATATATACTTTATGGTACATCAGGGGATTATTAATTCATTAGTAAACGCTAGCTTTTGAGTCTTTTAAAATGGAATAAAAATATTTTTTCCCGAAGGCGGCTTCGCATCTCTCCTCTCCTCCTCCGTAAACTCTTCCACCACATACGATAAAGGAATAACCGATTATAAAGTGTCAGGTTAAATGTCTGGCAGGGGAAGAGGAGATCCTACAGTTGCTTCCCCAGCATGCGTATATCACCAGGTGGAGGTCTGGGGGCTGAAAGAACGTTCTTCTGAGTTTGGGTGTTATTGAACCTACTTTACCCCGCCCAGAGTCCTCTCCAGGCCCTTGGGGATTGTTCTGAGGCTCGGGGGGGCGGCCGATTCGGACACAAGCCGCTGGCCGGCTCGCGCTCCGCCTGGCCGCTCACCTTGCTGCCTTCCGCCGCCGGGGACCGTTTTGTTCTTTGCTGAGAACGGGGAGAGCCAGGAACCCAACAGCCACCGAGCCGGCCGCCCCGCTCGCGGCCCGCAGACCCAACAGTCTCGGCCCCTGGAGGGCCGGGGCGGGTCGCAGCCGCGCGCCAGCGGGGGCCGTCGCGGGCACGGCGGTCTCTACCGAGGTTCGGAGCGACGGCTAAAAAATGGCCTCGGGGCATGCGCCAGAGCGGCCGTTAAGGGACGCAAAACCAACGCCTAGGAACCCGGAGCCCCGCGAGAGGAACAGGGCAGGGCGCGGGGCCCGGGAGCGCCACCTACCGCTGAAGATTAGAGAGAGCCGGCGGCGCAGGTGTGGGCGGCGCAGGTGTGGCTCCGGGCGGGTAACGCCCTGCGGCGAGGCGGCGCTTGCGGAGGCGTCAGGGGCGGGGCCCGAAGTTAAGGACAGTGGCGGCTCCGTGGGCCCAGCCAGTGTTCCCTGGTCTCTGCTTTGCTGCGGTCGAGCTTCTTACGCGGAGGTAAGACGTGCGGGGGATCGTGCCCTATGCAGACCTTGGTATTGGGTCGCTTGGGGTTGGGGGTGGTTTGAGACACGACTTAGTGAATAACTGAAAAGTGAGGTGATTGACGTGATGCTTACATTTTAGGCTGAGAACCAAAATTTAATTTCAAGTCCATCTGAATTGTATAGATGTTGAAGTGTTTAGTTTATCACTTAGGACATTTTTACCCCCTCAATTTGATTTTGGTCATGTGTGAGCAAGTGCTTGAAAGAAATTCGGGGTGTGTGTGTGGGGGGGTGCCTGGCTGGCTCAGTCAGTAGAGCATGAGACTCTTGATCTCAGGGTCCTGAGTTCAAGCCCCACGTTGGTTGTGGAACCTACCTAAAATTTTTGAAGTTGAGCGCTTTAATGCAATAGTCACAATGGATAGGATTGTTCAGTTCGTATTAACTTCAACAGAAACAGGGAAGAATGGGTGTTGCTGCATTTAGCTAGATTTGTCCTAGAGAAAAGTCACTTGGGCTTTCCTGTGCCTGTTTCTTACCTGAAACCATACTTAGTAAATTCTGTGGATTAAATGCTAATATGTAAAGAGAAGGGAGGAAGCCTGCTTTCTCCCTTTCCTTGCTTTTTTCTTTTAAACTTAGATTATTTTTAAAAAGTATTTTTGAGAGAGAGACAGAATGTGAACGGGGGAAGGGCAGAGAGGGAGACAGAGAGAGAGAAACAGAATCCGAAGCAGGCTCTAGGCTCTGAGCTGTCAGTACAGAGCCTGATGCGGGGCTTGAACTCACAAACCACAGGATCATGACCTGAGCTGAAGTCCGACGCTTAATTGACGGAACCACCCAGGCGCCCCACTCCCTTTCCTTGTTCAAAGCAGTTCTTTCTTGTCCAGGCCCCTATTAGAACTAATTTTGTGTTTTACCGAAGAGCCACTGCTGATACTTGAAGGAGAAATCTGCTCTTTTTGTCTCAACGATACTTCAAACTTGGAAACAAAATGGAAAAAAACAACATGGAAGAGGTAATGCTGCTTGTAGGAGTTATCCCTGAGAGGTATTGTGAGGTAGTTAGAAGTAAAATCCATCAGATTTAGTCCCCAGCGTTTCCCAGGGTTGGTTGGGATTGAACAAGAATCTACATAGCTGGAACTCCACATTTGGTGTACCTGAAGTGAAACAGTTTTCGGTTGTTAAGTTGTTAAAATCTACATTAGACACATTTTAAAAAAAATGTTTATTTTTTGTGAGCTAGTGGGAGAGGGGCAGAAAGAGGGAGACAGAATCAGAAGCAGGTTCCTCTCAGCTCAGAGCCTGACGAGTTGAGGACTTTTTTTTGTCTGAAGATGTTTGATTTTGACCATGTGTAAGCAAGTGATTGAAAGCAATTTGGGGGTGCCTGGCTGGCTTAGTCGGTAGAACATGCCACCCGTGGTCTCAGGATTGTGAGTTCAAGCCCTAGGTTGGGCTCTGTGTTGGGCTGTGTGCTGGGTGTGAAGTCTACTTCAAAAATCTTTACAGCTATTCTGGATTAATCCAGATGTTATGATTCCTCATGTTAAAGACGTTCTGACACTTACAGAAGTGATTTATTAATACAACTCAATGAAAAAGGAAGGCTTTTCAAGGACTGTAAAATAAGCATGGCAGTAGCGGGGGTGGATTTAGGATTAAGCCCTATTTTCAACAGCTCCGCATTTATAGCCTATGAGGAGAGCGGGGAACAGTGGAAAAATAGAGACCACAAGGATGTTCGGTCTTGGTAAGACTTAACAGGAATCTTAAGGCAGCTCAGGGGGATCAGATTACAAAAGTGGTGGTGAGGAATTTGATCAGATAAGAGTTTAATGAGTTAAGGGTGGGGAATTTTTCTCTCAATTGACTTAGTAAAAACTGGGCTAAGCAAAGACTAGTCAAGGCCTCGTCAGAAGAGGTTTTAAGGAGCCTGACTTCAGTTGGGTCAAGTATTTGTCATTCTCCTGTCTAACTTGGACTGGCTTTGACAGTTCACGCCGCTATAAGTCCCTTGTGGCTAGGAGACAGAATTATGCATTCATTAGGAATTTTGCTTTCAGCAGACTCTAAACTCTAGGAAGCATAAAGCCAGATTCTCAAACAGAAGGCTTAGATGAACTGAGGAGGAAATGCAGTACCACATGGTGACTTTAGGAGATGTGGTTGAAAGGCCAAGGCATTCTGCAGAGTGATTGGGGGAATGAAGCTGGTTTTTCCTCGAGGAGTTCCTGAAGTTGGACATGACTGAGAACACTTCCTTTTTTTTTCTTTTTCTTTTTGTTTGTTTAAAGTTTCAGAACAGCACTGTTCCCCGCAAGAACGTGATTGAGTTCAGACCTCCATTATACAAACAAAGATACTTCTTTGTTAAAGATATAGTGAATCAATATAAACCCAAGAAGGTAGGTATTTTTCCTTTTTTAAAAAATAAAAGTTTATTTATTTTGGGGTGCCTGAGTGGGTTAGTCAGTTGGGTATCTGAATCTTGGTTTCAGCTTATGTCATGATCTCATGGTTTGGGAGTTCAGGCCCCACGTCAGGCTCTGTGCTGACAGTGTGGAGCCTGCTTGGAATTCTTTCTCTCCCTGTCTCTGCTCCTCCACTGCTCACTATCTCTCTCTCAAAATAAATAATAAAAAAATTTTTTGAAAAAGAGACCATGTGAATGGGGGAAGAGCCGAGAATCCCAAGTAGGCTCTGTGCTGGGAGATCATGACTTGAGCCACCCATGCGCCCCAGTATTTCCCTTTGCACACACTAAAGAGGGTCTTATGAAATGTGTAGTCAAAAAATAGGAAAAAACTTAAGGATTTAGCAACATTCAAACATCTTTGAATGTTTACACTATTCAAAGATTTGTTCCAAGGAAGGAAAGGGATTAGGGCAATAGGGAGAACATTCACCATAAGATCCACATGTATCCCAGTAGTTGGAAAAAAGGCTTTTATATAAATTGGGTGTGGGGAAGTGGGAAAAAAGGGTGGTGTAATTCCCTTGAGGCTATCCTGTTTTCTAGGAGGGAACCCATGAGTAGAGGCTGCCTTCAAGTTGAGTGTGTGGGAAGAAAAGCTTTAGCTAGTTGGGCCAATAAGAAATTGGGTATACTATATAAGCACACTTTAAAGCTGCTAAGACTGTAATTTGCTTTCTGGGACTAGGTTTTTTAAGTGCTTGCTGTGTAACCCTTCTCCCCAGTAAGTGTGCCTGCTTCAGAAAAGAACATTCCTGAATGTGGCTAAGGGCACAACATTGTGGTTTACCTAAAACATTGAAGGAAATGGTTTTGCAGTCAAACACATTTGAGGATTGAGTATAGGTTGACTATGCCTTATTTTTTTTTTTAAAGTTTATATTGAGAGAGGCGCCTGGTTGGCTCAATAGGTTAAGCAAAGCATCCGACTCTTGATTTCAGCTCAGGTCATGACCTCACAAGGTTCCTGAATTTCAAGCCCCACATCAGGCTCTGTGCTGACAGTCCAATGCTTGGGATTCTGTCCATCTCTCTGCCGATCCTCTGCTGCATGCTCTCACTCTCAAAATAAACATTAAAAAGATTATTTTGAGAGTGAGCAGGGGAGGGTCCGAGAGAGGGAGAGAATCCCAAGCAGTCTCTCCGTTGTCAGCACAGAGCCTGCCACCCAGGCTCCCCGAAATGTGCCTTTATTGCTAAAGTATAGTTGTATTCCCCTTTTCCAGAGGGGAGTTAGTGGCTTTTTGTTTGTTTTTAAATTTTAACATTTATTAATTTTTGAGAGAGAGAGAGTCCTGGTGAGCGGGAGAGGGCCAGGACTCAAGATCCAAAGCAGGCTCTGCGCAGTGAGCACAGAGCCTGATGCCTCGAATTCAACTGTGAGATCATGACCTGAGCTGAAATCAAGAGTCCGGCCGCTTAACTGACTGAGCCACCCCCTAAAGCATCCCCTTAGTGGTTTTTTTGAAAGCAACCTGGTAACTGCTGTAGTAGAGAGTTTATGATCTTAGTTTTCTAATGGGAAGAATTTTGAGGTAAACTTCAGTCTGTTTTTTCAACCCTTTGGAAACCTTTTTGTGCATTTTAAGATATGTGGAACCTTTCATGTCTCAGTATCCAGAAATAGTTAAAGTCCCTAGATATCTCCTTTAGACTGGATTGCAGCCAATTAGCTACACTAGAAGCTGATTTGGGGCATCTTTGGGATTGGGTGCCTTTAAAGGTATATTTAAATGTCATTTGATTAAGTTTTATCTTAATTTCCTTTTCCTAAAGTGGCAATCAGAAATTGAGGTGATTCAGCTGTGGTAAATGAAGACTTTAGGCCATGATTAAAAAATCCATTTAAGAATGCATGAAATTTACAATAAGGGGAATAGATTAACAAGACTGTAGATAAATCATAAATCACTGGTGAAGATCAGGCTCTGTCCTGATGTTTGGTAGGCATCCTTGTTTTGTCTTCATTATGAAGCTGAGAGGTATAAAGTTTGTATAGGGTACCTGCTTGCCGTGTGGTCCTCCTGTGCCAGGCCCCTGCGATGCTCTTGGTACTCAAGCTGAATTAGAATTTACTTGTTAACAGTCCACAAATCTGCCCCACCCACACTCCAGCTAATGTCTCAGAGTAATTTCCCGTTTGTGTACTTTTTTCCTACCAAAAAAGGATTTTGACCTATAATGGTTTATTAAATTGTAATTTATTTCTGATACTCACTTCTCTATAAAGTTTTTGGTCATATTTCACTTCTGGATATGTCTTCATTGTTCTGTTTCATCTGTAGGTTGCAGACTTGGGGTGTGGTAACGCCACACTCTTATGCATGCTGAAATTCCACAGTTGTGTTCAAGAACTTGTTGGAGTAGATCTCCTCATGGACCGTCTATTAGATTGGAACAGGTAATTCAAATGGCAAAGTCTTAAATTTCTTTTTTTTTTAAGTTTATTTTGAGAGAGCAGGAGTTGGGGAGGGGGAGAGGGTCCCAAGCAGGCTCTGAACTGTCTGTGTAGAGCCCCATTGGGGGCTTGAACTCATGAACTGAGATCATGACCTGAGCCGAAACCAAGGGTGGGATGCTTTACCGAGCCACCCACATACCCCAAAATCTAATTTCTTTAATGCTGGACCCCAAGGCAACTCATTACAGAGGATTTAAGTTGCCCCAGATCTTTTAATTCAAGGCTCTCCAGTCTCTCTCTATATTGACTTCTATAAATTTTTTCAGGAATGTTTTTCTTCTAAAGAACAAAAAGTTGAAATCACTGATCCAAAGGGAGTGGGAAGACCAAAAATATTGAGCAACAGCAATATTCAAAATCTTGTTCTCATTGGCTAATTCTGAGAGGAAGTTACCCCTATGACCTGGTGCTTAATACATCAAGTCATGGAAAACTGGTAATAGGGAGATAATCATCAGAAGGTCAGATGATTATGAGATTTATAGATATTCTAAATTAGAGTGTTCAAATGTTTCTTCTATTTTTTTGCAGTGATAGGTTGTCTCCATCAATAGGGGATCATTTAGGTCCTAGGGACCTTGATTTGAGTATTGTCTTATATCGTGGCTCTGCTGTAGAGAAAGACTCCCGTTTGCTTGGATTTGACTTGATAACATGTATTGAATTGTAAGTATTCTGACTGTATTGAAGTTATTAGAAAATGTGAATTAGTCTCCATAAATTAGTGTCCTAACTAGATTTAAGTGCTCTTAATTCAGATTTGTAAAGCATATGCATGACAGTTTTGGACTGGCTTTTTACTAGCATGTTTTGGGGCTTTAATTTAGAAATTTCAGATTTACAGATAAGATGCAAGCAGTGCCAGAAACACCCTTTATCCAGATTCACCTATTTTCTCCCATACACTTTTTCTAAATTATTTAAGGGTAGGCTTTACTCATCATGGCCTTTTGCCCCTAATTCAGAATGTATTTAAAAGCAGGGGTGTTAAATAACCAGTCCCCTTTACCTCACTTTTAATAAGAATACTCATTTTTTTTGGCTCTTGGTGATTATGCATTCCTGGGATACTGTAAAACTGGGCTTCCATTCACAAAGGCCCAACATCTTTGATAACTCCCCCAGGGAAGGTGTATGCTCCTACTGGCTGCCTGTATTGGGATAGTTGATCTTGTCTTTGGGGGTGGGTGAGAATCTCTACTGGGATCTGCCGCTGAAGCCCACAATTTATTTCAGATATATATTCTGGTCTTACAGCCCTGCAGGGCTCCTGGGGAGCTTGCCATCCCCCCTTGCCCTCCCCCCTTGCATGGTTGAGTCCATTGTTCATTGCTGTTGTTGCAATGTTGCACATGGAGCCTCTGGCACTTGGCTATGCATCCCGGTGTCTGGCTTTGTCTGTTTTCTCTTCTCATTACACACTCACTGTCCTGGTCTCCCGGGAGGGGGCAACATGGCTGAAGGGCAGAGTGAGAATATATAAATAGTTGATTTTAGTTCATGTAAGTACTATTATATATTTAGAGAAGGGATAAATCAATGTAGAGATAGAAACTGTTTGCTAAATCAACTAGGAAAATAATGGCAAGAGAACTTCATTCTGTCATTCCCTTTAACCATTTCAGAATAGAACATTTGGTTTCAGAAGATCTGGCCAAGTTTCCTGAAGTTGTATTTGGGTACTTTTCTCCAAGTATGGTTGTCATCAGCACACCAAACTCAGATTACAATCCCCTGTTTCCAGCATCGACCTTTAGACATTCAGATCATAAATTTGAGTGGAACCGAGGGCAGTTTCAGCACTGGTGAGTTCATAAGTGCTTTTTTGTTTTTGTGGGGGGTGGGGGACCCCACAGGAGTTTCAAGTCTATGAAGTCAATCTTGACCCCTACACATTACTGAACTTATTGTATCCTAGTAAAATTTCCAGGATGCAGCTTAGCAAATTAATAAGATCCTAAGGGACCAGCATATCTTGGGCAAGATAAATGGGGAAGTTTATTTCTTACGTCCCACAGGCAAGCGTGGAAATGTGGTGCACCACATTAGGAGGAGTATCGGTGTGGAGATGAGGAAACACAACAGGGTTTAGGGCAGTGGAGATGTGCTTCATGCCCTCACGTGCAGGGGTGTTTCCTCCCAGGAGCCTGAAGGGTGGTCATGTTTCTGGCATAACTGCAAACCCAAACAGGTGTTGGGACTGTAGGCATTATGGTCACCTTATTTACTCCTAAATTCTGCTCCGTAACTTTCCCTTTCTCTTTCTTTGTGATTACTTGGAAACTGACTCGTTACCCTAAAGCCCCTCAGAAATAAGCAAACCCTGTGATTTGGCACTATCTGGTGCTGTAAGAATTCGCAACTGGGAAGTAATTTAGTTGTATTTATTATGCTCTATTGTAGGAGAAATTCTTTAACAGAACCTCTCAGTTTCAGAAAATGGTTTCTTGTGATTTTCAGGGCTTCAAATGTGGCAAAACTCTACAATTACACTGTGGAGTTTACTGGTGTGGGTGCTCCACCACCATGGGCTAAGCATGTTGGATACTGTACCCAGATAGGGATCTTCAAGAAAAAGCAGCCAGAGCCTGGCAGCTGGATCCTGGCAAAACCAACTGCCTGCGTTTCAGAGCCAGAGGAACACGCTTATGAAGTTGTGAGTATTCTTTGTGAGGTTAGCTACCAGGGCAAAAAAAGCACATAGATTAGGATGGTGAACTACAGTGGGTACAGAGTCCCCACTGTAGAGATCAGTGTAAATGATCTTATTTTGAGATTGACCCTAGGAGGCTCCTTCATGCCCACAAATGGTGTCAGGGTGGGTCTACTGCAGTCCTGGAGACCACCTGGCCTTATGCCACATCTCAGAGCACACTGCAGAGAAAGATTTGGAATCCTAGAAAGCGTCCAAGCTGTTGGGCCACTGGCACCCCCCCCTGCCCCCACCCCCGTTGTAATCTGTCAGGATCAGCAGCAGGAAAGGAAAGAGGAATGCCAGCAGACTTCCTGCAGCCACAGCTTGGCTCAGGAAATGACTATTGCCACTGAGTCTCCAAGCTTGAGCTTCTTAGACCCTTTTGGTTGGGTTCAGGAAGTATGGTGAAGAATAAACATATTTCTCATAACAAAATTTTTACGTTTTCCCCTCTAGTATCAAGTATAGGAACATTGGGTTAGTGTGAATTGGTGAATAGTGTGGCTTTTGTGACTTTGATCTTGAGAATTAGAATTTTTAAAAGCAGAGCAGATAATGTCTGTGTCAGTAGTTTGATGGACTCCCATTATATTTTGGCATTTCTATTTGCCTTCAGGTTTTTACAGCCTCATTCCCAAGTTTGCAGCAAAAACACTTCCTCCTGTTTGTATTGTGTACGGAGGTGTTAAAAGAAGTCGAAGCCATAAGACAGAAATATGTCTGGATCCTGAAGAGAAAGGAATCCAATGAACCCGAGTCTGAAGAAGACATTGACAGTGGCCTGGTCAGACGGCCTGGATTATTCCTCACCGATGCCCAAGTAGCCCAAATAGAGAAGTCCCCCAAACCCTACTCTGTGGGAAAGAGGTTTTATGTACCCCTGAAAAGACTCATTGGCTATCCGAAGGTGAACCGCTTGGTTGATGATGTGTCCACGCTGAGATCACTCCTTGCTGAAGGAATTCCAACGCGACTGAACAGAGCTCATACTTCAGTGCAGATCGACTTGGACCCTTATGATTACTCTTATGATTACCATTAGTGAGTGGGAGCTGTCCTTATGTCCTAAAATTCAGTCTTAAGGACAGTTAGGCTCATTTAGGAAAATTTATAGTCATAATGTAGGTAGCTTAATTTTGATATTAACCTTGTTACATGTTTTTTTAAATATGCTTTTTGGGGGGATGGTGTAAGTTCACAAGTGCTTGTTCAGTTTTTTGTTAGACCCATGTTGAATGTGATATTAAAATTTTTAAAAATAAATTGAATTATCAATGTTTAAAGCCTTTTCCCAGGGAATGAAGGTAACTTTAAAATCTTCCTAGGATTCCGGAATCTACCTCCTTTGGGCTAAATTCTGACCTGTACTACTTAGATAAAACACATTACACAAGATGGGGAAGGGGGAGGGAAGTCCGTGTTTGAAGGGAAGAGAAGCCTCAGAAGCCCTGTCCAGTTTTGGAACGTCATCCTCTCGGGTAGCTTCCTGGTTAGAATTGGGGTAGTAGTTGCCATTGCAAGAGAAATAGAGCTTCACACAATGGGGAAAACTGGTCTAAATGAGACACTGCTTTCTGAAGTGTAGGAGTGCAGGGGATAGGATAGGTAAGCTGACCACACAGGGCAGCTCTGCCACCAAAGGGACCTAATTCATCCCCCTTCCTGTTCATCCTCTCAGGGATGTTTTAGCTTCTGTTTGCATGTTCCAGTCAAGAGAAAAGGAAAAGGGACAAGGAGCATGTGTGGGCTTTTGGGTAAGGTTCTACAGTTAGTCTCTTGTTGAGCAGATTGAAGTCCCCCTTAACCACCCTGGGGAGCTGGGAGGTGTGGTCTGGTTCTGGGAGGGCGTACTTGACACTCCTGTGAAGGGACAAGGACAGAAAGGACGCTGTGGCAACTCTGCCACACCAGGCAGATTTCCACCTAACCTGGGGGAGACTGCAGTGTTGGTGTTGGCAAAGGCCTCCTGGGGCCGGAGTTCTCAAGCCACTTAATAAGTTAATAAGTAGATGGAAAGTAGATTCGGTGAAGGTGGAGAGGGGAAAGAAGGGATTCTGGAAGAGGATCTGATCACTGTAACCAGTTTTATTTTTTTTAATTAAAAATACTTAAAAAAATGTATTTGGAGAGAGAGAGAATCTCAAACAGGCTCCACACCGTGAGCCTAAAACTCACATACTGCTATCATGACCTGAGCTGAAGTTGAGTCGGATGGTCAACTGACAACCCCCCTGGTACCACGTGATCACGGTCACCGTTAACCAGCTGTTCTTAAATATAGACTGCTCCATCAGTCCCCTCCCCCCATTTTTTTCTTACTGATTTTTCCCTCTTGAATGCATAGGACTAGTAGATTTACCTGTGCTACCCTCCCCTACACACATGAAGGCCCTGTCTGTCCTCCCCTTTCTAGGCCTCTGCCTGACTTTCACCCTAGGGTTTCCTTCTCAGATGTTAGAGCCAAGATTTCAAGCCCAAGGCCAGCGTCTTATCCCGTTGTCCTCCAGGCTAATTGATCACTGTTCAAGCTTCATCACCTGACAACCTTTAAATACTCATGGCTGCTGTGGGTGACGGAGCTACAGTCCCTTCCCAAGGCTCCCCCATGTCTTGGTAAACATCAGTACCTACATTCTTCATGAAATTGGTCTTTGCCCTCTATTTTGATACAGGCCTTGCTATGCACATGGAAAGCTTCCGTTAATGCTCTAAGCCAGGGGTCAGCAGTGTTCTTGTAGGGACAGCAAATCTTTGCAACCTTGCAACTACTGAGCTCTCCGGGAGCCGAGATGGAGTGATACCCAGACATAATATGCAAATGTGTGCACGTGGTGTGTTTCACTGAAATATTTACTAAAAAGGCAGCTAGCTGCTTGATGTTGCCAATAGTTTGCCGTTTTCTCCCTCCCTCCCTTCCTTTCTTCTTAAAACAAAGCTATCTACCCCTACCTTCAGCAGCACAGAAATGGGATCTTTCTAAAGGGACAAAACCAAGTAGAGAGCTGCTTTCATAAAAGCAGCCAAAGTCAGGTTTTCTAAGGGAATTTTTGGCCCATTTGCATGTGTGCCAGGAGCAATTAACTGCATCACACAGTTCTTGTAAGCACTAAGAAGATAGCGCCTGTCCCACAGACACGTTCTTTTAAAAGGCAGCTGTGTTAATCTTAGGAGTGTTAGGTAACTTCAGTATCAGTTGTCATTAATAAGGCTCATTCTTGTATACAGCTAGCCAGTTCTCACATCAATGCATGTTGCAGGCCTAGAAGGTGAACAGTCCTTTAAGGTTCTTTCTGAGACAGAGCCATCAAATACCTGACAAAACAGTGGTGGATGCCTGGGTGGCTCAAGTCAGTTGAGCATCTGACTTTGGCTCAGGCCATGAGCTCATGTCCGTGGGTTCAAGCCCTGCGTCAGGCTCTCTGCTGTCAGTGCAGACAGAGCCAGCTTTGGATTCTCAGTTCCTCTCTCCCTGCACCTTCCCCGTTCCAGCTCACTCTCTCTCAACCATTTTTAAAAAGTGGCAACCCTATTAATTTCTATGTAGAGACTTTGCTCCATATACAGAATGAGTTGTATACACTTCAGGCCAGATTTCAGATGAGTCACAGGTAACTGCGTGTGGGGAGCTGCTGAAGTGAGAAGCCTGGTCCTCTCCAGCCACTTCCTCTGTTACACTTGCTTCCTGCTCTCCCTTCATTATCCCTCCTAGAACATTCCCTAGCTCTTGTAAAACCCACCACCTAGGGGGCAGGGGCCTGTGCTGGATGGCCACCTCCCTTCATCCCTATTCCATATAATGCTTTTCCAGGAGCTTCCCAAGAAAAGGGGACATTAAGGCAATTAAAAAAATTTTAATGTCTAAAAATGTCTCTTTACATAAGAATCATGCCTTGCTATGAATGGCTTTTTTCCTCATTTGGTGAGCTGAGTATTAGGACCTTTTTTGTTTTCCAAGTTTATTTTGAGAGAGTGGGGGAGGGGCAGGGAGAGAGAGACTCCCAAACTGGGCGTGCGCCATCAGCCTGGAGCCCAACGTGGGGTGCTGATCTCACGAATCACGAGATCTTGTTGGACGCTTAACCGCGTATGTAAATGGTAATAACTATTTTTTCTGATGCAGCTTCCTTGATCATTAGCAATGTATTTTATAAATTCATTAAAAAGAATGAGTACACATAGATGGTACAAAAAAACCTAGTCTGTTTATCTGGACAAAAGAAATGAAATGTCCCTCAAGAGTTTGCATACCCTCCATTTCACTCCCTAGAGACAACTATCGAAAGTTCTTAGGTTTCTTCAATAAACTGGGACTACACATAGATTCCAGTTTTGTAAGAATTGGTGACTTTTTTTTTTGAGGGAATGGTTGTTCCTTTTTCTAGGAAAACCCTTGGAATGGACCCCAGTGTTTTGTAAATATAGAGGCCTCAAAATATTTCAGATGACTTTGCTCCAAGGACTTTCACTGCACTGAATGGCAATGAAAAATGTGGTTTTGCAGGAAACCTTTTTTTTTTTTTTTTTTTTTTAAAGAGAGGGAGACACATAATCTGAAGCAGGCTCCAGGCTCTGAGCTGTTAGCACAGAACCCAATGCAGGGCTCAAACCCATGAGCTGCGAGATCATGACCTGAGACGAAGTCGGACGCTTAACCAACCGAGGAGCCCCTGCAGAAGACATTTTATCTGCAGATCTTTTCTTAAGAGGAAGAGTTCTCAAGACCACAGCCTACCTCCCAGAGTAGGTGTGAAACTGGTTACAAAGTATTAGAACACCCTGGCCCTTGATCTGCTGGTTTGTCTCCAGTTTTCATTTTCATGGTCTAGAAGTTCTCACAGAACTCTGGTCTTCAAGTTCAGTTTCCATGCATTGTTTCCATGCAGTTGAGATATAAAAGTGCACTTTCTGACAGCTCCTTGAGGCTCAGCTCACATGCTCCCCCCAGCTATTCCCCACTCTGTGCTCTCACATCCAGTCTCAGGTACTATCCTGCAGTTGAGCTCTCTTTGAAGTACTCCTGTCAGCCCCTTGGGCTCTCAGTTCTGTTTCTGATTATCAACTACTGTTAGTCCCTTGGGCTCTCAGTTCAGTTCTGCTGCTGATTATCAAGGAATAATTCCTAGTTTTTTATTTTTTTATTTTTATGTTTTGAGAGAGAGGGCACAAGTGAGCAAGGGGCAGAGAGAGAGAGAGAGAGAGAGAGAGAGAGAGAGAGAGAGAGAGAGAGAGAGAAGTGGGTTCACCTGATGCCGTGCTCTAGCTTACCGGATGTGAGACTCCCAACTCATGAACTGTGAGATCATGACCTGAGCCAAAGTCAGATGCCTAACCTACTGAGCCTTCCAAATGCCTCTATCAAGGAATAATTCCAAATGTAATTCCCTCAGCTAGATGTCAACAAAAGCACCTTGTTACACGGGGTCCTGTGCATTTAGCTGCTGACAGATCAGGGAGGAGCATGGTGCAAGGTACAGTGTTCAAGGACACCAGATGTTAACTATGACTGACATCCTTTAGCATGTAGAGGATACACATCTTTGGGAATATCCCGAAATAGGGAACACTTTCGGGTATTGCTGATCTAGCAAAACAAGCCAGTAAGAGTCAGAAGTCTAAGTCTGTATGGTAAATGTTAGTTTCACCTCTTGTGCAACTAATTTTTGAAGACTGTATGAAGCATGCAAGTTAACATACTTTTCTTAGTTTTTTTTATTTTTAAAAATTTAATTATATTTTAATTTACATCCAAGTTAGTTAGCATATAGTGCAACAATGATTTCAGGAGTAGATTCCTAAATGCCCCTTACCTATTTAGCCCATCCCCCCTCCCACAGCCCCTCCAGCAACCCTCTGTTTGTTCTCCATATTTAAGAGTCTCTTATGTTTTTGTCCCCCTCCCTGTTTTTATATTGTTTTTGCTTCCCTTTCCTTATGTTCATCTGTTTTGTATGTTAAAGTCCTCATATGAGTGAAGTCATATATTTGTCTTTCTCTAATTTCTTACCATAATACCCTCTAGTTCCATCCACGTAGTTGCAAATGGCAATATTTAATTCTTTTGATTGCCGAGTAATACTCCATTGTACACCACATCTTCTTTATCTATTCATCCATCGATGGACATTTGGGCTCTTTCCATACTTCAGCTATTGTCGATAGTGCTGCTATAAACATTGGGGTGCATGTGCCCCTTCGAAACAGCACACCTGCATCCCTGGGATAGATACCTATTAGTGCAATTGCTGGGTTGTAGGGTAGTTTTATTTTTAACTTTTTGAGGAACCTCCACACTGTTTTCCAGAGTGGCTGTACCAGTTTGCATTCCCACCAGCAGTGCAAAAGAGATCCTCTTTCTCTGCATCCTTGCCAACATCTGTTGTTGCCCGAGTTGTTAATGTTAGCTATTCTGACAGGTGTGAGGTGGTATCTCATTGTGGTTTTGATTTGTATTTCCCTGATGATGAGTGATGTTGAGCATTTTTTCATGTATCAGTTGGCCATCTGGATGTCTTCTTTGGAAAAGTGTCTATTCATGTCTTTTGCCCATTTCTTCACTGGCTTATTTGTTTTTTGGGTGTTGAGTTTGATAAGTTCTTTATAGATTTTGGATACCAACCCTTTACCTGATATGTCATTTGCAGATATCTTCTCCCATTCCTTCGGTTGCCTTTTAGTTTTGTTGATTTTTTCCTTTGCTGTGCAGAAGCATTTTATTTTGATGGGGTCCCAATAGTTCATTTTTGCTTTTGTTTCCCTTGTCTCCAGAGATGTGTTGAGTAAGAAGTTGCTGTGGCTGAGGTCAAAGAGGTTTTTGTCGGCTTTCTCCTCGAGGATTTTGATGGCATCCTGTATTACCTTTAGGTCATTCATCCATTTTGAATTTATTTTTGTGTATGGTGTAAGAAAGTGGTCCAGGTTCATTTTTCTGCATGTCGCTGTCCAGATTTCCCAGCACAGTTTGCTGAAGAGACTGTCATTATTCCATTGGATATTCTTTCCTGCTTTGTCAAAGATTAGTTTGCCATACATTTGTGGGTCCATTTCTGGGTTCTCTCTTCTGTTCCATTGATCTGAGTGTCTGTTTTTGTGCCAGTACCATACTGTCTTGATGATGACAGCTTTGTCATACAGCTTGAAGTCTGGGAGTGTGATGCTTCCAGCTTTGGTTTTCTTTTTCAAGATTGCTTTGGCTATTCAGGGTCTTTTCTGGTTCCATACAAATTTTAGGATTGTTTATTCTAGCTCTGTGAATGCTGCTGTTATTTTGATAGAGATTGTGCAAGTTAACATACTTTTAATACATGTTTTGAAAGTTACCTATCAGTGCTCTATGCTCATTTGTTGGGTCTCAATGTGCCTGTAAAACTGCATACTTCTGCATCACTGCAGTTCTCTCTGCTTTTCATCCTCCTGTCAGGACCCTAGCTGGAGGTAGTCAAATTAAGGTCTGATCCTTTTATTGTCTTTTATAGAAACACTGAATTCCTCTCTACTTCCACACCTTAGCTTTGATCCAATCAGAAATTTTGCACTAGCTGAATAGGCTGTTATTCCTCTGCTATCTTTGTCTAGTCTTAACTCTCTGGAAGCCATTTATCATGCTGACCACTCACTCCTTTTTAGTAGGAATCCTCAAGAACTGAGCTGACAGAATCTTTTAATTCCAAACAATTAAAAGAAGGAAAGCAATTTTACCCGATTTAAGCAAAGTCTGTGATGATTAAATATTTTTTGCAAGTATTTCAAATTATGTCATTTTAGTACTGGAAAGGGGCACCTGCCTGGCTCAGTTGTTTGATTTCAGGGGTTGTAAGTTTGAGCCCCACGTTGAATGGACAGAGTACTTAAAAATTAGTACTGGGGGTGCCTGGGTGGCTCACTTGGTTAAACATCAAGTTTGGCTCGGGTCATGATCACTTGGTTCATGAATTCAAGCCCTGCGTTGGGCTCTGTGCTGACAGCTCAGAGCCTGGAACCTGCTTCGGATTCTGTGTTTCCCTCTCTCTCTCCCCCTCCCCTGCTCATTCTTTCAAAAAATAAACATTAAACACATTTTTAAAAAGTTAGTACTGAAAAAATTTAGTGTAGTTTTCCTTTTGTCTCAATTCCATGGAGTATTGGGAAAGAAGGGCAGACACAGGGTCACTTTGGGAGAGTTGAATTGAATCACTGAAGTTAAATACCACAAGGTGGCACACTTTCCCCATTTAAAAGTAATTGCACTAGAGAACTCCCTAATATAAATAAGCTATAAAGTAACGACGCTTTTTGCAATGATACTTGGAAATCACTGCTAAATGGTTTAACGATCTAGTGGTGAAGTCAGTTTAAGAAATGGTTAAGGAGAGGGGCGCCTGGGTGGCTCAGTCGGTTAAGTGTCTGACTTCAGCTCAGGTCATGATCTCACGGCTTGTGAGTTCAAGTCCCACTGGAGCCTGCTTTGGATTGTGTGTCTCCCTCTCTGTCTGCCCCTCCCCTGCTTGTGCTCTGTCTGTCTCTCAAAAACAAATATTAAAGAAAAAAGAAATGGTTAAGGAGAAATCTCTAGGAGGTAGAAGTGCTTAGGACTGGGGTCTAAAGTAATTCGCGCAGGAAGGTCTCTAACATTTTGTCTGGTGTGGCCATATGGAGTAGAGATGTCATTGATTCAAGGAATGTCCATAGTTATGTTTCCTAAATTTTTGTTACATTTTGTGTAATGTGGGATGGATTAACTCCACTAGAGATTTTCTATCATGGAAATGTAAAAGATTTCATTTCCTTACATGTGTCCGTACCGGGTATGTGAGATGTAGGTACAGGAAGGAAGGAGTAAAATGTAATGAGAGGAGGGAGGAAGGGAGATAGAAACACTCGTGTTGAGGAAAGGTGGGGCAAGTCATAAGCAAGCTGGGCCTGGGAACTCCATGCTTCAGGTGTGGGCCAGCGAGTATGAAGGCAGAGCAGAGGGCCCTGCCAGGTTCTGCTGTGATCTGGCACGAAGTTATCCCCATCCCACTCAGGCCAGCAAGCAAGCTCTTTCTCCTTAATGCACATTACCTCTCATATGCACCGTCCAGGAAAGCCATGGCAATCTGCAGAGAGACAGACAGACAGACAGAGACAGTGCACATACACAGGGGAGGGGCAAAGTGAGAGGGAAGAAATCCCAAAAGCAGGCTCTGCTCTGTCAAAGCAGAGCCCCGGGGCGGAGGGGGGAGGGAGGAGGGGGCTCGATCTCATGAACTGAACTGATCATGACCTGAACAGAAACCGAGAGTTGGACGCTTAACCCACTGAGCCACCAAGGCGCCCCTGAACTACTGCTCTTTATTAAAATTGCTATTTTAGTTTGAATAACAGCAAAAGGAATGTACTGGCATCGCGTTTCATTTGGGAGAACCTAGTCGAAGGGACGAACGGTCTGTACGGCGGTGACACTGAGTACCATTGAAGTGAGGATCTTAACCTAATAGTGGCACATTTATTAACTATCTATGTGTCTAACACTAGAATTAAGATATGAATGTAGATACTGCACAAAGGCAAATTTTGGCTTGGTGATAGTGCTTACTGTGACACGTTCTTCACACTTCATGGGCTCTTGCTCACAACCCAGCAGAGTTAGGAGCACTATTATCTCCCTCCTCGATTAGATTAGAGAAATAACAGGTTCAGAAGGGAGCTTGGGTTCAGTCCTAGGTCAGTCTTACTCTAGAGCCCATGCTCACACCGCTGCAGGGTGAACCTCAGAGTTCAAAGAAGGGTCTTTCACCAGAAGATCCAAATCTGTGCTTTGATACCATCTGCTAATAAATGAGGGGAACCTGTCAGGAAAAAGTTACACTGATGCTTTCATTTCTGTTTTCTTACCTTGGCAAGGATCTGATAGATTTCTGACAGAATCGTAATGGACATTTTAAAGTATATACGCTGTAAAGTTTAAGATAATTTTTATTTAACAGGTATAAGATTTACCTTAACATTATTACAAATACAATAAAAGTTTTTTTTTTTGTAAAAAAAAATTCCTGGATTTATAGTTGTACAGTAAAACAAAGAAATATATAAATATGAAGGTCATTTTCCAAGTATTAGAACAATACTAATGGAATCACTTCCATAACATTTTTTTTTGGTAAATATTTACACGATCACCCACGAGTATATCAAATTCCAGAATAAGATGTATTTCCAAACAACAATCAAACAATATATCCTAAGTGTCTTTCTCTGCATGGGATTTGGTCAATGATTATCAGCAAGAGAATTTTGTTTATATATATATATATACATATGATGAACACAAACATTTGTAAATGCAGACTATGCTGTTTGTGTAAATAAAACATTTTACCAGCTTTGTCATACAGGGAGTAGCTAGAGACCATTCACATGACTAAAATATACTGTGTATATATTATCTTACAAAAAATCACATATAAGGTAATAGTAAGGCCTTTGTTTCCAGAGTAGTCTTAAAATAAGGTTAATAGGCTTATTTCATCCTTTATATTTTTAGAGTCATATTCTTAAACATCTTGGCTATTGAAATTATGCATAGTACCTAAGCCAACACAGAAAGCGGCATAACAATTTCAGATACAGTACTTGACTATATTCACATGACGTACCATCTAAGAGCTGACCAAGTATAATTTCTGAACTGTCCCAGTTAGACCTGTTAAAACAAAATGCAACCCCATCATATGAGCCCAGTTTCTTTCAAGCATATTATAAAAGCCTTAGGAAGCCTAACAGTTCAGAGTACTTAAATGACATATTTTTTTTAAAATTTAAAACCTTTTAAATGAAGTATTTAATACTGTCAGCTTGAGCTTGCAAAGCAGTCTAGTTGGCATGGAATTCTCAGTCTAAAATTACTTCTGGATGTTTTGTGTTTTGGTTGGTGGTTAGTTGAAGATTTGTTTTCCTTCTAGAAATAAATGGGCTAAGGTGATGGACCTTGATGGCTCACAGTTTTCATGAAAAGCCAAAAAAAAAAAAAAAAGGAATCTAGTTTGGGTATCATTACTCTCATGGTATTTTCCTGGAATGGGATGATCTGGACTTTAGGATTCTTGGTCAAGACTTTCTCAGATTGTAAGTACTAATCCACATTGGTTGCTTGTGTATGGAAGCCTTTCACACCACAAAGGGGAGTCAACCATCAAAATGCAAACTGATGGCCCAGGGCTGCTCTGCCTGCCCCCCTTCACATCCTCTCTGGTCTCAGTTACCATCTTAAGTCACAGGAAGTGGGCTCCTGACCAGCCTCTGTATTTCCCCCAAACAAGGTATTTAAGATTTCCGTATCTGACCACAAATATATAGCTTTAATATGCCATTAATGTTTCTTTAGGATAGGATTAGAAAAAGACAAGGTTATATATCTGCAAATTCTCCAAGACTGGGTGATTTGAAATTTGACTTTAATATTTAAAAATCAATTTACTAAAATCTATTTTTCCAAATCCAATTTTCTAAATTCCAAATGGAACCAAAAGTGCACTTCGTATTTAAAAAGCAATTTTCTTCAGTAGCTACATGGTTAAGATATAGGTACACAGTATATGCTCTAAGAAAAACCAGAAAAGTAAGGCAGACACTCAAGCGAACTTTAACAGATATTTTCAGAGGACTGTAATCAAATGTGATTGCAAAGTATGCCAATGCAACACAAAATAAAATGAATCCAGACTTGCACTGATTTTTCCCTAATCAATTTTTCTATTTATTAAAAGGATTTCTGGGGCGCCTGGGTGGCTCATTCGGTTAAGTGTCTGACTCTTGATTTCGGCTCAGGTCATCATCTCAAGGTTTGTGAGTTCGAGCCCCTGCATCCAGCTCTGTGCTGACAGTGCGGAGCCTGCTTGGGATTCTCTTTCCCTCTCTTTCTGCCCCTCCCCTACTTGCGTGGTACGTGTGTGTGTGTGCACATGCTCTCAAAAATTAACATTAAAAAAATAAAATGATTTTCTACTACATAAATCAAGGTGTATCTGGTGGCTGCTAAAGGCATGATATTTATGCTTTTCAAGATCTCCACATTTTGTTTTTAAAAAATAATTCTATATCATTTTAAATACTGAGAGTCAGTCTTGAATAAAGGTATCAGGCTGAGCACAGGCAAGGATGAGGAAGATGGGCAATGCCTGGATTACAGTACCTTTTACATCTCTGTAGATGTCCTCACTGAATCTTGCTTATAATCTATAGTTTTTATTTTCAAAACTGCAAAATTATTTGCATTAGTGCCAATGAAAAATATAGTCTAGAGATAATATTTTGAAAATAGAAAAATATGTTCTTAAAACATCATAAATATCTCCAACACTATCTTTTTATTTCTATTAAAAACTTTGAACCCTCCCCCCCCCCCATAATATATAATGGATAGATAAACTCACTTGTTAATCACAGAGAGCAAGCAAGTCTTTACCACTTCAGCTAACTTTTCCTTGGTTAGACTAAAATGTTCAGGTCACTTTTTTCCCTTTCAAAGCAAAATAACAAAAGTATTACTAATGACTCAAAACCTTATCTCTCAACATTCAAAATATTCTAAAATGGGCTTAGCCTTTAAAAAAATATGGTTTAGCCTTTAAAAAATATTTATGTGCAATAGTAGTATCAGATTAATTTGGAATACCCAATCCTTGAAATGTTAAAAAACCCAAAACCGTAACATGAACTACTCAAGATTTTTCTAAGCCTTTAAATTTGGATATTGAAATATTTTAATAAATAATCCCTTTACTTTTCCAAAACAAAAATACCTAGACCAAAGTTATTCAAACATACGACATTTTTTTGGACTGGATTTTGAAAGTAAGGACTGGGAATCAGTGGTTCTACAGAATCTACATTTTTCTTCAGTGACTGAATGATTAAAACTTGTCAAGTGCGATTAAACTTGTCAAGAAAATTAAAACTTGTCATGTAAGACGAAAAAACTCTTCCCACCTGATAAAAAGATGATCTATCTTCTGAGCTTGTTAAACTGGATCCAGATCAGATAATACTTACTTTAAAAGATGCACTGGATTATGTTGTGTTTTACTATCTCAAAATAATGACTTATAGTAAAGGAAAAACCGTACTGTCCCATCGTGGAGAGCTAAAATAGAAAACCGTGAGTCCATGTCAGTAATGTCAAGCAGCTGTCCTGTTTTATCTGCCACCTCCTTGGAATAATTTTCACTTTCAGGTAAGTCTGAACTTACACAGAAAAGGCTGCTTCGTTTTTGATGCTACAATTTTCTTCCTGTTCTGAATTCTGACTCCTAAAATCAGCAGATATTACTCAGAACAGCTCTTACGGTGCTTTTTGGGAGCCTGCCATGTTGAATATTAAACTTAGCTTGATTCTCATATATGGTGCTAACAGTTCTGCAGCTCATCTAACATTAACAGGTAACAGTGCATGCTGCATAGTAACGGCGTTACACTCACTCACATATCTCAGACTTAAACACACTTATTCCACTTGTGACGGATACATTTAGAATTAAGCATTCTACAAGCTTCAACTGTAGTACAACATTTCCCCAAAGCATGAACACTCAAACTTTCTATCAATTATTTAACCAAGAAGAGTTAATAAGCCTAGAACAATACCGTTGGTAGCATATAATATTATGGAAGATTTCCTTAAGAGATTATAACTATCTCTACAGAATTTATAGGGTTCAAGTCATACACTTACTATCTCCCAAACATTAAAATTAAATAATTAGAGCCCAAACCTGTTGAGCACCTCTACTACAGGTTTTAAACTTCAGGACTGAGCTGTACTCAGACGTATAGTGTTGTTTTCTCCATCTGGATGTTTGGAAAGAAAGAGCAGGCTTTTCATTATCATGTGCAGTGACCACAGAAGCTGTGTGCCTCTAAACACACGTGGCACAGCACCTGGATACTATGGTTCTGGTGTTCCCTTTTGGTGGGTGGGACCAAAAGGTGGCGCACTTTGAGAGAAGAAATCAGTGTCGGCTTTCCTCTTGATAGAGGAACGTGCTTCATTTTTCGAATACGTTCATTTTCTCCTACGTGCTTGAATGAAGTAGCTTGACAGCTGGATTGCCCATGTCTCAAACCCCCAAGGAAGAAGCTTCAGTTCACCAGCTTGACTTCTAGCGTTTGATCACAACTTGTTCATAAGCTCCAGACCCCACCCTACAACCGGAATAAGAAAAAAAACCCTTCAAAATCTTGAACTGTAATGTTTGAAATTGTTCTAATTAACCTTTCATTCAAAGAGTTAGGTGCATTAGGCATTTTCTACTAGATTCAGTTTCTGCAAGGTTTAAAGATATCACAGATAGAAAACACTTGAAATATTAAATGTTTAGAATCAGTACATTGGATTAGTCTAGCCACACTTTTTTTTTCTTATAAATGACCTTTTTCTTAAATTTTTTTAATGTTTATTTATTTTTGGGAGACAGAGAGACAGAGCGTGAGCAGGGGAGAGGCAGAGAGAGAGGGAGACACATAATCCAAAGCAGGCTCCAGGCTCCGAGCTGTCAGCACAGAGCCCGATGTGGGGCTCGAACTCACAAACTGTGAGATCATGACCTGAGCCGAAGTTGGCCGCTTAACCGACTGAGCCACCCAGGCGCCCCTAGTCTAGTCACACTTATTCCTACAATAATTTAGTACTGTTCCTAAATCTTGACTTGTGGCAAGAAATCTTTTCTTTAAACATGTTTATATATAAACCCTAAAATTGGTCTTATCCAAGGGCATATACTGACTGGCAATTTACCCAGGCCTTGCAGAGTTAATGGATGATAGTTTTTAATTGCAATTATAGTGTGATGTCATTTTTTGTTTTACTTATTTATTTATTTATTTATTGTGTGTGTGTGTGTGTGTGTGTGTATGTGAGAGAGAGAGAGAGCGAGCACAAGTGGGGGAGGGGTAGAGAGAGAGAGGGAGAGGAAGAGAGAGAATCCCAAGCAGGCTCTACACTGTCAGTGCAGAGCCCCATGTGCGGCTCAAACCCATGAACCATGAGATCATGACCCAAGCTGAAGTCAGAAGTTGAATGTTCAACAGACTGAGCCCCTCCCCGGCTTGTATTTTATCTCTCTCTCAAAAATGAATACACATTAAAAAAAAAAAAAAAGAGCAATTGCTTGCCTTGGACTGGTAGTAATCCAAGTTTGACAACAGGTAGGGGGGGATGGTGAAGGGCAGAATGGAGGCTACTTGGGTCAAGGAATCACCTTTTATGGCAAAGCTGTATTTACTGCCACTGTATTTTCGCTATATGTATGTTTGTTACAGCAGCTTTGCTGCAAAGCTGGTTTGCCCTGATATTCCAGGTACTGACTGACCTCTATCAATAAAATATGGAGAATACTAAAAATTTAAAATTGACAAACTCTGTGAATAAAACAGGTGTTTAAATGAAGTAATGGGCTCATCAACAGAAGGTTTGTTATTGCTGATTTACCCAGCACTTTGGCCCTATGTTATAATGGAACACACATGTTCTCTCTATTGTTTCTTCATCTGGGAGGATACAAGTTTTCTACAGGTCTATAAAATCACAGTGTCTTTTTGATGGTCGCTGGCAGGGAGCAATCAGGCAGGGAGCTGAGTGGTGATGTCGCATGGAGGGGGAGAGTGTTACTGCTTTCAGTTATCGCCTGTACCCATCTCCTCATGTGTCAAGACACCAAGGGCTACACAGCCTGACATTTCACTGTGAGAATGCCAGAAATCAGTAACACCAGAAGCAAACAACATGACTGGTCTCTTCCCATAATGAAATTTTAAGAGGAAAGCCTAAAAAAATGGGAGTAATGCAGTGGGTACCAGTCCACTGTGTACTGACTTGGAATTCTCAGTTGACTGTTTAGAGGCTCCTGTTCTTACAGATTCATTCTGCAGATGAAACAGGCACATCCTCATCAGAACACCACTGAACACCATTCACAGCCAAAGATAATCAGAATTTGAAGGAGCCTTGGTGAGCCGCACTGCACACTGGCTGGTAGATGCCCTGAAATGTTTCTGCTCTGGCAATAATGGAGTAAGAGGAACCCTCCTGCTGTAAATAGCTAGAAAATTTTACAGAACACACAAAACAACAGAGTCACATATTGGATGACAAGCAGCACAGGACTGGTCCTGAAAGAAGGGAAATCAATGAAGAAAGCCTAAAACAGGTTCCTTCAGGGTCCTCCCAGCCTGCAGTGCAGGAAGAGAGAACCCAAACATAGCCAGGTGGTCTGTATTTTACTTTTTAAGCAGGCTCCATGCTCAGTGTGGAGCCCAATATGGGGCTTGAACTCACCACCCTGAGATCAAGATCTGAGCTGAGATCAAGGGTCGGGTGTTTAACCACCTGAGCCACCTAGGTGCCCCAGCCAGGTGGTCTTTCTGAGTGTGGGAGTCAGAGGTCACAGCTCAGGGAGGCTGGGGGCTGGAATTTGTGGGTTAGGATAACATAAGGAGGGGCAGGGGAAAATAACAGCTGGAGAATTTCCAAATTTGATGGAAACTGTAAACCCACAGACCCAAGAAGCTCAATGGACTCCAAGCGGAATAAACACAAAGAAAAACCCAGGCACATTATAACCAAACTGCTAAGAACCAGTGATAAAATCTTTAAAAAGCAGCCAGAGATGAAAAATAAATCACATAGAATAAATACCGAAATGAAAGCAGACTTTTTATCAGATACTAAATGTGTTGAAGGCAAGCAAGGAGAGGCCTGCAAGCACCCCCCGGGGCCAGTCAGGCTGTGTCCACTAGACTTCAAGTGTATTACTGGTGATACTCCTCCCCAAGTCTCTATTGCTTACTGCTCTGTTCTCTTCATTCTCATGGGTTCACTTTCTTAACCACGTATCGTTCTTGCGCCTCTTCAGTGCCCGAGTAAATGACTCTAGTTTCATCTTGTGCTGCCAGTTTATCTCTCAGAACAGATGGAATGCTAACACATTAGTTTCTCTGAGATGTACCAGCTAGCTACGGAGAGCCATGTGCACAGGCATTGTGCTGGGCACTTCAAATAGATCCATCTCCACAATAACTCTGCGAGAGAGACTTTTAATCAGTGTATATAGAGTACTTGCATATTGCTGCATGCCAGACTGTATTTTAGTCATGTACATGTCTTACCTCACTTAATTTAGACCTTGTAACTCTTATGAGGTGGGTTCTGTTATTGTCACTGTTTTGTACGTGAGGAGACTGAGGCAGAGAGAAGTGAAGTAACTTATCAAAGATGCACAGCTGATATGCAGGGGAGCTTGGAACCAAACCCATGTAGCCCAACTCCAGAGCCTGTATTGTTGACCCCAGTGATCATGGTTGTCTTTGTGGTGCCAAGTAAGAGATGTAATTTGTCAGGATCACAACTAAGCTAAGCTGGGTCGTGATGGTTGAGCCAGGAATGAGACCCATGTCAGACTGCATGGTCCATTCTCTTTTCGAGACGATACACTGTCTCTAACATTCCTCAGCCTTTCGGTGGCATGTAACATTAATCATCTACTTCAACCCCTAATTATCATTTTAGGCTTTCATGCATTAGGTGATGATTATTCTAACATTCATTTGGAAAAGGAGTGGGAGCCGGAATTATAAATGCCTTTAGAGCCTAGGTTCTAGATTATTTTTCAAATAGGAAATTATCTTTCTTTCCTCTGAATAACAATATAAACAGCTAGCGTATACTGAGAGCCTTCTGTGTGTTAAGCACTGTGTTAAACACTTTACACAACTCATCTAATTTAATCAGCAAAATCCTATGAACTAGGCATTATTGGTCTTTCCCATTTTTCAGGTGAGGAGAGTAAGGCTGACAGAGGTTAATAACATCGGTGAAGTCAATAGGGGAAGGACCCTGACTAGAACCCTGAGCAGTCTGAAATGAGAGTAGAGACAGCTGTTGTTTTTGAGCATTCACTATTTTGGCTCCTTTTGGTCAGAACTTCTATTGTTTGCTGTTCCTCTACCTAAATTAATAAACACTAGAGCTTACTGAGTATATTAGGTCATTTACTCTTTAAAACAATCCCATGATTATCCCCGCTTTTCAATAGGGGTAACTAAAGTTCCACTGAAGTTAAATGATTTACCGACTTTCAGTGAGTACTGAAAGAGATAATGTAAGAATTGAATGAAACATACATATATGCCTGGCACATACTAGTAAATGCTCAGTAAGTGTTCTCTACATATAATTATATGTATCATATAATTAGATATTACAATGTTATGCCTATACGTTCATTCTCTTTGAATCTACTACCAGGAATATTTGTCTTTCTCATATCCACCTGATACCGCCCCCCCCAACCCCAACTTACCTTTTAATTCTCCCCAACACTCTCCAGGTGTCAAATTTCTAGTTAGTTTTCTCTCAGTGAGGTCCCACCTCTGTTCTCTCAGAGTTTCCTCTACTTCTCTATATTATGGTGCTTATTACACTAATATACACTAATATAAGTTTTAGTTTGTCTATCTCACCTGCTAGAGAGAGTCAGATAATGAATATTTTAGGCTTGGAGGGCCATTATGGTCTCTATTATACTTCTCAACTCTGCTGCTGTCGCATCAAAGCAGCCATAGATAATACATAAACAAGGGTTGCTGTATTTTAATAAAACTATTTTTACAAAAACAGGCAGTGGGCCAATTTGGCTCACAGGCTGTAATTTCCCAACTTCTGTGCTAGAAACATAGACCAGCTGAAGGTGAACTGGGTCTTTCTCCTTCGCATCCTTACCCACGACTTGGCCCAATAAATAGCTACTGAATTTAATGAGTGGATAACCCAGCGAGAGTTAATGAAAACTATAAATTGCATTTACATGCTCTATAAACCCCAGTTCAAATTAACTACTTCATCATGGCCTCTTTGTATGTCCCTCGCTTACCTACCTATCACAACTGATTGTAGTTAGTTGCTGATGTAGGTTATTTGCTGTATCCTTTGTGTCTTTTGGACCCTACAACGTGCTGGACACACAGGAGGTACTCAATAAAAGGAGTATTGGTGGAACAAATGAATTAGAAATTCTTTTAGGTTTTGAGCATTAGAGAATAAAATAACTGTCTCAGACCAAGGGGGCTCCCCAGTACATCTGTGACTTATTCTGGAACTCTACATAAATATTACATGGAAATATGGAGTATAAGGGATGCACATAAGGGCAGCAGTCAGAACTCCTTAACTGTCCTGAGCATCTGTGCTCAGTACTATTTATTTGCTGCAGTGCTGGGAATTAGAAGTAAGTCTGGCAGGTGCCTTTTCTTCACCTGAGTCTGAGTAACTACCAGAATGATTTTTGGTTTTCTAAACTTTTCTTAGTATGTATGTTAGACTCTTGTAGGGTGGAGAAAGGGGAGTACAACAAAAGTTAGTACCAAGTGTATGCTGCTGAGTGGCTCATAACAGACAAGATCGCTGACTGAATTGTAACTTTGCTTTGCTTTTTCTAAAATATCAGAATAAGAACTCTTTTCTAAACATCCTTTTTCATTGCATCTTGCCCAATGCTCTTCTGGTCCTCCACTAATACATTCTAAAAAGCAGGAACATTCTAAAAACTAAGGAAACCAACAAATAAAACTTAATATAACTTCAAACATACTCAAGAAAAATGAAGAGCTGTAATTCTTCTCATGGATGCACTATATGTGTTTTCTAATACAAACTTTGTAACCTTCACCTTCTACTCAAGAACATATTCTTTATTTAATATGATGCTATCTGGACCACATACCTGTTTGGAAGATGATGGCTGCCGAAGGTTGTTCTTCCCCCGGGACCCACAAATAACCTCAGTCCTTCTTCTGCAATTCACATTTAAAGTATTTGTTATAGGTACACGTATTACATTATTGTCAAATAATATTCCCATTGTACTAAATTCATAATTTACATTTAAGTTTTATTAGATAATTTTTATTTTTAGACTTTATTTTTAAGTAATTTCTACACCCAACATGGGGCTCGAACTCACAACTCAGAGATCAAGAGTTGCACACTGTACTGACTGAGCCAGCCCCAAGAAATAAACTTTTAAAAAGCTACACATATATTTTAAAAACCAATGTAAAAGATATCCTTTTTTAAAAATTTATTTTAAGTAGGCTCCATGCCCAATGTGGGGCTTGAACTCATGACCCTGAGATCAAGAGTCACATGCTCTACTGAGTCAGCCAGGTGCCCCTAAAAGATATTCTAATAGTTATTTCTCATCAACTTCCCTAAAGTTGTTTTTCTTTAAAAGCGAGTAAAAAAGACTTCTCTTCCTACAAATTTCCACAAGTAAGGTGTAATTACTTCTCTTTACAACCAGTTACATAATGAAAGTAAGTCCATTGCTTACTGCTCTCTATTCATGCCGGCGTGAATAATTACACCTTTCAAACTGGTGGCATGTAAATTTTGTCTCAGTGAAAATGCTGAAGAGGGAATAAAAGATTGTTATTCAGTATCATCTCAAGATCACTGCAAATTACACACTTGTGTCCAGTTAAGACAAAGCAGGTGCAGACATCTGCTGTAATGTATATAAACATGGTAGACGCTGATGCATACACAATAAAAGCTTTCTTTAAAATTGATGTTTTTAAGGGCACCTGGCGGGGGGAGGTTCAGTCAGTTCAGCATCTGACTGTTGATCTCAGCTCAGGTTTTGATCTCAGGGTGGGGAGTTCAAGCCCCACACTGGCCACAGAGCCTACTTAATCCACACACCTTCTGCACTGGAATCTAGGCTGAAGTCTTGACTCTGCAGTATTTTCTCTACAATATCATCTGCATCCACTCTGGTGTCATCAACTCGCTTCAGCTGAGATTCTACAGAATCTTGCTTCACTGGGCATCTTTGAAAATAATTAAAAAAAAATTTCCCTTCTTTTTATTATGTTATGAGAACAAAGTTGTTTCTTTCCTCCCCATTTAAACAGAGACTGAAAAGATACCTGTTGAGCAGTTCTGAAGCTGTATCTTCTGTGGCAGCTGTATCAAGATTTGGTTCGGCTATTTTTTGCTCAATTTCATCACACGGTTCTAGAATACTTTCAATTCCTGTTGATGTGCTTCCCACTGAGGTGTTTCTCCTGTGGCAGAGCTCAGAGAAGCTGGATGACCGGGAGTGGCACGAGCTATACCCTGTTAGAGAAAAATCGCTTTGGGTAAAATACTAACACCAAACACACTGCACTCAAACATTCTTCTCCCTCACCCTGGCAGTTACAAGTAATCCTTTAGAACAAGAAATGTCTAAGGAATTCAACTTCACTGTTAGCCTCTACCTGATACTTTTGACTGCTGGCTTGCATAGCTTGATGTTCTAGAATGTCCACAGGCACCAAGCTCATCTGGAACAGAGGCGCTCTTTGCTGAAAGATCTGCAATATGTCATAACATGATGTTACTGTTACTGCCAAGAAGTCAATGATCAATTTGTATTCTTGCCTGCAGATTTTATAAACTGCTAAGTTCATTATCAAGAAAAATTAATTACAAAGTGAAAGAGACCCTTTTAAATCGGTACAAAGTAAACAAGTGAATTGCAAGAAATCCAAAAAACTTAAATACCATAGTTTATTGAAGAAATATAGTTTTGGGCACCTGGGAGGCTCCGTCGGTTAAGTGCCTGACTCAGGACTTTCGTTCAGGTCATGATGTCATGGTTCATAGGATCAAGTCCTGTATCGGGCTCTGTGCTGACAGTGCAGAGCCTGTTTGGGATTCTCTCTCTCACCGCACCCTCTCAATATAAATAAACTTAAAAATATTTTTTTCATAAGATTTAACAGCACTCTACCTTAAGTAAAACCATTTCAGGGGTGCTGGGTCGCTCAGTTAAGTGTTCGACTGTGGACTTCGGCTCAGGTCATGATTTCACAGTTTGTGAGTTCAAGCCCCACATTGGGCTCTGTGCTGACAATGCAGAGCCTGCTTGGGATTCTCTCTCTCTGCCCCACCCCCTGCTCTCTCTTTCTCTCTCAAAATAAATAAATGTAAAAAAAAGTATTTCAGTTTTTATGTTCAGTATTTCTTTAATAAAAATGAATCAGATGTATTCTTATAAATACTCACACAATTGTGTGCTTTTTTGAGAAAATCCTGCTCTCAAAAAATCCATCACAGCAGTAAACTAAAGAACACGTTGTTACTTTAATATTAGTGTTGCTAGTGCCAGGCTATAATTTGGGCAAATGTCTGTGGTTTAAATCAACACAGCAGGCAATGTAGCAGTGAGAATAAAAGTTCCTAAGAATTGATTACAGTATTCAGTTTCAAAGTAAATGTACAAAAAAGCAGTGTCTAAGTCATTTCTAGCAGTTCCCTGATAATGTGCATATTCCAGATGCCAATTATGTATTTCTAGAACGAGGTTTCACAAAATGCAAAAACTGTGGCCACTTTCGTTAGCATGAGATATTTGAAAACTAGAACTGTTTTTCGCTTAGAGGCAAAAGGAAACCAACTGAGTAACACAGCAAGTACAGCTATACCCTGTTAGAGACCAAGCAATGCTGCCAGACAAGTAAGCTACTGGAGTGACCTGGCCCTTCTGCAAAGGTTTCTCACTTCTGGGCAGGCTCTAAGATACAAACCCAAATCAGCATCCCTAGCCCACTTTACAGTGGTCCTAAACGCAAGGCTGCTCTATAGGAAGATCTAAACCCAAAGAGGTAGTTTGTATCAAGAATTATATAGGACCAGGGTGCCTGGGTGGTTCAATTGGTTAAAAGTCCGACTCTTGATTTTACCTCAGGTCATGATCTCATGGTCATGAGATTGAGCCCCTTGTCGAGCTCTGTGCTGAGCATGGAGCCTGCTTAAGATTCTCTCTCTCCCTCTACCCCCTCTCCTCATGTGCTCTCTAAATAAAGAGAGGGCTCTCCCACTTACCCTCTATCTTTATCTCAAAAATAAATAAACATTAAAAACATAAAAAAATAATATCTTAAAGAATAATATAGGACTTTTTTATTATTAAAAAAATTTTTTTAACGTTTATTTTTGAGGGGGGGGAGGGGCAGAGAGAGAGGGAGACACAGACTCTGAAGCAGGCTCCAGGCTCTGAGCTGTCAGCACAGAGACCGATGTGAGCCTTGAACCCATAAACTATGAGATCATGACCTAAGCAGAAAAATTGGACGCCTAACTAACTGAGCCACCCAGGAGCCCCTAGGACTAACTTGTTAATCACATCATTACACCTGTCTTTTCATTCTTTCAAATAATAACCCTGCTCACATCACACGAGAGACGAAAGGAAGCTCCTAACTCCTTTTTCTTAAGGCAACTGAACATTTTCATCTTTTAACTCTTGGAGCAGATTCTGAGCATGGCTGGGAGTTTGCCTGGAGAGGTGGCTCTCAAGATGTGGCCTGTGGCCCGGAAGCATCAGTGTCACCTTGGAACTCAGGAATGCAATTTTCAGGCTCCAACCCCGATCTACCAGGTCAAAAGCCTCAAATGTCAAGTAGTACCATTTCTCACATATTAAAAAAACAAGCCCACTAGGCAATTCTGATCTACACTCATGTTTGGGGAGCCACGGACAGAAGACAGTGTTTGGTGGGTGACAAGCAACACCTGACAGGTGGCTGGCAGAGGTTGCTAGGCATGCTCCTGTAGTGCCCCGTTCCATCTGTGGGGAGAAGTACACCACGGGGGTGTGTGTCAATACAACATTTAGTTGTTTATCCACCAGAGCCTGACATTTCAGACAAAATGAAGCATTGGCTTCCCCCAAAATTGCATAATTAAAATTCTGCTGATAAATTATTTGCCCATTTCAAGCCATGTACCCACAGAATTTTTTATTTTTCTTTCCAAGATCTTTTTAAAATTACAGTTAGTTTACATACAGTGTAGTATTGGCTTCAGGAGTAGAATTCAGTGATTCATCACTTATATATATCACCCGGTGCTCATCACAAGTGCCCTTCTTAGTGCCCATCACGCATTCAGCCCATCCCTCTACCCACCTACCCACCTCCCTTACCTATAGAATTTTAAATCTGGGTGGGACTTTGGGAATCTTTGAGAATGTCAAGTAGTGCCGTTTCTCACATATTAAAAAAACAGTAAGCTACACACCCGTACCTGCTATTCCAAGATGGATTTTGAGAGTCTCGCCACCTTTTCTATCTTCTTCCAGAGATTCAGATTCACCAGCAATTGGTATAGACATCGATGTAGAAGGAGGCCTGTAAATAAATATTTCTAAGGATCAGAACTTGATGGATGGGTGAATCTGAAAGCTTGAAATAGTGTTAAAAGAATGGTTGTGGAGTCAGAGCACTGTCTTAGTAAGGTGCTTGGTTAACGGTACCTCTTTGAGAGAGAGCGTCATAAAAAAAAAATCAACACGTCCTGTATGAGCTGCCTCAAAACTGGAATATGCTTCATGGGAAAACAAAATAATTTTACTCAATAAAAAATGTGAGACCAGAAAGGGCACTGCCTCCACAGAGTCAGGAAAAGGGGGGCTCTTGTCGTATGTCCCTGGCACCATCTGTGAGGATGGTTCAACCATCAACTCTCAGACAATGCAGGGAGGTATCTGAGGCAGAGACGGTGCCATCTTTGTGTCTGAGGTTGGAGGGGAATATGTGATGCCTCCTTTGGCAGTGCCTGAGCCCTCTTGTTGGCTCTGCTAACTTCTTAAATGGTACCCATGGTTTTAACTTCTACCTTCTTCTCTGTCAATGGTTTACTTGCCCTAGGAGGGGTCTGTAAAGAGCCTCAGTTGTTTAGATTGTTTTTTTTTGGGGTTGGATTCTCTAGAAGGTGGTAGATATATTTTCATTAGCTAATTCAAGGCTCCTATCTCATGTGGAAGATGTGTAGCAGGTTGGGGGAAGTTTGGGTTCTAACAAGCATTTTTTTTTTTAAATCAAACATCCCTAATTTCTTGAGGTTGATAGTCTAGAGGAAAACCACATCTTCCTAGAGACTATCCCTTGGTGACCTGAGGTAAAATAGGAAGGTGGCTGAAGGGATAGTGGGTGAAGCTGACCCACTATTCAGCAATTCCTTTTTTGTTTTTGTTATTTTGTATATACTGAAATTCAAAACATACTAGCAAAGTACCTCTAAAATAAAGACTGAGAAAGTAAACTAGAAAAGCATTTCCAAAGAAAGAGGACCAAAAATTAGTTAGCCTGAGTATATTAGTTGTTGCTAGAACACATTACCACAAACTTAGAGACTTAACATAAATTTATTATCTTACAATTTCTGTAGGTTAGAGGCCTGACATGGGTTCCACTGGACTAAAACCAAGGTGTTGGCAGGATCACATTCCTTCCTGGAGGCTTTCGGGGAGAATCTGTTTTCTTGCCTTTTCCAGCCTCCAGAGACTGCCTGCATTCCTTGGCCAGGCTCCTTCCTCCATCTTCAAAGCCAGAAAGGCTGCATCTCTCTGTTTTGTATTTCGCATTTCCCTCTAACCCTGACATGCTGCCAATGATCTCTTCTCTTGGATTATACTTCTTCCCTTTAAGGACACTTGGGATTATAGTGGGTCCAACCCAGATAATTTTCCTATTTTGACGTTAGATTAGTACTTTAATTCCACCTACCACCTCATTCTCCTTGGCCATTTAACTCAACATATTCACAGGTTCTAGGGATTAGGTATAGACATCTTTGGTGTGGTGGGGGGAGGGGGAAGACATTAGTCTACTACACACATTAAATATACCCCAGTTTAGTATTTTCATGACAGTTAAGTAATTGTCATTCAGTTGCCTAATCTACAGAATTTATCTTTTTTTTTTATCTATGTAAAACATTAAATTGGCCAGATGCAACAGTAACAAAAAAAAATGTAAAGCAATATAAAACCCATTGTACAACAGTACAAAGTAGTGGTTATTTGTATGCATATGTTCATGTATGTATATTTAAAACTATACATGTTTACACATGTGTATATGTGTATATATTGTATGTACATATATTATGTAGCAACTCTTAAATTCTTACTATATTATCTCAATAGGATCCTTAGATTATTCAGGTCCTTGAAGATACAGACATTTAAGACTGTCATTAAACCTATTTCGAGATTCTTTCTTTTTTTTAATGTTTATTTTAAGAGAGAGAGAGAGAGAGAGAGAGAGAGAGAGGGAGGGAGGGAGGGAGGACGGGGGGGTGGGAAGGGCACAGGAATGTACGGCTTGATCTCACACACCATGAGATCACAACCTGAGCCGAAATCAAGTCAGATGCCTAACCGACTCAGCCACCCTAGAGCCCTGAAACTTATTTATAAATTATTTTTATCCTAAGGTCTCCTAAATTCCAAAATTGCACATTCTGTTGGGACATTTTCAAGTATTTGTCCTGCAGGTACGTTGAAGTCAATATATCCCTAGCTAAGACCATCTTCTCTTCCTCAATACTGCTTTCTTCTTGTATTCTCCAACTCTGAATGTCATCATAGGCCATGAAGTCACTGAAACTAGAATCCTAGATACTGCCTCTGGGTCCTTCCTACTCACATTTCTCCATATCCAAACAATTTCCAAATCCCACATATTCTCCCATATTTTTCCTATTCGTCATCTTTTCTCTGCCTCCACTAATTAGTTTGGTCTTTGTACCCTATGACCACAAGTCTCCTAGCTAGTCTGCCTCTCTTCACCCATGCTACTGTCACTGTGGCCTTTATGAAGTGTGCATATGAACATGTTATTCTCTGATTTAAAACATGTCAATAGCTCCTTCCAGATAAAGTCCAAACTCCCTATAAGGCCCTTTGCAGTCTGGCCTAGACCTACCTCTTCAATGACCAAAGGCTGTATTTTTAAATAACGTGAAATAACAGTGGCCAAAGAAGCCCTGCATTCAATATTCTATAAGAAAGAGTATTATGCAAAACAAATACACTTACAAAGAATGGAGTCTACAGTCACAGTCATTAATCACTGATGGTGACTCATGCCTGCCTGTCCTATCTTTTTCATGCCAAGTCCTTTGTTCTTCCTTTCACAGGTGGCCTGATTCCAGTGTCTCCATCCCTTCCCCTCTCAGACCTGTTTTCCAACCTTCAGAGCTCCCAGCCTGTGGCCTCTTCCCTCTCCCTATCTGTTTCCCTCAGGCTCCACTCTTTCCTGTTCAGCCTGACTTCAGGGCCACAATACTTTTAGCAACACCTTCAGTTTGGTGTCCCTTGTTCTGAGGTCTCCCAACACTTGAAGAACCCCAACGTTGATAATGTTAGCCTTCTTCATAAACTTAGTTAACTGGGGTAACTAAGCCAAGGAAAATTCATTAACCATGGGGAATGATATTAATTATAATCTAAAATCTTAGCTGGGCCTTGGCAGCTCTCCAGAGTCTCCCTACACAACTCAGTCGTGTTGAATAAAGAATTGCCAAGTGCTTAACGTGTCAGTTTTTATTCTATTACTCCTTTTTGTTCTGAAAATGTTTTTGTATCTCTTAGCAGAATTTGTTTAATATAGCTCAATTACAGAACAAAAGAGATGAGATTTTATTTTAATGTCACAGTAATGTTGAATATGTGAAAAATGACTGAAAGTGACAATACTACGTATTTGTTATTCATGCCCTGTAATAATGCATAAACTCATGCAGGCCGTTTTCTTTTCCTGGAATGTCCTAACCACCTCCTCTGCTTGGTAATTTCCTATTCATCCTCTAAAAATTAGCTCAATGTCACCCCCTCAGTGAAGACTTTCCTGGATTTCAAGAAAAAGTAGTTAGGGACTCTACCCTCTATGCCTCAGCAGCACCATATGTTCTGTGTCCATCTCCCACAGAATTAGTGAATCCTTCAGAACAGGGGCTGGCCTTCATGTAGTTTGGTAAATGTTAGCACATGGTAGACAATCAATGAACATGTACGGAATAAATGAGTGATCCTGGGACCCTGGACAAATTAGTTCCTTAACCTCGGAGCCTCAAGGTTCTCACTTAAAAAAATACTGGATAATGTATCACAGAACTGTTTCAAAAATTAAATTGGGAGACAGTAATATTTACTAAATCATTTTGACAAATAGTACTCTCCTTCCTTCTAGAATATGAATGCTCCAGAACCCTAGCTCCTCAAGAGGATAATCATCCCTAGATCTGCTTTACCGCCATATTGCCAGATGTCAGTGTAGCATATCTTTTTTCTCTCAAAATACGCTTTTTGTAAAAAAATTCTAAAGATTTTAATTTTTGTAAGTAATCTCTACACCCAGAGTGGGGCCCGATCGCACAATCCTGAGATCAAGAGCTGCATGCTCCACCAATTGAGCCAGCCAGGGGCCCCTATCCTTTTTCTTTATTAGCACTAGTGATTGGCTTTTTTTCCCCCCCAGCCAGTTTCATTCTTTCACAAGAGGTGGATATTTGATGAGTTGCAGAGAACTACAAAACAGAGTTCAGGGCAGGCAGGCAGGGGCTGACTTACCAGCTGTCTTATTCATAAATAAAGGCCTTAAGGTATGGAATTTATCTTTCAGAAAATGATACAAACTATGGTATAGATCCTCTGATCATAAAACGTCAAAACTAGAATTTAAAGCTGAGAATGCTGAAGGTCTGCTGTTTTCTTGTTTGTTTCTCTAGGTTTTTAAAAACTTTATATTCTGAAAAATTCAGACAGACAAAAGCAGACACAATGGTAGAATGAACTTCTCCAGCAGTTACTTACTATCTATGTCTTAGAAATACTCAGTCACGGCACTCAGGTGTTCGTGCCTTAGTTTCCTCATCTGTAAAATGAGAACTTGAATTACATAATACTTTTTAAACTGGCGTGATGAAGTTCCTCCCTTAGAGACTTTAGTAAGGTACTATATCTTTTTGTCCCTCAACAGAAAAAAGTTATATACTGGGATTTATAATACATGTGAAAAAAAGGATTTTGTGGCTAAATATTCGGAAAAAAAATCACTGGACTGGACAAATTCCAACACTCTTTTCAGCCCTAGAGTACTGTGATTTTACATTGTGACATATATTGAAATATAATCTAATAAAAACAATTTACTTTTTATCTTTTTTAGAGAGAGAGCACAAACAGAGGAGAGGGGCAGAGGGAATGACAGAATCGTATTTATTTTAGAGAGAAAGAGAGTGTGCGTGCAAGTGAGCAGAGGAGAGGGGCAGAGGGAGAGAGAGAATCCTAATCCACACTGAGCGTGGCGCCCAACATGGGGCTTGATTTCATGATCCTCTGGGATCATGACCTGAGCCGAAATCAAGAGTTGGACACTCAACTGACTGAGCCACTCAGGTGCCCCCCAAATAATTTATTTTTTACATCAGTAATTTAAACATTTTTCTGCTTTTTAAAAAAGTTTATTTACTTATTTTGAGAGAGAGGTAGAGAGCATGTATGCACACGTGTGCACAGGGGAGGGGCAGAGAGAGACAGGGAGAGAGAGAAACCCAAGTGGAGCCCAACTCTAGGCTTGATTTTATGAATTGTGAGATCATGACCTGTACTGAAAAACCAAAAGTCATGTACTCAACCAACTGAGCTATCCAGGTGCCCCTCAACATTTTTCAGTTTGGTCCATACTCAGTATGCATAAGGGCATGGATAGGTTAGAGTTGCTCCTTTTCCACTGACAGTTGTACAATTTCAGATATTCAGAGAACAGAGAAAGTAAATACTGGGAGTTTGGTTCTCCTGAGAAATACTTTTATGTATCTTGGGATTAGGTGAGATCTGTTTATTCTAATGAGATATAAACATCTTTCCCATAAATATAAATTCTAGACTGTCAGAATTACATTCCTGGAAATAATACAGAACATAAGATGATCTATTTTTGAGCTCTACAGTATTTGAGTTGCACAAGTAGAGACATTAAATGGTAGAGAAAGGGCCAGAAAGGGAATATTCATAAGAAGAATGATTAATTCCTTTTCTTCTACTTTTGCTGCTCATTTTCTCATTTCACCATAAACTGATTCCACTAGAAAAACACTGTTACCTAAGAAGCCAAAGGGAGGGGCAGAGGGAGAGAGAGAATCCTAATCCACACTGAGCGTGCCACCCAACGTGGGGCTCGATTCCATGATCCTGGGATCATGACCTGAGCAAAAATTGTTTAGCCTTGAGAGAGCAGGATATAAAGAAAGAAGTCAGGAAATTATGGTTCAAGAGATGACAACACAGGAAAGTAAAGTTATAGTAAAATGCATAGTTTAATCAATAATTGATTTTTTATTAAATATGTATTTTCAACTTTACAAAACACTGTAAATAGGGACCTATATGGATGTTACTATTAAAAACATGGAAGTTGATCCACAGGGAAAATTAAGGTTTTCTTTCCTTTTCTAACTACATTTTTCTCAGATATTTAAGTAATATATAATTAATGTTCTTTTTTAATTAAGCATCTTCAGTATTGCTAACAAGCAAGACTTTCCCCATTCAGTTCACTCTCCCACACTCTGATAGGACTCTTACACATCTTTCCTCTTTCCTCAAAACCCCATCTCCAACTTCCCCATCCTCACTTTTCAATGATCATCTCGTTTCTTATTTCACTAAGAAATCAGGAGCAATTTGAAAATAATTTCTATATGCTTCCATTTCTCATATACCTGCATCTGAAGCCATATTCTCTGCCTTCATTGCTCTTGACAATCCAAGGATACCGTCTAGCAACTGTCCTTTTTCTCTTCTATGTCCCATCTCTCCCTATTGAACCATTCAGATCAGTACACAAATACTATCTCCCATCTTAAAACAACAACAAAACAACAACACAAAAGAACAAAGACCTGCCCCTGACCCTGTATCTTCTTTTTATTTGTAACTTCATTTTCTGTTCCTTTTTTTGCAGCAAAATTGTTTATGCTGTCTCCAATTTTTCTCCTCTCAAGCCCTCTTTAACCTACTCCAATAAGCTACAGGTTCCCAGCAATCTATCAAAGTGTTTCTCAAAGGCACTGGTGGTTTCTGGATTGCAAATCCAAAGGTCAGTTTCTAGTCCTCATCTTCCGTGATCTACTTCGGTGTGGGACACAGTCCATTTACCCTTTCCTTTTTGAAACACGCCCCACGCTTGGTTTTTTAGGACAATCTTCCCTTTTGGTTCATTCCTCTTCTTTCACGGGTTGTTCCTTTGCTTGCTCTTCCCCGTCTCCCCAACCTCCAACACACTGGAGTGTCCCACCCCTCAAGTCTGTGGTTCTTTATTTACACTCACTCCCTCTAGGACATTTAATCAAATTCCATGCCTTTAACTGCTACATATGCACTGATGATGTCGTGATTTCCAAATTTATATCTTCAGCTTGGGCCTCCCCACTGAACTCTTAGTGTTATGTCCAACTGCCCACATGATGTGCCTGGCTGGATGTTAATTAGGGATCTCAAATGTGACATGCTCAACACCCAAGCTCCTAACCCCCAACCTGTTCCTCTTAGAGGCGCTGCTATTTCATTAAGTGGAAAAACCATTCCTCTAGTTACTCAGACCCCAAACCTTGGACTACTGAAACAGCCTCCTTAACTCCTGTACCTATTTCTGCCCTTGCTCCCATTGTTGCTCCCCCAAATTGTCTATTCTGTACCTAGCAGCCATAAGCCAAATAATTCTATTCCCTTGCTGTAAGCCCTTCGGAAGCTTTTTGTCTCACTCAGATTATATGTGGCTGACAAGACTCTATCATCTGATGCCATCTCCAATCCCCCTACTCTACTCTCATTCTCTCTGTTCTAAACACTCTGGTCTCCTGGCAGTTCCTTGGACATGCCAAACACACTTCTTCCTCAACACTCGTGTACCTGTTACCTCTACCTCAAATGCTCTTTCCCCAAATGTCTGCATGGCATGCTTCTCGCCTCCTTCAGGTCTCTGCTCAAATAATCAGCTTTGCCAGGGAAGACTTTCTTGACTACACTCTGTAAAACAGCAACCTTTCTCCCCATCATTCCCTCCTCCCCTGCGTTATTTTTCTCCAAAACACTCACTGCTCTCTTTTTATTATACATGTATTTATTAGATCGTTATTTGTTTTCGTCTTAGAATACATGCTCCAGGAGGTCAGGGACTTGGTCTATTTTTTTCACGGTTGTTTCTCTAGTGTCTAGAGTAGGGCCTAGCACATGGTAAGGCACTTAATAGGTATTTGTTGAAGAAATGAGTAAGTCTGTGGAGGTCAAATTAAAACATTTAATTTGTTTAGTTTCACCCAAAACTTGAAGATGATAAAAGACTTATAGCTTAAATAATTTTAGAGTGTGGGGAGCTTGTTTGGTAAAAGATAATAGTAACTTCTATGTAGGTCAGGTCAGTCTTCTAGGAAAAGAATGTTCCCTTCACTGGTAAATACTATGAAATATGAATGCAAAAATTTAAACAAAAGAAAGAAATCACTATTATACTTTCAGATAAATAATTCATTTATGGAGCACCAACTTACGTTTTAAAACATGGGTCGCCAGACATCAGCTGCATACTGATCAAAACCTGAATATTAAAAAAGAAATGTGATTATGAAAGTTTCCTTGAGAGGAGAAGCCACATTCTGTTTATGCATCTGCCACAGAACCGAGGCCAATATTTTCTATTTAGAAAGTATTCAATAAAATAATTGCTTAATTGGGTTACATCCAGTATTAAATTGCTGCTTTATACAGACACAGATTTAAAACCAAAAACCATTTTTTTTAACATTCAAAACTTTGTAACTGAAGAAATCAGGGTGGAAAATGTGGAAACAAAAAGCAAGTGCTGCCCTAGTAACAGTTCTGTGGGTGTGTGCTGTGCTGGTCTAGTTTAGCTGTCTTTCCTCCCTGATTCCTGTGGTGTCTGGAATGTTTCCCTCCAACCTGCCATGTGATGCTTCATGGGCCTCCTAAAGTGGCTTGCAAGAGCACAATGCTTCTGGACTTTGTTCCAGCTTTAGATCAGAATTATAACCTTTGCAAATGCTTTCTGAAATGCTGCTGTTCTCTAGTTGTGACTGTCTTTTACGACTCAACCACAGGGGGGCGCCTGGGTGGCTCAGCTGCTTAAGTGCTGGACTCGATTTCAGCTCAGGTCATGATATGGTTGTGAGATGGGAGCCCTGAGTTGGTCTCTGTGCAGAGTGTGGAGCCTGCTTGGGATTCATTCTCTCTCTCTGTCTCTCTGTCTCTCCCTCTGCTCCTCCCCTGGAATCGCTCGAGCTCTCTCTCTTTCAAAATAAATAAATAAACATAAAAAAAAAAAGACTCAGCCATAGGATGTTGTTACCTTCTTCTGGGAGTAATAATGATAATGGTAGTAACAACAACATTAACAGTAATCATGATTTGAGAATTAATTATGTGCCAGGCATAAGCTGTGTTTTATAATGCAAGATTTCACTGGATCTTCAAAACTTTTCTGAGAGATGGATATTTTCATTTTAAGCTCAGGAGATTAATATTTTCAAGGTCAAGTGGCTAATAAAGGGCAGAGCTGAGATCAGAAGCTAGGCCTGCACAATACTAAAACTCACGGTCTTTATGAAGAGGAGGATATATAATGGCTGACATGTATCCTAATATAACCTCATTTCTTTCTTATTGCTTCACCCCAGTGCCTCCACTCCTGTTCTTTTCCTCTTTGAGCGCTACGCTTATTAAATGTGTGCCCTGGGCCTGCCGCGCTGGCCCCTCCACCACAGTCTGGTTTCCAACTCCATCAAAACAGCACTCTTGAGTATCTTGAATGTCTGAGAAAGGAGGAAGATGACACATGCAGCTTTTAAGAAATTGTGTGGGGCAGCAGAATAGAGAGAGTGGGATAATGGTTGGAGGAGGTGAGAAGTGGTTTTTATTTGTTTTAAATACAGCAGATAATAGAGCTGTGTCTTCATATGTTAATGAGGATAATTCACTAGAAATAGAGAAGATTAGAAGGGCCAGTCAAAGTAGCACCGCTCTGGATTCTACAACCTAAGGGAAAGGATTGATTTCTGACAGGGAGAAGGGCATTTACTTCATTGTAACCCTGGCAAAAAGGATAACAGAGCCGGAGAGACAGGAAGAATCATAAATTTGGCAATGGGAAGATTAGGGAACTTGAATTTAATGGCTTCTATTCTTTCTCAATAAAGGATAAAGCAAGACCATCAGCTGAGAGCAAGGTTGGTGCATGGAGATACATGGAGAAAGAAGGTATACATACAATAGAGTATCTAGGAAATTGGGAAAGGACGCTTTCAAAGGAAGTACAGCTGCTTGATGGGGGAGGAGCAAGACTGAAGGAAAGGCAGCCGAATGGTTGTATGATGTTCTCCAGCAACGTTCAGCAACTAGGACGCAAGCCCATACAGGACAGTTGAGTTTGACTGGGGTTGGGATTACTTAGAGGAATGAAGGAGACAGGGGCAAAGGAGAGAGGAGTATTTTTCAGCACAGGATAATCATGGATCCCAGAACCTAAGCTGGATAAAGAGGGAAGTGGAAGCAAGTGGAGGCTGGTAGATAGTGAGAGAGGTCAGGTTAAAGAAAGCCAAGTGAGCAGTACCCCAAGAGGACTGGAAACATTATAGACGGGGACAGGGATTACTTAGAACTGAAATTCTGGAGGTGGTGAAGTTTCTAAAGGTGAGTCTAGATTGTGACTATCAGGGGTGGAATGGAGTTGAAGAAAAGGGAAAGGTTCCTGGAGAAGGGTAGTTTAAGGAATGGAGAGGCCCCAGGCACATGAAAGATTAGCTAGAAGGAGAGAATGCGTAGAAAAGACAGTCTGCAAGGACAGATCACCCACCAGATGGAGGGGCCATTGAAAAATGACGACAGAAGGATTGGAAAGAAAAACTGTGAGCCAGGAGCAAAGTCATCAATGAGTAGGAGAGAGAAGGTAACTAGGTGACCAGGAGATGACAGCTCAGGCAGGGATAGAGTGGTGAGAGCAAATGGTGTGATCTCTAAAAGAGTAACTTCTTTGTAGGGCCAAGTGGGAGAAATGGTGTGAAAGGATCAATGGAGAGCCAGAAGGAAACTACTCCAAGAGCTGGCCCTAAGGAATAGCAGGGGATGGCGGAATTTGAAATTAGAAAGTTATTTCAATTTCCAGAATGCCCAGGTGGCTCAGTCGGTTAAGCGTGAGACCCTTGATTTTGGCTCAGGTCATGATCTCATGGTTAGTTTGTGAGATCAAGCCCCATGTCGGGCTCCACACTGGGTGTGGAGTCTGCTTCAGATTCTCTCTCTCGGGGTGCCTGGGTGGCTCAGTCGGTTAAGCGCTTGACTCTTGATTTTGGCTTAGGTCATGATTTCACGTTTTGTGAGATTGAGTCTTGCCTCGGAGTCTGCTTGGGATTCTCTCTCTGCCTCTCTCTGCCCCTCTCCTGCTCATGCTCTCTCTCCCCCTCTATAAATAAATAAATAAATAAACATTAAAAAAATTAAAAAAAAAAATTCTCTCCCTTCCTCTGCTCCTCCCTTGCTTGAGTGCATGCTTGTACACATGCTCTCTCTTTCTTAAAAAAAAAATAAAGAAAGAAAGAAAAAAAAAAGAAAGTCATTTCAATTCCTAATGAAAACACTATAATTTAGAGAAGGGTTATCTGTCTTCTTATGCTGCAAATATGAAGAAACTTAATTTAGTGGCTTGTTCAGCTTGTTTGGGATCAGTCTAAGAAGGAATAGTGCAGCGGGTTTCTTTGGAGTCTGATGCTTAGACAGCATGGGAACATGAAAAGACCACTGACCACGTAGTGGTAGAGATGCCTTCTGGTCTCTGCTCTGCGACTGACGACTGATGACTTTAGTGAGACACTTAACCTTCCGAGTCTCAGCGTCTTCATCTATAAAACGTGCAGAATCTACCCCCATCTAACCAACACTGTTTATCTTACACAGGTATATGCAAGTGCTTTGAAATTTTTTCAGTTATATTTATTGAAGACAAAGTTTAAAAAGTGTAGGTATAGGGTAATTCTTTGCTCCACTCACATCTGACCATTCAGTTTTTATTAGGAATTATTTTCCTTTCTTATCATTAGATAACTTACCATCATGGGGTAACCTAACTAAAATACAGCGAAAGGTCTGTCTGGTGAGGCTCACTAGATACGAGGCACTTTACATTTTCTCAGCTGGTCTCATTTAATACTCCCACCAACTGTATGTGTTCTCTGTGGCCACCACACTATGGGGCTGCTGATGCTACTTGGAAACAACATCGCAGATGCCCAAAGTGAGTTCCACCTGTCACTTTACTAGTCACTGGAGAACCAAGTGACTTCTATGTGCCCAGCGCAGCTGCCAGGGAAGTCGCTTTTTGTGCGAGTGGTATATGATTGAAGGTATTCATTCATCGTGCTCCTTACAGTCGATGAGCCCATATGCTGTAGTAGTTGTATGTACTATTCCCTGAATGTCCACAGCCCCAGAAACACCTCAGGATCATGAAGGTGAACATGTGTTACTTTTCACTGCTTCAGTGATTTGGGAAGACTTTTTTCCTCGATGGTGTTTTTAGCGTGGCGCGGTCAACTTATGATCTCCGTACTGATTCCCATCTTGTCCTTGACTGTATATACCTACGCTTACTCAAAGGCAGAGATTCTCATTTGTTGCCATGTAAATCTCAAAACGTGCTTACTTTCAGAATGGAATTATCCTGTCTTGTCTTTTTGGTATCATAGCCTTCCAGTAAACAGCGACGAGTGGTATTTCCTGCTCCAGCAAACTCTGCCAGGTTTAGATCTGCAAAGCCCAGCTATGAAAAGAAAGGGAATTATATTAATAGAATATCTACTAGGCGTCTATCATATTCTCCTTAAAATAAACATTCAACCCATGCTCTAGCAAGTGTTCTCAAACAACAATCATCTGCAATTTTGGCCATCTTAACAATATCTGCCCCATTATTTGCTTAATGTGTATCTTTAGATTGGCTCACTTTTTTGTTAAAATATATCACCTCTTCTATTCTTGTCGTAAACAACATGACCTCTGAAATCACAGATATGATATGCTAAACATATCATTTTTTCTGTACACACTGAAATATATATATCTTTTTACTGTTGAAGTAAAAATAATGTTTATCAAACAATTAAAATCCTTCCACGTAGCAGCAGTACTCAGCCCACACCGTGGGAAACAGCAGCAGACCAATCGTGATCATTTGTATATTCACATAGAAAACTGATGAGACTTTCTTCTCCCTATTCCAGTTCTGGCTCCTTTCCCAGTTAACCTCTGGTGACTGCAGATAGTGGCAGGTTATTAAATTCTTACTTTAAATGCAAGAAGCAGAATCATGTAAATGTATCAAACGTTTTCTTTGGTATAAGCCCCTTCTCCTTCACCATCTTTCACATTGCCTTGCTGATCTCTTCTTTATGAAACTTTCCTGGCCCCTTCCCCAAAGCCATACCCCACATCAACCCTCTATGCTGCTATCCAGAAGTTCAGTTCAAACCTGTTCTTCCCTCTCATTATGACCAGGTTCAGCCCCCATTTCCTGCAGCTACCAATGATTGTCCTGCACTCTTCCCTCTTATGTTGTTCAACTTTGATTTCCCATTTCCAAGCAGTAGAGAAATATGCCCCACCTTTTTTTTTTTTTTTTTTTTTTTACAAACTAAGTCTGTTCTACATGACTAAATGTATATGGAGTCTTTTATTAAAAACAACAAAAAATGTTTTGAATTTGCAATTAAGCACATCTCCCTGAATACCTAATAAAAAGCATTAGCCATTTCAAACACTGCTATGATTTTAAGCTGCCTGTTTCAAGATTTAAAAACACACACTGGACACATACGAATGGAATTCAAGATGAAGATTTTAACTATAGGCTGGAGCATTAATTTAGTAGCTTTTATTAAAATTTTTTAAAATGTTTATTTTTGAGAGTGAGACAGAGAGAGCATGAGCTGGGAAGGGGCAGAGAAAGACGGAGACAGAATTAGAAGCAGGCTCCAGGCTCTGAGCTGTCAGCACAGAGACCAAAGCAGGGCTTGAAACCACGAACTGTGAGATCATGACCTGAGCCAGACTCGGATGCTTAACTGACTGAGCCACCCACGTGCCCATAGTAGCTTTTAATTGGTACAAAAAGAATGAAGAGTCAGAATTTTGAGACCAATTAAAGGGCCACAAGTGCTCAATGCAGTAAGTCAGGACACATCAGGCCACAGGTGACATCTACCTAATCTTCGCATGGCTACTCTGGCCTTACTGCCTTTTAGGGGTTCAGCAGAATAGCCTGGATGCTTCCAGGGCAAAGCCACATCCAAATGAGCATGTGAAGATTCATGTGGCTATCTGATCACACATCATCCAAAGGCTCTATTTCATACATTATCCTTTCTCTTTAAACCTCCAGCACCTCCTTTCCATCCAAACTCTCTGCTGATGCCTTGCTTTCTAATTCACTCAGAAGGTAAAAGCAATCAAAACAGCACTTAACTTCCAACAAGCTCTTACTGCCAGCCACATCCACTCACCTGCCTGCAGCTAGACCTGCTTACTCTAAGTGAACTGTTGGCTGTGCTCCAATCTGAGGCCACCCACTCTCCTCCGGCCTACTCAAGTTCACTGCTTCACGAATTCCTCCCTCTCTTCCTCATTCTCAAGTTTCCCTTCGCTACTGAACCATTCCCCTTACCACCACATGGACTCACTGGAGTTTTTGCCATCTGAATGAACAAAAGAAAACCTCATCTCACATCTCTGTCCAGTCTGTTGGACTATTTTTCTGCTCCCTTTTATAGCAAAGCTCCTTGAAAGAGTTGTCTATGTTGACTGTCTCTGGTCCCTTCATCCTTGGCCACTACCTTGTCAGCTTCATTTCCCCACTCTCTTATTTACTCTTCTGGACACAATATCCTTTTCCTTGAAAATGCCAAGGCCACCTCAAGGCCTTTAACACTTACTGTTCTTTTGTCTGATACATTTTCTCTGAGATCTTATAGCTTTCCTCCTCATTCCATTTAGGTCTATGTTCAAATGTCATCTAAGGGGCCTTCAGTGACAATTCTAAATGCCTTGTCTCCTCCCTCCCTCCTCAACCCTGTAGTTGTCCCTCTTTACCCCTTACCTGCCTTGTCACTCTCCTTAGTAGTTGTTACCATATCATGTACATACATATTTCGTATCTATTTGGTTTACTGTCTGTCCCCTCTAACCTTCCATGAGAATATAAGCTTCACAAAGGCAGGGATTTGGGTCTGTTTTGTTTACTGCTGTATCTCCAGTATCAGAATAGTGCCAAGAACAATGCCTGCCATTTGGTAGGAGTAATACATATCCGTTGAACGAATAACCAGCCCAGTGGCTTACTATCCACCATTAGAATGCTAGTATTATAGTGTCATTATGCATAATTCAAGTAAAAAAAAAAGGAATCTGGTATGTCATCACTAAGAAAGCATATTAAAAGGTAGGGTATGTCAATGTGATGTTTTAGGCTGCAGGTCAACATTCACTTTTTATGTGCTAGGCCCTGTTCTGGACCCCACAAAACAGTGATGAACAGGACAGATAAGGACTGTCTTGAAAGAGCTTACATTCTAGTGAGGCACAAGAATGTTCATATTTCCTTATGAAATGAGATAACTGTCTCATTAAAATGGCATGTATACATAGATACTAGGTATATCTGTAGTAGATATTACTTCATTTGGTAAATAATTTTGAGCATCTACATTTCAGGCAACATTAGGCATTAGGAATATAAATCATTCCTATTCTCAAGGAGCTCATGGTTTAGTGAGGGAAGAAAGAAAGGAAACAAATTCTTATAAAAAGTGTAAGTGTTGTGACAGAGGAAAGCACAATTACAAGAGAGAAAGGAAAAGAAAATTTCTCAGGGGAAAGGACAAGTAAACTGAGAGTTTAATGTTCTAAGAATTGACAGGACAAGGGAAGGGGAAGCACGTACATGGCAGGGAAGCCGTCAAGTCACAAGGCAAAGAGGTTAAAAGAACATGACACACTCCAGGAAGTTTCTGAGTGCAGTATGTCTGAAGTGTAAGAATAAGTGAGTGAGTGGAGCACCTTAGGGGCTTAGTCGGTTAAGTGTCCAACTCTTGATCTTGGCTCAGGTCATGATCCCAGGATCGTGGGATTGAACCCAGTGTCAGACTCTGTGCTGATGGCATGGAGCCTGCTTGGGATTCTCTCTCTGCCCCTCCCCCTTCCCCGCTCACACTCTTCCTCTGTCTCTCAAAATAAATAAATAAGCTTAAAAAAAAAAAGAGAAATTCACTCTGGGGAAAAAAGAGTGAGTGAGTATATATATGTACAGACAGATGATCTGTAAACCAAGATGGGTTTAAATGTTGGGTTAAAGACTTTTCATTTTGTTTTCCTTTCCAGGCAATAGACAGCTGCTGAAGAACTAAAAGTGCGGGAATGATCGTGTTTGAATTTCAGAATGATCACTCTAGCAGTAATGTAGAGGATGGATGGAGGGAGACATCAGAGGCAGAGAATGAAAGATAGGAGGGCAGTGCAGATTTTAAATAAGAAATAATGAAGGCATACCTAAGGCACTGGCTTTGGGAGTGGAAAAAAGGGATGGTTTTTAAATTAGAAGGGGGAAGTCACAAGATTTGTCGATCACAGCAGATCCTGTGTTTTGCCTACCCACCATCATTCAATGTTCTGATGTTCCTTGTTAGCAGAACCCTGATTTTATTCAAGTGTCCACTCTTAGCTCATCCATGTGCAAAAGAAAGGTAACCCAACCTCTAGCTCATTGTTAAACTGTTGAGACTAATCACATGCTAGCCATGGCAATCCATTCCTCTTGCCCATGACTGGTTTAGGAGTGGGCATATCTTCTAGTTGTGGCCAATGAAAGCTATGGGGAAATCCTCTGAGGGCCAACTAGGAGAAGTTTTCTCACTTGAAGAAAGCCATACGAAGAGAAGCAGCTGGATTTTGTCATATGTGAACATGTGGACTAAAACTCGAGTTACCTGGTGACCTTGAGAAGAGCTAGCCAAGGACGAAGTCATCACATAAAGAATGGAAGGATGAAAAGAGAAAAGTATTAGGGGTTCTTGATGATGTTCTTCACTTAGCAAATTAACTAATCCTGGATGGAGCAGCTCTAACATCTCAACTCTATTTCATACCTACTTGTTTTGTGACATTAAAATCTTTAGGTGAGGAGGGTATTCTGTTACTTATAGCAAAGAACATCCTAATTGACACTGCAACCCAGTAGTTTTAAGGAGTTAGGCAGACTTAATGGCTGAAGCTAGTGCCCCGTCCTTGGCTCCGATGACTGCATTGATGGAGATACCATCATAGACTGAAAATAAAAGAGTAGTATGTGGGTTTCTGGTAGTATTACTAATTACTAATTCCTATTCAGCAAAGAGGTGAGCACACTCATTAGTAATTGCATACAGCTAGTAAAAGTATAAAGGAGATTAGTGATCCTGTAAATACAGGTGCTAAGAGAACACAGAGGAGAGGTCCTATTATACTGGACGTGGGGAGGTGGGATTAGGAATACTTCCTAGGAGAGACTGAATTAACAGATCATTGCTTAATGGAAACCAGAGGTCATCTTCTAGTAGGGGAGCTGAAATGCAAAAATAACATCCCATAATTAGCATTTAGAAAGAATATGTCTATAATTTATTGTTGGGTCCAGTTGTTCAATCTCCAAGTTGCTTTATTTGTTTTATTTATTTTTTAGAGAGATCATGAGCTGGGAGGAGGGTCAGATGGAGAATCCCAAGTAGGCTCCATGCTGAGCATGGGGCTCAGTCCCACAAACCTGGGATCATGACCTGAGCTAAAAACAAGAGTCAGATGCTCAACCAACTGAGCAATCCAGATGCCCCTCCAATTTTTATTTCAATTTGAAATCTTTATTTAAAAACAGCCAACTTGAACAACAACTAGAAGAGCAAACCATTTGAGGAGCACCTGGGTGGCTCAGCTGGTTAAATGTCCGACTCTTGGTATCAGCTCAGGTCATGATCTTGTGGTTGTGATCTTGTAGTCATGAGATTGAGCCCCACATTGGGCTGTGTTTTGAGTGTGGAGCCTACTTGGGATTCTCTCTTTCCCTCTTTCTCTCTGTCCCTACCCTGCTCTTGTATGCACGCTCTCTCTGTGAAAATAAATAAACATTAAAAAAAGAAGAGCAAACCATTTGATTTTAAAGCTTATAAATAGCAATGAGCTATACTATAAGTTCCAAAAGAATTAAAGAACATCCACTTACCTTTGCATATGCTTTTCCACCTTTTAATTCCTGTCAAAGATAAAAAAAACACTGTAAGGATATCAGATGATTAAAGATATAAAATTAAATTATGTCAAATAATCCTGAAGTAGTTATTTACATATTTACAGGCTGGAACATATTGATAGTAAATTTCTGATGATCTTAAATTCAACTATTTGGATGCCCTTCCCACCCCACTCCCCAGATTACCAAAATTTTATTTTAGAATTTAACTTAAATCTGAAAGAGACAAATGGTAAGACAAGCTAATATTTAATATATTCTGAAGAAGAAATCACTAAAGTATCCTAGACACACTGCAAGAAACTGAATCACCAAAGAAAGGTTAAATTACTTGGTTACCAAAAAACTTACCTAGTAAGCACATTAATAACACTGTAGAAAGATTTTCATTAGAGTTGAAGCCCCCACCCCGGAGATAACCATTGTTACCAAGTTTTAGGAACAGTCCAAAAGATGCCATACTACACACACTGTTCTATATCTTACACACACACACACACACACACACACACACACACACCATAAATATTGTTCCATGTTAGTATAGTAGAAGCCCTCTTAACTAATGTGACTGGCAAAAGTGAAAAATAACAAAAAAATAATATATAGATATCTTAACATTTTAATTTCAATTTGAAATTTATAACTGTACACTAATTTGCCAAATATCTGGATTTAGGACACCGCGCAGATGTGTGAATTAAATGTAAAACAGAACAAAGCCCAGCCCACAATGTATACTCTGTATATGTGCTTGTCATTACATGAGAGTGAACCCTCAGTATATGAGGGTCAAACTCTCCTCTCCCGACCTACTTTTAAAAATGTGTTTGTTGAATGGAGTTGTCTCATCTTTCTTGCATAAACGAGATACATAATACATTATATACCATTTCCATCATTTTATTATTGAAGTATAGTTGACATACAACATTATATTAGTTTTAGGCACACAACACAGACTTGACAATTCTAAACATTACACAATGCTCACCATGGTTAAGTGTCATCATCATCTGTCACAACACAGTGGTATTACAATATTAGTAACTATATTCCCTTATGCTGTACTTTTCATGTCCGTGACTTATTTTGTAACTGGAAGTTTGTACTTCTTAGCCCCCTTTACTTCTGCCATCCCCTCATCCCCATTCCCTCTGGCAACCAGGAGTTTGTTCTCTGTACTTTTGAGTCTGTCTCTGGGTTTTGATCATTTGTTGTGTTTTTTAGATTCCACGTATAAGTGAAATCCTATGGCATTTGTCTTTCTCTGACATTTCACTTACCATAATACCCTTTAGGTACACCAATGTTGTTCTGAAATCTGAAGATTTCATTCTTTTTTATACCATTTCCATGAATTTAGGTTCTTTGCTCCTCCCCTTTCAATGGACAGCTGCATCTTCTGGTGCAGTGCCAGCCGCGTCCCTGAGACATGATGGTGAAGGTCAGAGGAAATGGATTTAGCTGTACTGGGCACCTGGACATCAGGGCTGCCTTTAACTCCAGCAAAGTGGATATTGTCACCATCAGTGACCCCTTCACTGACCTCAAATACATGATCTACATGTTCCAGTAGGAGTCCACCCATGGCACATTCAACGGCCCAGTCAAGTCTGAGAACAGGAAACTTTTCATCAATGGAAAGCCTATCTATCTCCATCTTCTAGGAGTGAGATCCCACCAACATCAAATGGGGTGATGCTGGTGGTGGGTATGCTGTGGAGTCTCATGGGGTCTTAGTCAGCATGGAGAAAGCTGGGGCTCACTTGAAGGGTGGGGCTAAGAGGGCATCATCTCTGCCCCCTTTGCAGACACCCATATGTTTGTGATGGGCAAGAACCATGAGAAGTATGACAACTCCCTCAGGATTGTCAGCAATGAGTCCTGCACCACTAACTGCTTGGCCTCTCTGGCTAAGGTCATCCCTGAAAACTTTGGCATCACGGATGGACTCATGACTTCATGCCATCACTGCCAGCCAGAAGACCATGGATGGTCCCCCTTGAGAGCTGTGGTGTGATGGCCAAGGGGCTGCCCAGAACATCATCTGTGCTTCTACTGGCACTTCCAAGGCTGTAGGAAAGGTCACCTCTGAGATCAATGGGAAGCTCACTCGCGTGGCCTTTTGTATTCCCAGCCCTAATGTGTCAGCTGTGGATCTGACCTGTCATCTGGAGAAAGCTACTAAATATGATGACATCATGAAGGTGGTGAAGCAGGCATGAGAGGGCCCCCTCAAGGGTATCCTGGGCTACATTGAGGACCAGGTTGTCTCCTGTGACTTTAACAGCGACACCCCGCTCTACCACCTTTTATGCTGGGGCTAGCATTGCTCTCAATGACCACTCTTTCAAGCTCATTTCCTGGATGGCAAATGAATTTGGCTAAGAAACTGGGTGGTGGACCTTATGGTCCACATGGCTTCCAAGGAATAAGAGCCCTCTGAACCACTAGCCCCAGCAAGAGGAAGAGAGAGGTCTTCAGCTGCTGGGGAGTCCTTGCCCCAACTCATCCCCCACCTGACACTGAGAATCTTCCAACCTCTACAGTTTCCATCCTAGACATCCTGAAGAAGGGGGACTTGTCATGTACCATCAATAAAGTATACCGTGGGACACCTGGGTGGCTCAGTTGGTTAAACGTCTGACTTTGGCTCAGGTCAGGAGCTTGTGAGATCAAGCCCTGCGTTGGGCTCTGTGCTGACAGCTCAGAGCCTGGAGCCTGCTTCAGATTCTGTGTCTCCTTCTCTCTCTGCCCCTCCTTTGCTCATGTGCTCTCTCTCTCCCTCTCTCTCTCTCTCGCTCTCGGATTCTGTGTCTCCCTCTCTCTCTGCCCCTCCTTTGCTCAGGCTCTCTCTCTCTCTCTCTCAAAAAATGAATAAATGTTAAAAAATTTAAAAAAAAATAAAGTATACCATACTCAGCTAAAAAAAAAAGTGGTGAATTTAAATAGCATGAGAAGCAATGTATGATAAACTCTATTATCATGAATATTTGCTGCCCTTCCCCTTTCCTGTCCCATTGATGTCAGGCATGGCCATTCCACTAGATCTACCCCCATTAAGAATTATCAAATTATTCTTCTTTCTTAGGTTATTGTGATATCTCTTAATAGCACCTTTCACTAAATCAAACAAAACTTGCCCTAGATGAACCCTGTCTCTTCTAGCTAATTCTTTGCTCCCCTCTACAGCCAAACTCCTCAAAAGACTTCTCAATTTGCTGTATCCTATTTTATATTCAATCTACTTCAAATATGTTTTTGTCCTCATCCTCCCTCTGCAATTGCTCTTAAGATTATCAATGATCTTCATTTTTGTTAAAGCCAAAGTCTCTGTCTTCATCTTACTTAACCGCTCAATAGCATTGACAAGATTGGCCACTCCACTTCCTTTCCCACATCATTTTCTGGTTTTACTCCTACCTTAATGGCTGCTTCTTCTCACTCTCCTTTGCTGCACTTACTTCTGTATTAACCTCTGTAGAAAAAATGCTAGTTGTACTCCAATTACCCATTCTCCCACTCTCCAAAGTAATAGAAACCTGCATTTTTAGATGGGTATCTGGCTACCCAAAATAAAGTAATGACATTTTCTACCTTCCTTTTGGGCTATAGCAGTATGACTAAGATCTGGCCAAAAGAATGTAATATGTGATATATAGGAATTCTTCCTCCTCTTCTGTTAAGAGTAATTTATACTTCCTCTGAGTGTTAGGGTGATCTAGGATTTGGTTCAGGGCCTCTTGTCTTCTCTGTCTATATTATCCCCCTGGGTGAGCCCATTCAGGTCTGTTCCTTTAAATAAAAGCTGTCTGCTGGTAACTCTCATGTCTCTGTCTTTAGTCTGACTTCTCCCCTGAGTACCAGGCCAGTATCTTTACTTTTTTGTTTTTTAAAGTTTATTTACTTTGACAGAGAGAAAGAGAGAGAGAGAGAGAGAGAGAGAGAGAGAGAGAGAGAGAGAGGGCGAGAGTGCACAAGTGAGCATGCATGAATTGGGGAGGGGCAGAGAGGGAGAGGGGGAGAGAATCCCAAGCAGCCTCCACACTGGCAGCATAGAGCCTGATGCAGGGCTCAATCGCATTAATGATGAGATTATGACCTGAGCCAAAATCAAGAGTTGGATGCTTAACCGACTGAGCCACCCAGGTACGCAGACCAGTATCTTTAAATGACTAGTGGACATCCTTGCTTGAAATCTCATAGACACCTCCAATTTAACTGGCCAAAACAGGCCTGCTGATCTCTGCTTATTGGTCCCCCAAAATATTTCACTCTGAGACTTTACCATTTTAATAAATAGCACAATTACCTATCTATATGCTCAGGCAAAGGTCTAAGTTATCATCATTTCTTTCCCCCTCATTTACCACATCCAGTCCATTAGTGGGGGTCTACCTTGCAGAATCCATTCTGAATCATACCATCTCTGTGGTCATAGTGCCATACCAACACAAGCATTTCTCACCTGAACCATCCCTACCACCTGTGTGGTCTACTGCAATGCATCCTCCACACAGCAGCAAAAGTGATCTTAGAAGATCATATATCTCTCCTTAGTAAAATCCTCAAATGGATTCCAATTATAATTAGAGTAAAATCCAAACTCATTACCATGTCCTATAAGGTCCGACCTGATCTAGTGTCTCCAACCTCAACACCAAGAGCTTTCCCTCTCCATTTTACCATCTTCCAGCCAGGCTGGTCTTCTGGCATTTAAACATGCCAGATTGGTTGTTTACCCTAAATGGGGTTCATAGTACTTTGGAATCTGTGGGTTGATATTTTTCATCAATTTTAGAAGATTCTCCACCACAATTTCTTCCCTCTCCTTCCAGGGCTCCAATTACATATATGTTAGACCTTTATACTGTTTCCCATGTCTTATATTCTTTTCTGTATTTTCTACTTTTTTTTTTTGCTCTGTGATTTTGTCTGTATATTTGCTTTTGTCTTATTTTCCAGTTTTACCAAACCTCTCTTTAGTTTTGGTAAGCCTGCTGTCATACCCATCTGTTGAAATTTATTTTCATCTATTTAGCTTTAAATTTTGGTTATTTTATTTCTCCGTTCTAGAATTCACTTTGCTTCTTTATGGTTTCTCTAATAAAATTCTCTAGTTCTCCAATAAAATTCCCCGTATAATTCACTCACCATGGTTACTGTAAAAGTTTGTCTCTGATCCTCTCAAGATCTGTATCTTCCATGGGTCTGTTTTTATTATCTACTTTCCTTCTGATGTTTGGTCATGCAACCATGTCTCTTGGTAGCTTGATAATTTTTGTGCATGATAACTTGAAGAAGTGATTTGAGGTTCAGATTAATGCTATTTTCCTTCAGAGAAGATACACATTTGCTTCTGGCAAGTTCTGATAGGGGCATATCACCTTCATCCAAGCAGGCATTAAGCTGACTAGAAGCCGAGTTTCAGTCTTTTTACAGGCTGATCTATATTCACTACACTCCTTCTAGGTTGAAGCTCTTAGGGAATCCCAAAGAAAAGCTCAGGGTATTTACCAAGGTCCTTCATGCTGATGGGTCCTGGACTCCAGTTTTTGTCCCGTTAGTCCTGTAAAATTGCTGTGATCTCAGCTTCTTAGCCTCTTAGTCACTGCTTTCAGCTCAGCTTATTAACCCCTGCTTGCAACTTAACAAATGCTTTGAGGGAAAAAGCAATGCCAAATGTCAGGCTCATCTCTTTATGCTTCCCTTGTCTATGATTCTAAGCTTCTTAAGTCTTTACTGCCATGACAGCTTCTGATACCTTCAAGCAGCTGTTTTTAATATTCTGTCCAGCTTTTCTGGCTGTTCTCAGAGGGATGGGTGGTCTTTAATAAGCTGGCCCATTAATTTCAGAAGCATAAATCTCCAGTCTTATTATAATCTCAGGGCCTGTTACGGATTGCATTATGCATTTCTCCCCCCAACCCCCAAGATATTTTGAAGTTCTAACTCTCAGTACCTTGGAATGTGATCTTATTTGCAAATATACAGGTAATCTAGTTAGAATGAGGCCCTAATCCAATATGACTGGTACAAACGGAGAAAGCAGCCACGTAACTGGAGTGATGGGTCTACAAGCCAAGGAATGCCTGAGGCTACCAAAAGTTAGGAGAAAGGCACGGAACAGTTTCTTTTCTGGAGCCTTTAGAGCATGGCCCTGCTGACACCTTGATTTTGACTTCTGACCTCCAGAACTGTAAGAATGTACAGCTGTGCTGTTTTAAGCCACCCAGTTTGTGGTACTTTGGTGCAGCAGCTCTAGGAAACGAACACAGGGCCTCTTTACTTGCAGGTATGGGATTGGTTACTTTCATGTGCCAGCTTGCTGGGTCATGGGGTGCCCAGATATATGGTTAAACACTATTTCTGGCTCTGTCTGTGAGGGTGTTTCTGGATGAGATTAACATTTTAATCAGCAAACTGAAGAAAGCAATCTGCTTTCCTCAGTGTGGGTGGACATCATCTGATCTATTGAGGGCTTGAATAGAAGAAAAGAGGAAGAGGAAGGTTAAATTCTCTCTCTCTGCCTGCCTGAATTGGGACACTGGTCTTCTCCTGCCCTCAGACTAAAACTTATACCATTAGCACTCCTGGTTCTCAGGCTTTGACTTGAACCTACACCACTGGTTGCCTGGTTCTGGGGACTCTGGACTCAGACTGGAACTATGCCACCAGCACTCTAGGGTCTCCAGCTTGCAGATGGCAGACTGTGGGCGTTCTCAGCCTCCATAACTGTGTAAGTCAATTCCTTATAACGAATCTGTATCTATATACCTATATCTTGACTCTATTGATTCTGTTTCTCTGGAGAACCTTGACTAATACAAGGCTCTACTCCTTTACTTTTTCTTTTTTAAAAACATGTTTATTTATTTATTTATTTTGAGAGAGAGAGAGAGAGAGCGAGCGAGCGAGCAGGGGATGGGCAGAGAGAGACAGAGAATCTGAAGCAGGCTCCATGCTGTCAGCACAGAGCCCAGTGCTGGGTTTGATCCCATGAACCCATGAGATCATGACCTGAGCTGATATCAAGAGTCAGATGCTTAACCAACTGAGCTACCCAGTGCCCCCCAGGTCTTACTCCTTTAGAATGGTCTTTCCCTAAATCTTTACATAGGTACCTCCTCTTCAAATGTTACCTTTCAGAGAAGTCTCTACTGACCCCTCCCCTAATCTTCTAAAATGATCTTTTCTCCCTGGGTTATTCTATATTATCTCATTGTATTAAAATTTTTTTAATGTTTCTTTATTTTTCAGAGAGTGAGAGAGAGAGAGTAGGAGCAGGGGAGGGACAGAAAGAGAAGGGAGACACAGAATCTGAAGCAGGCTCCAGGCTCTGACCTGTCAGCACAGAAGCCGACATGGGGCTTGAACTCACGAACCGTGAGATCATGCCCCGAGCTGAAGTCAGCTGCTTAACCGACTGAGCCACCCAAGCGCCCCTAGCTCACTGTATTTCATATACAACACTTATCACCATTTAAAACAATCTTATTTGGTTACATGTTTACTCTCTGTTTTTCCTACCACTCTTCCCTCCAACTCCAACCCAAAAGTAGAGTCCTTGAGGGCAGGAACTCATTCTAGTTCACCACGGTCCTTTAAGTGCCTACAATAATACCTGGCACTTTGTAGGAACTCACATATTTGTTGACAGGTGATGGATGGCTTCCCTGTGTCCTAGGCAACAGAGTTAATTATCAACCTTTTGGATTGTTGTTAAATTTATAGGTAAAAAAGGGTGCTTTATTTGTAGTTTTAATATATGAGTGAAATTGAGTAATTTTTTTATATGTTTGAAAGCTATTTATATTTTCCTTTTTGTGAAATATATTTTCTGTCCCTTGCCTGTTTTTCTAAAGGATTATTGATCTTTTCTTCTTGATTTACTTGAAGGAACTCTTTCCATACCAAGGAAATTAGTTCTCTGACATGGTTTCCAGATGTTTTCCCTTACTTTGCTTAAGGTATTTTAAAAATGTTTATTTATTTATTTTGAGAGAGAAGGAGGGAAAGAGAGCATGATCAGGGGAGGGGCAGAAAGAGAGAATCCCAGGCAGGCCCTGCACTGCCAGCATGGAGCCCGGCTAGGGGCTTAATCCCACAAACCATGAGAGCATGACCTGAGCTGAAACTAACAGTTGGACACTTAACTGACTGAGCCATCCAGGCGCCCCTGCTCAAGGTTTTATTTTTTGCAATGCAGAAAATGTTTATATAGAGGAGTTTACTAATTTTTCTTTATGGGTTCTTACTTTAATTCTCATGCAGCCTTTTCTCTTTATTCTTTGGATGAAAGACAACAAGACTGGAGTAATTCCCTGGGATCTAAACATGGGCACCATGTGGTGAAGATGGCAGAGCTGCTCTACCAGGTTCCGGGCCCCTTGGCTATTATCCAAGAGAGATATAGGTTTCTGTCTTGTTTAAGTTATTGGATATTTGGCTATCTGCTTCAGCTGTTTGTTTTTTTTGGGGGGGAGGGGGAAAAGAGAGAGAGAGAGAGAGAGAGAGAGAGAGAGAGAGAGAGAGAGAAAGCATGCAAGCGAACACACATGCCAGTGGAGGAGAGGCAGAGAGAGAGAGGGAGAGACAGAACCCCAAGAAGGCTCCATGCTCAGTGCAGAGCCCAGTGTGGGGATTGTTCTCATGACCTGAGCTGAAATCAAGAGTAAGACATTGACTGACTGAGCCACTCAGGCGCCCCTACAGCAAACCATCATAATCTGAGGAAATGCTTTCAGATGAACAAGTCCTACCATAAGTTACCAAAAAAAAAAAAAAAAAAATTTTTTTTTTGTAATAGACTTTGAGTGTTTTTAATTAGCAGTTATGCTTTACTCCAAACTGGTTATATGCTTTCTTTTTATTAAGATTCAAAGAGTAACTGGTCATCTTTCAAAAACCATGGCTAGAACCCATTTAGTAAAGGTTTCAATATAAGAGCCACAGCAGCAATTAAAGTAGAAGGAGAAGACAGTAGGATGCTTTACTTACATCTCGGTTAACACTTATGACTTCTAGACAAAGAAATTATTATATGCTTAATTTGGATAAGGAAACTGATTTTTAGCAAGTCAGGAGAACTGCCTATAAGGTCTCACAGTCAATAAGAGGCATATCTTGGATTCAAACCCAGGTCACTATGATGACGCACCTCCTGTCACTGAACTATACTTTCTTCTGGGAAGCCTCTGTGCAATTATTATGCTCCAATAATTGTGTTTTGGAGGTCTGTTTTCAGGAAAGCCTTAAAATCTACAACTGTATATATGTATTTATGTTATATCTTAACTGCATAGATTAAGCAATGTAAGAATTTAAAACATAGCCACACAAAACGTAGTGCTATCAGTTCACTCAAAAAGCAGAATAAGGTTAAAAGTACAACCTTTTCTTTGATAAAGGAGGTTTCAAGACTGGAGTGGAAAAAAACAAGGCAAGGGACTCCTACTTGTCATTCCAAGTCCTTCACTGATTTTTGAACATACACATGTATTATTCTGGTAATTTTAAAAATTTATATAAAATGGAACATAAAGAAAGGTTACATGTTTTTTTTTTTAATGTTTATTTTTGAGAGAGCGAGAGAATGGGGAAGGGGCAGAGAGAGAGGGAGACACAGAATTTGAAGGAGGCTCTAGGTTCTGAGCTGTCAGCACAGACCCTGACGTGGGGCTTGAACTCACTGACTGAGAGATTATGACCAGAACTGAAGTTGGACGCTTAACTGACTGAGCAACCCAGGTGTCCCTATAAAGGTTACGTTTTAAAGCCAACAGTTTAATTCACCTGTAGTGGTAACAAATGGATTCCCTCTTTTCACCTCCAAAAAGTAGGATCACATGTTTCTATATATATTAGGTTGAACCATCTGAGATACCATCTTTGTAGATTATTTGTAATACATCTCAACCTAATATGTGGAAAGGAAATGATGTAAAAAATAAAACACGGCCTTGGAATTAGAGAGATGTGTGTTTGAATCCTCACTTTGCCATTTACTAGTTATGTGAATTTGGGCAAGTGACAACCTCTCTGGGCCTCAGTTTTCCTGAAGTTGGAAAAAAATAACACCCATTTTCAGCATTATTCTTAGACATAATATATATATTGTAAAGTCCCTAAAACAAGGCCTAACAGAGAAATTCAGGCAGGTTAAATATATATATGGTGTCGCCCCTCCACCCCAAATAATTGAAATAGGGTTAACGCTTAAATGTATAGTGATAGGGAGATAAGGTTCTTGGATAATAACTTATAACTTCAGATTTTAAAAATCGTATTTGTCACACTAAATTACTGCTGCAAGTGTGAAGTGAAATTACATAGAACAGTTCCAATGATAAAGCAGAACTGAATAAAGTGAGTCAGTGACTATAGAACTAATTACGGTTTCTGAAAGGGGAGACGTAATAGGCTATTTTTATACCTTCCTCACAGATACTCTGTAGATACAAGGATCCAGGATGCCGGTGGTGGCACTTGCACTCATTTTGCACATAAATGAGAACTTCTTCCTCCAGTGAACACAGTTTGCTTGCACGACTTCCCTAAGGGAACAAAAAAAAAAAAAAAAACCCCACAAGAAATTACTATTGATGACATTAAAAAAAGCGCACATACTCTTTCACTCAGGTCTGTAATGCAGAAGTGATAAAGTAAAAGCCCGTATTTGGAAACATGAAGAAAACAAATCTCAACAATGTGATGTGAAAATCTCTAGTTTTAATTATCCACAGAAACTTAAAAGTGAAATTACTTATCAATTTGATCAACATAAATTGAAACTTCACTACTCATTCATTTCAGCACATAATACATGTTTATTTTAGGTGTGTTGGCCATATCCTAGGTGTTTGAAATATGAAGATGAGAATGACTGTGTTCCTAACCTTGGAGGGCTTATAGTTTACAGTTAGTATGAGAGAAAGAAATATAAACAAGTACTTATTCTGAAATGAACTACTGTTACAGTTCTACTCCTGTAAAGGAGTATGCTGAGCTTCAAGGAACTTGGTTGTTCTGTTGCTGAGATCATTAACATATCAGGAATCAGAGGCAACATTAAAAAAAAATCCCTGTATTTTATTTTTAAAAAATTACATAAAAACTTTTAGTAAAAGATGACAAGTTGAGGGCATGTATCAACCTCTGCTCCCTCTCCAAAACATTCTATGTTAATTTTTAAGGCATCATTAGCAAGGACAAAGTGAATCAGAGAGGAGACAAAAATAAACGACTGGGGATGAAAAGTGATCATGATTTAGCAAATGCAAGAAAGCTGAACATTAAGCTCGTAATGGTGAAGCCAAGAGCAGGTATCTTAGACTTGTGTTCAAGTGGAATGAAGGAGAGATGAATGGCAGAAGAACTGCCCCTCAGATCTTCCTGACTCCTACAGAAGACTGAGATTTAGTTTCCTGATGAGGTAAAACAGGGGGATCTCTGACATGAGGGCAGGTACTGAAAATGGCACCATGACATGATCATATTGAATGGAGGGTGGGTGGGTGGACACAGGATAAAAGATAACTTACTGAATGCTGAGACTTCCAACCTTCTACCCCTAACCTGGCTCCTCAGAATATATTCTTTAATAAAATATAGGAAGAACAATCTATGGGGAACTCCAACCAGCCCCAAGGAAAAGCTTTAATGAGATGAATGTTGACGGTGACAAAATTGCTCCACCAGCTCAATCTACAGTAAATACCTGAGTCGATGAACACTCTCCACATGCACAAAGCCGCCAAGCAACTTTTGCTGTCTCATAGGTAAATATGAGCAAGCATCTGAGGAAAGTCTCTTAATATGAATACACTGAGACCAAAATGAATAGCAAAGAAGCAACTTTAAAAAACCCGAGCCTACGCTGGAAGAAGAAAAAAAGATTCTCAGAGACAGAAATTGCCTCTACCATAAAGGCGTAGGATGCTATAAAGCAGGGTATACAGAGAACTAAAAAATCATCATGGAAATCAAAACCATCAGGTTTAATATTCTATTTGTCGTTCCATATCCACTCTACCCTTCTTGGTGGCCCAGGAGCCTGGCCTTTATGGACAAGATCAGCCAGGCTCACTTGCCTTGTGTCACTGAATGTAGTAAAGGGACAAACATCGGACAGAGGGCAGGAGAGAGAAGGTGGCATGTTTATTCTGCTGGCTCTTTCCTGTCAGACCATGTGGGGAATGGCTGGGTAAATCATTAGGGACTGCACTTTTCCACAACTGCCCATAGAACTTAGACTCTAAACTATATGCATTTATAACTTTGTTAAAATAATAACCGAATCAACAAATTAAAAAACACTGTCAATGGAATACCTGGGTGGCTCAATTGTTTAAGCGTCTGACTCTTGATCTTGGCTCTGGTCATGATCTCACTGTTCATGAGTTCGAGCCCCACATCAGGCTTCATGTTGACAGTACAGAGCCAGCTTGGGATTCTCTCTCTCCATCTCTCTCTCTGCCCTTCCCCCACTTGTGCGCACACGCACACTCTCTCTCAAAATAAATAAACTTAAAAAAGCCCACAGTGTCAAGTAAAACTGAAAATGGGAACAAGAGTATGTAACATTGCAAGCTATTTTTCCCCTAACTGCCTAAAAAATCCCTAAAACCTTCTTTATTGGCTAATATATGAAAACTGAAGGTATCTTAAAGTATTAGCCAATTATTCTAGAAATTATGTCATATGTACAAAAGTCCATTAATACTCAATGCAAAACTCTAAAACTCTGTTTTATGTTCTACTTTTCATTTGTTTGTGAATAACAATAATTCCTCAACATTACTAATTATAGAAACACATCTTCAGACTTTTATCTAGTTTAAAACACCCTTAGAAGGCAGCAGCCTTTACATACCAAATAGTATATGCTATAATTTGCACAAATAGGCAGTTTTAGCCTGAGTAACAAAAATAAAAGAAGTCAGGGTTGCCTGGGTGGCTCAGTCAGTTAAGCATCCAACTCGCTTTTGGCTCAGGTCATGATCTTGCAGCTTTGTGGGTTTAAGCCCCACATCAGACTCTGCACTGGCAGCACAGAGCGTGCATGGGATTCTTTCTCTCTCTCTCTCTCTCTCTCTCCCTGCCCCTCCCACACTTGCGGTGTCTGTGTCTCTCTCAAAATAAACTTTTAAGAAGTCTTTAAAAAAATAAAATTATTCCATAAGTGAGACAGTGGAAAATGAGGCCTCCAGCCTATGTTCTCTCACAAAAACAATGGAAACTAATTAATAAAGCTCCAGTAACCAAATCTAAAGAAATGGGAGACCCAGACTCCTTGACAAAGAATTCAAAATAATCATCTTAAAGAAGTTAAATGAGCTGCAAGACAACAGTGATAGACAATGAAAACAAAATCAGGAAAATAATACATGAACAAAATGAGAAGTTCAATGAATAGAAACTATAAAAAAGAAAAAGTCTGCAGCTGAAGCACAAAATATCTAAACTGAAAAATGTCAACAGTGAGCTTCAATAGTATATTTGATTAAGCAAAAGAAAGAATCAGTGAGCTTGAAAACATGTCACTTGAAATTACCTATTTGGAAGAACAAAAAGAAAGGAATAAGAAAGTGAAGAGAACCTTTGAGACTTATGGGAAAGCATCAAAAGAACCAGTATATGTATTACAACAGTTTTAGAAGCAGAAGAGAAAGAGAAAGGGGAAGAAAACTTATTTAAAGAAATAATGGCTGAAAATTCCCTGAATCTAGGGAAATAAATATCCAGATTCATGAAGTCCAAAATATCTCAATTAGGTTGAATATGAAGAGCGCTACAGCAAGACACGTGACAATTAAATTATCAGAAGTTAAAGACAGAGAGAATTTTGGAGGCAGCAAGGAAAAAGGAACGTGTCATATACAAGGGAACCTCCATAAAACTAAGACAGGTTTCTCAGCAGAAACTTTGCAGTTTGCAGGAAAGAGTGAGATGATATATTCAAAGTACTGAAATAAAAAACTGCCAACCAAGAATACTATACCTGGAAAAACTGTCCTTTAAAAATGAAAGAGAAATAAAGACCTTCTTATATAAAACTGAGGGAAATTGTCACCATTAGACTTGCCTTACAACAAGTGCTAAAGAGAGTTTTTCCAGTTGAAATGAAATGACACTAAACAACAACAATGAAACCATATGGAAGTATAAATCTCACTGGTAAAAGTAAATATATAAACAAATACAGAATAATGTAATATTGTAATAATGGTGCATAAGTCACTTTCAACACTAGTATAAAAGTTAAAAGATGAAAGTATCAAGAGTAACTACAACCACAAAAATTTGTTAATAGATACATACTGTAAAAAGAAGTAAATTCTGACATCAATAATAAAGTCTGTTGGGGGGACACAGAAGTGTAGAGGTTTTGTAGGCAATTGAGCTTAAATTGTTATCTGCTCAAAAGAGACTGTTATGGTAAGTTTTACGCAAGTCTCATGGTCACCACAAAGAAAAAAACCTACAGCAGATACAAAAAAGATAAAGATTCAAAGTATATCACCACAAAAAAATCAGCAAGTCATATAGGAAGACAGCAAGAGAGGGAGAGAAAAGAAGAACCATAAAAACAGAAAACAATGAACATAATGGCCATAGTAAGTCTTAACCTATGAATAATTACTTTAAGTGTAAATGAACTAAACTCCCCAATCAAAAGGTACAGAATGGCTGAATAGGTAAAACAAAAACAAAACCCCAAACAAGACCCAACTGTACGCTGGCTATAAGAGACTCACTTTAGATTTAAGTACACACATGAACTAAGGGTGAAGAGGTAGAGAAAGATATCCTATGCAAATGGTAGCCAAAAGAGCGCAGAGCTATATCTGTATCAGACAAAATAGACTTTAAGTCAAAAACAAAGACAAGGTCATTATTTAATGATAAAAGAGTCAATTCAGCAGGAAGATATAACAATTATAAATGTAAATGCATCCAACATCAAAGCACCTCAATATATAAAGTAAATATTGACAGATCTGAAGGGAAAAAATAGACAACAATATAATAATAGTAGGAAATTTCAATACCCCACTCTCTATGGGGACATATAATAAATAGATCATCCAGACAGAAAATCCGTAAGGAAACAGCAGAACTGAACAACACCACAGACCAAATGGACCTTAAAGACATACAGAACTTTTTACCCATCAGCAGAAGAATATACTTTCTTTCCTTAAGTGTACATGGAATATTCTTTAGAGCAGATTACATGTTAGGTCACAAAACAAGTAAACAAATATTAAGAAGATCTAAATCATTACAAATCTCTTTTCCAACCATAAGGAATGAAACTAGAGATCAGTAACAATAAGAAGGTGTGAAAATTTATTAATATACGAAAACTAAACAACATAGACACTCTTCCGAAGAAGACATGCAGATGGCTAACAGACACACGAAAAGATGCTCAACATCACTCATCATCAGGGAAATACAAATCAAAACCACAATGAGATACTACCTCACACCTGTCAGAGTGGCTAAAATTAACTCAGGAAACAAGAGATGTTGGCAAGGATGAGGAGAAAGGGGAACCCTTTTGCTCTACTGGTGGGAATGCAAACTGGGGCAGCCACTCTGGAAAACAGTGTGGAGGTTCTTCAAAAAATTAAAAATAGAATTACCCTACCACCCATAAATTGCCATACTAGATATTTATTCAAAGGATACAAAAATGTTGATTCAAAGGGGCACATGCACCCCAATGTTTTATAGCAGCACTCTCAACAATAGCCAAATTATGGAAAGAGCCCAAATATCCATTGAAAGATGACTGATAAAGAAGATGTGGTATATATATACAATGGAAATACTACCCGGCGATCAAAAGAATGAAATCTTGCCATTTGCAACAATGTGCATGAAACTAGAGTGTAAGCTAAGTGAAATAAATCAAAGAAAGACAAATATATTATTTCACTCATATGCAGAATTTAACAAATGAAACAGATGAAGGGCACCTGGGTGGCTCATTCGGTTAAGCGTCCAACTCTTAATTTCTGCTCAGGTCATGGAATCGAGCTTGATTGGGCTCCGTGGTGTGGGGCTCGCTTGGGATTCTCTCTCTCTCCTTCTCTCTGCCCCTCCCTTGTTCATGCTCTCTCTCTCAAAATAAATAAACATTAAAAAAAGAGAAACAAAACAGATGAGCATAGTGGGAAGGGAAGGAAAAATAAGATAAAAACAGAGAGAGGCAAACCATAAAAGATTTTTTAAAAAATTAAAAAAATATATTTATTTATTTATTTTTGAGAGAGAGAGACACAGAGCATGAGTGGGGAGGGGCAGAGAGAGAGGGAGACACAAAATCTGAAGCAGGCTCTAGGCTCTGAGCTGTCAGCATAGAGCCTGATGCAGGGCTCGAACCCACAAACTGTGAGATCATGACCTGAGCTGATGTCGGACACTTAACCAACTGAACCATAAAAGATTCTTAAATACAGAGAAGAAACTGAGGGTTGCTGGAGAGAAGGTGGGTGGGGGAATGGGCAAATGGATGATGGGCATTAAGGAAGGCACTTGTTGGAATGAGCACGGGGTGTTATATGTAAATGATGAATCACTGGGTTCTACTTCTGAAACCACTACTACACTGTATGTTAACCAACTTTAAATAAATAAATTTAAAAAATAAGGTGAGAAAATTCATTAATACGTGAAAACTAAACAATGACCCTTGAATGACCCTGAGTCAAAGAGGAAACTGCAAGAGAATTTAAAAAGAATCTGAAGACAAATGTAAACTAAAATACAACATACCATAACTTACAGATTGTAGCAAATGCAGTACTAATAGAGGGTTTATAGCAATAAATACTTCCAGAAAAAAGAAAGGTCATAAACAATCTAACTTTACACCTCTGAACTAGAAAAAGAATAAGCTAAGCCTAAAGTTAGCAGAAGGGAGAAAATTATATAGATTATAGCAGACATAAATCAAATAAAGAAAGAAAGAAAAAAATCAACAAAAGAGGTGACTTTTTGAAAAAAGTAAACGAAACCAAGGAACCATAGCTAGACTAAGAAAAAAAGACAGAAAAATAAACTCAGAAATGAAAAAGGAGACATTACAACAGATGTTTCAGAAATAAAAAGAAACTTAAGTGCCTATAATGAATAATTATATGCTAACAAACTGGGTAACCTAGAAATCAGTAAATTCCTAGAAGCATACAATTTACCAAAACTGAATCAAGAAGAAACAGAAAACTTGAACAGACCAATAATAAATAAGAAGATTGAATCATGAATCAAAAACTTTTGAAGATAACAACAAAAAGACCAGGACCAGATAGCTTCTTGGATGAATTCCACCAAACTTTCAAAGGAGACTTAATGCAATCCTTCTTCTTTTTTTTGTTAACTTCTTTAACAGTTAACAAGGCTGTTTGATTCATTTTTGAGAGACAGAGAGTAAGCAGGGGATGGGCAGAGAGAGAGGGAGACACAGAATCCGAAGCAGGCTCCAGGCTCTGAGCTGTCAGCACAGAACCCAATGCGGGGCTTGAACCCATGAACCGCGAGATCATGACCTGAACCAAAGTTGTCCGTTTTAAGCAACAGAGCCACCCAGGTGCCCCTAATGCAATCCTTCTTAAACTCTTCCAAAAAGATAGAAGAGAGAGCACTTTGAAATTCATTTTGAGGCCAGCATCACTCTGACACCAAAGCCAAAGACACCACAAAAAAAGAAAGCTAAAGGCCAATATCTCTGATGAATACAGATGCAAAAATTCCCAGTAAAATACTAGCAAACTGAATTTAATGACACGTTACAAGGATCAACCGATGCAAATCACTGTGATAAACCACAGTAAAAGAATGAAAGATGAAAACCACATGATCATCTGAATAGATGCAGAGAAACAGAGGGAGGCAAACCAGAAAAGATTCTTAAATACAGAGAAGAAACAAAATTCAACATCCACTCATGATAAAGGCTTTCGACAAAATTTAGAGTAAGTAGGAAGTTGCCTCAATAAAGACCATGTAAAGGGGTGCCTGGGAGGCTCAGTCAGTTAAGTTTCCAACTTTGGCTCAGGTCATGATCTTGCAGTTTGTGAGTTTGAGCCCCGAGCTCAGAGCATGGAGCCTGCTTTGGATCTGTGTCTTCCACTCTCTGCCCTCCCCCGCTCACGCTTTCTCTCACGCCATTATGAAAAACAGTATGGAGTTTCCTTAAAAATTAGAAATAGAATTACAATAAGATCCAGCAATTCCACTTCTGGGTATATATCCGAAGGAAATAAAATTAGCATCTTGAGGAGATATCTGTGCTTCCATGTTTATTGCAGCATTGTTCACAATAGCTGAGACATGGAAACAACCTAAGTGTCTGCTGAGAGATGAATAGATAAAGAAAATATCACACACACATGCACGCATGCACGAATATTATTCAGCCATAAAAAAGAAGTAAATGTAGTCACATGGGTGAGGGTAGAGGACATCATTCTAAATGAAATAAGTCAGACACAGACAAATACTACCTGACCTCACTTATATATGGAATCTAAAATAGTGGAACTCATAGAAACTCAGAATAGGATGGTGGTATCCAGGAGTTGGAAAGTAGGGAAACGGGGAAGATGTTGGTCAAAGGGTACAAAATTCAGTTAGGCAAGATGAATAAATTCTGGAGATCTAATGTATAAGCATGGTGACCACAGTTAACAAGGCTGTTTTGCATACTTCAAATTTGCTAAAAGAGTACATCTTAAATATTCACACCAGAAAAAAAAAACAGGCAATTATGTGAGGTGATGGATATGCTAATTTGTGTGTGGTGGTCATTTTGTAATGTTTATAAATGTTTATAATGTTTATAAATCAAAACATCAAGTTCTACACCTTAAGCATATATAATTAAGTTGTCAATTACCTTCAATAAAACTAAAAATTAAAATTATTTTATGGATGAAATGCTTTGTGTATATTTTTATACATATTGTACATATTTTTTATGACCTGTGTAGCCCCACCTAATGGAGCCACAAATAAGGTCAGATCCACGATCCACTTGGTGAGAATTAAGGCACTATGCAGACATGTGAATACTGTCTCCCAAAGAGTAGACTGGCATATATGCTAGGACTCTGGGATAGGTTCTTAGGTGAAAGTAAGAAAGTTTAATGGGCTAGAGATCAGGTTTGCATGAATGAGGGCTATGAAAAGTGTGCCTGATCATTAATTAACTCATAATGTCACACAATAAAGAATCCTTATTGGAGGAGAAACCCAGAAAGCTGAAGGCAGAAAATAAGAGCCCAGCGTAACTATACTCTGGACAGTACACTGCCAACCACAGTAAATACTTGTTGCCTAAATGAATAAATGTCATAAATCAGTCACAAATAAACACGCAATTCCTTCACAATTATTCTTAAATCAACCCTGTCACTGTATCTAGCACCACTACCCTAATCCAGTCACTCAACAGCTCTTCCCTGAAATATGGCAACAGCCTCCTAAATGGTCCTTACTCAAATCTACCTTCCTCATTGCTACCAGAGAGCTCCTTCTAAAACACAAATTTGACAATGTTACTCCTCTGTTTAAAATCCTTCACTGCTTCGCCATCTTTTAGAGAATCCGCTCCAACCTCCTTATTAACATGGCCATGATTAGGTCCCTGCCTACCTTTACTCTCTTGACCCTTCCTGTCTCATACTGCTTATCATTCCCATTTGCTTCACACGATTTCTCATCTGTATGTCTTCTTCATGTTTCCTGTCCTTCGTATGCCATCTACTCTCCCTTTCAACTTCCAAAGTTTACCAGTTTAATTCTTACTCACTTAGTCATTACCTGCTATAGGAATCATTCCCCAACTCAGCCTTCAGGTGAAAGAAAACCTGGTGTCATGTACGATGTGGTTTGCCCTGGTTCGTTGAATCTCAGTGTCCACCATTCAGTGTCCTAGAGGACTGCCACCCAGGGGAGGGGTGGGCAAGAACTGGCAAAGTGGGCTTTCTCCGTCATTCCATCAGTCCTCATCTCCCAGGACATGGTCCTTTCCTTTCCTTTTTTCTCTGCCTTGTTTCTGGCAGATGCTCCCGTGATTACATATATTTCAAATGAACCAATATTTTACATTAATTTAAAACATTTGTAAGCTTAAAAAATAGCTGTCTATGCCCTTTCTTAATAGGAATTCAAGCAGAAATAGGTATGATAATTTAAGTAATCTTTTCAATTTTATAATATCAGAGTAATAGCCCTACAGTATTAAATAATTTCTCTAAATTAAAAAAAATTTTCTGTGCCCAAGGCAATTATTCAGAATTTTTTTGTGGTAATCTGCAGTGTGTATACACACCTACAAATATACATGCACATACACACAGCTGACAGAAAGCTGTCCAAACCACACAAACAAAAAATAAAAAGTGGCAAAGCTAGTTCGTGACAGTTTGTTATACTGATGGGTTACCATGGAAACAAACTCAGACTACTTGGCAACTGAGACAAAAGTCACATTAGTAATGTTTTCCATTATGTGAGTCATTAATTTGTATGGTTGCTTACTCACTTTCACGAAACAAAGCAAGAGAATAGGATTTTGTGTTGAAACTGTGGAAAGTCAAGTATTTGTAAGATAAATGATAAAGTTGCTGATTGTGAAATACACAATCATTGGACATTGTTTATGCTTCAAGAGTCAAAAAAAATCTAAAGTCTTAAAAAATAATATAAAATGAAGTGAACATTATGGATCCATTTTTTGTGACTTAGTTACTGTACCAGCAAACTGCATTACTTAATATTCTAAGAATAACTTGCATATGTATACTCTATACTTATATTTAAAATTATGCCATGTCCTGATAATTTGAAGTATTTTTAACTTTTTTGAAGCAGTGATAAAAAAAATTGCTACGAGGAATGCAAGCTGTTTTTAATATTATTGCCAGGAGGTTAAGAGCTTGTATCCAGAGCCAGTCTGCTTGGGTTCAAATCCTGCCTCTGCTATTTGCCAGCTGTAACACTGGACACATTCCTTACTTAACCTTTCTGTGTTTTCTCCTCCATGATACAGGGGTAGTAATAGTTCCTACACCTCAAGGGAATTTTTGGAAACTAAGTGAATGTGAATTATTAAACACGGTGTTTGAACAATGCCTGGCTTATAGTGGATCTCAATAATAAATAGTAGAAGTTGTTATTATTAAGAATTTAAGGGGCGCCTGGGTGGCTCAGTTGGTTGAGCATCCGACTTCAGCTCAGGTCATGATCTCACGGTGTGTGGGTTGGAGCCCCGCATCCGGCTCTGTGCTGACAGCTCAGAGCCTGGAGCCTGCTTCAGATTATGTGTCTCCCTCTCTCTCTACCCCTCCCCTACTCATGCTCTGTTTCTCTCTGTATCAATAATAAACAAACATTAAAAAATTTTTTTAAAAAAGAATTTAAGTAGTTTATTCATTTGTCCATTTGTTCGTTCATTCATTCATTCATTCTGCTGGTAGTGTTAGACTGAGGTAAATGATGATCCAGTTTGGACATTTTGAGATTGAGGAGCCCGAGAGTCCCTCACTTGGAAATGTCCAGTAGGTGGGTAGATATAGAGACCTAGAACTCCAAAAAGACAACAGAGCTGAAAACACAAATGCTAAGTCCTCAGCATGTGAATTGTCATTGAGATCATGGGAGTGGATACGGTCATTGAGGGAGAGTGGGTAGAGTAGGAAAGGAAGAGAACGGAGTCTGTTCTAGGGAACACAGATACATAAGGTATAGGAGTAGAAGGGGGCAGGCAAAGGAGACCATAGGGTAAATGGAGAAGCAAAGGAAATCATGTCACTGAAACCATGGGAAAGATTTTTAAGAAGAACTACTCAAGAATATCCAATGTGGCAGACAGTTCAGGTAACAGTACGATGAGAAAGAAGCAACAATGAAGTCACGGATAACACTGGCACGTGTGGTTTCAGTGCAAAGGTGAGGGTGAAAGGCAGATTACTATAGGAAGTAGTGACAGTAGTAATAAGGTAGAGAAAATGAGGGTGGCAATCAGATGGGGATATGGGGTAGAAAGAGGATTTCAGTTAATATGCAAGAGACTTAGGCAAGAGTGTTTTAGTCCTGAAAGGAAAGAACTAGTAAAGAGAAAAGGTCAAAGGTTTGAGGGTGTATGAAGGACGGCAGCAGGGAGGATTCATCCCTGAGAATGTCACAGGGGATGGGAACCAGGCAATAGCTGGAGGAACTAGCCCTTTACAGGAGAAGGGGCTCCTCTTTCATCATGATGAGGGAAAAAGAAAAGAACAAGTTCTAACGCAGGCAGGTTTGTCAGCAGGTACTGTTCATTACCCAGAACTGTTCTGACGAGAAATTTCATATAAATATGCACACTACTACTTGGCATATAGTAGGTCACCAGATAAATGTTTGTTGAATACTTGTTTATTAATAATCTGAATACATGAAAACAAATCTTTGTAGCCTGAGGCAAGAAAGATTGTTATTCAGTGACTTAGCAGATGTCCTAACAAGAAATGTCATTAAAAAAAAATTGGGGCACTTGGGTGGCTCAGTTGGTTAAGTGTCTGACATCGGCTCGGGTCATGATTTCATGGCTCCTGGGTTTGAGCCCCGCCGTCCGGCTCTGCTGACAGCTCAGAGCCTGGAGCCTGTTAAGGATTCTGTGTCTCCCTCTCTCTCTGCCCCTCCCCTGCTCACGCTCTGTCTCAAAAGTAAATAAAAAACATTAAAAAAAAAAGTATGCAGGGGCACTTTGGTGGCTCAGCTGGTTGAGTCTGACTTTGGCTCAGGTCACAATCTCACGGTTCATGAGCATTAGCCTGCATTGGGCTTGCTGCTGTCAGTGCAGAACCCGCTTAAGATCCTCTGTTCCTTCCTTTTCTCTGCCCCTCCCCAACTCACACTCTCTCAAAAATAAATAAACATTAAAAAAAAGTATGCAGTGGGGTGCCTGGGTGGCCCAGTCGGTTAAGTGTCTGACTTCGGCTCAGGTCATGATCTCATGGTTCATGGATTTGAGCCCCGCATTGGGCTTTGTGCTGATAGCTCAGAGCCTGGAGCCCGCTTCAGATTCTGTGTCTCTCTCTCTGTCCCTCCCCTGCTCACACACTCTCTCTCTCTCTCTCAAAAAGTAAACATTAAAAAAAGTTTTTAAAAAGTATACAAAATTATGCCAATTATATGTTATAATAATTGTTTAGTTGTAGTTGTTTTTACAAGTAAAATATGAATTTATGTTCACCTAAAGAGACAATATTTTTTAAGTTCCCTCATATCTAGTAAGATACTTTCTACATATTTTTGATCACATTTGTAGACATTTCATACGAACAGTCAGAGTAATATAAAAGAGGAGGACCAGCACCCAGTTCACCCGCCAGTGAACATATAGTTTTTCTGTTCATAACTTTTCAGCTTAACCACCAAAGAAAAGCAGGATAATAATGGAAAGAGCAAAGGACAGAGAACAAAGATGTTTTCTATTATAAACTAGGTAAGTGACTAGTCGTTTAACCTGTTGGGGCCTCAACTTCTTCATTTAGAAACAAGTGTTACACTAGATGCTAAAATTTCATGATTCCATGCATCAAAATAAATATTTTTGACAAGAATATTTTATCATCCAAGAAAATTAATCTATTTTTCTGTAAATATAGACATTCTACATAGCATTGCTTCCCTACTTTCTAGAAAGGATGGTACAGATGAAAATACAAAATGAAATAACAGAAAAAAAACCTATTCTGATCTAAGAAAAGACTTTATACTACAAATTCAAGAATACACAGGATAATCTAGGAAAATTTAATGAAAACTACACAAAACTTCCCAATTTTAAAAAAGTAAAGTAAAATCCTTCATGAATATATGTAGTTAAAATCAGGTTATGTGAGGGGGACCTGGGTGGCTCAGTTGGTTAAGTGTCTAGCTTTTGGTTTCAGCTCAGGTCATGATCTCGCGGTTTCATGAATTCAAGCCCTGAGTCGGGCTCTGTGATGACAGCTCAGCCTGCTTGGGATTCTCTCTCTCCCTCTCTCTCTGTCCCTCCCCCACTCATACTGTTTCTGTCTCTGTCTGTCTCTCTTAAAATGAATAAACTTAAAAAAATTTTTAAATATCAGGTTATGTGCATACGAATGAAAATATGTTCTCCACAACTCTTAAAAACAAAGGGACAAGGGATTGATTTCTCAGAACTAATAAGCAGATGTGAATTGTGGAATCTATACTTAGCCCAAATTATGCATTGTGTATGAAGGAAAGAGGAGGATATTCTGTCAAACATGCAAGGATTAAAAAACCCCGGAACAACAACGACAACGACAACAACAACAACAAAGCACGTACCCTTTCTAAATAAGACACTTGAAGAGTTGTGCAAGAATAAGAAAAATGAATTAAAAGTTAGATCTTAAGAATCAAAAAAAAGGCAAGAAACCAAGTCAGTAGGTTAGCTGTGCTTTCACAAATACTTTACTTTGGAACAAAAGGACTTTTTTTGTTCTGAGTTGTCTAAAAACGTTAAACAGCTGTAAATAGCTTCTTCCATCACACAGTCAATTAGCCAGTTTCTAGATCAAGAAATATATGGCTCCATTTTGTCTGTAGATTAAACACCAAATTCTTCAACTACATATTCAGCCCTCCATGGCTGCCCTTAAACTCTCAAATTTGATCCCCTATGATTTACCTTCACTGACTCTTCACTAAACTGAATTATCCACTATTCTCTAGGCGGGCTTTTTGTCTCTGCCTTCATGCTGCTCTCTCCCTTGGGGTGCCTCCCAAATGCGCTCTCTCCCTTTCCTACCATCCAACCTCAGGCGCACAGTCTAACGGAGAAGGAGCACAGTTCAGACTCAGAAGACTTGGGCTCAAGTCTTATTTCAACACTGAACGATGTGGAACAAGTTACTTTCCTCTACATCCCAAGTTTCCCCCTTTAGGAAATGTTGTAGTCAGCTACAAATTGGTAAACATATGTTGCCTAAATCTATAAAATGGCATAAAAATTTACTTCAGAGGGTAGTTTGAAATATATATACACACACACACTGTGTAAATAACAAAATGTTATGAATCCAGAATTCACTCAAAAGCTCTTTTTTTTTTAATTTTTATTTTAGAGAGAGAGAGAGAGAGAGACAGAGAGAGACAGAGCGTGCAGATGCAAGGGGGGAGAGGGCCGGAAGGAGAGAGAGAATCATAAGCAGGCTCCACACTCAGCATGGAGCCCAATGTGGAGCTAGATCCCACAACCCTGGGATCATGACCCAAGGCAAAATTAAGAGTTGGACACTTAATCGACTGAGCCACCCAGGTGCCCCAAAAGCTTTTTCTATAACACAGTTCTTGAGTCCCTGAGTCCCTGAATAAAATTATTCTCTTGTTTTGATAAACTCCTGGGACATTTTATTTTTTAAATTTATTTCCATTTTATTTTTTTTAATGTTTATTTTTGAGAGAGAGAGAGAAAGAGAGAACATGTGGGCATGTGTGCAAGTTGGGGAGGGGCAGAGAAAAGGAGAGAGAATCCCAAGCAGGCTTTGTGCTGCCAGCACAGAGCCGGACGTGGGGCTCGAATTCACGAACTGTGAGATCATGACCTGAGCTGAAATCAAGAGTTGGATTCTTAACCAACTGAGCCACTGACATGCCCATCCTGGCACATTTTACATGTGTCTCTGGAGCTGCCTTGCAAATGAAAGATACTGAGAACAAGGAAAATGGGACTTCAGTGAACTTTTGCTGCATGTTATGAAAGTACTCCCCCTTTGGTATTTTCACAAGCACAATATATTGAAAGGGAACTCTATTAGTATCAGAGGAGGTTTTCTGGTATAGTGATATTAAGTAGTGAATTCAAAAGAACATGCACAGGCCATGAGGACTGATTTGGAGATACAGATAAGGAGAAGAAGAATGCAGAATGCTTACATTCTTGAAACTGGGAGTGAAATGAGCCAGTGACACAGTTGGAATGTGACAAAACAGCATGAAAACTATAAAGGCTCTACTCTGGCTGTCTTGGTAATTCTTAAAATAATGACAATGATACAACAGTGAGGAAAAACTCATGCAAAAGAAGTAAATTAAAATCAAAGTCACAGCAACAGAGTGTAGTCAGTGCTTTTTTTTTTTTTTTTTTTTTTTTAAGTGAGTGCTACTTTGAAGGGAGGTCTGGGTACCAGATAGAAGAGGGACAAGATCTGGGCAGTGCTGACAGGATGAGGTTACAGCGGTTGTACAGAAAAGGTCTACCCTGAGTATGTGGGCTGGGATATTACTTGAGTGGCGGAGACCCACCGTGGTATCTCCTGCTGACTGTGAGAACCGTCAGTGTAAGCTTCTGCTTATGCATCCTACTGCACTGCCTGACACGTCTGATACCATTCCTCACATAGAAGGAAACCCCAGCAGCAATAGAGTAGGTGAGTTAGAAAAACTGCAATGAATACTTAAAATAGCTTAACTTTTTTTATGTTGGTTTTATTTAGATGATCTTAGTAAAAATAACTCTCAGATTCATTTTGGCTTACTATCACAGTTGGCACTAATACACAGTTTCTCAAATGAGGAAACGGCAAGTGCTGATATGGCAGTTACTACTGAATTTCTGGTTGCTTCAGGAAGGCTTATACTTTATTAGTATAACGAGAGAGTTTACAGTTCTCAGTTGTATATAATTACAAATGCTTATCCATCTGTATTACTAACTTAATGACTGAGTTAACTTTTCCATGAATAGAAATGCATTAATAGATGTTATAAAGGTAATTTATGACTGCTTATAAAATGTTTTTTACTAGTAAGACTACAAGCAAACTTTTGGAACCAATTATGTTCTTTTGCAGGAACTATGGACAATCTTTTCTAACTATGTTCCTGGGGCTGTTATTTCTATAACTGTCTCTGCCTTGGAAAAGAGAAAGTAGTGATGTCTGTAGAACACGCCAAGGAAGATACTCATTTGAGCTTTCTGAAAGTCATTCCTTAAAGAAATGACCAAAATGTGGAGATCTTCAAGACAGTACACAAAGATGATACTTAAACAAAAAACAAAAACAAAACAAAGCCTTGTGGGACCCTGAATTGGTTTCAAGAGATAGTAATAGAAGATAAAGTGTTAACTTATTAGACGCCAGCACTAGAGAATTCCCAGGAATTGCTATTGAAATATGTCTGTGAACAAGAAAGTCTGCAGTCTGTGAACAAGAAAGAAAATGTCATTAAATGAGTTTATTATAATGCTATGCTAACGATGACTCACTAAAATGAAATGAAGCAAACATATACCATCCAAAATCAATACTATGGGTACTTCCTCATTTCATTAAGATAAAATAAGACTTGGGTGTAAGCTAGGTTCTAAGCCACAATGTTTGGAAACAGTATTTGATTAGGAAAAGCTCAAGAATTTCTTCTGAAACCAAAGTAAGGACAGGAAATTCATTTTTCTTTGAGATTATGGAAAGGTGTTCAATCATGGGTTTGTTTAAAATATCTGTATTCCTGTTTCCTCTTACACTGTTTCTTCAGGTCTCTATCATAAATATATAAAACTTGTTTTTTCCTGTTTTCCCCCCTTTACCTATTTCCACTTTTCTCTTTCTCTTCATTAATAAACTTCTCAAAAGAACAATTGCACTCAATGCTTCTGCTGCCTCACCACCTGCTCACTGCTTAACCCCTCGAAATCTGGTTTCTGCTCCTATGACTCCAATGAAACTACTCGTTGGACCACCACATGCAAAAGAATGAAACTAGACTACTATCTAACACCGTACACAAAAATTAACTCAAATTGGATTAAAGACTTTAACATAAGATCTGAAACCATAAACCTCCCAGAAGAAAACAGAAGTGTTAAGTTCCTTGACATCGGTCTTGACAATGATTTTTGGGGCTTGACACCAAAAGCAAAAACAACAAAAGCAAAAATAAGCAAGTGGGACTACATCGAACAAAGAAACTTCTGCACAGCAAAGGAAACCATCAGCCTACTGAAAAGGAGAAATATTTGCAACCTATAAATCTAATAAGGGGTTAATATCCAAAATATATAAAGAATCATACAACTCAATAGCAAAAAACAAAAAAACAAAAAACAACCTGATTAAAAAAATGGGCAGAGGAAAGGAGTAGACATTTTTCTAAAGAAGACATATAGATGGCTAACAGGTATAGGAAAAGGTACTCAATATCAGTAATCATCAGGACAATGCAAATCAAAACCACAGTATCACTTCACACCTGTAAGAAAGGATAGAATCAAAAAGACAAAACATAACAAGTACTGGTAAGGATGTGGAAAAAAAGGGGAACCCTCATATACTGTTGGTGGGAATGTAGATTGGTGCAGCCACTATGGAAAACAGTATGGAGGATCATCAAAAAATTAAAAATAAAACTACCATATGATCCAGCAATTTCACTGCTGGGTATTTAACAAAAGCACAATAAAACACAACATAACAAAAACAAATGAAAACACTAACTTCAGTATTAATGTACTGCTCCTTAAAAATGTTTTTTAATTATAAACACAAGTCAAAAAGTTATTAGAGTCAAAATGTCTGACATTCTACCATCCCATTTACCCCTACTGGATAAATCCTACTCATCTTTCAAAGTTTAGCTCACATACCACCTTTTCTAAAGAGTCTTTCCTATTTTCTCAGTCAGAATTAATAGCTCCATTCCCCCTTTGAACTGCAACACAATTTTATTTGTACATTTACTGTAGACTTTGTCACTCTGCCCTATATCGCATTTAACAATATATGTTATCTCTTATATACATATATGTATATGTATATACATATATATATCTTCTTATATATATATATATATATGAAGAGATGTATCTCTTCATATCTCTTAGGAAACTGCAGGGTTCTTGATGATAAAAATTATGTTTTATACAATGTTTACAGTCATTATTATATTATACTATTATAATATATTATTTTAATATAGTCATAATATTATGAATATACCATTTGAGATAATGAAAAAGGCTCATACAAAACACAAAAGTAAATATCATATACAGTACTTTCACATAACAAATTTATTAAGGTAATGCATTTATTAAAAGATAAACCTGAAATAATATTATCAATAAATGCTATTTGTTGAATAACAAATAAGATGTATCTCAAGACTTATAAAACAAGCAAAAACAGCTTACTTACCCTGCTTGCATTCTGTCCCTCTCTCTCTCCCTCAAAAATAAATATACATTAAAAAAAATCAGTGACTGCTACTCTTTAAAAAAAAATAACTTACATAAGCACAAATACAAGTAGGAAAAAGAAACTTGCCTAAAACTGTTATACAAAAAAAACTACATAAACCGATATATCTTAGTTAAATCATATTATTTGTAGAATGACTAAATGGACTCATCAATGCTATTTCAGAAAATTCATGGCAAAATATTCCTATTTTATGAAGTTTTAAAAGGAGACAACTTTCTTCTTGATACTACTCAACTTTACTTAAATATACTAATATATAAATAATTGGCTTGACATAATAAAAATTGGGGGGAGGGGGACTGAAATACTTATTTAGAAACTGGTAAAATATACATAACAGAAAATTTACCATCTTAACCATTTTTAAGTGTACAGTTCAGAAGTCTTAAATACATTCGTATTGTACCAAATCTTCAAGAACTCTTTTATCTTGTAAAAGTTAAACTTTGTACCCATTAAACAACTTCCCATTCTTCCCTCCCCCCAGGCCCTGTCAACAACCATTCTCCTTTCTGTCTCTATGAATTTGACTACCCTAGGTAACTTACATAAATGGAATTTACACACACACACACACACACACACACACACACAGTGTATGGTAGGTGAACACATTATTTGTGGTAATTCAGACTATAGAATAGAGCTATCAAGCTATGAAGACACGGAGGAACCTTAAATGCGTATCACTGAGTGAAAGAAGCAATCTGAATAAGGTTAGGTACTGTATGATTCTGACTATATGACATTCTGGAAAAGCCTAATCTATGGAGCCTGGGATTAGGGAAAAGGAGGGATGAATGGGTGGTACAAATTTTTAGGGCACTGAAACTATTCTGTATGATACTATAATGATGGATACATGTCAGAACACATCTGTCAAAAAAGCCCACAGAATACAGAACACCAAGAGTGACCCTGAACACCGCAGACTTTGGGTAATAACAATGTGTCAATGTAGGTTCATCAACTGTAACAAATGTACCCTCTGGTGGGAGATGCTGGTAGTCAGGGAAGCTTTGCATGTGTGGGGCAGGGGGTACATGGGAACTCTCAATTTTGCCTGGAATATAATAATGCTTTAAAAATAAAGTCTATTAAAAAAAAACAAAGAAGGTGAGCAGAAGTGACCTCAGAAGAATCAGAAGTGGGAGATTAAAGTGGAGAATAAAATTCATGAAAGCCAAGATAGTCAAGTTTCAAGAAATAAACTTACCAGATAATTTCGAATAGAGCACAAAGGCAGGAATGAGAAAATACTGACTAGATGTGGCAGTTAGAGATGGCTGATGATGCCAGCAAGGACAGTCTCTGCTGAGTGGTGGGGTGGAAATCAGATTATAGGGTTGAGAGGTGGGGGAGGAGGAATACTTCAGAGGCAGCAAATGTGGGTTATTGTTTCATGAAGTTTGGGTCAGAACTGTGCAGAGGGAGAAGGAAGTTAGATGCAGGTGGGGTCAAAGATACCCCCAAAAATGGGTTGGCACTGAACAGAAGGAAGAACATTTATCCTCTGAAACAGGGTGACAAGGTTAGTGAGGGTGAAGATCAAGTCTGTAGGTAAGGGGGCTGAGAGACACAGACAATCAAGGAGAAGGCCTCCTAGGAAGTGGAAGGAAAGATGCACATGACCTTGTTCTTGTACTCCTGGAAGTGAAGTAGTAGAGACAGCTAGAGCAAATGTCTTGTATCACCTGGGCCTCACAACGCTAAATTATTTCATGTCCATATGGGAAGTCTTCAGGCCACTCAGTTCTCTGTCTACCTCTCATCCCTGTGATCCACAGGAAAAGACTACGATGCAGGTCCTGGTTGCTCAGCCTCCCCGAATCCCCAGCTGGCTCCTTCCTACTGTTCTATCCCTCCTCGCTCTGATTCATTCTCCTGTTGCTGCTCTCCTTTCCAACTCGTTTTCTGTGAGTTGCCTGAAACCCCGGTTCCAGAGGAGTGAGTAAACTGATACAGTCTCAACCTCTTCGTATCACAACGCTCCACTTGCTGCCTAACTCAAACCAACTCTCTCAGGAGGACACTACTTGTATCGAAGCCCTGTGGAATAGGTGTTTATACTCCACCCCATCTCTCACAGAAGGCAGCACTAGAATTTCCCTAACTCCACCATGTCATTTGTAGGCTGTAGTTCTACTTCCAAGTTTGAGACACACAATATCAGGCTTCAGTATCAGGCTACGCTCTTCTTCTCCTAGCTAACGTCACACCGAAGCACCTCTTTTTGATCCTTCTTCTCTCTTCACCCCAACACCTGCAATCATACTATTTAGCACCATGCAAATGACCTAACATCCTAGACCCAGAGTTCTTTGCCCTGTGCCTACCCTTACCCCACTTTAGTAACACCCACACCCTGACCTTGCCAACCCTTCTGACTGCTGTAGAAGGAAGGATCCTCAAGTTTCAATATCCCACTCTCTGGGCACATCTCTTATTCCACCAAGTCTGTCACAGCCCCATTCCTTCCACACATACAATCACCCAGGCCTGCATCTTTTAACCATTTTATATTTTCCTGATTTATCTTCCTGGCCTGGTTTCTCTCCTTATGAAGTGTGGATCCCATGAGTGACTGCTTAAATTCCTTTCTCACCAACACTCTTAATTCCCTTGCCTCCTTGGCCTTTTCACATACCTACAAACATCTAAACCTGAATCAAACCTTCTATCCATTTTTTCCTATCTCACTGTCTCAAACCTATGAGCACTGCTGAAGAAAAATGCATTAACATGTACATTGCCATCACTAAAATTCATGTTTTAAATTCCACTCGGGGCTTTTGGATTTGTCTTTGGTCAGCTTTCTCTCCCATCACTTACAGAAGCTTTTCTGATCTTTTACATTATCCTCGTGTTCCTTATTCATCCTTTCTCAGTTGCTACTGAGAAAGTTAAGGTCATCAGATGAGAATTCTCTTAAATGCCAGCCTTAAGCCAACCTACTAACTTTGCATAAGTCACTCACTCCTCTGCTTTTGGCTCCACAGACCTTACAGTATCAAAGTTAAGTCTAGACTCCTTACAGAGACCACTCTCTCTCCTTTATGTGTCAGCAGTAATATACAATTATAGTATGCCCCCGTGACCCGTGGGGGGTATGTTCCAAGACTCCCAGTGGATGCCTGAAACCATGGATGGTACTGAACCCTATGTGAACAATGTTTTGTCCTATCTATATGTACATACCTGTGATAAAGTTTAATTTATAAATTAGGCACTGTAAGATTACAGATTACCAATAAGTAACAATAAAACAGAACTATAATATACTGTAACAAAAGTTATGTGAATATGGTCTCTCTCTCAAAATATCTTACTGTACTGTACTTACCTTTCTTCTTATGAGGATATGAGATGATAAAAAGTCTATATAAGTGACGTGAAGATGTAGGCATTGTGACACAGCCTTAGGCTACTACTGACCTTCTGACCATTCATCAGGAGGATCATCTGCTTCCTGACCGCAGTTGATCTCTGGTAACCGAAGCCTCAGAAACCAAAACCACAGATAAGGGTGGGGAATACCGCATACAGGTATCCCTCACTTTCTGAAAGTTTGTGTCACGCCACTTCACGTTTAGGAAAGACCCACATTAGTGCCTGGTTTTGCTAACTGAAAGAAATCTGAAGAGGATTTCTGCTTTTAGGAAAAAGTTGTTACCACACTAAAGGAGATCTTTCCTAAATGTGAAGTGGTGTAGTGTGAAATTTTGGAAAGGAGAGGGGGTTCCTCCCTCTTTCATGACATTTTGGCTTATGAAAGAGTTCATAATTTCTGGATAGCGGGATAAACCCGTATTCACAGTGTTCCCTGTACATACCATCCTGCTGTTCCTTGCCACTGTGTTCCTTGCCTCCCCTAAATAGTTACACACTTCTTTCTACTTTTTCCTTTATTATTACTACCATAAATTTTACACTGTGTGGAAATTTTTCATAAGGGCAATTAAAATAACAAATTTGGGTAAAATAAGTGGTAGAAACAAGAACTATAGGAATTGAGTGTGAGGTAAAATTGGAGTAGGACAGTGAGGAAAGATTTCATTCATTCAACAGATAACCACCATTCATTAAGGACACAGTATGTGTAGTAAACACTGCAGGAAAGCAGTGGGTGGACTGTAGGTTGGGACAGGTATAGGCATAAAGGTGATGAAATATATGACTTAGCTCTTGAAGAATGGCTGGAATGTGAATCAGCTTAAAGAATGGTGAAGAGGTGGGAAAAGGAGAGAGTACCAAGGAGACAGAAACACACAGACATTTGGCTAATATAAGCTGACCAGTCTTGGCCAAAATGGGAGATTTAGGAAGAGCAGTATCAGGAAATACAACAGAAAGCCTCATCATACAATCCTGGAGTTAGAAAGGGTCGTGAGAATCATCTACGTCACCAATCCTTCTAATGAAGGACAATGTCCCTGACAAATGGACAAGGGACTGAGGTAGCCTATTCCCTACTGTACTCTTCTAAGTGTTAGGATTACTTTTCTAATATCATACTGGAGAGAGACATGCCTTCTTTAACATGTCCCCACTGGTCCTAGGTTCTGTCCTCTGAGGCACCCAGCATAAGTCTATTCTCTCTTTATGGGATAGTCTTTCAAATATCTTTCATTTAATTGATTTGTGACCTTGAACAAATTACATTGCTTTTCTGAGGGTCAACTTTCTCATTTCTAAAAAAGTGGTGTGACAGAGGCTAGCTGTCCCCTGATACCTGTCCTCCCCTTTTCTTTATCGTAATTGGACCTTTTTCTGGGTACATGGACACCCAGCAAAGACTGTATTTCTCAACCTTTCTTGGGGCTGGATGTGCCTTTCTGCTTAAGTTCTGGTCAATGGGCTATGAGCAACAGAGACCTCCTCTTCCCCTTTCCTTTTTCCTAGTGGCTAGAATTCGGATGTGGGGTGAACCAACTTAGTCCCTGTGGATGAGAACAATACCCTAGGCATGACAGAGCAACAAGATAAAGTCAGGGCCCCTGACAACTTGACAGAGCAGAACCACCGCATCAGCTTGGAATTTATATGAGAGAAAAACAAACTTCTATATGCTTTAAGCCACTTATTATTTTTTAATATACATGTTACAGCACCTAACATATATCCAAACCCAATAGGAGGCAGTATTTCTATAAAAGGGATTTTATAAGAATTAAATAAAAGAATGTAAAACACACACACACACACACACACACACACACACTTTTTTTAAAGTATTTGAAGACTATCATTTTCTCTCTTGAGTCTCACCCTAGTCCCCCACTGGTAACATAATTCAAGATTCCTCAGAATCTTAACACATTTCTTTGGATCTCTCATAGCATCCCTCAAAGGCTGACACCTTTAAACTGAACATTAATTCTTTATAAGCTATGTACATAGAACAGCACATGCTTCCCTAAATGATTTCCCTATAGATTTAATTTGGGAGTCTCTGTGTATTTTTCATCCTTAGCAAAGATATGACAGATGCTTTCTCCAAATATCTGTATTCTTTCAATAAATATTTATGAACTGCTTACTATGCAAGACTTAGTGATGCAACAGTGAATATCGACTTACTGGTTAAAATGGCATTAATAATGTTTTTATAAGGCACAACTATCCAGTAATGAGACTGAATTTTGAGGACTTTGTAGTGGAAAATCACGCCTTGAAAAAAGAAACATATGCATGAGTACTATGTTTCTTGTGTTTGATACACAATAATCTTGGGCAAATTTAGAGGGGGCCAGGTGTAGTGACCTACTTAGTGGTGTCACATATTAGAACTAGTTTTCTGAGACTAGCATTCAGAAAAAGTCATACCATATACATTTACCTAAAATTTTGTTAAAACATAAAAATGGGAAAACATAAAACTGTAAAGGCAGCAAAACTTAGTGACTAAGAGTGTACTCTAGAACCAAACTGCCTCCTAGCTCTATTGCTTATTAACTATAACTTTCAGTGCCTCTTTGCAGTTCTGTTTTCTCAGGTATAAGCAAAAGTAACAGCAGTAATAATGTAATAATAGTACCTTCCTACTAGGGGTGTTTTGAGGATATAAAGGCTTAGAAAAGTTTCTGGTACATGAGAAAAGCACTAAAAAATGTTAGCGATCATTATTACGATACAGTATTGTAATAATGTGAAATATTCTAATAATGTGAATAGATGACCCCACTTCTGGTCAGGATATAAAGAATTCTGTGACACATACTGAATGGTGAAAAGCTGAAAGCTTTCCTAAGATCAGCAACAAGACAAGGATGTTCACTTTCACCACTTTTATTCAACATAGTACTGAAAGTCCTAGCCATAGCAATGAGACAAGAAAAAAGAAAAGGCATCCAAATTGGTAAGGAGGAAGTAAAATGTCACCATTTGCAGATGACATGATACTTTATATAGAAAATTCTAAAGATTCCACCAAACAACTACTAGAACTGATAAATGAATTCACTAAAGTTGCAGGACACAAAATAAATATACAGAAATCTGTTGCATTTCTATACACTGATAATGAACCAGAAATGAAATTAAGAAAATAATCCCATTTATAATTGTACTCAACAAAATAAAATACCTAGGAATAGACTTAATTAAGGAGGTGAGAGACTTGTACTTTAAAAATGATAAAGTACTGATGTAAGAAATTGAAAGTGACACAAATGTAAAGATAATCCATGCTCATAGGTAGGGAGAAAAAACATTGTTCAAATGTCCCAAATATACAAAGCAATCTAAAGATTTAATGCAATCCCGATTAAAATACCAACAGCGTTTTTCACAGAACTAGAACAAAAAATCCTAAAATTTGTATGGAACCATAAAAGACTATGAATAGCCAAAGTAATCTTGAAAAGAAGAACACAATCCCAGATATCAAGATGTACTATAAAGCAGGAGTAATTAAAACAGGATGATATTGGCACAAAAATAGACAAATCATTGGAACAGAATAGAGAACCTAGAAGTAAACCCATGATTAATTAATTAATGTCAATAGATCTTTGACAAAGGAGACAAGAATATGCAATGGGAGAAAGACTCTTCAACTAATGGTGTTGGAAAAACTGGACAGCTACATACAAAAGAATGAAATTGAACCATTTTCTTACATCATACCCAAAAATAAACACAAAATGGATTAAAACCCCAAATATGAGACCTGAAACCATAGAAATCCTAGAAGATAGCACAGGCAGTAATTTTCCTGACATCTATTGTAGCAACATTTTTCTAGACATGTCTCCTAAGGCAAGGAAAACAAAACCAAAAATAAACTATTAGGATTACATCAAAATAAAACTTCTGCACAGCAAAGGAAAAAAGGATTAACCAAACAAAAGATAATTTTTTGGAAGAAGGTATTTGCCAATGATGTATCTGATAAGGGGTTAGTATCCAGAATGTATAAATAACTTATACAACTCAATACTCCTCCTCCAAATCTAATTTAAATAGGCAGAGGACATGAAAAGACATTTTCCCAAAGAAGACATACAGAAGGCCAACAGACACATGAAAAGATGCTAAATATCACTTATCAGCAGGAAAACGCAAATCAAAATCACAATGAGATATCATCTCACACCTGTCAGAATGGCTAAAATCAAAAACACGAGAAACAAATATTGGCAAGGATATGGAGAAAAAGGAACCCTCGTGTTGTGCACTGTTGGTGGGAATGCAAACTGGTGCAGCCACTATGGAAGACAACATAGAGGTTCCTCAAAAAATTAAAAATATAACTATCATATGGTCCAGTTATCACACTACTGGGTATTTACCCAAAGAATATGAGAACACTAATTTGAAAGGATATATGGACCTTTAGGTTTACTGCAGCATTATTTACAATAGCCAAATTATAGAAGCAGCTCAAGTGTCCACTGATTGATGAATGGATAAAGAAGATGTGGGGGATAAAGAAGATGCAATGAATGCATTAAAAAGATGGAATATTATTCAGCTATAAAAAAAGAATGAAATCATGGATGGTTCTAGAGAGTAATGTGAAATAAGTGAAATAAGTGAGTCAGAGAAAGACTGGAGGAATACTGTATGATTTAACTCCTACGTGGCATTTAAGAAACAAAACAAACCAAAAAAGGAGACAAAAAACCAGTTTTAACAGAGAACATACTGGTGGTTACCAGAGGGGAGGTGGGTGGGGAGATGAGTGAAATAGGTGAAGGGGATGAAGAATACACTTAGCGTGATGAGCACTGACCAGTGTAAAGAATGGATGAATCACTATATTGTACACCTAAAACTAATGTAACACTGTATGTTAATCGCAGTGGAATTAAAAAGTAAATTAATTAAAAAAACCTCTGTGATGGGGGGAGGGATCATCCAAGATAGCAGCATAGGAAGATCCTGAACTCACCTCCTCCCACAGAAACATCAAATCTAAAGCTATATATGGATAATTTCTCTCTGATAAAGATCTGAAAACGAGAGGAAGTACTCTCTGCAACAAAAGAAAAAAGGACCACATCAAGATGGGTAGGAGAGGCAGAGACACAGTCTCATAAAAATCCTGCCCCTGGTGTGGTGACACAAGAGAGAGGGGGCTCACCAGACAGGCACTCTTCTGGAGGTGTCAGGGGTTGGTGTTCCACAATGGGCCCCACAGCCCCTGGGATACAAACCATGAAGACAAGCCCCCCAAATGTCTGGCTTGTAAAACCAACAAGACTGATGTCTGGGGGTCCCAAAGTGCTATAGGAAACTGAGACTCCCCTCTTAGAGGGCCTATGTACAGCCTCATGCACCCTGAGACCCAGGGAAAACAGCAGTTTGAAAAGAACTGAGGTTTTGTGTGAAGGAGATTCATTTGCTGATCTGGAGGCATTGGCTGGAGGAATGGGGCTAGTTTAGATGCTTCCCAGATATGAAGGCACTGACAAGATACCACTGTGGCATCTCCACACAAACTACTAGCACAGGTAGGTGACCTTGGATGTGGAACAGCTTTGCTAGGATGAGCTGGGTGAGTAGTCACGGCACCTGCTGAGACCAGAGAGCACACATGGTTGTTGAGTTCTCCCACTCCTTGGCTTTAGTCTGCCAGCACCAGCTGTTCCAAAACCACCCCCCACCACCCCGCCCCAGCTGGGGCTGGCAAGTGCGAGTAGTGGGGACATCCTCCTACTCCCAAGCCTAAAGCCTATGCATGTTCACAGACAAGGCACTCACTCACTTGCTACACTGCTGAATCATATGAGCACATGAGGTTAAGACATTTTCCCACGGTTTTTCCAATGCTGGGGAGCATGTCCTACCCCCTACACTTTCCAGCTCCTTTACTAAAGCCAGTGGGCATAAGCAATCCATACAGGGGACATCTGTTGATTATCTGACCCTGCTGGTCAAGAGGACTGGTGTCTTAGAGCTCCACAGGACTGTAACAGTCCAAAAGACAGCTCTTGGCAGGCCATCATGACCTGAAGACTACAAAGACAGCAGACTGAAACACAACTCTAGTCTTCCTGTGAAAAAGGCCTACTTACTTGGCCCGGAGCTTCAGCCCAAGGCATAGGCTTCAGATTTCCCACACATCTCGAGCCTAAGGAGGCAGATCCAGGGAATGTAAGCAGGAAAATACCAACCTTGTGCATACCAATGACCTTGCTACAACTCAACAAGCCTTCCCATATTTTTGCAAAGGCTGTCCAGGGGATACCTCAAGACCTCTTGGTCTGGAGGCTAATATAGATTATGACTGTGGCTCCATAGGACTGTATATATTTGCAAACTTTAAAAGCTCCTGCCTGAGGGTCTGGCTTCCAAACAGTCTGAAATGAGATTCCTCCCCTTGGATCATTAACAGGTATTGGCACAACCTCAACAGGGGAATATCAAGAATAAATCAGGTGGCTTAGGCAATCACAAAGGTTTGAGAGATAGTCAAGAGTTAGTGCAAAGTTGAAAGAGAAGGATTATCACCTACACAGTGCCACTCCTTCAAGACAGAGAGGGAGCTGTGTCACCTAGTACACAGAAACAAACACAGAGAGTCAAGTAAAATAAGGAAGCAAAGAAACATGTTCCAAATAAAAAAACACGACAAAACCTCAGAAAAAGGCCTTAATGATACAGGGATAAGTAATGTACCTGATAAAAAATTCAAAGTAATGGTTATAAAGACACTCACAAAACTCAGGAGAAGAATGAACACAGTGAAAACTTCAACAAAGAGATAGAAAATATATTTAAAAAGTACCAAACAAAAGTCACAGAGCTGAAGAATACAATAGTTGAACTGAAAAATATACCAGAGAGGTTCAACAGTAGACTTGGTGAAGGAGAACTAGTGATTAGTGAGGGCGAAGATAAAGTAATGGAACTCACCCAGACAGAACAGCAAACAGAAATAAGAGTTTAAAAAATGAAGATAATTTAAGGAAGATCTAGGACAACATCAGGTGGAATAACATTTGTATTTCTGGGGTCCCACAAGGGGAAGAAAGAGAGTAAGGGGCAGAAAACTTACCTGAAGAAATATGGCCCAAAATTTCCCTAACCTAGGGAAGGAAACAGATGTCCAGGTCCAGGAGGCCCAGACAGTTCCAAATAAAATGAACCTGAAGACAGCTACCAAGACACATTATGATTAAAATGTCAAAAGTTAAAGAGAGAATCTTAAAAGGAGAAAGAGAAAAACAAATTGTTATATACAAAGGAAACCCCATGAGGCTATCAGCAAAAACTCTGCAGGTCAGAAGGGAGTAGCACAAGATATCAAAGTGCTGAAGGGAAAAAAACTTCCAACCAAGAATACTCTACCCAGCAAGGTTATCATTTAGATTTGAAGGAGAGATAAAGAGTTTTCCAGACAAGCAAAATCTAAAGACGTCTATCACTACTAAAATAGCCTTACAAGAAATATTAAGTAGACTTCTTTAAGCTGAAAAGAAATGGCATTAATTAATAACAAGAAAACATATGAAAGTAAAAATCTCACTGGAAAAGGTAAATATAGAGTAAAGGTAGTGGACTAATAACTTATAAGGCTACTAAAAGGCTAAAAGACAAAATTAATAAAATTAAAAACTACAATAAATAGTTAAGGAATACATAAAATAAAAAAATGTAAAAAATGACACTAAAAGCATAGAATGTGTTGGGGGGGAGAATAAAAAATGCAGAGTTTTGGAATGTGCTCAAATTTAAGTTGCTTTCAACTTAAAGTAGACTGCTATATACATAAGATGACACATGTGAGCCTCATGGTAACCACAAAGCAAGAACCTATAGCATATACATAAAAGAAAATGAGGAAGGAATATAAACACAACAGTAAAGAAAGTCATCAAGCCACAAGGGAAAAGAGAAGGAACAAGAGAGGAAGACAGTAACTACAAAAACAACCAGAAAACACTTAACAAAATGGCAACACGTACATGTCTACCAATAACTGCTTTAAATGTAAACTGGACTAAGTTCTCCAATCAAGAGACGTGGAGTGGATGAATGGATTAAGATACATCTATATATTACCTACAAGAGACTCAGTTCAGAAGGGCAAACAAAGACTGAAAATGAAGGGATGGAAAAAGATGTTCCATGCAAAGGGAAACAAAAAGAAAGCTGGTATAGTTATACTCATATAGGACAAGGTAGACTTTAGAATTGTCTATTTAAAACAAGAATGATTAAGGACACAATCCAGCAAAAAGATACAACATTTATAAATGTACCCAACATAAAGCACCAAAATATCTAAAGCAAATATTGAAAGACCTAAAGGGCCAAATGATAGCAACACAACAATATGGAATTTTAACACCCCACTTACATCAATGCATAGATTACCTAGGTAGAAAATCAATAAGGAAATATTAACTTTAAATGACACGTTAGACCAGATGGACTTAATAGACATATACAGAACATTCCATCCTAAAGCATCTGAATACACATTCTTCTCAAGTACTTAGGAAACATTCTCCAGTATCAAATCACAATTGTAGGCCACATAACAAATCTCAATAAATTCAAGAGGACTGAAATAATATCACTCATCTTTTCTGACCACAAAGGTATAAAACTAGAAATCACAAGAAGAAAACTGGAACAACTACAGGCACATGAAGATTAAACAACACATTACTGAACAACTACTAAGTCATTGAAAAAATCAAAGGAGAAATAAGAAAATACCTAAAGACTAATGAAAGCATAAATACAACATACCAAAATCTATGTGATACAGTAAAAGAGGTTCTAAGAGACAAAGTTCATAGCAATATCTCAAGAAATAAGAGAAATCTCAAACAATTTAACTTTACACCTAAAGAAACGAGACAAAGGAGAACAAATGAAGCCCAAAGTTCATAGAAAGAAGGAAATAATAAAGATCAGAGTGGAAATAAATAAAATAGAGACTAAAAAGACAAATGGTCAATGAAACTAAGAGCTGGTTCTTTGAAAAGGTAAATAAAATTGATAAATCTTTCGCTAGCTTCCCTAAGAGAAAGAAGAAAGATGGCTCAAATAAATAAATTCAGAAATTAAAGGCGAGAAGTTACAACTTCTCAGAAATAGGAAAGATCACAAGAGGCTACTATGAACAATTATATGCCAATAAATTGGACAGCGTAGAAGAAATGGACAAATTCCTAGAAATTTACAAACTTCCAAGACTGAATCATGAAGAAATAGAAACTTTGAACGTACTGATTACTACTAAGGAGATCAAAGCAATAATCAAAAACCTCTCGACAAACAAACTCCAGGACCGGATGGTTTCACTGGTGAATTCTATTAGAAATTCAAAGATAAATCTATCTTTCCCAGACTCTTTAAACACTATTTTTTAAAAGTTTATTTATTTTTGGAGAGAGAGAGAGAGAGAGAGCAAGCAGGGAAGGGGCAGAGAGAGGGAGAGAGAGAATCCCAAGCAGGCTCCTCACTAAAACCAAGGAGTCCAATGCGGGGCTTGATCCCACAAACCATGAGATCATGACCTGATGCTTAACCAACTGAGCCACTCAGGCGCCCCCTTCTCAAACTCTTTAAAAAAAAAAAACTGAAGAGGGAAAGCTTCTAAACTCATTTTATGAGGCCAGCATTACCCTGATATCAAAATGACACAATGATACCACACACAAAAATAGAATTACAGGCCAATATCCCTGATGATCATAGCTGTAAATATACTCACAAAATGTTAGTGAACTGAATTAAACAATACATTAAAAAGATCATATACCAAGATCAAATAAATGGAATTTATTTCAGGGATGCATGGATGCTTCAACACCTATAAATCAGTCAACATAATGTATCATATTAATAAAATAAAAGATAAAAAACATATGACCATCTCAATAAATGCAGAAAAAGCATTTGACAAAATTCAACATCCACTCAAGATAAAAACTCTCAACAAACTGGTTATAAAAGGAATGTACCTCAACATAAAAAAAGGCCATAACTGACAAAACCACAGCTAATATACTAAACAGTGAAAATCTAAAAGCTTTTCCTTTAAGATCAGGAACAAGACAAGGCTGCCCACTATCCATACTTTTATTCAACCTAGCATTGGAAGGCTTGGCCACAGCAATTAGGCAAGAAAATGAAATAAAAGGCATATAATTTGGAAATGAAGTGAAACTGTCACTGCAGATAACACTATTTGCAGATGATATGATACTACATATAGAAAGCACTAAAAATTGTACCAATAAACAGTTAGAACTAATAAATGAATTCAGTAAAGCTGCAGGATGCAAAATTCATATACAAAAATCTGTTGCATTTCCATACACCAAGTAGCAGAAAGAGAAATCAAAAGAATAATCCTATTTACAATCCTATTAAAAAGAATAAAATAGGGGCACCTGGGTGACTCAGTCAGTTGAGTGTCCAACTCTTGATTTTGGCTCAGGTCATGATCCCAGGGTTGTGGGATTGAGCCCCACACTGGGCTCCATGCTGAGCGTGGAGCTTGCTTGGGATTCTCCCTCTCTCTCCCTCTCTGTCGCCCTCACCCCTCTTTGTGATCTCTCTCTCTCTCTCTCTCAAAAAAAAAAAAAAGAAAGAAAAAAAAGAAAAAAGAATAAGTTACCTAGAAATAAATTTGAGCAAAAGGCAAGAGACCTAAAAATTGAAACTATAAGACACTGATGAAAGAAAATGAAGATGACATAAATAAGTGGAAAGATATTCTAGGCTCATGGACTGGATTAATATTGTTTAAATGTCCATACTACCCAAGGCAATCTACAGATTCAATGTAATCCCTATTAAAATTCCAAATACATTTTTCACAGAACTGAACCCAATAATTCTAAAATTTGTATGGAACCACAAAAGACCCTGAATAGCAAAAATAATGTTGAGAAAGAACAAAACCAAAGGTATCACACTACCTGATTTCAAACTATACTACAAAGCTATGGTAATCAAAACACTATGACACTGACATAAAACTGACTCACAGATGAGTGAAAAAGAATAGAGAGCCCAGAAATAAACCCATTGAACATATGTTCAATTAATTTAGGACAAAGGAGGGCTACCTGGGTGGCTCGGTCAGTTAAGCTTCTGACTTTGGCTCAAGTCATGATCTTGTGGTTAGTGAGTTCGAGCCCCATATCAGGCTCTGTGCTCTCTAAATAAATAAATAAATAAATAAATAAATAAATATTAGGACAAAGCAGGCAAGAATATACGATGGGGAAAGGATGATCACTTCAATAAATAGTGTTTGGAAAACTGGACAGCTACATGCAAAAAGATGAACTGAACCACTATCATATACCATACACAAAAATCAACTCAAAACGTACTAAAGACTTGAATGTTAAACGTGAAATCATAAAACTCCTAGAAGAAAACATAAGTGGTAAACTTCTTTACATTGATCCAAGTGATGTTTTTTGATGTGACTCTAAAGGCAAAAGAAACAAAGCAAAAATAAACAAATGGGACAACCTTAACAAAAAGTCTTCTGCACAGCAAAGGAAACCATCAACAAAACGAAAATGCAACCTAGTGAATGGGAAAAGATATTTGCAAATCATATATGCAATAAGGAGATTAATATCCAATAATATAAAGGATTCATACAACTCAGTAATAAAAAGACAAACAATCCAATTAAAAACAGACAGCGAGGGGCATCTGGGTGGCTCAGTTGGTTTAGTGTCTGACTTTGGCTCAGGTCATGATCTCACGGTTCATGAGTTCAAGCCCCACATCAGGCTCTCTGCTGTTAGCACAGAGCTGGCTTCGAACCTCTGTCCCTCTCTCTCTGTGCTCCTCCCTGTGCTCTCCGTCTCAAAAATAAACTTTAAAAAAATTTTTTAAAGATTAAAAAAATAGGCAGAGATTTCATTTTTTTCATGGGTGAATAATATTCCTGTGTGTGTGTGTGTGTGTGTGTGTACACATACACCACATCTTTTTTATCCATTCATCAGTCAATGGACACTTGGGCTGTTTCCATAATTTGGATACTGTACATAATGCTGCTATAAACATCAGGGTGCATGTATCCCTTTGAATTAGTATTTTCATATTTTTTGGGTAAATACCTGGTAGTGCAACTGCTGGATCATAGGGTAGTTCTGTTTTTAATTTTTTGAGGAACCTCCACACTGATTTCCACAATGGCTATACCTGTTTGCATTCCCACCAACAGGGCAAGAGGGTTCCCCATTCTCCACATCCCCACCAACAACTGTTGTTTCTTGTGTTGTTGATTTTGGCCATTCTGACAGGCGTGTGGTGATATCTCATTGTAGTTTTGATTTGTATATCCCTGATAATTAGTGATGTTGAGCATCTCTTCATGTGTCTGTTGGCCATCTGCATGTCTTCTTTGGAGAAATGTCTGTTCACATCGTCTGTTCATTTTTTAATTGGATTATTTGTTTTTTGGGTGTTGAGTTTCATAAGTTCTTCAAATACCCTGGACACTAACCTTTCATCAGATATGTCATTTGCAAATATCTTCTCCCATTCTGTAGGTTGCCTTTTAGTCTTGCTGATTGTTTCCTTTGCTGTGCAGAAGCTTTTTATTTTGATGAAGTCCCAATAGTTTATTTTTGCTTTTGTTTCCTTTGCTTCAAGAGACATATCTAGAATGAAATCTTGCCATTTGCAAGGACATGGATGGAGCTAGAGAGTACTGTGCTAAGCAAGATAAGTCAGAGAAAGACAAATACCATATGATTTCACTTATATATGGAATTTAAGAAACAAAACAAATGAGCAAAGAGAAAAAAAAAGAGAGGCAAACCAAGAAACAGACTCTTAATTATAGAGAACCAACTGATGGTTACCAGAGGGAAGGTGGGTGGGGGGATGTGTTTAATAGGTGATGGGGATTAAGGAGGGCACTTGTTTTGACAAGCACCAAGCATTGTACGGAAGTCCAGAATCACTTTGTTGTATGCATGAAACTAATAATACACTGTATGTTATCTAACTAGACTTTTAAAAAAAACTTAAAAAAATAGGTAGAGGATTTAAATAGATATTTTTCTAAAGAAGACATACAGATGGCTAACAGGCACATGAAAAGATGCTCAACATCACGTATCATCAGGGAAATGCAAATCAAAACCACAATGAGATTCCACTTTATACCTGTCAGAATAGCTATTATCAAAAAGACAAGAAATAACAAATATTAGGGAGGACATGAAGAAAAGGGAACCCTTGGGCACTATTGGTGGGGATGTAAATTGGTGCAGCCACTATGGAAATCAGTATGGAGGTTCCTTAAAAAATTAAAAATAGAGCCACGATATGATGCAGCAATTTCACTACTGGCTATCTATCTGGAGAAAGCAAAAATATTAATTCAAAAAGATATATGCACCCCTATGTTCACTACAGCATTATTTACTATAGCCAAGATACTGCAAACAACCGATGTGTCCATTGATGGATGAATGGATAAAGATGCAGTACACATATGTCATGCAATATTATTCAATCATAAAGAAGAATGATTTCTTGCCATTTGTGACAACGTGGATGGATCTTGTATTATAATAAGTGAAATAAGTCTGGCAAAGAAAGACAAATACTGTATGATTTAACTTACATGTTGAATCTAAAAAACAAACAAAACCCAGACTCATAGATACAGGGAAGAGACTGGTGGTTACCAGAGAGACAGGGTTGGGAGGGTACGAAATGAGTGAAGGGGATTCAGAAGTACAAACTTCCAATTAATAAAATAAATGTCATGGGGAGATAGTATACAGCATGGGAAATATAGTCAATAATAGAGTATTAACTTTGTAAGGTGACAGATGGTAATAGACTTATTGTGGTTACCACTTTGCAATGTATACAGATGTCAAATCCCTATGTTGTACACCTGAAACTAATATGAAATATATGTGAATTATATATGAAAAAGAAGAATTCTGTGCCTTATTGGTCAAACAGCATTTTCTAATATTGGTTATTTTTTATATTTGCTAATCATTAGTAATTTTTTATCAACTTTATGTACTGAAGGGCAAGTTGATAATAATTTATCAAGGGCATTAGAAATCTGCATGCCCTATGATTCAATAATTCCATTTCTAACTATTAGTCCTAAAAAATAATAATAGGTGTGATCAAAATTTGGCTTTAATGATGCTCACTATAGTGTACTCATAAAAGTATAATTAAGAAGATAGCGCATCTTTTTACCTGGGTACCTGGGTGGCTCAGTCGGTTAAGCATCCGACTCTTAGTTTTGGCTCAGTTAACAATCTCACAGTTTGTGGGTTCGAGCCCCACATGGGGCTCTGTGCTGATGGTGCAGAACCTGCCTGGGATTCTCTCTCTCTCTCTCTCCCACCGCCCCCCACCCCATTCCTGGGCACGCTCTCAAAATAAATAAATAAACTTAAAAAAAAACATAGAATAAAGACTATTTCAAAAGAGGCATGGTTCAATAAACCACGGAGATCCATACAGTGGAATTGTATACAACCTATTAAAAATTATTTTGTAGTTAAATATGTAATGATATGGGAAGATACATTAAGGGAAAAACATATTAAGTACATTATGATACTATTTTGGATTTTAAAAATGTATGTGATGTGAGGTGTGTGTGTGTGTGTGTGTATGAATAAAGACTCCTATGTTATATACCAAAATATAATACCGATTATTTCTAGTTGGCCCTTTATATGCAATTTTTGTTCTTTCCTTTTTCCTTTTCTATTTTCTAAGTTTTTAAAAAAATTTTTTTAAATGTTTATTTTTGAGAGAATGAGAGAGAGAGAGAGAGAGAGAGAGAGAATCCAAAGCAGGCTCTGCACAGTTGCCGCAAAGCCCCACGTGGGGCTCAAACCTACAAGCCCAACCATGAGATCATGACCTGAACCAAAGTAGGGCGTTCAACAGCATGAGCCACCCAGGGACGCTTCTATCTTCTAAACTTTTTATAAGAATCCATATCACTTTTGCAATAAGGAAAAAAATTACTAAAAATAAGTACACAATGTGCAGTGAACTAAAATCTTGAAAACATGAAGACATATTCTGGCCAAAGAGAAGAAATCCCTTCAGCTTGTTTACAAAGTAAAAGATCCAATACACAGATGTGCTCATTAGCTTTCCGGACACTCCCTGAATTCACATGGTTTTCTGCCACAAGTTCATGTGAAACTTAGAGAAGTATTTAGCGATGAGCACAAAAAAAAGATGAACAAAATATGGCAAACTTGGGAATCCTAGAAATACAGGAAAAATTTCTTCTTATTCCTTTATTAATACAGACTAGAAATGAAACCTGTTCTGACAGTCTTAAGAAACCTCAAGAGATTTAAATGCTTTTACAAACGAATCATGCTCTTAAAGATTTAAATAACGAAATTTCTGTCTTTCTGAAAGGTTCAAAAATATTTGATTTCAATAATTTTCAATAACTTAGTTTAAGTTTATTAGATTACTGTAATCATACAAAGTATTTTCTAAATTTTTTAATGATATGTAAAATCTGACAATTTTAATAACATTTATTACAAATAAACACATTCTAGTCTTTATGTTATTTCTAACTTCTTCACTAAACACACTTTCCCAGGAGAAACTGGATTCTTCTAAAATTAATTTCCACTACTAATCTTTAAAAGGGCAAAACAGTATAAGGAAATTCTAGTAAGCAGCCTTATTTGCAACAGAACAGAATCTAAGAAATCTACAATAAATATGTCTCTAGCTGCTTGCTTATCAGGCTCACTGTCACCTCAATGTAGTATGTTAAACTTATAATCTATTTTCATATCCTCTCCCACAGTATACTATCAACAAATATACCTCAAATATATCACGATATACCTTTACAAAACAAAATGAAACAAAGATTCGTCTTGACTTCTTTGTCATAAGGGCATCTGTCATAGTATTATCAGTCACTTACATGAAAAACCTCCAAGTTCAGGTTCTAATTAGCTCCTTCCTGGGTTATTTTAACAGACTCCTACTTTGTCGCCCCACTTCTATTCTATCCCACTTGAATCTGACAAACAGCCTGCTAATCGCTTCAATACCACTTTAATCCCATGACAACTTAGTGCAAGAATCTCAAATTGACTTTTATCTTATGAGCAGTGGAAAGCAAACTCTTTGTAATGGTATTCGAAGTCTTTATCTTTGCTTCTGTTCAGCGTGAACGCTCTCTGCAATCAGGCTGATCTATTACCAGCTCCTATTGATGACCTGCTCAAGCTGCCCTCTCGCCCTCACTTCCTTGTCAATGCGAATTCATCCTCCTGGCACACTCAACTGAAAAGCCAATACGGTTTTCAGTAACCATTTCAGCTGCAAATAAATTCTCTACCTGCAGAATTTCAACAACACTCATATACGGTCTCACCCATTGATTAGGCACTAAATCATACTGTCTCCTACTGGCAAGCAATTATACATCTATGATCTAATTTCATTAAGTAGAGCTAATTCACTTATGGGCATTTTTATTTGTTGTGCTTCTCAGAGCCCCTGATACACAGCTAGAAACCTGGTAAATGCTCAATTAATATTTGGTGAGCAATGAATGATCTGTATCTTTAATTTCTGTATAAAGTCAAATATATTTATAGTTTGCTATGTACCCCTAATGCTTTTCTCTAAAAAATGAAATATTATTTTATGTACATTCATGGATCAGGGGTCTCTAAGAACATCCCCAGGTTGAGTGTTCCACTGGGAAGACTCATAGGACTCAACATATAGTCATACTCATGTCTAAGATTTATAGTGAAAGGACACAAAGCAGAATCAGTAAAGGGAAAAGGTCCATGGACCAAAGTCCTGGGAAACCAAGGGCAAGTTTCTAAGTCTTCTCCCAGGGGAGTCACCCAGCATACAGTTACTCCAGCATCAAATTGTGGTAACACATGTTGTCGACTAAGGAAGCTCATTGGGTGACTGGTCATATAGGCACCCTTCTCCTGGCACAGACCAAAATTCCAGACTCCTAGAAAGTACTCAGCATAAATCACACTGTTCGTAGTCTAGGCACAGTGAGCCACTCTAAAGTTTTACATCTGTGTTGGGAACTGGTGACCATTCAAGCTCCCTGATGCCAGCAAAAACACTGTAAGCAGGCCTTTCTAAGAAAAGTAGTCTTGGGCCTGCTATGTTAACCCTTTTTTTATGTACTTAATTTCATATTTTTTATGGGAGAAATGTTATAGTGTTACCCATATTTGATTTATAGGAGGCACATAAAGTTATTTAAAAAAATTAAATTCTAGCATTTAATTAGAGATGCAATGCCTAGCCTGGCACCCAATAATTAAAAGTTAGGCAATTTAAAAATAATTCACATCCTTTAGGTAGTTCAGGTTTTCCTCCCCTCCCCCTTGTAGAATAAAGTATCTTTTTCAATTTTTTTAAATGTTTATTTATTTTTGAGAGAGAGAGACACAGAGCATGGGGCGGGGGGGGGGGGAGGGCAGAGAGAGACAGTGGGAGACACAGAATTTGAAGCAGGCTCCAGGCTCTGAGCTGTTAGCACAGAGCCTGACGCAGGGCTTGAACTCAGACCATGAGATCATGACCTGAGCCGAAGTCGGACACTTAACTATCTGAGCCACCCAGGCCAGTCACCCCTAAGATGCCTTTTTCAAACCAACACTTTTGTAATAGTCAGGATAAAGGAATTAAGTATCAGCACTTAAAGGAAGCAAGCCCTCTCGGACAAGCTCCTTGTCTTCTCTCTAAATGTCAATTGGGTGCTACAGCACTGTGATAGCTGTTTTCCGTACGTCGTCTTACTAAATCCTCACAACAACCCCACATGCCAGGGACAGTTTCTATTTTATAGATGGAATCTTTGAGAGGCTGAGTAACCTACCCAGGTTTACCATGGTAGAGTCAGTATTTAGGCTCAGATCTGCCTCATTCTAAATTGTTGCTCTTAGCTTTACACCAACTACCTCCACCTAACAAGGCACAGGCTCCTTATGAATCATCTCCCTCCAAACTAGGGGTTTTTGTTTGGCCATCCAGAGCACTGTTCTCAACCCTACTGATTTTCATTAAGGTCACATTTTTGTTGGAAGAGAAGGGGGTACGTTTAACCCAGGATACTCTGCTTGTTCCTTTCCAATTCTTGCAAATTAGAAATCAAATTATACCCCTTGCTTGTTAAAACCATCAGGAAGCTCCCTATTCAGCACAGCACACTTTTCTCCTTCATCTGGCATCAATCTGTTTGAAATCAGACAGACCTGTATCAAGATCTTGGCCTTTCACTCACCAGATGTGGGGGCCTTGGGAAAGTTAACCTTTCTGAGTCTCAGTTTATTCATCCACACAATGGGAATCCCTACCTCACAGATTTGCTGTGAGAATGAAATAAGGTCATACGCTTAAAGGATCCAACTTACATGTATTTGCTGAATAAATGACTGCCTGCAACACTGGAGTAACTGATTTGTCAGCAGCAAGCCAAATCAGTGATCTGAGAAGAGCTAAGAGAGAAGTTAATACCCTGACCACCAGGTGTCATGACTGGTCCAGAAGAGCTGGTCTAACGGCCATTAGTGGGGCACGTGACCCTGCAGCAAACAGGGTAAGATCCAGGGTAAGATGTACCTACCGGACATTCAAGAATTGGCTTCGGTTTTTCAACACTTTAGGAGCTGGTACAAGAGTTGTTGCGGCATTTTAAGTTACACTGTTCTCTTACCAGTGTGTTAAATATGACTGCAGTGTAATAGCTGAATAGCCATAAAAGATTCGTCACCACTGTTTAATTTTAAAAAATATCCTTGGCTAACTGTTTCTTGATTCTGAGAGTCAATAATGCTTTATAAGTCCTTGGCTTTGGCCAATTAGCCATTACATTTTCTGGCTTCTACAGGCTTCAGTCTTGCCACTGTAGACAATTTTCTGGCCCCAATTTCACAACCTATTTGTCTTATTCTCTTTACATTAATGGGAATGACAGAGAAAAGAAAGCAGAATATTTTTTTAGGGTAAATATAAAGTCCGTGAACAGTAAGTTTAGGCAAAATAAGCATTAATTGTTAACCTCTTTCCTTGATCTCAGCAACTTCAAAGTTCATTTTTAAAAATTCTGTAAACTTCCTATTTTCTTAAAGAACACTTACCTTAGCGTAAATCTGTCAACCTACCCAACAGACCTTAAGGAACACTATCACCCTTCACTTCGGTCGGCAACCTGCCAACGACTCGCCCTGCGAGTCCCAAGGGGCTCATTTCAAAATGAGCGCAGGTCTGGGCTCTCCTTCTGGTTCTAAGTCCTTCACACTGAGAGCCACTAGCGGCCACCCCAAGGCTGGTAATTCGGTGAGTGGTGAGCGCGTAACTGGAGACGCAGCTCTCCGATGAGGCACAGACTGTGGTCTCATCTGCCAGGGAACACCTGACTCAAGTCAAGTCAAGCCTGATCAGGCCTACCCTAGCCACATCCCGGGCTCCTGAGTCCCCGAGTAAGCAACAAGAGAAAAGGAGTTAATGCTAAGCACAGGCTTCTGTTCAGAGCGAGGGCTCTGGGAACGGCAAGCAGTTTGGGTTATTTTTGTTTCTGTTTCAACAACAGTTCACATTGCACTTTGCATTTCACAAATACGTAAATGTCTTAAGAGAAACCAGAAGCATTCTCTCCCTTCTGGCCACTGCACCCATTCCTAGAGAATTTAGGAGGGAAGAGTAGATACCAGGAACCATCTGGAATCAGGAGAGCAGGAGCCAAGCCCAGCTGAGATGGACCCATTTGCGAAGCACTTTGTGCAGATCAATAAACTCCTGACTGATTTCAGAGCGGGTCCCCAGAGGAAGGGGAGCTCACGAGGCTGGCCTTCCCCCTGAAGCAAATGGGCCAAGGAAAGACAAGCTGCCCATCAAGCAAACCCGTTCCGGGCAGGCGGAGCGGCTCGCGAGGCGCCAGGGCGCGTTACCTGGGGGACTCCGCGGTGAAGCTGCCGCCGTCCAGCAGCCGCATCTTGCAGAAGAGGACCCCATTGACGAAGGGCACCGAGGAGAGCTCTTCCAGCTCAAAGTCCACCTTAAACTTAAACTTCTTCTTCTTCATCATCATGAGAGCCAGACGCCGGCGAGCGGGATGCGGGGGCGGCCCCAAGGGGCGCGCGGGCCGGCGCCGCCGCCTCAGCTCGCTGGAGCCCCGGGCCCGCGCAGCCCCAAGGCCGGGGCCGCGAGCCGCGCGCGGGGGCGCGGCCGGGGGGCGCCGCGGGCCGGCTGGAGCCGGGGCAGGGGCCGCCGCCGCCGCCTCTCGCGGCAGCCCGGGCCGGAGCGCGGCGGCGCGGACCCCGCCCGCCCGCGAGGAGCAATCGTGCTGCAGCTCGCCTGGGCGGTGGGCGCCTTTTCGGTGTGCAGCTCGCAGCTGCCGCCGCCGCCGCCGCCGCCGCCGCCCGTCTGAGAGCCGGGAGAGGCGAAGACCTGAGGACTGCCGTTGCCGCCGCCGCCTCAGCGCCACGGGGCCCGACGCGCCCCCAGCGGCGGCGGCCTGCAGCGCACCGCGGGGCGGAAGCGGGAGGGCGGGCGAGGAAATTCGGGGCGGGCGGGCGCTTCGCCGGGAAACTGACCCACGACGGCAGTTAGAGCGTCACGCCTCTCTGGGGTTAAAAAAAGACAAAACCCAACCAAAACGGAGCTTCCTTTTACAGCTTCCCCTCAGCCTTCTTTCAGTTTTTGCTTCGCCTCCTTTCTCCCCTCCCCCTCCAGTGATTTTTTTTTTCTCCCTCTTGGGTTTGAGAGTCATGGGTTAATAGGGTTAATCAGAGTCTCCACGACGTTACTTTCGTCAAATTGAAATCCTAAAACTAAAATTTCCTTTAGATATTATAAAGTAAGGAGGCTTTTAATACAAGGACGAGGTAGGAAAAAGGAAAGGGATTAAAACGTCACGTTGAGGGCCTACAAAGTGCCCAGGCACTCTACTGCTGTGGGCATTTTCTCTTATTTATACTTACTTATTTGAAGTTTTTTATTTATTTGTGAGAGAGAGAGAGAGAGAGAGAGAGAGAGAAAACACACAAGGTGGTGGTGGGGGCGGGGGCACAGAGGAAGAGACACAGAATCAGAAGCAGGCTCCAGGCTCCAAGCTGTCAGCACAGAGCCAGACATGGGGGCTGGAACTCAGGAACTGTGAGATCATGACCTTAGTGGAAGTCAGACGCTCAACCAACTGAGCCACCCAGGTGCCCGGTCTTATTTATACTTTAATTCCTGTTCTCCAAAATGAAAGAGTATAGGAGGGGTTAAAAAATACGTTCCCTTTTAAAATGTGGCTGTCCATAATAGAGACCTGAAAAGCCCGAAAATAAAGTTCCCTAGATGCATAGCACCTTCTTTCCATAGGCATGTATATGTTGTTACAATATATTTGCTTACTTGGTTACATAAAGTTAGTGTTTTCAGATGAATTGTCCTTTCAACTCAAATATTCCCTCCAATTAATCTCTGAAAGCTGTAGTTGAAGAGTTTCTCATTCCCAGTTCATTCATTTATTCATGCATTCATTTGTATAAAATAGTTTTTAATAGCCTAGAGTGTCAGTCAGTGGCTAGACCCAGTGATCAAAAAACCAAAAACCTGCCCTCAAGAATTTTACAACCTAGTGAGAGACATATGTAAAGCAGTCATTTAGCATCAAGTTGTGTTTGTTCAGAATGAAGAAGCAATTTGTCTAGAACTCAGAAGAGGAAATAATTTGGTGAAGTTGACCCGTTCTGTATTTCAAAGAATGAATGGGATTTGCCTGTGTTCAGGGTGGAAGAAATAGAAGACCCAGAGGCAGAATACAGGAGTTTGGGACTGGGGGTTTGGTAGTGGATAAAGCTGGCTACCCAGCAGGACAAGGGAGGAAAGGCAGTGGGAAGAGTTAGGGGGACTTTGGGGTTTGTAATTTGGACAGTTAGATGCATGTTAATTCCATTGGTTTGGAAACGGAGGAGGGCAGGCTAGGAATGGAAGAGATAATGAGTCTTTAGCTGAATAGCCTGTGAGATATCCAGGGAGAGAAGGGGAGCCTTGGCTCAGGTGAAAGCTTAAGATTGAAAATATGTGAGATTTAGAGTAGTTTCTCTGATGGCTGAAGCCCCAGAGGTGGATAGAAATGAGTTACTCTGAGCAACATTTCATGGGTAGGTGGAAGAAGAGGAGCCTATGAAGGTGCCTGAGACAGTCAAAGAAAGAGGAGATCAAGAGATGACCTGAAAACCAAGAGTTTTAATAATTTAACATTTATAGTTATTAAGACCTACTGTGTGCCAGGCACTATGCTTGGGAATAGAGATAGAAATGAACAAGACACACAGGGGCTTATAAATGAATGGAGGATAGCATAGATATGCAAACAGAACAATGAGAGAGAGAGAGAGAGAGAGAGAGATCCATGATCCCTGCAGAACAGAGGAGGGAGTTTCCAGAAAGTCCTGCAGAGCATTCCTAGAGGATTTAGACTGAAAAGAATCTATTGAAGATCTAGGAAGTCATTGGTACTATTGGCAAGAGAAGTCCCCTTAAAATGTGGTGGCAAAATAAGACTAAAATGGTTTGGGAAGTAAATGAAAGGTAGTAATGAGAAGCGGGTGACTAAAATTTTTTTATGACTTTTGTCAGTGAATGAGAAGAGACAGGACAGTAGGTAGAGGAGGAGGGTTCAAGGTTTTTCAATAACATTTGGGTACTATCTAAGGTTTGTTGAGAGCCTATTATGTACCAAGCACCTTAATAGGCCCTAGAGATCTGAGTTGCTGTCCCAGTTCTATATGCTGCGGTCCACCCGAGGACACAGGGAAGTCCGCAGGTAGTTGCAGTACGATGGAACATTGAGTTTTATCTATATGCACTGGTGATTAGAGGTTGCCTTGGGAGCACATAATAACCTCTAACTAGGATAATAAGTAGGTTCATGGAAGAGTTTCTGGGGTTAGTGACATTTATGCTGACGTCTGAATGATGAGTGTGAGGGGTAGGGAGCCGTTTCGAGGAAGAAGGTACTGCATGTGCAAAGGCTCAGAGGAAGAGAGACCATGTTGCAGAGGAAGAGAGAGGAACTGAAAATAGTTTAGTCTGGCCACAACTTAGAGTGGGGTGTGGTGACAAGGATATAATAGCCAGCCATAGATGTTTTAACACAGAGGAATGATATATTTTGATTTGCAGTTTTTAAAGATCTCCGGCTGGAAGGAGGGAGTCTAGTAGCACTCTCTTTTTGATCCATGGTGTGATTATTAAACACATTTTATGAATCAAAGTCAAGGCAAGAAACAGATATCATACTCAAAATTTTTACATGAGGAAAGTTCAATGAAAGGACTCTTTATTGAGGGCAGGGTAAGAGGCCCACGGTTTGGTGGGGAGTTGAAATTAGGGGGGATAAATATCCTGACATCTCTCACTTCCTGCCTCTGAGCTCCTGCTGTACCTCCCATGAGCCAAAGGCAGAGGGCAAAGGAAACTGGAAGATGCAGTTCATAGAGGATGGCCTCCTAGGGCCCATAGTAGAATACAGAAGGGTAGAGAGAAGTAGGAGGTAAGGGGACAGAAAGCTACCAGCCCATACCTGATTCAGTCAGGGTTCACCATCGGAACCTGAAACCACTCTACATATTTCAAAAAACAGAACTATATCAGTTAGACAATTCAGTGCTTCAAACCCTTGAAAGGACTGGAGGAATAAAAGTCAACAGACTATTGAATTCAAGGTCACATCATTTATAATAAACATTCCTAGTGTTCACAAATGTCTGAGTCTCCTTTGCTTCCTGGGCATATGGAAGATTACATTTCCTGATCCTCTTGCAGTTAGGTGGGGCCATGTGACTAGCTCTAGCCAATAAAATGTGAGAAGTAATGTGTCACTTCCAGAATGAGGCAGTGAAAAGCCTTTGAACAGTGTTCTAGACATTCTCTTCCCTGCCGCAATAGTCATAGGGGAAATCTTGGGTTGAAATGTAGTAGTCACAAGATTGAAGCTGCCCAGACCACTGAGTCAGCATGAGAAGAACAAGTAACCACACCTATAGTAAAGTTTTCGCCCTAGTTTTACTGAGGTACAATTGATATATAACATTAGATTAGTCCAAGATGTACAATATAATGATTTGATATAGGTATATATTATGAAGTGATTACCTTAAGTTTAGTTAACATCAAATACCTCATATAGTTACAAATTTGTTTTCTTGTGATGAGAACTTTAAGATCTACTCTCTTAGCAATTTTTAAATACATAGTACAGTATTAACTACAGTCACTATGCTATATATTACATCTCAGAACTTATTTATCTTATAACTGGAAGCTTATACCTTTGACCCCTTATACCTGTTTTGCCTTCCCCTCTCCCCACACCTCTGGCAGTCTGTTGTCTGTATCTATGAATTTGTTTTTGTTTTTGTTGTTGTTATTTTTGTTTTTTAGGTTCCACATAAAAGTGAGATTGTGTAGTATTTATCTTCCTGTGCCTGACATATTTCACTTAGCATAGTGTACTCAAGGTCCATGCAAGTGGCAGGATGTCCTTTTTTATGGCTAAATAAGACATCATTGTATAAATATACCACATTTTCTTTATATATTCAGCTACTGATGGACACTTAGTTTATTTCCATGAGTTGGCTATTGTAAATAATGGTATGATGAACATGGGAGTGCAGATATATATTTTAATGTTTATCTGTTGAGAGAGAGAGACAGGCAGACAGACAGACAGAGAGATCAGGGAAGGACAGAGAGCAAGAGAGAGAGAATCCCAAGCAGGTTCTACACTGTTAGCATGCAGCCTGATGTGGGGCTTGATCTCGTGAAATGTGAGATTGTGACCTGAACCGAAATCAAAGAGTTAGATACTTAACTGACTGAGCCTCCCAGGCACCCCAGGAGTACAGATATTTTTGGGGGACTGTGATTTTGTTTCCTTCAGATATATACCCATAAATGGGATTTCTGGGTCATACAGTAGCTCTATATTTAATTTTTTGAGGAATCTCCATTCTGTTTTCCATAGTGGCTGCACCAATTTTCATTCTCACCAACAGTGCACAGGTGTTTCCTTTTCTTCACAACCCTCCCAGCACTTGTTCTTTCTGATTTTTTTGATAATAGCCATTCTAATAGGTGTGAGGTGATATCTCATTGTGGTTTGATTTGTATTTCCCTGATTATTAGTAATGTTGAGCATTTATGTACCCATTGGTCATCTCTATGTCTTCTCTGGGAAAATGTCTATTCATTTCCTCTGCCCATTTTTTAATTGGATTTTTTGGGTTTTTTGCTATTGAGTTGTATGATTCTTTTTTTAAAATTTTTTAATGTTTTATTTATTTTTGAGAGAGACACAGCATGAGCAGGGGAGGGTCAGAGAGAGAAGGAGACACAGAATCTGAAGATAGGCTCCAGGCTCTGAGCAAGCTGTCAGCTCAGAGCCTGATGCGGGGCTCAAACCCACGAACCGCGAGATCATGACCTGAGCCGAAGCCGGATGCTCAACTGACTGAGCCACCCAGGTGCCCCGAGTTGATTCTTTATATGTTGTTTTTTTCATTTTGTCGATGGTCTCCTTTGCTGTGCATGCAGTAAACTTTTTTTTTTTTTTTTTTGTCAGTGAGAAAGAAAATTTGTTGCATTAAGCCACTGTGATTTTGAGGATTGTTTGTTACCACAGCATAAGGCTAGCCTATTCTGACTACAGGCTGTACATTGTACACTATTCAGTGTAGCTGAAATGGAAAGCTGACAATAGGACCCTGTTTCTGCTGCCGCCACCACCATGAAACCCATGTGAAGAGGCTGGATGCCACAAACACATCGTCACATCTTGCTTGCACATGATTACTGCAGCAGGAACATTTCACTTCATTTTACTTGCACCTCTTATTTTCCCCCGATAAGTGCATCTATTTGGGAGACCTTATTTGCACCTAAAATTCAGGTGGCAAGGGAGTCTGAGAAATATAATTTTTAGTTTTCCAAGTTCTTCAAATAGAGTGATAGACTGGAAGTTGAGGCAGCAGATCTACCCTACAGCCTATAATAAAGTTCCTCAAAGGCAGGGATGGATTGTAATCATCTTTGTATCTCTTGGATCTCAACCAGTACCTTACATTAGTGGGTATTCAATAGTGTTTCTTGAAATAATCTGAATTTATAGGCCAATCCTAAGTATTTTACCTCTCAGGTAAAACAATAAAGATGCTCTCGACATGAGCTGAGACTACTTGTGTCAGAGATTTGGTAGTTCTTTTGGTCCCCTCTACTATGAGAAGAAAGTATTTAAGGTCTTCAACTCAAAGGAGTGGGAAAAAGAAAAAGTAACCATACCAAACAATTAGAGAATAATTATATAAGTTAAAGTTAGAGTAAGCTACAAATAAAAAAAAAAACCCTCAAAACAACAGTGGTTCATTTCTCTCTTAATTAAGATCAGGAGGTAAAGAGTCCAAAACCAGGGACCCAAACTCTGTATCTCTATCATCCTTAACATGTGCTTTTCACCCTGTGGTCTAAGATGATTATTTAAGCTCCAGCGCCATTTCTCAATTCCAGCCAGCAAGAAGCTTGAAGGAACAAAGGTATGTTCCCTCCCTTCAAGAATACTTCCTGAAAGATGCGCATTCCACTTTTACTTAAATTCTTTTGTCCAGTGGAATGTGAACAGAAATAATGGCACCAATTGCAGGCCTGGCTCACAGAAACCTTCTACACATGATCCTCCCTGTCTTCTGGCGTCTGCTCGTTGGAATTTGATGTCAAGGGAATATTTTGAAGTTACTTGTTGAAGATGATAGAGCCTCTATAAGCCCGGGGCCCTAGGTGACTATGTGGCAAAGGGTTATTCCCCTGTTCTTCTACCCCTAACCAGGAAAACTTATACTGAACACAGATTTTACTGTGACTTTCTGAGGTATGTTTTTCTCAACAGCTAGCATTACCTTCATACAGAAATTGTTACAGAAGTAGGGTGCTATCGTGCAAATCTAAAATTAGGCTGGCAGTAGACAACAAGGAAACTATTAGTAGGAGCTGAAAAATGGAAACCCATGGCAACACATTTGGTAAAAAAAAGTTCTGTGCAATATTTGAGAAGGCTAATAAAGTGCTTACAAAGTCCATAGCTCTAGAGGAAGTTGGAAAATGAAATATTAGTAGGTTAAGTTTAATGCTGCATTTAGCAAGATATTAGAAAAATGAGGGGTGCCTGGGTAGCTGGATCGGTTGAGCATCCAACTCTTGATTTCAGTTTGGGTCATAATCCCAGGGTTGTGAGATTGAGCCCTGCGTTGGGTTCCGTGCTGAGTGTGGAGCCTGCTTGAAATTCCCTCTCACTCTTTCCCTCTGCCCCTCCCCACACCCCCTTCATGCTCTCTCTTTCTCTAAAATAAAAAAAAAAGATAAAAAATAGAAAAATGAGATGAGCTCATGCAATAATAAGCAGGTTTGCAAGCATAAATGAAAAGGAATATAGACAGTACAGAAATTTGGAGCCTCAAGGGATTGGAGAAACTGACTGCTTTGTACTTCAAAGAATACGAAATAGGATTGAAAAAGCTTTTGAGCAACAAGGGTCCATTAAAATTCAGCCCTGCAGCAAAGATTAGATTTAGGGTGTGGCCTTCACATTTAAATCGGATAGCCCTTTGGGAGGAAGAGAAGCATAGGGGTGAAAAAGCAAAGAAAGAAACTAGGGTTGAGGATTATTTCTAGGAAAGAACTTTAGTGTTACTGGCAAATGGAACCGACTGGGTGCAAATAGATCAGAAGTCTTTCAGTTTTTGAGGGAATGTATTGCTAAAGAAACCATTTGCCTGTATTAATAACTGTGCTCTTTACAAGGAATTCATGTTTCTCCATACCTATTTCACATGCGGGCTTAGAGGAAAAGCTTTCAGAGGGTAGAGCCAGTGACCACAGAGAACAATAAACAAGAGGGGTCACTGGAGAATGCAGAAGCAAGGTTTAATTTAGGAACCTCCCTCACTGCCAGTTCAGGGTCATCATGATGCCTCCACGAGGAATTTCATCTTTGCAGTAGGCCAGTGTTTCCCTTTCTCCTCTTTCCCGCCTGGAAGTATTTGCTGCAATACATTTGTTCCATAATTATATATCAGATATGATTGGGGAAGATACCTTATTAGATTATATAGGTCACAGTGAACTTCTCACCGTTGGCACTATTTACACGTTGAACCAGACAGTTCTGTGTTGTGAGGGGCTGTCCTGTTCATTATACAGTTTGGCAGCATCCCTTGCCTCTACCCCCTAGATGACCCTCCTTCCTAGTTGTAACAACAATGTCTCCAGACCTGGCCTAATGTTCCCTGGGAGACAAAGTCACCTCTGGTTGAGAATCACTAGGTCACAAGATGATGTGGAGTTATATCCAGATCTCATGGAGAAGCTTGTGTAGTTACCTGGAGATCCTGTACTTTGAACTTGATGAGGTGACTGGGTGAGATTTTAGGTTATTTCCCTTGGAGAGGGAGTGAGCATACCATTTTGGAAAAAGGGTGAAATACACACACACACACACACACAGACAGACATATATGTATATATATACATACATATTTATATATATAATATGAAAGTTTATAAATATATAAAGTTTGTTTATTTATTTTTGGTAATCTCTATATCCAATGTGAGGCTCAAACTCATTACCCAATGTCAAGAGTTGCATACTCTTCTGACTGAGCCAGCCAGGTGCCCCAGGTGAAATAGCTATTTGATGATCAAATGGATGGACTATGGCACAGAGTGCTAGGTCATCCCCAAACATGTTTTCTCTTCTTTCTGAGGACACAGATTATATTTTCTAGTCTCTTTTGCATGACTGAGTTCCAGCCAATAGAATGTATACAATTTCCAGGCCTGGCCCATAAAAACCTCCTGCATGTGATTCTTTTACTCCTTCCCCATCTAATGTCTAGACGTTGATGCCAAGCTGGTGTTGGAAGCCAGGTGCTAAAGATGAGAAAGTCTCCACCAGCCTAGCTGTTTCTCATTTTAAAAAATTTTTAAGACTTTATATTTTTAAGTAATCTCTATACCCAACGTAGGGCTCAAACTCGCAACCCCAAGATGAAGAGTCACATGCTCCACTGACTGAGCCAGCCAGGCTCCCCAGCCTGGGTCTTTCTATCAGCAGCTTATAGCAGAGCCCCACATTCCCTCTCCCAAATCCTTGACCAGAATACTGGTTTGCGAGGTGACTGAGAAATTAGCATTTAATTGTGTGTGTGTAATTTTTATTTTTTTATTAAAATTTTTTAAAGTTTATTTATTTATTTTGAGAGAGAGAGAGAGAGAGAGAGAGAGAGAGAGAGAGAGAGAGAATCCCAAGCAGGCTCCGCACTGTTAGTGAGAGCCTGATGCAAGGCTTGATCTTACAAACTACTGTGAGATGGTGACCTGAGCCAAAATCAAGAGTCAGATGCTCAACTGACTGAGCCACCCAGGTGCCCCTCTAATTTTATGTTTAATATAGATTTAGGAAATCTTATAATTACAATAATTTAAATTCACATTGGGAGTCCATAACAGTTTTTTTCCCTACACATTGTTCATTTGGGGGAATACTGCTATACTGAGTTGTTTGGAAAAAGCATATATTCTAAAGTATTCATTCAAATACTTGCCTTAATTTTCCATTGCCTGAAACCAAACTGGAGTTATTGAGGAATGATTATAGGACAATGACATAAAAGTTTGAATAAAACATTCCTAGCCAAGGAAAAGCTTTTTAATTTCACATCAAAGGAAATATGGCAGTAAAAATATACCCTCTTTCTTTGGTCTTGTGGTTAAATAGGGATATTACTGATAACTAAGTACTGATATTTAGTTGTCTTAAATACCAATTTGCCTCATAGAAGAATAAAGGCTTTCAAAGAAAGAACTAGATTACTTTCTGAGGTGCCTCCATTAATCTTAAAACTTTCATCACTAATTCTTTTTACCTTTTTTCAAATTTCTGTGGAAAGATGGCTAATTGCCTTTGTGGCTCTTAAACAAACACTGGATTGTACACTTTTCTATCAGAAACCACCAATTTAGTTAACAACTTCGTTCTTGTCAGGGAGTAATTACAGTGTATTAAGATGGGTTCTTTAGCTGAGCAAGTGTGATAACCTAAGAGCCCTAGGATGAAACCTTTTTGGGATCCTTAGACCCTGATTTGGTCCTTTCTTCTCTTGCCTCCTTCACAGTCTAATAATAAGGTAGCTATGGGAATGATCACTTCTTCATTTCTTTATAAATTATTCTTATCAGGCAGAACTAGATTTCTCTTTCCAGAGAATAGTAAGTAATAAATTCATAAGCAACTGCATCATGGAAGTCATAGAAAATGGCTATTTCTCTAAGAAAGCATTTTAGAAATTACAGATGCTCTAAAAAAAACAACTGAGGAAATCTTTTAAGAATTCACACCAAATCAATCTTGAGTCCCAAATCTGAGCAAACCTTATTAATTTGTTGATTTTGATCCAAATATTTTTTCCAATTAGTAAACCAAAGAGAAATCTTTAAAGAAACCAAACTAAAAAAGCAACCATTAAACCAGAACCTATTCTATGCATTTTCTAATTAAATTGGCAGAAGGCCAGAATACTATTTTGTTTAGCTAGGCAGCTGGAAAGCGTTTTTAAAAATAGCACTATTTTAGAAGTACAGAACTTCTAGGTACATTTTTTATCTGTCATATTTTTCCTATTTCTAAAACATGTAAATTGATCAATTACAATAAAAAAAATCCTCTATGGCAATCATAAGACAAAGACCATGCCTCCCATGATATCACCAGCTCTAAGTTATGGCTACATACAATTGGAGCTCTGAAATGAATCAGTTATGATTTAACAATGATGGACATTGATTTAGGAATTCCAAGTTTTAATCCCAGTTCTGCTTTTGATGGTTTCATTTGGAGCAAGTGACACCTTCCCTGAGCTCATTTTGTTCTGCAAATTGAGGGAAATGGTCTAGACCAGCACTGTCCAAGAGAACTTTCTACACTGATGAAAATAGTCTCCACTCTGTTCAGTATGGTAGTCACTAGCCACATGTGGTTATCAAACACTTCAGACGTGGCTAGTGTGACTAAAGAATTGAATTTTAAATTATATTTAATTCTAATTAAATAGCCACATATGGTTAATGGCTACCATGTTGCACAGCAGTTAGTTCTAGTCTCAATCTCACTCAGCAAACATTTGAGTGCCTATAATTTGCCAAGCATCAGGCTACCTGGGGGTCATCACAGTATCTTTGCATTCAAGGAGTTAACATGGGGAAAAGTGAAATAAATACTTGCTAATACATGTGCCTCAGTAAACATATGCAAAAAGCATAGAAGAAAGAGCAATTACCAGAAGGCAAATAATCTCTAAGATCCTCTCCAGTTCTAAAATTATATGAATTAAACTCAACAAATATTTACTGAGCACCTATTTTCTGTCCAACTCATTCTTGGCTTGATTTCTGAGCACAGCACTATCATTCAGGGCTAGTAGCTAATGAATACTATCAAAACTTTTATTCTGTAGATTAATTCACTCCATATTTACTGAGTGTTTCTTTATGTACCAAGCACTTTGCTAGACATTTATGAAAAAAATGAATTTGATGATGTTTTAAAGGTGATCTCAAATCACCTCTCAGGTCGTATTTTGAATTGATAGTGTTCCAAATGTTGTTTCAACTACTTAGAAATAAGTCAGCAGCATTGACTAGTGTTAATAATAAAAAAAGGTGGAAATGAAAGAATTAGGCATGTTTGTCTATTAAAAACTACTCATAAGTTTTACAATAGAAAATATCAGAATAAATACTTTGAGGACATATTCCTTCAAAAAGATTATTTTATTTTGTTATCTATATATAAGTATTCATTCCTTATCAATGTTCTTTCTTCTTTTTTACTGCTGTCTAGCTATATTACCAAGTCCAGTATTTTTCTTTTTCCTTTTTATGTTTTATTTTATTTTTGAGAGAGAAAGAAATTGTGAGTGGGGTAGGGGCAGAGAGAGAGTGGGACATAGGATCTGAAGTGGGCTTTTTTGCTGACAGTGGAAAGCCTGATGCAGGGCTCAAACTCACAAACCATGAGGTCATGATCTGAGCTGAAGTCAGATGCTTAACTGACTGAACCACCCAGGCGCCCTAAGTCCAGTATTTTTTTATGCATTAGATTATGTCTTCTTTTATATAAAATGTTTACTTGCCTTAAATGGCTGTTATTTTTTGGATATGTACCTATTTACTTCTTCAACTATTATTTATTTAGTTGACCAGTATTCAATTAGAGAATACAAAAGCAAATAAGAGTTGAAACTTCCAGAAACGTTGAGGATAGGGGAAAAAAACAGATGAAAGCTGAGAAAGAGGTATTTACATAACTACCAGAGTACTTTAAGGGAGGAAGCAATCCCTTCCAGATGAGACATTTAGAGAAGGTTTTGTGGAGGATGTGGCATTGAGCTAGACCTTGAGCCTTGAAGGAAGCGCAGGCTCTGGCAATGCAGAGAAGGAAGGAAAGGTCACTTCCGTCTTGAGCTGGGGCAGAGAGGCAGGAAAGCATGAAGTTAAGGAGGAAAAGAGTCTGAGTTGAAACAAAGGAAAAAAATAGCTATGAAAAGAAGTAGAGGAAAACCAGGTTGGAAACATAGATTGTGGCCAGAACCCGGTTTTAAATGGGTAGACTAGACTTTATTTTGTAGATTGTGAGGCATTTGAGCAAGGGAATGAAAAATCAGAGATGTTCATTAGGAACATTGCTCTGCCAGGAGTATTTAAGATAAGTTGAGCTAGGGAGAGGCTAATGCAGGGGCCAGTCAGAAGGCTAGTTATTACAGCAAGGCATACAATAGACTCTGAATTGGGATACTAGCAGGAAGCATTAGAGAGAGAGGACTCATGAGAGGTTCTTGTAAAACTGGAATCTGTAGGCCCTGGCAACCTATTGCATATAGCGATGGAATAAGAGGAACAAGTTAAAAAACAACAACAAAACTTCAATATTACGAGCCTCCATGACAGAGAGGGTGGTGGTATTTCAAGCTAATTTAAGGAATGCAGGAGAAGAAACAGATTAAGGTTGACATAGAAAATATGCTCTTGTAAGGAAGAAATATAATTTATATTCTATGCTGGAAATATATATATTCAATTGAAGATTGAACTGATTTCAGTGATGAAAGTGTGAAGTGCATTGGGGGACATCTTGAATTTTGTACTGTGATAATGAGTGTCCATATTACTTATACTCAATGTTGTCCCCTTCATTACTTAAGTATATTTATGTTCTCAGACTGATAAATTGGAGAACCGTCTCTTGTAACCTTATCCTGACCTTCTTGATTAGCCAAGTGTCTGAGGTATATAGATTTTTTAACTGCATTCAAAATCTTTAACCAAGGAGATTCTTAAAATAGCACAGACGATCTTTATCTTTAACAACAACAACAAAAGTGTCCATCCATGGATAGACCTGATTTAAGCTTTTAGCTTACATGTTCTTTGAACACTTAAACTCGGGGCTTTCTAGATTAAATCTGGTGTGGTCAATGTAGTTCAAATAAACAGCCCAGAGACAGGTACTGTCATTATCATGACTAATGCAATCAAATATAATTTCCCTGTTGGAAAGCATAATTTTCATTTGTATGATCTTTTTGAAAGGGAATATTCAGGTTTCTGTAGAATTGGTTAAGATAAATAATATTTTTTAAGGGTTTAGTGGTTATTTTACTAGAGTATGTTCTAACTAGGTGGATAGGGATGAGTCTGTTAAAGTGAGTCCATTTATAACACAAAATGTTCTAAGTAGAACCTTACTTAGAAAATCTGTGGTTTTTAATTTTCAATCTGAAAAGAATTATAGTAGGAATGTACAATAGGGCTACTATTTATTCTGATACCTTTAATGCCATATTTAACTTTACTCTTTTAAAATTCTCCTTTGAATCTTAAGAGCTATCTTTATAAAATGCTATTTTTGTTGTTGTTGTTTGAGGGGAGAGGAGGCCCAAGACTTCAGGTACGTTGAGACACCCAGTATCATTTCCTCTCTTTGGCATGCTTGAGAATCCCAGCTAAGAAAAGATGGGTGGTTGCTTTGTGGGAACAAGAAGATTGCCGCAAGCTTGGCAAGTGAGTTTGGCCAAAGGAGGCCGTAGCATAATCTCGTCTTGAGGGTTTGACTATGAAGCGAGAAAAAACCAAATAATAATGTGGATGATAAAAACACTAGAAGAAAAATTTTTTTCCGGTGACATGTAGGAAAGAAAATGGAGATAAATTCATTAACTAATTTAAAAGCAAGTTTTATCAAAATTATCCAGTGATTTGTCAATTTTTGGCTTTATTTTTAGTGCAGTCTTGATTGCTTAACACATATTTTAGTTAATCAAATATGTTCATATGTGGAAATCTTTTTTAGGGCCTTGTACTAGTGTGGTAAGCCTGAGTTAGAGCAAGGGTGATGTTACTGTCTCCCAGATAGAAGTTGTTAGTAAAAGGAGGACATAGTGGTTATGTGGTACAGAGGGATAAGGGCACGAGGAAAGGGCTACCATCTGTCTTTGTTGATTAGAGTGACATTTGGTATTGAAGCATACAGATATGCTTTGACTTAACACTGTAGACGTGTTCCTGAAAAGTTGTATATAAACTGATTCTTTTGTTGTTGTTAATCAAATCTGAATGTCTATGCTATATTTCCAGAATTCCTTTATTTTCATTTCTGATTGATCTTTAATTGGCACAAGCATCTAAGACTTTAATTCTAAATTTCTCTGCTCTTTTTTACCTCTCATGTAGTCAAGCCCTGCTTTGTCAGTCTGAACACGTTTATTGGTTATTATTTTTATTTTTATTTATTTTTAATTAAAATTAAAAAAAACATTTATTTATTTTGAGGGAGAGAGAGACAGAGTTCAGCAGGGGAGGGGCAGAGACACAGGGAGATAGAGAATCTGAAAAAGGCTCCAGGCTCTGAGCTGTCAGCACAGAGCTGGATGCAGGGCTCGAACTCATGAACTGTGAGATCATGACTTGAGTCAAAGTCAGAAGTTTAACCGACTGAGCCACCCAGGCTTTATTTTTTTATTTTTTATTTTTTATTTTTTAAAGTTTATTTATTTATTTTGAGAAACAGAAATAAATGCAAATGGGGAAGGGGCAGAGAGAGGGAGAGACAGAATCCCAAGCAGGCTCCATGCTGTCAGCGCAGAGCCGAGTGTGGGGCTCAAACTCACAAACTGTGAGATCATGACCTGAGCCGAGATCAGGAGTCAGAAGCTTAGGCTGAGCCATCCAGGCGCCCCTACTGGTTATGATTTTTAAATTCCTTTGTAAGTGAAAAATGTCTGTTTCTTCTACCATATCAATGTCAACTTTGCAAATCTGTATTTCTGTTATTCCATATATTTGCTGGTATTACTATTCCATAATAACAGGAATAATATCAGCATTCATTGAGCACTTACTATGTTGTAGGCATTGTTCTGGTCAAAGCACCTCCATGTATTCATTTGTTCAAATCTCACCATTCAGTGAGGAAGATATTATTGTTTCCTTTTACAGATGAAGGAACTGAAGCACATAGAAATTAAGCCACTCTCTCAAGGTTACAGAGTCAGTAAGTGGTAGAACCCCCCTACATCTGGGTTTTCTAAATGAGGTGGTTTTCTATATGAGGTCCACAACTGTAATTGAATCCAATTTAGAAGGCTTTATACCTGGGAGTGGTCTTTTTCTGCCTTTATTCCAATAGTTAGAACTTAGATATATGGCTGCACCCAACTGCAAGGGAGGCTGGGAAATGTAGTCCAATTGTATGCCTAGGAGGAAAAATGGAAATGCTTTGGTAGTTAAGCAGTCTCTCACCATATGACTACAAACTAGTAAGCATAAAATTATGTAACTTGTGATAAATTCTGTAAAATAAAATACTATGTATGAATGAGAATGAGTGAAGGTGCTGAGCTATTTCAGGAAATTCCTTTGTAATAAGATAATATTTAAACTGAGCGCTGAGAAATGAGAAGACAAAGAGTGGTTCAAGAAAGAACATTCTAGGCATGTATGAAGGCTCTGAGGTCAGATGGAGCTTAGATAACCTAGGAATTGCAAGACCAGGGGCGCCTGGGTGGCTCAGTCGGTTGAGTGTCCGATTTCGGCTCAGGTCATGATCTCACGGTTCGTGGGTTCGAGCCCCATGTCGGGCTCTGTGCTGACAGCTAGCTCAGAGCCTGGAACCTGTCTTCAGATTCTGTGTGTCCCTCTCTCTCTGACCCTCCCCTGCTCATGCTGTCTCTCTCTCTCCAAAAATAAATAAAAACATTAAAAAAAAAATTAAAAAAAAAAAAAAGGAATTGCAAGACCAGTGTGGCTGAGCCCAGGAAAGAGTGGCATGAGACAAAGCTAGAGATGTAGGCAAGGGCCACATCATGTAGCACTCCATAGAACATATTAAAAAGTTTGCATTCGGGGCGCCTGGGTGGCCTGATGGGTTGAGTTGTCCGACCTTGTCTCAGGTCATGATTTCGCAAGTTTGAGCACTGCTTTGGGCTCTGTGTTGGTGATGTGGAGCCTGCTTAGGAGTCTCTCTTTCTCTCCCTCTCTCTGTCTCTGACTCTCCCCTACTTGTTCACACACTGTCTCTCTCTCTCTCAGAATAAATAAATAAACTTAAAAAAAATAGTTTGCATTCAATCCTAATAGCAGTGGAAAGACACCATATTTTAGTATTTCTAACAGGATGTTAAAATGGGATTCTCCCTGACTCACTGACTCAGCTGACTCTTTCAATTACCCCCACATTCCCAAGTGAAGTGTTAGAGTCAGATCATTAATGGCAGAATTACAGAGAAGGTGCTAAAAGCCAGTTCTGTGGATCCTTACTTCCCTGCCTATCTTAAGGCTATAAAAGGGCTAAAACTGAAGGAGCTGAGAAACTAGTCAAGATTTAGAAGCTTCCCTTGGAAAAAAATTTTAATGCGTTGTGAGTCTTCCCTATACCCCTGGGGACTGGTGGGACGGGTGTTTTTACTTCACTTCGGGCCTAGCGAAGAAAGCTTTAAGGTGACAGGATGGAGAGTTTGACTTGTATCCCCTGGATTCCATGGAACACAGAACTACTTGGAAAATAGTTTTCTGGCATCAGACCAAATAATTGCATTTGGAAAGTAACTGATCCTCCATTAGCACCTTAAAGGTATGAAATTCTTGGTAGCACTATGTACCTGGATTACTGAAAATGGGATCATGCCATGAGGCCTTCTGCCGAAACCAGACAACCCTATCAGAAAGAGGCTGCAGATGCATCATCAGAGGCTGAAGGTGAGGCTGGGGCTCGGGTTCCTGCATGAGTGTTTGGTTCAGGTAGAGGTTTTGCCTACTTCAAGGAAGCTATAGACAAGGGAACTCACAGCAGAATATCCAAGGTGTTCATAAAACCAACCCTGAGAACAGGAGTCAATTTTAAACACCTGCCATGGCCAGAGTATACCAGAGCTAGATTACATTTGTGAGTGTCAAACAAGACCTACCCCTTATCTCTTTTCCTGCTCTGGCCCCTCCACCCCTAGCTGGCCAAAGGCTAGCTGAGAGCATGAAAATTTGCTGATCCCCACTGCGAAGGCCTCTAGCGTTAACTAGCAGTAGGAAGCATTAACTGCAATAAAGTTCAGAATTTTAACCAACACACTGGACTGAGCATTTTTATTACTGAACTGAGACTACTTTGTGATTAATAGGAAGAATTTTGATTAACTGAGAGTACCAAAAAAGGCAAGAGACTTTTTGGTATTAGGAAAGACCCTTTCTGCAGAGCTGATTTGATCAGGCTTTGGGGAAGAAAAGAATAAATCTGTTTTCTGTTCTCACCTTAAGAGAGTTTCTGGTTCTGGGTAAAGGTTACTTGTTTTAAAGAATCACATTGGCTGCCGAGTGGATATCAGATCAGAGGATGATAGGTGTAAATGCAGATGGCGAGTTAGGAGGTGATTGCTGGCTTCTCCACCTCCTTAGTTATGTGACTTTGAACAAGTCACTGAACTCCTCTGTGCATCAGTTTCCTTATCTTAGTGTGGAAATGTACTGAAACACCTTACCAGGGTTGTTGAGAGGAATAAATAAGCTAATATGTAAAGTACTTAAAACAGTGCCTGACCCAAAGTAAATATTATGAAGTATTTGTTGCTATTTTTACTTTAAAAATTATTGTAGCAGCCCAAATGGGAGATAGTGGTGACTTAGAATATCTGTAACTAGAGAGCATGAAAAAGTTCATGCTGTATTTTAAAATTATAGACAATAGGACTTTGTATGGGATGATCAATATGGAGAATAAGGTAGAGGGAAAGGGCAAGTACGGCTCCTAGATTTCTAGGTTGGACATCTGGATGGAATCGAGATTATTGAGATTTAGGAGGACAGGGATTGTGTACAGGCTTAATAAAGATTCATGGGTGCTGATGCTTTTAAAGTCTGCATTTTAATAGCATTGAAAGATTTGGGTACCACAGAAGTAGTTTTTCTGAAATTGAAAGTGCTCTAAAACAAAATCACATCTGACCCTTTGCCCTTATCATTTTAGAAAATGAGGGCACGGTGAGTAGGTGATTGTGTGATAACACGGTTTTTCTTTCAAGAACCAAGAATGACCTCAACGGGCAATCAATCTTTGTAAAATAAACGTTGTCAGAAAAAAAATGGCATAATATTAACAATTCTAAAACTAACATTGTTATCTTTCATGGATGTCCTTCAAAATTTAGTTGTCCTTTGTTTAATACACTCAATAAACTACAAAATAAATTTTTCCAGTGGGGGCTGCCTTATAGTGTTCAGATCTTTTTTTTTTTTTAAAGCACACACACACAAATGCACAGATAAAATTTTAGCATTTTTTAGTTTAAATGCCTTTAATGGTGTGTCACCTTACCTTTGCTGTAGTTAAGTTGATCTTTGATCTTTGTAAATAAGGTAATGGCTTTCCCGTCCTATAGATATACTGTGGAGATAAAGGAAACTTTTGTTCCCTGGTATTAGCTGGTACTGTGTTCTTCGCCATCTCTGGTGATAAGTATTGAGAACCGGAATTTTTCTTCTGCTTGAAGTCTTGCTGATGGTTGTCTTTATCAACCCCTCCAGACTTGCCAGGGATTACAAGAACATTGGTATCAGATGCTAGGGCTGACCAATGAATAAGTGGCTAAGGGCTTTTAGTTTGAGTCTCTGCATTCTGTAGAACCCTGTGTAGATACGCATAGCCCCTCATTATCAGAATTTTCCTCCTAGTTCTTGACAGGATTGGAGAAGAAGATTCTCTGTCCTTCAGAGCTCTGTAAGAGTCAGAAGAAGCAGGTTGTTCCCTGAGCCCTGGTGTCTAAGGTTATACTGTCTGCCAGGGCTGGGGCCTCATCTTGGTTTAATGATTACAGTATTCCTGTTATAACAAATTCTTGTAGGTAAAAGTACTAAATCTTCTGTTTAGAGACAGATGTTTAGTTTGGTATTTAACCTTTGCTTTTGGCAAACTCATAAAGAGGTAAAGCTAACTTACATGATCTAGAAAGGAGACAATAAAGTCAAATGCTAAAATACTAGACTAATTCTCTAGCCGGTTGTTATGAGAGGAGGCATTTGCTTTCAAATAGAGACTATTTTAGATAATAGAGGAACATTTTGAAATCCATACCAGGAATATACCAGGAAGTTAAAGTAAAACCAAATGTTTAATGTTATTTCATCTCATTTTATTTTTTATAGCCATGGTGATCAACTGGAAACATCTGCTTTGGAAATTCCCAAGGTTGGCATCATATTGGCCTTGATGATATGGTGCTTTGGGAACCTATTAGATATTTGTTTCTGTGCTAGAGTAAAACTAGATCTGTTTATGCTTTTTATTATTTTAAAATTTATTTCCTTTTGGGGTGCCTGGGTGGCTCAAGTCAGGATCTCACAGTTACTGAGTTTGAGCCCCGTGTCGGGCTCTGTGCTGACAGCTCAGAGCTTGGAGTCTGCTTCAGATTCTGTGTCTCTGTGTCTCTCTGTCTCTCTGTCCTTCCCCTGTGCATGCTCTCTCTCTCTCAAAAATAAACATAAAATTTTTTTAAAAATTTATTTCCCTTCTTCAATTTTTATCGAAGTAATACATGTACATGGCAAAAATAAAACAGAACTGAGGAATTTATACTGAAAAACAACATCTCTCTGTCCCTACTTCTCAGTCTCACCAGAGGCAAACAACCTTCCTTTATTTGGTAGAAAGATTAAAATTGTTTTTAATAATTACTTATTTTTACTCTTTTATTCCTTTAAACTATCTAAGAAGTTACAACTGGCAGTGATCTGGTCTGTATCCTTCAAGTCTTCATTTCTATGCTTATAACAAACATATACACACATGGAAGTAGCAGTTACTTTTAACGACCTTTTATTTTTAGTATTCCATTAATTAACTCTCAGCTTTCTTTTCTTTTTCAACTTTCAATTATATGCTGTTGGTGCCATTTCTTGACTTTTCAATTTAGAAGACATTATCTATTCACTGCCTATAATAAAAATAAGGATTTAGCTATCTTTTCTTGAATTTTGATAGATATTATAGTTTTATTATCAGTTGTTTTTATGTTTCTAAATAATGTACTTCAACCTCTAGGTTTTGTCCCAACAGCCTTATATAATATTTCTTGATTCTTAAGCTATATTTATTCATATAACGATTATTTACTGAGGATCTACTGTGATGATAGGCACTAGTCCAAGTGCTCAATGATCAACACAAAGATCCTAGACAATGGCCTGTACATTCTAGTGGGGAAAGGGATGTTGAGAAACATAAATTATATGTATATGGCAAATAGTAGACATTGACAAGTTTAATGGGAAAAAAAAAAGGAGAATAAGGTAAGACCAATCAGGAGATAGGGAGATGAAAGTGACACTTTTAAGCTGGATGGTCAAATTTGGCCTCAATGAGAAGTGATGTTTGAGCAAAGACTTAAAGGCAGGCAGGGAATTATCCACGTGAATATCGTAGGGAAGAGAGTTCAGGCAGAGGAAAACAGCAAAGGCCTCAAAGCAAGAGTGTTCTTGGCATGTTAAAGGATTGGCAAGAAGGCTAGTATGGCTGGAATGGAGTGAGCAAAGGGTCCTGTGGTGGACGCTGAGGTCAGAGAGATAACAGAAGGTGACATGACATTGGGCCATATGGACCAATGTAAGAACTTTTCACTTTTATTCTGGGTGCACTGGAAAGCCATTGAAAGGTTTTGAGCAGGGAAGTGACAGTCTGACTTGTATTTAGAAGGATTTATATAGCTTCCATGTTGAGAATAAATACAGGAAGGCATTGGTGGAAACAGGGGGGATTAGTTGGGAGGCTACTGCAGTAACCCAGATAGAGATAAAGGTAATTCTGAGTAGGAAATGCTTGTGGAGTTGGTAAGAAGTAGTCACATTCTGGATATACTTTGATAAGACTATCAGCTCTTTTCCCCTTTCTTCCACCTTCTATACTCTTCTAACTACCATATCCTGTCAACCATACTTTTGTTTTTACATTTTCAAGGTTAATGCCAAGTTCACATTATTGTAATCTGTCTTTCATGTGTTGTTTATAGGTTAATCCTGTAAAGGTTAATCCTTTCCTATTTAATTATTGTTCATTGTAAAGCCAAATAATATGCAAAAATTACATTTAAACATAAATAGGTCTAAGATCATGACCTCTGGTTTCCTTGAAGAAGAATGTTCCAGTGTCCAAGTTAAATACATTTTCTTTTATAATTTCAGAAATCACTTAAAATTATGCTACATATTAGCTGTCTTCCTTTTTTATGATGAATTTTTAAAAAATGTAATTCTTATTGTTTGTCTTCCCCTGGAATTTCCAATTGTCTTTTTTGTATCTTATTGAGAAAAAAAAATGTATGTTTTCTTTACCATATCGCTGATACCATCCATTTCTATAGTCATTATATCTTTTGCACAGACTACATTTCATTTTTCTTCTTGAAGACATTCTAGTAGAGACTCACTGACTTCATCTTCTGATTTAGATTGTAAATCCTATGCACAGCTTCAACGTGGAATTGGTTTTCATTAGACTCTTGGGTTAGTTTCATTTTTTAAAAAAGGTTTTTTTTAAGTGTTTATTTATTTTTGAGAGACAGGGAGAGACAGAGCATGAGCCAGGGAGGGGCAGAGAATGAGGGAGACACAGAATCCGAAGCAGGCTCCAGGCTCCAAGCTGTCAGCACAGAGATGGACGTGGGGCTTGAACTCACTAACCGTGAGATCATGACCTGAGCCGAAGTCGGACGCTTAACCGGCTGAGCCACCCAGATGCCCCTAGTTTCATGTTTTTTATATTTCATATATTCCTCTTTGTTGGTTTCCACCCCATGTATCTGGGATATATTAAATGCATTTTCATCAGAAAACACAAATAGATGAAATTTCTGAGTATCTGTAAATCTGAACATGTCTTTAGTATGCTTTCCCATTGATTTATAGTTTGGCAAAGCACAGAATTCTGTATTCGAACATTTTATTCCCCTCAGAACTGTGACGGTTTTGTTCCCCATCTTCTAGCATGAGAATTGCTGATAAGAAGTTTGATGTTAGTTTATTATTGTTTCTTGGTAAAGTGACCTTTCTTGCTCTTCTTATCTGAAGGCTTTAAAAGATTTTCTCTTCTCATTTTCATTGCAGTATTATTCACTATAGCCAAGATGTGGAAACAACCTAAATGTCCACTAATGGATGAATGGATTAAAAAACCCTAACAAAACCAAAAGACATACAATGGAACATTATTCAGCCATTAAAAAAAAAAAAAAGGAAATCCTGACATATGTGACAACATGGATGAATGCTGAGGACATTATGCTAAGGGAAGTAAGCCAGGCATAGAAGGACCGATACTGCACGATTATACTTCTATTAGGTATCTAAAGTAGTCAAATTCATAGAAGCAGAGAGAATGGTGGTTACCAGAGGCTGGAAGGAGAGAAAAATTGGGAGCTAATTTCCAACATGCATAAAGTTCCAATTTTGCAAGATGAATAAATTCTAGAGATCTGCTGTACAACATTGTGCCTACAGTTAACAATATTCTACTGTATATTAGAAAATTTGCTAAGAAAGTAGATCTTATGTTATGTGCTCTTACCAGGATAAAAAAGTTAATTTAAAAAAATCTCTGTGGCTCAGTTGGTTAAATGTCTGGCTCTTGATTTTGGCTCAGGTCATGATCTCGCTATCATGAGATGAAGACCCTCGATGGGCTCTGCACTGGGAAGTGGAGCCAGCGTAAGATTCTCTCTCCCTTTCCCTCTGCCCCTCCCCTGTGCATTCTCTCTCTCTCTTTTTTTTTTTCAAAGATTTTTAAAAATCTTTATTTATTTTTATTTTTGAGAGAGAGAGAGTGACAGAGCATGGGCTGAGGAGGGGCAGAGAGAGGGGGACACACAGAATCTGAAGCAAGCTCCAGGCTCTGAGCTGTCAGCACAGGGCCCGAGGCCGGGCTGGAACTCATGAGCCGTAAGATCATGACCTGAGCTGAAGTCAGATGCTCAACCGACTCAGCCACCCAGGCGAACCCCCACTACTTTCAAATAAAAAAGAAAGAAAAAAGGAAAGAAAGAAAAAAGGAAAGAAAGAAAAAAGAAAGAAAGGAAGAAAGGAAGAAAGAAAGAAAAATAAATCTCTTAATATGTAGTGTTTAAAATTTTTCTGATGTTATGTCTAGATGATCGTTTTCCATTCATTTTGCTTGGCACTCATTTATCTCCTTTACTAGGAATACTTATGTCATTCCTTGAGGGATATATTATATATATATATCAGAAGAACTTTGTGTGTGTGTATATATATATATATATATATATATATCAGAAGAACTTTGTATATATATATCAGAAAACTTTGTATATACATATCAGAAGATATATATATATATATATCAGAAGAACTTTGTATATATATATATATCAGAAGAGATATACATATATCAGAAGATATATATATATATACCAGAAGAACTTTGTGTATATATACGTATATACAAATTTATATGTATATAAATTCCTTGAAGGATATATCAGATATATATATATATCAGAAGAACTTTAATTTTATATGATACATGTTATGGAGAGCTAAGAAAATTTAAGGACTACTTGTTTTCTATTTTTTTCTTAACAAAATGGAATTCAGTGTTGAAGACTCTTGATATGTGATTGTCTAACCATTTTTCATAAATTAGAATCAAATATAGTGTGACATGATTGTTGAATGAATTTGATTGGAAAGTTATATTTTATTAGTGGATTAAAAAAATCAGGGTGACTACAGGGGCGCCTGGGTGGTTCAGTCGGTTCAGTGTCCGACTTCGGCTCATGTCATGATCTCATGGTCCATGAGTTCGAGCTCTGTAACGGGCTCTGTGCTGACAGCTCAGAGCCTGGAGCCTGCTTTGGAGTCTGTGTCTCCCTCTCTCTCTCTCTGCCCCTCCCCACTCACGTTCTGTTTCTCTCTCTCTTAAAAATAAATAAACATTAAAAAATTGTAAAATAAAAAATCAGGGTACCTATAAACTTGACTGGTTTATTCAACTTTTCATTATGTTCTTTTGTTCCTAGCTATGACAGTTGTGACCCATGGGGAATTACATTGACTAACATGATAAATTTCATATGCATTTTGTTTTCCAGTGAGTTGCATAAATTTTATTTTTGCTGAAGATTTCATGTTGAATCAATGTTGGGTCCTCGTATCAATTCTTGAGAAGGAAGTTTCTGATTTGAAATTGTACCATTTCCTTCAAAATGAAGGGCAGTGCTTAGTTAAATAAGAAGTTGATGACATCTTTTAAACCTTTTCCTCTCCAGAATGTCTAATTAAAATATGTAAGTCATTTTGAAAAATATTATGAGGGTTTCTGATAAACCATATATTAGAATTAACTGATTTTATGTAATTTTTCCACTTGTATATAATTTTCTGCCATTTTTGGTCCTAATCCAAGCTACTCTGTTTAACTGGAATTTTTCTGAGAATATTACTGTACCATCTTTACATTACTCAGCAAACATTTTGATGAATTCATTTAGTGACTGAAAGCTTCCTTTAATTTATTATATGAGAATTAATCACCCACTTCCAGGAAAAAAAGAAAAGAAAATAATATATTATATAAATATATATATGAATAAAACATATATGTTTTAAAAGCTCTTTCTTCCCTGTTTTAATTTTTGGAACTTACATTTGCTGGATATTGAATCTTTGGGATGTGTTTCATCTTTTTCTCTAAAGTTTTCTCTCATTTTATCGTTTGCTTTATGGCTTAGGAGTGGTTCTAGACTTTTTTTAAATATTTATTTTTAAGAGAGAGTGCACATGAATAGGGTAGGGGTAGAGAGAGTGGGAGACAGAGGATCTGAAGAGGGCTCTGCACTGACAGCAGAAAGATTCATGAACCATGAGGTCATGACCCTAGGCAAAGTTAGATGCTTATCCGACTGAGCCACCCAGGTGCCCCATAGACTTTGTTTTTTTAACTCTTCTACTGATTTTTAAAAATTCCAGCAATTATACATTTCAATTTCCAAGAAGTCTTCTTTTGGATTTTTATTTTGGTGTGTGTTGGGAAGGTCAGGATGTGAGAAAGGAGCATCCAGTTTGAACTTTGTGGAAGCAATATCTTTTCACATTTCTCTGAAAATGCTAATTTAAAAATTTAAAGCTTATTTTTCTCTTCCAATAATCTTTTTCTAAGATCAGTACATGTACTATTTATCTCAGTCTTTTACTTTTATGTTGCTTGTTATCTCTCTTGTGATTTTGAGTTGGCCATCAGGTTTAAGAATGGGACTGTTTTAGTTGTTTTTAGAAGTTTATTACTGTTGTATACATATAGATCTGTCTTCCTGTGGGATAGCTCTGTGTACATGGGAGGGATCACTGATTATGGGAATTCCAGTTACCCAGATAAACCTCCAAATTATGATGGCTTTACAGAATAGGTTTGTTTCTCATCTGTGTCACAGTACGAAGTAAATGTCTCTGACTGGCAGGTGGCTTTCTTACATGTGATAATTCAGAGGCCCAGAATCTTTCCACTAGCATCTCCTTGAGCCTTGGTGCCTTTTGTTTCCAGCTGCCAGAGAGGTAAATGAGAAAGCGAAAAGGCACACCTACTTTCTTAAAAGCTCTGGCCTGGAAGTGATACACATCCCTTCTACTCACATTCTACTAGTTGATGACTACACCTGGGTATAAGAGAAGCTGGAAAATAAAGTCCCTGGCCGGGTGCCCATTTCCCAGAAGAAGTATGTCACACTAAGAAATGAGGAGCATACATTTTTGGTGGAGAGCCAGCCATTGCTTCTATAAATAGACTTAACCACTGGTTGTCTTCATTTTAGGGTAAGAATTCTGGAGCCTTTTCGTATTTTAGGGGGGATATTTGGCACTCCAAAATGCAAGATTAGAGACAGCTTTACTTGGGGCACTGGCATCCAGCTCTAGCATTCCTAATTCTCCTCAGTTTATCCAGCTTTAAAAACTTTTTAAAAAAATGTTTATTTCATTTTTGACACAGGGAGAGAGACAGAGACAGAGACAGAGCATGAGTGGGGGAGGGGCAGAGAGAGAGGGAGACAGAATCTGAAGCAGGCTCCAGGCTCTGAGCTGTCAGAACAGAGCCCAACTCGGGGCTCGAACTCACAGACGGTGAGATCATGACCTGAGCTGAAATGGGATGCTTAACTGACTGAGCCACCCAGGCACCCCATTCTTCCAGTAAATTCTTCTTTACTTTAACTTCTGTCCATGGAATAAGCAGACACAATCATTGGGGTTGTGTTATCTTAGCCATTCTCAAAACTGCCTTTGCTAAGTTGTGTTTTAGTATTATGGCCTCCATTTTAACAAAACCGCTAACAAGAAGTAGCGTCTCTTATTGCAATTACTTTAGGAATTTTTGAAGGACCTTATCTTTTCCTTTCATCACTCAGTGGGACATTTTTTAAACAACTCATTGCTACATAAAACTTTGGTTCTCCCATGGAGCTGATGTGTTCTTTCCTGTCTGATAATGAGAGTTGTGCAACAGGCTACGTTTCCCCTTATCATCTTTGTTTTATCATTCTCTGGTCTTGAGTTTCTACTATATCTTAAAATTGTGATAATGTCTTTGACAAAATGTGAATTCAGATAGAACTCAACTGCCAGTTGGCTCCTATCCTCCACCTGGCTGCAATTTTTAACCAGCAACCAATTCAAGGTATTATCTTCTGCAGGGTAAAGTGTCAGAAAATGACTTTGTGATTATTTGGGGCTTTCTCAATTCAGTGTATGATGCATATTTTGTAATAATTGGTCTATTTATTACATATTTCATAAATTAAACAAATTAAAACACATAGTAATTGGAAGATTAATTGAAAAGGATTGTTTCCTTTAACATTGGAATAATGTGATTATGAATTTTATGTGATAGAATTTTAGGGATTTTATAGAGAGAGTTTTTATCTTCCTTTATTACTAAATCTCTAATTCTATTGGGTCTCAACCAAAAGTATATACTTACTGTTTGACAGTGAGTTACATACATTTTATATTGTGCACTGTGCTAAGTATTTTTATTATAAGATAACTCAAAGCTATTATAGAACAATGCAAGTTATATACACTTGTGAAATGTGAAAATAAAGTAAAATAAAAGGACTTATTTGAATGGGATTAGTCTATTCTGAATGTAAGATATTCAGTTTCCATATTATTTCCATAAAGGAGAACCACCTTATTTTTTCTCTTTTAAGATTTCTTTGACAATCTACAAAATAGCTTTACTACATGGACTGGGTAGTATTCCCTCCAAAATTCATGGTTACCCAGAACCTCAGGATGAGATCTTATTTGTAAGTAGGGTCTTTACAGATGTAATTAGTTAAGATGAGTGCATACTAGGGCCCATACTAGTTGGCCCTAAATCCAATAACTGGTGTCTTTGGGTTCCTGGGTGGCTCAGTTCGTTGAATGTCTGACTCTTGATTTTGGCTCAGGTCATGATCCCAGGGTTGTGGGACCAAGTCTGGCATCGATCTCCATGCTGAGCATGGAACCTGTTTGGGATTCTCTCTCTCTATCTGTGTCTCTCTCCCCCACTGCCCATGTCCCCTGCTCTCTCTCTCTCTTTTTCTCAAAATAAAGTAAATCTTAAAAAAAAATACATGTAATGACATAGAAAGACACATAGAAAGCAATGTGATGATGGAGGCAGAGATTGAAATGGTGCAGCTAGAAGCCAAGGATTGCTAGAAACTACTAGAAACTGAGAAAGAGACAAGGAAAAGATTCCCTTTCAGAACTTCCAGAAGAAGCTGACCTTCTTTACATCTTGACTTCCGACTCTGTCCTCCTGAATTGTGCAAATCCACAGTATTTAAAAATGAGTTTAAAAAGTCATACTGAAAATAAATATATACGAATGATATGTTTATTTACATATCATTTATACAACTACAGGATTGTGTAAATCCTGTGAATTTCTGTTGTATTAAGCCACCCAGATTTTGGTAATTTGTTAATTATTGAAAATATAAATTGAATATCTAGTTGGTACTCCATAAATAACTGCCAGTTGATATCCTTCATAAAGGACAATTAATTAAGCCTATAATAACTGAACAAGAGAGGCATTTTTACAAAATTTTAAACAAAACACATTTTGATGCAGAAAAGCCTCTCTTTCTTTCTTTCAAAAACGCACTATGGTTTAATATAAAATGCTTACTACAATTGCATTTTGAAATGTTTGAACTCATTAATATTACATAATATGAATTATAATCAAAGAAAGAAATAAATGAAGAGGATCAAATTTCATGCTTCAGATTGATGTTACACACATATAACATAAAGATTTTATCATTTACTGTCTGTTAACAGCCACAGGTGGCTCAGTTCACCCATTACACTGGGTTTCATTAACTTGACCACTCTTGGAAAGACATTGATAAGACAAACTATATTTGCAACACTTATGAGAAAAAAACAGATGTGACATATTTCCTTGACTGATGAACTTTTTATTGTAGGACATAGAGAAAAAAATGTAAAAAGGAATGATCAACAAAAGAGGATAGTGAAAATTGTTTTTTTCTCACCCAAGTGTTTCCAGGTGATGAATGCATTTTATTCAGAATGGATTTATATACTTTGTAAATTCATAGTTAAATATGTCACTGAGTCTGGGGGAAAATATTAATTGAACTATAGAAAAATGCTTACAACATGGTTCATAAAGGCATTCTGAAGCTATCATCCTGATGTTCTATCTCCCTCTACCGATCAGTGAATCAAATTACAGTCAGCTGTTTTCCTTGGCCAAAGAGGATTCTTGTTTGAAGACCAAAAACATATTTTTTGTTTATTTGCTAAATCTACAAAATCTGATGATGAATTTAAAAAATCATACTGAAAATAAGTATATACAAATGATATGTTTATGTTTCTCTCTACCATTAGTCAGTAAGCTCCTCAATAAAAGTTTGACACTTATCTTTGTTTCTCTAGCAGCCAGCCTACTGCTTAGCACAGTGGGATAAATAAAATGTTGAGGCAACTTTTGCAATTATTGCAGTCTTTATTTTTCATTATTTTATAAAGTTCTTTGTCTCATAAATATAATTACTATGTGGATTTATATAACAGTAGAACAGATATTTTGAATATATTGGTTTCATGTAAAATGCTGAAGTTATTTTAACTTCAGTATGTTTTTAACAGTTTCAATCCTATGTTCATAGTCATCTTGATTGTGATTTTATCTGGGCATTTTTATGGTTACATGTTATTCTGATTAGCTGTACATTATTAACTGAGGATTTTTATTATTAATAATTAGGATCAGCAAGAGGCAGGAGACCCAGAAATAATTGTCACTTATGGTCTGTGTTTATTCCTGTTTCATATAAACATGGTCCAGAGTCTGACATAATGGCTCTGTAGTCATCAGGATCCTGGTTCTTTCTTTCTTACTGCTCCATTATGCATAAGCTACATGTGTTGAGTGGAATAAATAGGTGCAGAGCATTTGAGAGAGTAGACCAGAATAAAATCCACGTCACAGCACAGTGGAAGTTGGTGTATTGGTAGTTCTCACCAAGGGTGCTGATGTAATGGACTTGGTCCATTACAGCTATATGAGATTGGTGTGCCCAATTCTGGGCTACATGATGCACAGTAAGTTTCACAAATTGATATTCTATAAATTTATGACCACAAATTGGTACCCATGGTGCTCAAAAATCTTACCCAGTTTTTTTTTTATAGCATAGCTTTCTTACTCTCCACAATAACTATGCTACACCTTCTACCATTTCTTCAAATTTCTCAGCTTCACATCCTCTTTTTTTTACTTTCTCTCCCTCATGTTTAACATCCCCATTTCCATCAGTTCTTCATTTTTCATTGAAGAATGGAAGCCATTGCATGGGCCCCCTTCATCTTTCTACCACTGTGCTTAGAAACGCTCAACAGACTTTGCATCCATTTTTTCCATTGCATTGGAGAAAGGGCATCTACAGCTATAGTCAGCCAGTGAAGTGAGATTCATTAGGAAATTCTTCGAGTGGTCAGTTTGAACTAGAGTGGTGGCAGTGGAGGGGAAGAGAAGCAGAAAGATCATGATATATTTTAGAGATAGAACTGAAAGAATGTTATGAAGGATTGGATAAGGGATATGAGGGAGAGGGAGAGGTGAAGTTGCAGAGAATATGGGAATTGGATTTACTCAAGGTTATGGTTTTGCAAAATGAATAAGGCAAAGAAAGCGGGAGCAAATCTGTAAAGGAATATGGAAGGTAGTGATTAAGATGATGGATTATAGAATCTAAGTGGAAGGAGAGGGAAAATGAGGGCACAGTGAATTGAGAACAGTGTCAATGCAGAAACATTAATAGATTAATGGTCCTAGTGAGATCTCTGTTCACATTATTTCCCTGTTTTTTAGGTCAGTTGTCTTTCTTTTATTGATTTAGGATTCCTAATATATTCTGAATACTATTTTATGGAGGTCATAATGTTGGATTTTCTATCCGTGACTCTTTTTCACCTTTTAAATGATGTATCTTGATACAAAGATGTTTTCAATGTTATCAAACTTGTATTCTATGGTTTATGCTTTCTAATGTCTTATTTTGGAACTCCTCTACCCTGGGATCACAAAGGTATTCTTCTACATTTTCTTCATAACATTTTAAGGTTTAACATTTTACTTTTAGGTCTTTACTTAACTTAGAATTTATCTTTATGCATGGTAGAGGTAGGGATCTACTCAGTCTTTAACTCTCTCCAATCTGGTTTCTGTGCCACCAATTCACCAAAAATGCCAATGCATTTCTTGCCAAATCCAAAAGAGCCTTTTCAGTCCTAGCTTTTAATTTGACTCAGCATTTGGCACATTTAGTAGCACTGGACTCTTTTTCTAAAAATAGCTGCTTCTTGTGTTTTCTTTAATAATACTTTTTTTCTGTTTCCTCCTACTTCTGTGAAGGCTTTTTCTCAGTCTCCTTTTTTTTTAATGTTTATTTTTATTTTTGAGAAAGAGAGAGAGCGTGTGAGCAGGGGAGGGCCAGAGAGAGGGACAGAGGATCCGAAGTGGGCTATGAGCCACCCAGATGCCCCTCTCAGTTTCCTTTAATAAAAGTAACATTAACAATAACTGCCATTTTTGAAATGCTTTCTATGTGCCAAGGCTTGTGTTAAGTATTTTTTTTCTACTTAATCCTCACAACAGAATGTTGAGACAGAACTGGTACTGATAAGGAAGCTGAGGTTCAGAGAACATATGTAATGTGCCCAAGATTATTCAGCTGCAGGCAGTTTGCATTTGAGCCTGAGTTCTTAACTACTATGCCATGCTGGCTCTGTTGCCTGCATTTGAGATGTACATTGTAGGGTTTTTCAGAACTCGGTCTAGGGCCCTCTTCCTACTCTATACTTTCCAAGTGATATTCTTCTCTCCTACGGTGTTAAAAGCTATCTGTATGCCAATGACTTACAAATTTATATTTCCAGCTTGGACCTCTTTCCTGAGATGTGCATGCAATTTTGCCACTTGCATGACTCACTAGCATCTTAAACTTAATACGTCTAAATTTGAACTCTTGATCTTAATCCCAATCTATCTCCTGCCCCTCAGAGATTGGCATCTTCATCTACATGGTGTCTCATGCCAGAACCTAAAAGTTATTTTTGATACTGTCTTAGTCCCTTTGTGCTGCTATAACAGAATACCGTAGACTGAGTGGCTTATAAACCACAGAAATTTATTTCTAAAGTTCTAAAGTTCTAAAGGCTGGAAGTCCAAGATAAAGGCACCAGTAGATTCAGTGTCTGGTAAGGGCCTGCTTCCTCATTCATAGATGCCTTCTTGCTGTGTCCTCACATGGCAGAAGGGGCAAGAGAGCTCTTTGGGGTGTCTTTTATCAGAGCACTTAATCCCATTCAGGAGGCATTCCTTTCATGACCTAATCACCTCCCAAAAGCCCCACCTTTAAAAAATTTTTTTAATTAATTCATTTTTTAATTTACATCCAAGTTAGTTAGCATATAGAGCAACAGTGATTTCAGGAGTAGATTCCTTAATTCCCCTTACCCATTTAGCCCATTGCCTACCCCCCATCCCTCCAGCAACCCTCTGTTTGTGCTCCATATTTAAGAGTCTCTTATGTTTTGTCCTCCTCCTTGTTTTTACATTATTTTTGCTTTCCTTCCTTTATGTTCATCTGTTTTGTATCTTAAAGCCCTCATATGAGTGAAGTCATATGATATTGTCTTTCTCTGACTAATTTCACTTAGCATAATACTCTCTAGTTCCAGCCACATAGTTGCAAATAGCAAGATTTCATTCTTTTTGATTGCTGAGTAATACTGTATATATATACCACATCTTATTTATCCATTCATCCATCAATGGACATTTGGGCTCTTTCCATACTTTGGCTATTGTCGATAGTGCTGCTATAAACATTGGGGTGCACGTGCCCCTTCAAAACAGTACACCTGTATCCCTTGGATAAATACCTAGTAGTGCAATTACTGGGTCATAGAGTAGTTCTATTTTTAATTTTTTGAGGAACCTCCATACTGTTTTCCAGAGTAAGCCCCATCTTCTAGTATCATCACATTGGGGGGTAGGATTTCAACATAGGTAATTTTGGGAGGACATAAACATTTAGTCTATAGCAGGTATCATTTTCTCCCTCGTATCCTTCATCTAATCCATCATAAAATTCTTTCAATTCTATCTCTAAAATATATCATGGTCTGTCTGCTTCTCTTCTTCTCCACTGCCACCACTCTAGTTCAAGCTGACCACTCTGAAAATCTCCTAACTGATCTCACTGCACTGGCTCCTGCCTTTTCTCCCCATTCTCTACACAATAGCTAGCAGTATCTTTATACTGTGAATTAAGCCATGTTATTCTGCTGCTAGAAATGCATAAATGGCTCCTGGTGTAGGCTGTAATATTTTTCACCAATATTCAGCAATATTCCCTGAAGGAGGACTTGAAGTCAGGAGAGCATGTCACTTGTTTTGGCCAATAAAATATACAGAGAAATTGAATACGTCACCTACAGGCAGAAGTTTTAAGATCCACAGCCTGCTTTTCCATCCTCTTTTTTCCCTTTGCCATGGCTACCAGTGATGTTCCAGGAAGTGGCTGGCTCAGTCCCAGGGTAAAGACAATGACATCCTAGGAGCAGAACCTATTGCTGATCTATAATGGTTATATGTACAAATGAGATATTCACCCTGTAGGTCACCGGGATTCTGGAGTTGTTTGTTATCAAAGCATAACCTGGTTTGTCCTGGCTAATATAACTCTATATTTTTCTTGGGGTAAAAACCAGAATCTTCAACTGAGCCTGTGTTTTTAATCTCAGCTTGAGCCATTCTTTCTGTTTTTCATTATTCTCCACTGACAGTGGCCTTCTTTTAGTTCTTTCAACTTTCCAAGTTCTTTTCTTCTCAGGACTGTTAAAGGTACAAGGAATGCTATTTTCCTCACTCTTCACAGGTCAACCCCTACTTATCTTTCAGGCCTTAGCTTAAATATTACCTAAACTTCAGGAAGCCTTCCTTCATTCCCCAATATATTATGGCCCCTGTTATGTTCTCATAGAATAATTACAAACTGAGGTGAGTGTAATGAAGGAAAATTGGATTCACCTCAGTTTGTAATTATGCTGTGAGTTATGATTTTCTATGAGCTATGGTTTCAGCTGTGACAGAACACCCAGCAGAAAGTGGCTTAAATAACAGAGATTTAATTTGTCTCCTGTCCAAACAGGTCCAGTGGGAAGTGGTTTCTATAATTGGTTCCCTGGCTCAGCAATGTGATCAAGAACTTGGGCCCTTTCCATCCTTCTGCTCTGCCATCATTATGTTTTGACTTTCACCTTGTCTTGTTGACCCAACATCGGTAGAGAATATAAGGAAACAATCAGCAGTATCAGTTCACACAGAGAGGACTTATAAGCATAGATCCAAAATAATACTAACAGAACAAAGACTCCCTAAATTTCAGCTCATACTAAAATTCAGATATGTACATAAAATGTACTTTGCTTAACCTGTGTTTTCCAGTCTTTCTCCTGAGTCCCACCTGCTGCATAATAATAATAATAATAATAATAATAAAAGTTAAGCAAATATCTAATATGTTTTAATGCTTAGCCTGTCTGGTAAGTGATTAAGCTCTTTTATATAGCATTTACTTTCTTTTGGATAAAATGTGTTTGTCCACTAATTTTCTCCCTAGGAGAGAATTTGGATGTCTGAAGTCATAATGTGGTTTACTTGTGACTTTTGTGGCATTGGGGCTAAGGGACAAACTGCCTGGGCAGCTCCTTAGAGCATGCTGGTTGGCAGTAGCTGGTCCTTGTCTATGTATTCAGTGCTGGTCTCCACTGCTCCACTGCTGTGGCTGGTCTGTTCTCTTGACTTGAGCAGTGCTTCTGCTGGCTCTCCTTGGCAGCTGCTGTTTACAGACTCCTGAATTTCTTTTTTTTATTTTTAAAGTTTATTTATTTATTTTGAGAGAGAGAGAGAGAGAGAGAGAGAGAGGAAGTGGGGGAGAGGCAGAGAGAGGGGAAAAGAGAGAGAATCCCAAGTAGGCTCTGCACAGTTAGCACAGAGGCTAATGTGGGGCTCTAAACTCATTCATGAACTGTGAGATCATGCCCTGAGCCCAAATAGAGAGTCAGATGTTCAGCCAACTGAGCCACCTGGGCACCCCCAGACTCCTGAATTTCTGATGAAATTGACCGCTGACCAGGTGATCACTCCCATTACACAAGAGCAATGGGCTCCAAATTTCTTTGTTTATCCACCCACGATTTGTGTACATTTATTTACATATTACATATATTGCAGTTGTCAATTCATGTTAAATATTAGGAAGCATATTTTCCTATTTTACTTTTATAAATATAAAAAGAAATCTTAATATTTTCTCCCTTGGTTACTAACGGGTTTGGATTTCAACTAGACTATGGGAATGAGAGATGAAGCCTTGGTCTAATAAAAAGAGGAGAGAATTGGCCCAGGTGGCCCAATGGAGGCTGATCTATGTCAACCTTGGCTCTGAGCACAAAACTGAAAAAAACAAAAACAAAAACAGAAACAAAAACCAAACAAACACCACCACCACCACCAACAACAAACCCTCCCCTAAAAACTCATTACCATGGAACTACCCTCACTCAGTATGGAGTTTGAATTGAGAATATGCTCTCTGCGGGGATGGCCTGGGTGGCTCAGTCCATTAAGCAACCCACTTCAGCTCAAGTCAAGATGTCACGGATCCTGGGTTCAATCCCCACATTGGGCTCCCTGCTGTCAGCGAAGAGGACCTTATGGATCCTCTGTGTCTCTTTCTCTCTCTCTGCCCCTCCCTGCTCCGGCTCTCAGTCTCTCTCAAAAATAAGTAAAACAGTAGAAAAAAATGCCGCGTGGGAATCCCTGGCCAAACATTAATCTGCGAGGGGTGGGGGGAGGTGGTCCCATGCAGTTCTCCCCCAGCTAAGACTGGCAGAATCAAATCCAGAACCAGGACTGTATCGGACAGGCGAGGACCGTCCTGGCCCATGGGTTCCGAACCCAGAGGCTTGGGAGCCCACGCGTTCCAGGGTCAGTTGCTGTGCTGCGGGCAGCCGCCGCCGCCGCAGCTTCCTTGGGGGCTCCCTGACGCCTGGTACCGGCTGCAGCTCGGCCCGAGGGTGGGGCTTTCCCACTTTTCAGGGAACCCTTGGCACTCTGTCACCATGCTGTGCCCAATACAGGGCTTCCTGTTGCCCATCGTGGCTGGCCAGGAAGAGGAACCCGACCGCCTTTTTGAACAGTTCTTCCAGAAGCTGAACCATCACGGGGACGGGATGGTGGACATCACAGAACTGCAGAAAGGACTGGAAGCTATGGGCATCCCTATGGGCCAGGACGAGGCCGTGGGCCGCGGTGCATTCAGACCACACATTGTGTGAGGCTGTAGGTCCACTGGGGCCATTAGGAGGTGTGGGTGGGGCTGGGACTAGGGGTGGGGACGGAGAAGACCCCCTCACCCCTTCCTGAACTCCTCTCTGGGCTCAGAGATTCTTTCCGTGTGAGCTGCTTCACTTAAAACTGCCCAGCTGTTGGAACACTTGCCACAAGTTTGTCCTAATGATGACCTGCCACGGTAAAACATATCGAAGACTATCATCTTGCCAAAGTGGGGCCGAGGCCATCGAAACTCTTAAAAAGCCTGCTTGCATCATCGCAGCATTAACCAAAAGCCCTAATTGTGCCAAATGCCTATGGCCTGTGTTCAAATTCGGTTAGCTTTTGGGAACTCCAAGCTCATCCTGCAAGGCCACCCCGTAGCTTGGGCGATGCAGCCCTGCAGGGCAGTTTGCTACAGAACGCCCCTGCCTCCGCGCTGCATCACGCCCTTCCGGGACATCCCTGTGTGTGCACCGGCTCCTCCGCAGGCTGTAGCTGGAGATGTTCTGATACTAATACATTCACTAATATGAATTACAACCACATATTTTCAGTTTCATCTTGCACTACCCAAGTATCTATGCCATACTACAGCAATATACCATTCGCTATAGTGTGGAGTTACCATTATGCTTAACAAATGACAATATCAATACTGACTGCTGTGCTTTCAGAGAAGCCTCACTTCCACAGCTGTACATTTAACCAGTTGACCAATTAGAGTTAAAAAACAAGTGATTTAATTTAAGCTTCTCTAAGACACAATGAGGCCCAGCAGCAGCATAGGAATGTATGTGCACATATATTTGAAAAGGGGAAGGGGACACCAGGTTTTGTAGAAATCTTTTTCTTGTGAGGAGGCTTAATTAAATTCAGTAAGAGGAAATGACAATATTTAATAAATTTCTAGCTGGTAGGCTTGAATTGAATAATGGGTGTGAGGTCACACAACACGGAGTCCAGAAAAACATACAATCTTTCGCTCATTTCTTCACTGGATTATTTGTTTTTTTTGGGTGTTGAGTTTGTTAAGTTCTTTATAGATTTTGGATACTGAACCTTTTCTGATATGTGATTTGCAAATATCTTCTCCCATTCCGTTGGTTGCCTTTTAGTTTTGCTGATTGTTTCCATCGCTGTGCAGAAGCTTTTTATTTTGATGAGGTCCCAATAGTTCATTTTTGCTTTTGTTTCCCTTGCCTCTGGAGACATGTTGCTGTGGCCGAGGTTGTTGTCTGTTTTTTTCCTCTAGGATTTTGATGGCTTCCTGTCTTACATTTATGTCTTTCATCATTTTGAGTTTATTTTTGTATATGGTATAAGAAAGCGGTCCAGGTTCATTTTTCTGCATGTTGTTGTCCAGTTTCCCAGCACTATTTGCTGAAGACACTATCTTTATTCCATTGGATATCCTTTCCTGCTTTGTCAAAGATTAGTTGGCCATATGTTGGTGGGTCCATTTCTGGATTCTCTATTCTGTTCCATTGATCTAAGTGTCTGTTTTTGTGCCAGGACCATACTGTCTTGATGATTACAGCTTTGTAATACAGCTTGATGTCTGGGATTGTGATGCCTCCAGCTTTGGTTTTCTTTTTCAGGATTGCTTTGGCTATTTGGGGTCTTTCTGGTTCCATACAAATTTTAGGATTGTTTGTTCTAGCTCTGTGTGGAATGCTGGTGTTATTTTGATAGGGATTGCATTGGATATAAATATGTAGATTGCTTTGGGTAATATCAACGTTTAAACAATATTTGTTCTTCCAATCCATGAGCATGAAATGTTTTTCCATTCTTTTGTGTCTTCTTCAGAATTTCTTTCATAAGTTTTCTATAGTTTTCAGTGTATAGATTTTTCACCTCTATTGGTTAGGTTTATTCTTAGGTATTTTACGGTTTTGGTGCAATTGCGAATGCGATTGATTCCTTGATTTCTCTTTCTGCTGCTTCATTATTGGTGTATAGAAATGCAACCGATTTCTGTACATTGATTTTATATCCTGCAACTTTGCTGAACTCGTGGATCAGTTCTATAAGTTTTTTGATGGAGACTTTCAGGTTTTCCACATAGAGTATCAGGTCATCTGTGAAGAGTGAAACTTTGACTTCTCCTTGCCAATTTGGATGCCTTTTATTTCTGTGTGTTGTCTGAGCTGAGGCTAGGACTTCCAACACTATGTTGAGTAACAGTGGTGAGATGGACATCCTTATCATGTTCCTGACCTTAGGGGGAAAGCTCTCAGTTTTTCCCCATTGAGGATGATATTAGCAGAGGGTCTTTTGTATATGGCCTTTGTAATCTTGAGGTATGATCCTTTTATCCTTACTTTTTTGAGGGTTTTTATCAGGAATGGATGCTGTATTTTGTCAAATGCTTTTTAAGCATCTATTGAGAGGATCATGTGTTCTTATCCTTTCTTTTATTAAAGTGATATATAACATTGATTGATTTGCAGATATTGAACCAGCCCTGCATCCCAGGAATAAATCTCACTTGATTGTGGTGAGTAATTCTTTTAATGTATTGTTTGATCAGGTTCGCTCTTATGTTGTTGAGAATTTTTGCATCTGTGTTCATCAGGGAAATTGGTCTGTAGTTCTCCTTTTTAGTGGGATCTTTGGTTTTGGAATGAAGGTGATGCTGGCCTTGTAGAATGAATTTGGAGGTCTTCCTTCTATTTCTATATTTTGAAATAGCTTCAAAAGAATAGGTGTTAACTCTTCTTTAAATGTTTGGTAGAATTCCCCTGGAAAGCCATTTGGCCCTGGACTCTTGTTTGTTGGGAGATTTTTGATTACTGATTCAATTTCTTTACTGGTTATGCTCTGTTCAAATTTTCTATTTCTTCCTGTTTCAGTTTTGGTAGTTTATATGTTTCTAGGAATTTGTCCATTTCTTCCAGATTGCACAATTTGTTGGCATATAATTGCTCATAGCATTCTCTTATTACTGTTTGTATTTCTGTGGTGTTCGTTGTAATCTCTCCTCTTTCATTTTTTTTTGTTTTATTTGTTTCGGTCCTTTCCTTTTTATTTTTGATTAATCTGGCAAGGGGGTTATAAATTTTGTTAATTCTTTCTAAGAACCAGCTCCTTGTTTCATTGATTCATTCTACTGTTTTGGTTTTTTCTTTTTTCTTTTTGAAATCATTGATTTCTGATCTAATCTTTATTATTTCTCTTCTTCTGTTGGTCTTGGGCTTTATTTGATGTTTTTTTTCTAGATCTTTGAGGTGTAAGGTTAGGTTGTGTATCTGAGACCTTTCTTCCATCTTTAGGAAGGCCTGGATTGCTATATACTTCTCTCTTATGACTGCCTTTGCTGCATCCCAGAGGTTTTTGGGTTGTCACGTTTTTATTTTCATTGGTTTCAATGTAGTTTTTAATTTCCTCTTTAATTTCTTGGTTAACCCATTCATTCTTTAGTAAGATGTTCTTTAATCTCCAAGTATTCATGGTTTTTCCTAATTTTTTCTTATGGTTGATTTTGAGTTTCATAGCGGGATCTGAAAATATGCAAGATATGATCTTGATCTTTTTGTATTTGTTGAGGGCTGATTTGTGTCCCAGTATGTGATCTATTCTGGAGAATGTTCTATGTACACTTGAGAAGAATGTGTATTCTGCTGCTTTAGGATGAAATGTTCTGAATATATCTGTTAAGTCCATCCAGTCCAGTGTGTCCTTCAAAGCCATTGTTTCCTTGTTGCCTTTCTGCTTACATGATCTGTCCATTGCTGTAAGTGGGATGTTGAAGTCCCCTACTATTATGGTATTATTAGCAATGAGTTTCTTTATGTTTGTGATTAGTTGATTTATATATTTGGGTTCTTCATGTTGGGGGCATAAATATTTACAATTGTTAGATCTTCTTGGTGGATAGACCCCTTAATTACAATATAATGCCCTTCTTCATCTCTTGTTACAGCCTTTATTTTAAAATCCAGTTTGTCTGATGTAAGTATGGCTACACCAGCTTTCTTTTTATGACCATTAGCATGATAGATTGTTCTCCATCCCCTTACTTTCAATTTACAGGTGTCTTTTGGTCTAACATGAGTCTCTTGTAAGCAGCACATAGATGGGTCTTGTTTTCCATCCATTCTGATACCCTATGTCTTTTGATTGGAGCATTTAGTCCATTGACATTTAGAGTGAGTACAGAAAGATGAATTTAGTGCCATCATGTTGCCCGTTGAGTTGGTGTTTTTGATGGTGCTCTCTGGTCCTTTCTAGTCTTTGTTGCTTTTGGCCTTTTTTGTTTTGTTTTCACTTTTCTCCACTCAAAGCGTTCCCCTTAAAATTTCTTGCAGGGCTGGTTTAGTGGTCACAAACTCCTTTAGTTTTTGTTTGTCTGGGAAACTACCTCTTTTTCTATTTTGAATGACAGGCTTGCTGGATAAAGAATTCTTGGTTGCATATTTGTCTGACTCAGCACATTGAATATATCTTGCCACTCCTTTCTGGCCTGCCAAGGATAGGTCTGCTGTGAACCTGATCTGTCTTCCCTTATAGGTTAAGGACTTCCCCTCCCTGCTTTCCTGTTTTCATAATTATTTCCTTGTCTGTTTATTTTGTGAATTTGACTATGATATGCCTTGGTGATGGTTGGTTTTTGTTTAATCTAATGGGAGCTCTCTGTGCTTCTTGGATTTTGATGTCTGTGTCCTTCCCCAGATTAGGAAAGTTTTCCACTGTATTTTGCTCACATAAACCTTCTGCCCCTTTCTCTCTCTCTTCATTTTCTGGGACTCTTATGATTCAGATGTTATTCCTTTTTAATAAGTCACTGAGTTCTCTAAGTCTTGTATCATGCTCTTTTGCCTTTGTTTCCCTTTTTGTTCTGATTCATTATTCTCCATAATTTTGTCTTCCAAATTGCTGATTTGTTGCTCTGTTTCATCCATCCTTGTGGTCATGGCATCCATTTGAGATTGCATCTTGATTATAGCATTTTTAATTTTGTCCTTACTAGATTTTATTTCTCTTATCTCCACAGAAAAGGATTCTATGCTTTTTTCAACCCCAGTTAGTATTCTTATTATCGTGGTTCTAAATTCTAGTTCAGACATCTCATATCTGTCTTGATTAAGACCCTGACTGTCATTTCTTCCTCTTCTTTCTTTTGGTGTGAATTCCTTCATTTTGTCATTTTGGAGGAAGAAAAAAATTGTTAAAGTGAAAAATAAAAATTAAAAAATTAAAAACATAACTAAATATAAAATAAAGGAAGCTAGATCATGGTTGTATTTTGGTCTGCTTATTGAAAGAAGCTTGAAAGAATAGAGAAAAAAGGGAAAGAAAAAAAGAAGAAAAAATTTAAAAATAAAAAATTGTACAATAGAATAGAATAAAATGAAATAGAGTAAAAGAGTTTTAAATAATAAAAAATAAGGTAAAAAATAAAGTTCTCTCTCTCTGTATCAAAGAATGAGGAAGAAAAGAAAAAAAGAAAAAAGAAAATATAATTGAAGCAAAAAAAGCAAATAAAACAAATAAATGGACCAATGAACAGAACAAAACTTGAATGAAGTTACATCCAGTTTTCCCTAGAACTGAAACTATGAAGCCTTCTATAGTCCTATACTAAGCAGGTGGAGTGACTTGTGCTGGTTTTCTAGGGGATGTTCTAAGAAGGTGCAGTTGGGCCGGACTTGGAGTAACAGTTCCGTTCTTCACTAGGTGGTGCTGCTTAGTTTACTGGGGTGGATCAGTAAGGAACGGTCTGTGTGCCACATGGGGAGAAGGGATTCCCCTGCTTGGAGTGCAGGTGCGTGCATGTGCACACATGGGAGAGGTGAAAATGGCTTCACCCAGTTCCCTAGTCTCTGACACAGGAATTTTGTGCTCACCCGGACCTGCAATTAACCACCCCTCCTTTATCTCGGGCCTCCATCCACTCCCGCCTCTACTCTATGTCCAAGCTGTTTGCCTGCCAGACAGCACCACCCTCCAGAGTCTTATCTCAGATGGGGTTGCATTTCAAAACCTCATACTTCAGAGACCCCAGTGGCTAGGACCCATGTCAACTCTCTGGGAAGGGTCTTGCTGAACAATGGCTGGTGCTGGCTTGCCCCAGAAAATATTTTTGGGATTGTGCAGCGGCAGATGTTCAGAGATTATGGCAATCTATAACACACAGCCGGCGCCAGGTTTCACTGCACTCTGGTGTCTTTGTCTCAATACCAGCAAGCGTGGCTGCTCTCTCAGATTCACTGGGACCTTTGCCTGTGGGGAGGCCATATGACCTCTACCAAATGCACTCCAAGCAGGGGAACTGCTTTCCCCTGTGTGGCACATGGACCCCTTAGACCCCACTGCCTGCTGCTTGAGATTCGCCCTACCTCCTCACCAGAGCACTGCCAGGCACTAGCTCTGAAACTTCAGGCTCTGCACTCCACTGTTTATAGAATCCTGGTGGTGTTGAAACCCTCTTCTTTCTTCCCATCAATAGTTTTGGGGAACAGATTTCTTGTTTAGTTCCCTACAAGTGTTTTCACTTTTTCTTTCTCTCCAGCTACTTTTGAGGGAGTGCTTTTCTTGCACAATCCCAATGCACCGCACTCTCCCCCTTTCCCTTTCGTTGTCTTCTCTCTGCAGAAACAGCTCCCTATCCTCCACCGCTTTTCTCTCACTCAGTTCACCTCTTGGCACTGCATACCTGCCAAGTTCTGTGGCTCAAGTTATGCAGATTGTTGTGTTAATCCTCAGATCAATTTCCTAGGTGTTAAAAATGGTTTTGTGCTGATCTGGCTACATTTCAGGGATAAGACAAGCTCAGGGTCTCCATGCTGTTCTACAATCTTGGAAACTCCCAGAGGCTATATCTGATTCATTTCTTTTTCTCAAGCATTTACTGAATGAATGAATACATACATGACAATTGAGTAGAAGAGTAGACAAGTCAGTTGCTAAACTTCTTTAAATTTCCAATACTCAAAGATTCTGTGTTTTCAGTGTTAGAAATTTTACTCTAAAACTTATGTGCCAATAATGTATGGTAGAATACCTAATTTACCTAAGATAAATGTAGAAATGTTTAAGCACTACAATTTGTAATCTACCTTGTCTGAATCGGTATCTCTAATAACATTTTTCTCTTACAGATAATATTAAAATATGTTGATATTAACACATCCAATCTGCTGAACTTTGGCACATTTATGCAGTACCTTAAAGATAATGAGAAGACATTGAAGTTGACTTTTAAGAGTATGGACACAAATAATGATGGTTTGTCCTTATACAGTGAGCAAACGTATAGTCAAGAATTAACTACGTTTTAGTAAAGGTTTATTACTTGATATTTGGCTTCTGTGAAAGGTTATTAAAAACTCATTTATTTAATTTATCATTTGTTTGACTATTATTACTTCTAAGGAATATTTTTAAATGATGTAACTTTTATTTGCATACTATCTTTCAAAAATAACCACCACCAACAAAAAAGCCTACCCTTTGAATAATATGCTTTTTACCATTTGAACAATATAAATATCTAAGAGATATTTATAACATTTTGACAATTTTTACACAAAGTTCAATGTAGCAATGGTAGTTAAGCTTAATCTGGAAAGATGAGTAAAAGTTAGCTTAGTGAAGACTGGGGAAATGTTCCAGGCAGAGGAAATGGCTTCCTGGGAGACTGATCACACCAGGAGAGCAGTCATATCCTATGCACTGGAGGAAGACCAGTGAGGCTGAAGCTGAGAGCAAGATGAAGTGTTAGAGATAAGGCTGAGAACGGCAGGCCTGGTCAGGATCATGGAGGTCTTCGAGACCTGTGAAGGTTTCTGGACTTGATCCCCAGGGGGAATGATGTGGGAAGGCACTTAGGAGATTTTAGTAGGAGGAGTAGCACCACCATATTTTTGTGGAGCATGGATTGGCATCTGAGCTAAGATGGGATTGTGGTGGTGGGCCTATATAATTTGGGAAATGTTTAGGTAAAGAACAGATTACATTTGGTGACTGAGATTGCGGGTGAAGGTAGGGAAAGAGGCAAGAACAATTGGTTTGAACAACATGGGAGGCTGTCCGTATTATTTATTGGTATAGGAAATATCATATGGGCTCTCCAGTCTCTTCTTTTTATCTTGGCAAATAAAAGAAATAATTGGAATGTTAATGTCTTAATGAAATGTTGCAACAATGCAGTGAATATTTCTTAACTCTTTGCCTCTGTATCTTGTCAGATCTTCCAATTAATCTTTATTTTTTTTTGTTCCTTTAAAGGAGTGATTGATACTTCAGAAATTATTGATGCTCTCAACTTAATAGGTGTACGTATTTCAGAAAAAGAGGCAGTGAAGATTCTTGAAAGGTCAGCCCTTACATATGTGCATACATTTTAAAATTACTTTTTATTCACTTTAAACCCTGTCATTACAAAAGTGACAACTATGGAAACTTAGGGAAGCATAAGTAATAGCTTATAATTATTGAACATCTGGTTGCTAGCATTCTTCAGAGTACTTCACATATATTATCTCCCTTAATCCTTATAATAGTTTAATTTTTTTACATTTATTTGTTTTTTGAGAGACAGAGAGAGACATAGTGTGAGCGGGAGAGGGTCAGAGAAAGAGGGAGTCACAGATTCCAAAGTGGGTTCCAGGCTCTGAGCTGTCAGCACAGAGCCCGATGTGGGGCTCAAACTCACAAACCATGAGATTATGCCCTGAGCTGAAGTCAGACATTTAACCTGCTGAGCCACCCAGGCACCCCAATCCTTATAAGAGTTTAAGGGCAAGGTATTATTTTCCTCATTACACAGATTAGGAAATTTTTGAATAGTGAGGTTAAATAATTTGATCAATGTCAACATAATCTATCACCCAAATGTTAACCCACCGATAATTTTAGTGCATGTGTCTATTGCTTTTTGTAAGACCATATACTTTTATATTATTAGTCAGTCAGTCAACCAATCAAGTTAGCTATCAATTGAATATTGCTTGGTACTTTTTGCCAGGCACATAGTAGCCAATGAGGATTCAATAGTAAATAGAACGGTCCTGGTGCCTTCCCTCAGAGAGCTAACAGTCTGTGGGGGTGAGAAGTGTAAACAGTGAGTAGGCAGTTACACAGTGGCAAAGGTTATGACAGGAATATATAGGAAAACAACAAAGAAAGGTATCTTTTATTAATAAAAATTATTGAATTTTGTCAAACTATACTTTTTTTTTATTTGATCTCTCTATATAATAAGTTAGAGTGGTAGATTTTCTGACATTAAACATTCCTGGAAAACATATAAAACAATAAAGGTAAAAATTTAATAAACAACAATGCCATCACTGGATTTGTCATGGTTAACATTTTACCATATTGGGTTCATATTTTTTTCTAATAAATAAAATATTACATATAGTTGAAGTTTTCAATGTAGTCTTTTTAAAAAATAAAAAATTGTCAAGTTAGCTAACATACAGTGTATACAGTGTGCTCTTGGCTTCAGGAGTAGATTCCCATGATTCATCACTTACATACAACACCCAGTGCTCATCCCAATAAGTGCCTTCATCAAAGCCCATCACCCATTTTCCCCTTCCCCCCACGCTCCCCCTCAACCCTGAGTTTGTTCTCTGTATTTAAGTCTCTTATGTTTTGCCTCCCTCTCTGTTTGAAACTATTTTCCCCCTTTCCCTTCCCTATGGTCTTCTGTTAAATTTCTCAGATTCCACATATGAGTGAAAACATATATCTGTCTTTCTCTGACTGACTATTTCACTTGGCACGATACCCTCCAGTTCCATCCACGTTGCTGCAAATGCCAACATTTCATTCTTTCTCTCAATATATTCTTAATACTATTTTTCCCCCTGCTGCCAGAAGTAACAACTATCCTGAATGTATTATTCACATCCAGATTTTTATCTCTCTCTATATTTTACTATGGACATACTCTTAAAATATATGGTATAGTTTCTTATGTTTTAAGACCTGATTTAAGTGGTGTAATACCACACATTTTTTAAATTACTTTTTTCTAAGCCTTCTATTTTTGAGATTTGTTGCTGCTGATGCATAGAGCTCTAGTTCAATCATTGTAGCCACAATAGGGGGTCTTGTTTAATAAATATAATTCAATGTTTATGAATTCTCTTGATAATGGTCTTTTAGGTTTAAAACGGTTTTGTTTTAGGGGCGCCTGGGTGGCTCAGTCAGTGAGCGTCTGACTTCGGTTCAGGTCATGATCTCACTGTTCCTGAGTTTGAGCCCCGTGTTGGGCTCTGTGCTGACAGCTCAGACCTCAGAGTCTGGAGCCTGCTTCAGATTCTGTGTCTCCCTCTCTCTCTGACCCTCCCCTGCTGGCACTCTGTCTCTCTCTCTCAAAAATAAATAAACATTAAAAAATTAAAAAATGAATAAATAAAAGTTTTTTGTTGATAATACAAAACAATGCTGCAGTGAATGTTCTTGTATACATCTCCTTGTATATTATCTGCAGTAGAGTTGCTTGCTTATAGGGTATGCTGACATTGAACTTTAATTACATTTATCAAATTATTCTTCAGAGTGGTTGTACCAATTTAGCTTTCTAAATGTATTTCTTTTCAAATACTTGATACAGTAGGCTTTAATAGTTTGATATTTTCCAAACCAATGGGTCAGAAATATTGTCCTTTTTTTGGGTGGGGGAGAGAAAGAGAGAGGGTGTAAGTGACAGAGGGGCAGAGAGAGAGAGGGAGAAAATCCCAGGAAGGGCAGAGACAGAGAGATAGAGAAAGAGAAGGGGGGGAGAGAGAGAGAGAGAGAGAGAGAAGCAGGGCCTACTCTATGCAGGACTCCAGCTCACCCAAAGTGGGGTTTGTTTTCACCTGAAGAGGGGCTCGTGCTCATCAAAGGTGGGCTCCAGCTCACCCCATGTGGGACTCAAACTCATGAAAAGTGAGATCATGACCTGAGCCAAAGTCAGATGCTTAACCACTGAGCCACCCAGGTGCCCCTTGTCCCATTGTTTTAATTTGATCAATTTAACTATATACTCATTACTAGCGAGTCTGAGTATCTTTTCATATATTTGTTGGCCATTTGGATATTCTTCTGTGAATTACCTGATCATATCTTTTGCCTATTTTTCAGCTGGATTGGTTGTCTTTTTACTAACGGCTGGCAGGTGTTCTTTCTAAATTCTGGATATATTTTTTAAAAGTTTATTTATTTATTTTGAGAGAGATAGAGATCACAAGTGGGGCAGGGACAGAGAGAGAGGGAGAAGAGAATCCCAGGCAGGCTCCATGCTGACAGCATGGACATGAGGCTCGAACCCTTAAACTGTGAGATCATGACCTGAGCTGAAATCAAGAGGTGGATGCTTAACTGACTGAGCTACGCAGGCGCCCCTCTAAACTCTGGATATTAATCCTGTGTTGGTTATATGCACTGCAAATGTCTTTTCTCAGTCTGCTGCTTACTTTTAAATTCATTTTTGGTGGTTTTCTTTTTGTCATTGTACAGTTTAATATTTTAAGGTAGTCTTTAAAAAAATTTTTTTTGGTAAAGTTTATTTATCCATTTTGAGAGAGAGCAAGAGAGAGTGCGAGCAAGGGAGGAGCAGAGAGAGAGGAGAGAGAGAATCCCAGGCAGGCTCTACACTGTCAGTACAGAGCCGGATGCGGGGCTCGAACCCACTAACTGTGAGATCATGACCTGAACTGAAATTAAGAGTCAGATGCTTAACCAACTGAGCCACCCAGGTGCCCCTTGTAGTCTTATGTGTCCATTTTTTTTTTCTTTTACAAATGTGCTTTTGACATTTTGAGAAATACTTTCCCTGGGACATAAAGATATTAATCTATATTTCATTAAAATTTGTATTTTATATTCAGTTTAATTAATCTGTAATTGATGTTTGCGTATGGTGTGAAATAAGGATCTATTTTCTTCCTTTCCTTTCCCTTCCCTTCCTCTCTTTCTTTCTTTCTTTCTTTTCTCTCTCTCTCTCCCTCCATTGTTGGTTGTTCTGCCATTGTTAATTGACTGGTCCCATTTTTTCCCCACAGATTTAAAATGCTTATTTCTCTCATATATCTAATTTCATCTGCATATGGATGTGTTTCTGGTTTCTTTATTCTATTACACTGGTGTCTATTATGCATCATTACTACATGTCTTAATTACTATCATTTTAGAATCCATCTTGATGTCTTGATTTTCCTCATCTTTAACAGTGTCAATGGTCACCTTGGCCCTTTGCACTTCTATATTAATTTTAGAATCGACTTAGTTATATACACACACACTCCTTTTGGAATTTTAACTGGAATTGCATTGAATTTGTAAAATAATTAAGGAGATAATTGATATATTTATGATGTCAAATTTTCTGTTCCATGAACATTTTATAGTTTTTATTTATATCCTCTTTTGTCTTTTTTCTCTTATATGCCTTTTAATAAAGTTCTATAAATTCTCTAAAATGGTCTTGTATAACTTTAGTTGTGTTTATATCAAATTATGGTTTTTGTGGTTTTTATAAGTGTATAGCTGAATTTGAGTTGTTCTCACTTCATTAGGCCATTTTTGTCCATATTAATAAGTGATGCTATAACCAAGGGCTAAGATGGAACACTGAATCTTCTTCATGATCTGGCCCCTGTCTGCCTTGCTAGCTGCATCATCTCTACAATTCTCCTACTCCGCACTCCAGGCTGACTGAACTTCTTTCAACTTAAAAAAAAAAAAAAAAACATGGTGTTTCTTTCCTCCAGACCTTGTAAAAATTGTTCTTTCTTCCTGGAAGACCCTTTCTAACTCCTTCACTTGAATATCTCCTCCTTATTCTTTAGGTCTCAATGTAGATGTGACTTTAACCTCTGAAACTTCTTTGATTTTGCTGGTGTTTGCTTTTACAGCAGATTTACAGAGGCTTTTTTTGGTTCATACTCCCTGTCCCCAGCAGACTGTAAGCTTCTTGAAGCAGAGACCGGGGTATATTATCCATTGTTCCATAGTCAGTGCCTACCATGGTGTCTGACACATACTTAGCAGATCAGTACATATTTTCTGATTGATTTAATGGTGTTGCAAAAGCCAAGAGTGGGGCATAACAAAAAGGGCCAGCAACATAAGTATTGAAAACTATCCATTGGATCTGGAATTTGGGAGATTTCTGGGGATCTCAGTGAAAGCAGTTTCAGTAGGGTGCTAAAGAGTTAAGCCAGATTTTTATTCAGTGAATGGGAGGTGAAGGTATGGGGACTGAGAATGTGGAACTGATTTGGGACACTTGAATCTTTTTTTTTTAAGAGAGAGAGAGGGAGAGAGTGTGTGAGGGGGGCTGGAGCAGAGGGAGAGACAGAATCTAAAGTGCTGAGCATGGGCCCGACACTGGGCATGATCTCATGACCCTGAGATCATGACCTGAGCCAAAATCAAGAATCTGATGCTTAACCGACTGTGCAATCCAGGTGCCTCGCTGGACATTTGGATAAGAAGGAGAAGACAGCTAGCAAGTCTTTTTGTTTTTATTATTTTTTAAGGATAGGAGAGACTTAAAGAGAAATAACCATCAGAGAGGGAGCTGTTGGATATGCTGTAGAGAGAGGAGATAAGTGATTGGGATGGAATGGGACCAACAACTTGAGAAAGAAAAAGAAAGAGAGAGAGAGAGTCCTTCAGTAGGAGTTAACATTTCATTCTCTGAGTCTAGAGCACAGGGGGTAAGGATGAAAGTGGGTAGGGAGAAATTTATTCATTCACTCAACAAATATTTATTGATTGCTTGACTTATTGATGATTTATTGATTCATCTAGGGGCTAGGGATGTAGTCATGGAGGAAACAGGCAAAAACCCTTGCTACTATGGAACTCACAATAGAAGAGTTCTAACAAGAGAAGAAAACAATAAACTAGATAAACAATCTATGTTATATGGTGATTAGCGACAAGGGGTAACATAAAACAGGGGAGAGAAATAGTATGTGTGTGTGAGTGGTACAGTGAGTTGCAGTTTTAGATGTGGTAAGTAGGGAAGGCCTTGAAGGTGACATTTGAGTAGAGATCTGAAGAAGGTGAGAGAAAGAGCCATGATAATGTTTTGGGTGAAGAGCCTTCCAGGTAAAGGAAATAGCAAGAGCAAAGGCCCAAGTTAAGCAGTGTATCTGCAGGGTTAGGGCACTGAGAGGAGGCTAGTGTGTTCAGAGTAGAGTGACTGAGGAAGAGGGTGGTAGGAGATGAAATCTGAGAGGTAACAGGAGTCAGATCATATCAGATCTTGAGGGAAATTATAAGGACTTTGGCTTTTACTCTGATAAGTCATTGGATGGTTTTAAACAGAGGTGTGACATGATCTAACTTAGCATTTGCAGTCTCATTCTGGCTGATGTGTTGAGATAGTTTGTGCGCAGCATGGGAGAAAGCAAGTAGACCAATCAGGATAGTTCTGCAATAATACAAAGTTTGAGGGTGGCCTATACCAGGGTGGAGGAGGTTGGATACTGGAACATTTAGAGACGTTGACATGATTTACTTCTGGATCATGTGCAGGGTAAAAAGAAAGAAAGCAGTCAAGGATAATGCCAAGATTTTTGGTCTGAGCATCTAGAAGAATGGAGAGGCTATGCATTGAGATGAGTAAGACTGAGAAAAGCAGGTTTGGGATGGGGTGGTTATCAGAGTCCAGGTTTGTTCTTATTATGTTTTAGATGTTAATCAGACATACAAGTAGCAATGACAAGTAGGCAGCTTGAAACAGGAGTCTGGAGTTTAGAGGAACACTCTGGCTGAGATTTGGGAGTTATGGGCTTATAGATGATATTTAAAGCCATGAGACTGGAAGAGATGACCAGGGAGAGAGTATAGTATTTTGAGTCCTGGTATTCTTTAATGTTAAAAGGCCAGGGGTTGAGGGGAAACCAGTAAAGGAGAGTGAAAAGGAGAAACTAGAGAAAAAGGACAAGAACCAGGAGAACTCTGTTTTGGAAGCCAAATGGAGAAAATGTTTTAAGAGGAGGCAACTGTCTTTGTCAAATGCTGCTGATAGGCTAAGTAAGGGTGAGGACAGAGACCAGACCACTGATTTCACACTGCAGAAGCCATTGGTGGAGTTATGGTGGTGAGAGCCTGATGGGAGGGGGTTCAAGAGAGAATGAGAAGAAGAAATTGGAGACAGGAGATAGACAATTCTTTAAGGAGTGTTATTGCAAAGGCAAAATAGATAAAGGTGATAGTGGGGGAAAATAAGTTCAACAGATCTTTTTTAAAGATTAGAATGTGTGAGGGGCGCCTGAGAGGCTCAGTCAGTTAATGTACAACTCCTGATTTTGGCTCAGGTTGTGATCCCAGGGTTGTGGGAACAACCCCTACATCGGGCTCCACACTGAGCATGGAACATGCTTAAGAGTCTCTCTCTCTGTCTGTATGTCTCTCTCTCTATTTCTTTCTCTCTCCCTCTGTCCCTCTCCCCTGCTTGAGCTCTCTCTATAAAATAAAATAGAATAAAATAAAATAAAATAAAACAAATATATCAGAATGCTTGAACACTCATTTTTGGAGAGAAACAGGGGATTACAATGGCCTGAGAGTGAGTGTCTGGAATTGATTTGGTGGCTTGAGGACATGTATGAAGTTTAGCAATCGAGGAAGATGAGAAAGGGAGCAAACTGAGACAAGAAGTTTAGCAATATATTTCACTATCTTTCTTCAAATTCTTAATTTCATTCAAGGATTTGAGAAATTCTCTGATGGGAACTCTTTAAAATTCTTTAAACTGTCCTAATTATATTATTCCATATTAATGGAAGTTATATTTCTACGGGTATTTGGGTTTCTTATGATCTATCTATCTATCTTCTAAGAGTCATAGCCAAAAAAAGGTAATTTTCTGCCATCATTCTGTGCTAGAGAAGTTACAAGATGAGGTTACCAGATGGAAAGACGGGGACATATTTATGAAGAAATGTGAGAAGACTGGGATGCAGGAATATTTACAGTTCTGTAGTTATTTACAGTTTATAAGGCCAAAGTATATATAATTCCATTCAATCCTCTAATAGCTCTATGTTGTAGGACATATTCCCATAGAAACTGAAGTTTAGAGATGTAAGAGGCACTCTCTACATCACAAAAGTAACAGCGGACAGAGTTCAACTATAACCCAAATATTCTGACTTTAAGAATATAAGATGGTATTTTGATAACGATTTTTGAAATTTATGATTCATAATTTATATTTGAACATATTCTTTTAAAAATATACAGGATGGATACCGATGGGTCAATGACAGTGGACTGGGATGAATGGGGAGGAAGTATTTTTTATTTAAGCCTGAAAGAAATGTTGAGGAAATTGCCCATCATTGGAACCATTTTATTGTAAGTGGTCTCTTTTTTAGTATTTGTATATTAAAAAAATTTTTTTAATGTTTATATTTGAGACAGAGAGAGACAGAGTGCGAACAAGGGAGGGACAGAGAGAGAGGGAGACACAGAATCTGAAACAGGTTCCAGGCTCTGAGCTGTCAGCACAGAGCCCGACACGGGGCTCGAACCCACGAACCGTGAGATCATGACCTGAGCCGAAGTCAGACACTTAACCGACTGAGCCACCCAGGCGCCCCATAGTATTTGTATATTTTATACCATGAATCATGGGCATAAAATGTAATGCATTATAAACTGTTAGAAAATTATGGGGCAAGAATATTAGCTAGTAAGGTTTTGTTGATGTAACAAAGAATGATATAGAATGTTGTTTTCTCACAAATTTGTATAGTGACAAATATCTAAAGTGACATATAATATCTACTTCAACCAAAGTTTTGACTTGCAAAAGGCACCCATTTGTTGGGAATAATTATCAACTTAACAGTCAATTGACTTTATTACATTTGCTTATTTTCTTGCCTGAAAGTAGGGACTGTGAATTTCTGATTGCTATGTCATACAGTACATTTCCAATAAATTTGTTGGATAAATGAATAAATTATAACTGGAATTCTTTTGAAAGAGCGCTAAGGTTCTAGTTTTTCCTATTAATATTTATCTCATAGTCTGCATGGCTCTTGTCTCCCTGAGCACTCAGAGATCTGTGCTTCATAAATTCTTAATATTCTCAAAAAATTAAAAAAAATTTTGCTTAGTAACTCCAAATTAGAATCTGCATTGTTCTTCTATAACTCTTTAAAGTAGAGATTATTATTCTTGTCTCAGGATACGGAAATCAAGACAGAGAGAGGTTAAGTAACTGGCTTTCTTATAGGTATGGGGGCTAGTATAATGTTAAAGATCATGAACTCCAGAATCATATTACCCAAGTGTGCTTCCTAAGTGCCCCTACTTAATAGTCCTGTGAGTTTGGGGATATCATTTAATCTTGCTAAGCTGAACTTTTTCAGTTATAAAGATGATAATATTACCTACAACATAGGGTTGATATGAGGATTAATGAGACAATTCATGTAAAATAATTACCACAATGCTTAGTAAACAGAAGTCACCAATAAATGGTGGTAGATGGTTAAGAATAAGGACTCTGGAGCTACTTGGCTTGGCTGCATATGCTGGCTTCACTTTTATAAGCAAGGTCACCTCTCTCTAATTCATGTTTTCCAATGTTTGTAAAATGAGGATAAGAATAGTACCCACTTGGAAATATCTTCTCCCATTCCATCAGTTGCCTTTTAGTTTTGCTGATTGCTTCCTTTGCTGTGCAGAAGCTTTTTATTTTCAGGCTTGCTTTGGCTATTCAGGGTGTTTTCTGGTTCCATACACATTTTAGGACTGTTCTATCTCTGTGAAGAATGCTGGTGTTATTCTGACAGGGATTGCATTGAATATGTAGATTTGTTGGGTAGTATTAACATTTTAACAATATTTGACTTTCTAATTCATAATAAAGATAAAGAGCAAACAGGCATGGAAAAATAGCTCTTCTGAAAACTGAATGCAGCATCTGTGATAACCTAATAAAATAATATAAATTGAACTCAACTTTTTGGATATAGTGTAAACAAAGACTGCTTCATTTGTTACAGGGCACGTCTACTGTTTGGCTTATAGTAATTTCACAAGAAACAAAGATGCTTGGCACTGTAACTGTACACCACAGAGGTAGAAAGCAGCCAGTTTTGCAGGGTGAAACACAGAGTAAAGGTTCTAGATTCACGCTGCATTGGCTCAAATCCTAGTTCTGCCACTTATTATCTGGGTGTGTTGGGGTAAATTATTTGATCTCTCTGGGCCTCAGTTTTCTTTAAAAGAATTTTTAATGTTTATTTATTTTTGAGAGAGAGAGAGAGAGAGAGAGAGAGAGCATGCACGCCAGAGAGAGAGGGGGTCACAGAACTTGAAGCAGGCTACAGGCTTTGAACTGTCAGCACAGAGCCCTACACGGGGCCTGAACTCATGAACAGTGAGATCATGACCTGAGCTGAAGTCAGACGCTCAACCGACTGAGCCACCCAGGGTCCCCTCAATGTGACTTTCTTAAGAACAAGAACTCCTTTATGTATTATCAAAATCAGTAAATTTAACAATGATAGAATACTATTGTCTAATCCATAGTCCTTATATAAATGTCATTAATTGTTCACTGTTCTAATAGTGTTCTTTACGGTAATTTTTAAAAAGTGGTCTGGGATTTAAGGGCAAGATGGCGGAGAAGTAGGGAGCTCTGTAATCTGCGCCCGCCCGCATGGATTGAACTGAGAAGGACTGAAGGGATAAAACGCGGATTTGCAAGTGGGGGAAAGAAGAAACAGATGCCAGAAAGAAGACAACCTCAAAGATGCCTGAGTCAGTGACTGTGATCTGGGAAATTGGAGGACGGGCGGGTCCCGGTGGTGCAGGGGGAAGGAGCCCCCGACCCAACACAGGGAGAGCGCGTTGTGCCCCGGAGAGACAAGGGGAAGAGAAAGAGAGACGGAAAATGCACCTAGAACCATCTCTAAGGGAGGAAAAACTCACCCATATATAACTGCCGGGCGCGGGGAGAGAAATCCGTCCCAT